>CM031599.1:70298582-70314668 GCA_018398815.1 Conus ventricosus | reverse complement strand
GCAGTAGTATTATCGTCATCATCGAAAGCAGTGAACTAATGACGATTAAAGGAGGATGAGATGATGATGATGACCATAAAGGCTTCGTTATGGTTCCGGTTATTATCGCTACTGTTGTTGTCACTTCCGTTGTTTTTGTTAATGTACCATAACAATGAATAGACATAGACAATGTGAAGGTAATATGAACGGTGACGATGATGATGATGATGGCGACGATGATAATGTTGAGTATGTATTTCCTTTTCAGAATATGATCTTCCGCACATGTAGGAAGTATCAAGCCTTTGCTTGTTTGTTTTTCATGCATCAGTTATTTGTTATGTGTGTGCTTGCTCATTTCATTCACTCCCACACATGTAGGAAATACCCAGCCATTTTGTTTTCATTTATCAGTTATCATCAGTGACCTGTGTGCTCTTATTCACTCTCTCATCCATTCATTCCTTCATTTATTCAAACAATCAACTGGTGATTTATGTGATGAGTCAAACGGTTGATACATGGATGGACGCGGAGCTGCAGGCAGTTGCACACGCGCGGAAAGGAACACAATTTTGACAAACTCTTTGATGCCCTCTTTCTCTTTATTCAGATTCAGTGTCCACAGTGGAAGAAGCATTTTGCGCTTGCACTAAAATGGGGTGGAAAGGGGTGTGGTGAGCAAGTCAACATTTGCCCTGAGTCATCCGCTGTAAAGGATTACACACAGTATAGTATGTCAACTCTGGTGACTTTGACCTTCATGTCCAGTCATTTTGGAGAGAGAAGAGAGACAGATAGACAGACAGACAGACAGACAGACAGAAACAGACAGACATACAGAGAAAGAGACAGTGAGAGAGAGAGATAGACAGACAGATAGACAGACAGAGAGCGAGAGCGTGAGACGGGGAGATAGAGAGAGAGAGAGAGAGAGACAGACAGACAGACAGACAGACAGACAGACAGACAGATAGACAAACAGACAGACAGACTGACAGACAGACAGACAGACAGACTTACTGACAGAGAGAGAGGGATAGAGACAGATAGACAGACAGAGAGACTGACAGACAGACTTACTGACAGAGAGAGAGAGAGAGAGAGAGAGAGAGAGAGAGAGAGAGAGAGAGAGAGAGAGAGAGAATTTAACACTTGTGTTCTGGAAATGAATACAACGTGGTTTGAAACTATTGGAAACAAAGATGTCCCCAGATGGCATTCAATCTATAACGGTTCTGTCAGAAATGTGATGTTTTCACCTGAGTTGGTGGCTTCTGCATCCGCAAGATCATGCCAAACTACAGACCCGATTTCAAGGGAACTTGATGGGAAAATGGAATAACGTCCATAGACCAACCCGTGAAATCTGATCAAGGTCCGGTTCAAAACGCGGACCCGGCTTTTTTTTTTCCATTTGTCCATTTTTTGTCAATTTTTCGAGAAATAATGATTGGTTCTTTCTCTCTCTTTTTTTTTCTTGTTGTCTTTGCTTGTTACACGAATTTTATCGACGAAATTGTCATATAATGATGTAAATCCGGATCATAACCCCGGATCCAGTCAGCAAAATATCATTCATGAGGTGTTTTGGAATTTGGCTTGTTTGTTGGAAGGCAGTGTGTGTGTGTGTGCGTGTGTGTAGGTGTGTGTAGGTGTGTGTGTGTGTGTGTGTGTGTGTGTGTGTGTGTGTGTGTGTGTGTGTGCGTGCGTGCGTGTGTGTGGGGGGGGGGCGGAATTAGTTCAGTCAGTGCATTGCAACGAGCCAAGTTAGAAATCGGCGACTACAACCAACATGCAGCCGAAGCAATGTCAAATAATTTCAGTGAAATAAACCAGTTTGGATGAATTTGTGGTCGTTTTTGGAAATATATCTACAGATATCCTCTGGATTCTGGTCAGGATTTGATCAAAGTTGAAGTGGACAGTTCCACTGTGGCCGGAGCTTCATGCTTTCCCTGAGCGTCCGTTTTGTTACGTAGAGTATGTGACAACAGAAAGTGACCTGGACACACACGATGATTTCAAACTATGAAAGTGCATGAAAGGTAGGTTTGCTTGCAACCGTCAACAAAGATCCCTGAATCTCCTAGTGGAAATGATCGTGGTAACTGGCAAGTAGTCTGATAGTATGTGATCCAAACGTCAGCACTATTCATTAATACTCTTGTTCTTATAAATGAAAACATTTCTGCTTATTCTTTTATGACATTATTATCAGTATTATTATTTGAAATTTTCCTTTATCTCATAATTGTATTATTACTATCATTTTCATCAAAATAGAGGAGAAGTTTTGGAGATAGGCGGAGGAGAGCACCTTGCTGTAAAGTCCTCACTGTCGTCACAAAACTCGGATGGTCTCCCTTCTCTCTACCCTCACCATCATAAAGGACAAAGAGCTAGCTTAAAATCATTTAGACTTCCATCTTCTCCAAAAGAATCCTGCTCACCTCTACCCACAAGGCTACATTTTGTTTTTAAACAATCATCATACATCCCCAACCCCCCAACCCCCCACCCCTCCCCTGTCCTCTCACCCACTTGCCCTCTTCCACCCCATTTTCTTTTTTTTCTTTTTTGTTTCAAAAAGTCCTCGGATCAATTTTCAGTTAGTAATCAATGTAAGTGATCGCGGACAGCAGCCGGTGCAGTGTGTTTCTCATCTTGATGATACGTTTCCTCATGCGTGCGATCTTGCCTCTCTCTCTCTTCAGTTGCCCGGCAGTGGGGGTGGAACAGTTCAGTCCCAGGTTCATGTCCTCGTCTTTCTCGCACGTGCAGCGCGTGGTGTTTTTCATGGCCACGGTTTCGTTCAGTCGCACGTGGAAGCGAGAAGCCAGGACACAGATGTTCAGCTCTGTGGAAACAAGCGTAAATATGATCAACTTTTTTTTTTTTAAGAATGACTCGTGTATTATATTTCAGAAGAAAATCGCAAAACACAAATAAGGACTATATACACAATACAATATAACATACGTAAGATAATTCGACAATACTGACAACAACAAAACATCATCATCATCATCATCATCATCATCATTCTCAAAGTCATCTCCATGATGGGTGCACCTCGATAGCTCCCGACACCCTAACCCTAACCCTTTGCGGGGATCTACCGATGCGGGGATCTATCGGTGCGAGGATCTATCGGTTCGGTGCGGGGATCTATCGGTGCGGGGATCTATCGGGATGACCCCGTGATTACTACTACCACGACTACTACTACTATTACTAGAAGTAGTAGTTGGAGGAGGAGGAGGAGTATTAAATGATAACAATTTCAGTCCCGTAATGAGCATCACATGTGTTTCTTTGTGTAATCACAGAATATGTATCTATGTATACACAGTGACAATCACAAACACACACACATACACACGTACGCGCGCGCGCTCGCGCACATACACACAAATAACAAACATGATCAACTTGATGGTAAAGTTTCCTGGGCCTTTTCGGATTTTAAAATGGGACGCAAACTCTGCGCGCTGTAAGGCCTGTCCACTACGCAAACAAAAAAATGTGTGCAAAACATAATTTGTTTTGCATTTGATTAGTTTTGCAGATAGAAACCTCAGTATTTCTTTCTGTCTCATCTACAGTGGCCATTGTCCTCGTGCCGCTCATTCTAACGCCTTTTTTCTCAGCCACTGCCTGGCCTTGTTCCGTTACATCTCCTGTGCCGCGGACACACCGGGAGCAGTCCAGTGTCAAGTCGTCATCAGGCCACTGGCCTGAGGAGACACTGCACCTCTGATAGCAGTCAGTTCGGTTGTGTGTTCAGTGGATTCCCGTGTTTTTATCTTACACCTCAATTTTTGTCTGATTACAATGTATGACATGCTAGTGTGTGTGTGTGTGTGTGTGTGTGTGTGTGTGTGTGTGTGTGTGTGTGTGTGTGTGTGTGTGTGCAGAAAAAAAAGTAAGAAAAGAACATAAAGAAAGACAGACAGAAAGGAAGAAAGAAAGAAAGAAAGAAAGGATGAAAGAAAGAAAGAAAGAAAGAAAGAAAGAGGAAGAAAGAAAGGGAAAAAAAGAAAGATAGAGAGAAAGAAAGTAAGAAATCAAAAAAGAAAACCAAAGACAGACAGACAGACAAACAAACAAAAAGAAGGAAAGAAAGAAAAAGACAGACAGCCAAACAGGCAGAAAGAAAGAAAGGAAAAAAAGAACAGAAAGAAAGAAAACATGACTTTAGGGCACCTGAACTGCTGGGCACACCTTACTACTGCACCGTCCCTCCACAGACAGACAGACAGACAGACAGAAAGAAAGAAAGAGAGAAAGAAAGGACAAAAGAAAGAAAGACAGAAAAGGACAGAAAGAAAGAAAAGGAAATACCCTATGGCCTGAGGACACCTGACCTGCGAGGCATTCCTTACAGCACCGTCCCTCCACAGACAGCAAGAAAGAAAGAAACAGAGAGAGAAAGAAAGAACAAAACAAAGAGAAAGAGAAAGAAAGAACAGAATAGAACAGAACAGAACAGAAATAAAGAAAAGAAAAGAAAATTCCCTATGGCCTGAGGGCACCTGACCTGCGATGCACACCTTACAGCACCGTCCCTCTACAGAAAGAAAGAAAGAAGGAAAGAACAGAACAAAAAGAAAGAAAAGAAAACGCCCTATGACTTTGGGCACCTGACCTGCGGGGCACACCTACAGCACCGTCCCTCTACAGAAAGGAAGGAAGGAAGGAAGGAAGGAAGGAAGGAAGGAAGGAAGGAAGGAAAGAACAGAACAGAAACAAAGAAAAGAAAACGCCCTATGACTTTGGGCACCTGACCTGCAGGGCACACCTTACAGCACCGTCCCTCCACAGACAGCAAGAAAGAAAGAAAGAAAAGAAAAGAACAGAGAGAAAGAAAGAAAGAAAGAAAGAACAAAAAACAGAAAGAAAGAAAGATAGAACAAAAGAAAGAAAGAGGAAGAAAGAAAGAAACAGGAAGAAAGACAGACAGACAGACAGAAACAAATAAAGAAAAGAAAGAAAGAAAGAAACAGAAGAAAGAAACAAAAGAAAGAAAGAGCAGAAAGAAAGGAAGAAAGAAACAGGGATAAAGACAGACAGGCAAAATGAAAGAAAGAAATGAACAGGAAGAAAGAAAGAAAGAAAGAAAGAAAAAAAGAAAGAAAGAAAAGAGGAGACAGAAAAAGAAAGAAAGATAGAAAGAAAAACAGAGAGACAGACAGACAGACAAAAAGTGAGAAAAAAGAAAGAAAGGAAAAGAAAACACCCTACAACTTAGGGCACCTGACCTGCAGGGCACAAGAAAGAAAGAAAGAAAAAACAAAAGAAAGAAGGAAAGAAAAGAAAAGAAAGAAAGAAAGAAACGCAGAGAGACAGATAGACAGACAGACAGGCAGACAGGCAGACAGACAAGCAGAAAGTAGGAAAAAAGAAAGAAAAGAAAAGAAAAGAAAACGCCCTGTGACTGAGTGGCACCTGACCCGCAGGACTCACCTTACAGCACCGTCCCTCCACAGACAGCAAGAAAGAAAGAAAGAAAGAAAGAAAGAAAAGAATAGAAAGAAAGAAAAAAAGAAACAGGAAGAAAGGCAGACAGGCAGGCAAAAAGAAAGAAAGAAAGAAAGGAAGAAAGGAAGAAAGAAAGAAAGAAAAGAAAGAAAAGAAAGAAGAAAGAAAGAAAGAAAGAAAGAAAGAAAGAAAGAAAGAAAGAAAGAAATACACAGAGAAAAAAAAGAAACAGGAAGAAAGGCAGACAGGCAGGGAAAAAGAATGAAAGAAAAGAAAGAAAGAAAGAAAGAAAGAAAGAAAGAAAAGAAAGAAAGAAAACGCCCTATGACTGGGTGGCACCTCACCTGCAGGACACACCTTACAGCACCGTCCCTCCACAGACAAGGCGTCCTCACAGTCCGGCTCCGTGCAGCTGACGTTCCAGCAGCTCACCTCCCCGCTGCTCTCGCACGTGCAGTTCAGGCAGCCATCCCCTGACGTCCAGATGTCACCTGGTCGCTCCACGCCCTCCAGCAAGCTCCCGTTGCCCAGGAGACAGACGATGGAGGAGGTACTGGTGTCAGTGGCAGGTGTGGTGGTGGTGGTGGTAGTGGGGGAGGGGGTAGTGGTAGAGGTGGTGGTGGTGGTGGTAGTGGTGGTGGTAGTAGGGAGGGAGACGCAGCTGGCGGCAGGACCGTCGCATCCTTCCCCACAAGTGAAGTCTGAGCACGTGCAGTTCAAGCCGTCTTCGATGACGTGTTGACCTTCGTTCACGATTGTGCCTTGGGAGGTTTTGCAGTTTCGTCCTGTGAGCAAGAGACAAGACTGGGTAATCTTCAAGGAGAGGGGTCCTTATTATTGAGCGTAGTAACGTCTTATGTTTTTTTTCTGACTCCACTTTCGTCTTTTTACCGTTATTTACATTGACATTTTTCGTGATATTATTTCATAATTAATTGCGTAGATATAGACGACAAAGTTAAAATAACAGTTTACGTGCGTTATTTAGGTTGCCCAGCAGTCAGATACTACGAAAATATTGCTTGAAAAGCGCTCAATAACAAGGACCCCTCTCCTTGAAGATTACCCAAGATTGATGTCAAGAGGGTGACAGGTCGTTCGAATCCTTCCGAGGGCGTTCCGACTTATTTAGCTGAGAAGGGCGAACGATGTTGAAAAGCACTGACCTTCCTGGAACTTAATGATTGTGAGCAGTATGTAGTGACCACAATCAAAATCGAACAAAACCCCAACTCTGAATTTGTCATTGTTAGTTGTTTTATTTTTCTCTCACATTCGTTTTACTTTTTAAAAAAAATTTTAACTGGAACTTCCCAGAAAAGTCAATGGTTAATAGTATCCCTGATCTGACAGAGAATATAAATGCAGTTTTATTTTTCTTACATAACTATTCACAAATATATTTTAAAAAATGAACATATGATATATAATTGTTGCAAATTAAAGAGGCTATAAGCTGCAAGCTTTTCCTTACTCTCATCATAATCCGGCTTATTTCAACCAAGTCAGCGTTATATTTGAGTGCTCTCCTCTCTCTCTCTCTCTCTCTCTCTCTCTCTCTCTCTCTCTCTCTCTCCGGCCTGCTAGGTTAGGTTTAGGATGAGAATTAAGGATAGTTTAATGCTAGGCTAGGGTTCAGGTTTTCAGGTTAAGAGAGGGTAAAAGTTGTCAGGTTTGGCAGGAGGGGGGAATATGCGCACGAGTGTGGGGAGCGGGGGGGGGGGGGGGAGGGGGCGCAGTAGAACGAGGAAACAGCGGAGCGGGAGACCAGCCTGACGTATAGTATCACCGACATGCTCCCAATCACGTTACGTCTCGTCCATAGGCTAACTACCACAATTTTCTCCTTTTGTTTTTCTGTCATTTTTCCCCCCATTTCATCCTTTCATCAAATGAGCGAGTTACCTAGAAACTATCAGAGCACATCCTTTTAAATTTAGCTTCTTCCCCCATTCCAACCCAAGTCTGGAACTCACTTTCATCATCAGTGGCTGAGGCTCTTCTGCTGGCATCATTCAGTAGGGAGCTCCGCAAACTTTCCCTACGAATCATGTGTAGGGTCTGTTCTAGTGTAGGTTTAAGTAATGGGCTGGGGGCTTGCCCATTGGGAAATACTTCATCTCGCAGAGCGCTAAGCTAGCCGGACTGGCCTGGCCTTGACACCCTGAAACAGTTCAGAGTTGACTCAATCTTTAAGATCATCGCAGTGCGCGCACCCATGTCGCTTTTGAATTGATTCGACTCTCAAGATGTTAAGACTCAACGTCCGTTCTGGCCCTCTGACACTATGGTTTACACACCGTGATTGAGCGTAGGTATATGAACTAATCCCGCTTGCTCTGACAACCGCTTGACAAAACCAGAGAAAGAAGAGTGTGGAGGACAAGTGTCTGTGTCTGTCGCATGCCAAAGCTCCATTACGCATATTGAAGGCATACTCAACTTCCTGTTGATCTGATTGGTTGCATCTGCTCACGGCTCGGCTGTGTGTTTACCGCACTTTGCCGCTGATGATGTGAAACTGCAAAGTTTGAAATCCTCGCACGGTTTATTCATGTGTAGGGCTACCTGTAGGCTGTAATCCGACATTGCTGAACAGCCTGCAACATGCTGGCATACGTGGTTACACGAGAGGACAGCCTAGACAGCCAAACAATTTTCTCTTGGGAGGCAACGTCAACGCGACCGGAAGCAGTGAGTGACCTGTCCGAACGACCGGAACTCTGACAGAGATGAATCGTAGGGAAAACAAGGCTTATCCTGTGCCTCTATATCTTTGACAAAACTGAATTGCTCTCACACCGTTAGGACATGTAGCACAACACCATGGTTCAGAAAAGTGAATAGTGAGGAAAGCGATAATATACTTGTCCTGTACCTCCTACATCTTTGACAAAACTGGAACTAAAGGCGTTGTTCTCTCTCTCTCTCTCTCTCTCTCTCTCTCTCTCTCTCTCTCTCTCTCTCTCTCTCTCTCCACCGTTTTGGACATGTAGCACTGCACCAAGGTTTAGAAAAATGAATTGTGGGGAAAACGAGGCAATATACTTATCCTGCACCTTCTACATCTTTGACAAAACTGGAACTAAAGGCGTTCTCTCTCTCTCTCTCTCTCTCTCTCTCTCTCTCTCTCTCTCTCTCTCTCTCTCTCTCACCGTTAGGACATGTAGCACTGCACCAAGGTTTGGAGAAGCGAATAGCGGGAAAAGCGAGGCAATACACTTATCCTGTACCTTCTACATCTTTGACAAAACTGGAACTAAAGGCGCTGTTTTCTCTCTCTCTCTCTGTCTCTCTCTCTCTCTCTCTCTCTCTCTCTCTCTCTCTCTCTCTCTCTCTCTCTCTCCGTTAGGACATGTAGCACTGCACCAAGGTTTGGAGAAGCGAATAGCGGGGAAAGCGAGGCAATACACTTATCCTGTACCTTCTACATCTTTGACAAAACTGGAACTAAAGGCGCTGTTTTCTCTCTCTCTCTCTCTCTCTCTCTCTCTCTCTCTCTCTCTCTCTCTCTTTCACCGTTAGGACATGTAGCACTGCACCAAGGTTTGGAGAAGCGAATAGCAGGGAAAGCGAGGCTATATACTTATCCTGTACCATCTACATCTTTGACGAAACTGAAACTAAAGGCGCTGTTCTCTCTCTCTCTCTCTCTCTCTCTCTCTCTCTCTCTCTCTCTCTCTCTCTCTCTCTCTCACCGTTAGGACATGTAGCACTGCACCAAGGTTTGGAGAAGCGAATAGCGGGAAAGGCGAGGCAATACACTTATCCTGTACCTTCTACATCTTTGACAAAACTGTAACTAAAGGCGCTGTTCTCTCTCTCTCTCTCTCTCTCTCTCTCTCTCTCTCTCTCTCTCTCTCTCTCTCTCTCTCTCTCCGTTAGGACATGTAGCACTGCGCCAAGGTTTGGAGAAGCGAATAGCGGGAAAAGCGAGGCAATACACTTATCCTGTACCTTCTACATCTTTGACAAAACTGGAACTAAAGGCGCTGTTCTCTCTCTCTCTCTCTCTCTCTCTCTCTCTCTCTCTCTCTCTCTCTCTCTCTCTTTCACCGTTAGGACATGTAGCACTGCACCAAGGTTTGGAGAAGCGAATAGCAGGGAAAGCGAGGCTATACACTTATCCTGTACCATCTACATCTTTGACAGAAACTGAAACTAAAGGCGCTGTCTCTCTCTCTCTCTCTCTCTCTCTCTCTCTCTCTCTCTCTCTCTCTCTCTCTCTCTCTCTCTTTCACCGTTAGGACATGTAGCACTGCACCAAGGTTTGGAGAAGCGAATAGCAGGGAAAGCGAGGCTATATACTTATCCTGTACCATCTACATCTTTGACGAAACTGAAACTAAAGGCGTTGTTCTCTCTCTCTCTCTCTCTCTCTCTCTCTCTCTCTCTCTCTCTCTCCCTCTCTCTCTCTCTCTCTCTCTCTCTCTTTCACCGTTAGGACATGTAGCACTGCACCAAGGTTTGGAGAAGCGAATAGCGGGGAAAGCGAGGCTATATACTTATCCTGCACCTTCTACATCTTTGACAAAACTGGAACTGAAGGCGTTGTTCTCTCTCTCTCTCTCTCTCTCTCTCTCTCTCTCTCTCTCTCTCTCTCTCTCTCTCTCTCTTTCACCGTTAGGACATGTAGCACTGCACCAAGGTTTGGAGAAGCGAATAGCGGGGAAAGCGAGGCTATATACTTATCCTGCACCTTCTACATCTTTGACAAAACTGGAACTGAAGGCGTGTGTTCTCTCTCTCTCTCTCTCTCTCTCTCTCTCTCTCTCTCTCTCTCTCTCTTTCACCGTTAGGACATGTAGCACTGCACCAAGGTTTAGAGAAGTGAATTGTGGGGAAAGCGAGGCACTATACTTATCCTCTACCTTCTACATCTTTGACGAAACTGAAACTAAAGGCGTTGCTCTCTCACCGTTAGGACAAGTAGCGCAGCACCAAAAAGGTTCAGAGGTGGAGTCCCAGCACAGCGCCTTCGCACAGGCGGGCATGTCACATGTGGCCCCACCGTCCTCGAAGCACGTGCAGTTCGCGCAGCCCGTGCCGAACTGCTTGACCTGACCGGAGACAGCCCTTCCACCGTCTTCCCGTTCCACGTGCAGGCCGTGACAGTAGCAGCAGTGATGGACAGGAGCATCAACGTCAGGCGTGCCATCATCATCATCATCATCATCATCGCCTTCACCCGCGCGCGGTGTGGAACGGCTGAAGTTGAAAAACAAAAAGAAGAAGAAAGAAAAGAAAGAAAAACACGAGCTTGTCAGAAAGAAGTTTGAGCGGTCGTTGAGAAAGCGAGACGTCATGTAGTGGTATTTATGGAACCATAGTCGTGTCATGAGACAATATTTCAGTTTCTTCAAGGTGTCACTGCGTGCAGACTAGTCCATAAGTGCCACTCCACATCCCTTAAGTTTTGAGACCACACTGCGCATGGTTTAAACCTGATGGATAAAAGAATTAATGACGAAGATGAGAGAATTTAATATGAGGGTCGCGTGGCTATGACTTAGCAGATGTCTGACCTACGCATTAGCCCAAAGCGCTGGTCAGAACTTGAGTACCTACCTAACTCTGGTTGTGTCATTATTGTCATTGTACGAGTCTATAATTATGGTGAGTGTACATATGTGTGTGTATGGATGTGTGGACACGGGCCCGTGTGTGTGTGTGTGTGTGTGTGTGTGTGTGTGTGTGTGTGTGTGTGTGTGTGTGTGTGTGTGTGAGCGCTGGCGCGCGCGCGTTTATGTATGATGTGTATGCACGCATATGCAGGGAGGATAGGGAGTAAAGGGAGTATAGTCGTGTGATAAGACAACCATAGCTGTTTTCCCCATGGAAAATAATCATAATCCTTCAGAAAAACAGCAGATCTAGGGAAATCAGTTATCATCGCTCTCATCCTTGACGATCACTGCTGTTTTCCTGAGGAAAACATTGATTGTTGTACAGAAAAGCAGTGAGAATAAAGAAAAATCAGTGATTATTGCTGTTGTACCAGACGATCACATCTATTGTCTCTGATTTCCCCACTCCCATTTTCAGCTTCTGTCACAGCGACACTAATGATACCCGTGTGCGTGCACATGACAGGAATAACGAGGAACACGGCGATAGTGAGTTATTTTTCAGGTACTGTTTGTTTTCTTCTCGGGATATTAAGTGCCCTCGTCACTGAAGCAGGGGAAACAGTTATCATTCTAGGGAAAACAGTCAAAACAGTTATGATCTCTGGGACAACGGGGGAAAAAATTGATCCTAGTCGTGATCCCTGGCGAAAATTACTGATTTTTCCAACTAGTGCTATTTTCCTGCAGGTTAATGACAGCCTTTGTCGACGCCAGTATGCTCCCATATTGAGTCGATAGCGAACCTGACTTCTTATGAGCAAGGTAGGGTAAGGTAATGTTGCTTATAGCCCAGCCGACAGCAAAGGGCCATATCAGGGCTGTCACCACGTTAAAATCAGCTCACAAGTCATAAAAAACACCTTTTACACATCTCTTTAAAATACATCTTCTAAAAACGCACCAGAAACTTCTTTAAAAATCTTTCTTCCGTAAAATCTTAAATCAGATGAAAAATGGTACTCTCTCTCTCAGAAATTCAAAGATCACGTCAGGTGGGACATCTGTTATGAGCAAAGAGTGACATAAATGAATTACGTCCTGTCCGTGCCTCTTCATGCAGAGTTGTCGATTTTTTTTTTTTTTTAATTTGCTGTCCCAACCTCTGCGCCACCTCAGAGGCAATGCACCCACGCCGCTCATTCCGACACCCCGTCCACAGCCACAGCCCGGTCGGCTCCGCCGCAGCCCCGGCACCGGTAATCCTCAGAGAGCAGTCAATGCCAAGTCGTCAAGAGGCAACCCACCGGAGGAGACACTGCACTGCTGCCGAGTCACTTCGGTGGTGTTCAGTGGCGCCTGTTCTAATCTAACATACGCAAGACACCACCTACTAAGCCCCCTACTGACGACAATAATTGCTCGGTCGCGGAGCCGGCGTGAGTGAGCTCTCCCTCCGGAGTGCGTCACAACGTCCGCCCAACGACAGCCCCCATGGACTCACCGATACCGGTGACACCGACGGAACCAAACCAAGGCCACAGACGTGGAGAGGACATCGAAATTGAGGTCACCATGAGAGCAGGGCATGAAGTGCCACAGAATTTGAGACATTTTTTTATGCTGATCAATGAGAATGAGGATGATTAAGATGATGCTACGGATTTCCATTTCGGTCTGAAACTACATGACAGGGCTGTACTCTACGCTTCCTTTCATAATATATCCCGGCGTCAACCAGACCTGAGAGATACAGGCACCTGCAGTGTTTGGTCAGGAAATTTGAGCAACATTCTCGGAAACGCATCCATTAAGTAGATGAAACTCGACTGTGTGGTCCCAATCTTCCCAGCTGAGTCCGCAGCAAACTCAACTCTGGGTAGGAGCCGTTCGAGGCAAAAACAAAAACAAAAACAAAAAACTCTGATGAGATTCGAACCCACGACCTCCCAACCGGGAGTCCGCGACGCTAACCACTTCGTCGCGGCGGCTGGTCCGAGTTGTCGAAATTTGATGTCCGCTTTCGGTGCAGCGCGAATCCCAGTCCTGGTCTTCTGTTGAGGGCCTGCTTAAATCTATGGGCGCTGCCTGTCTCCTCTCCTCTGCTGTCTTACTTTGGTCAAAGGGTCAAAGATAGCCACTTACTGGCTGGGTAGTGTGGTCAGGGTGGTGCATTAAAGCGAGGGAAGGATTATGTTTATCACGGTCCGTTGTGTTTGAACTTAGCTTTCAGGAACGAGTCGTCTCTACAACTTTTCTTCTGTCCCACTGCCCGGTCAGAAAGACACAAAAAAAACAGAGGGAAACGTGTGTGTGCTCGCACGCACACACACCACACACACACACACACACACACACACACACACACACACACACACGCGCGCGCGCGCGCGCGCGCGCGCGCGCGCGCGCGTACGCACGCATGTATGCACGCATGCAGGCACGCACACACACACACACACACACACACACACACACACACACACACACACATACATACACACGTCTAATATCACATAATGTGTATAGACGTTAAATTGAAGACCTAACATACACACAGACAGAGAGAGAGAGAGAGAGAGAGAGAGAGAGAGAGAGAGAGAAGAGAGAGAGAGAGAGAGAGAGAGAGAGAGAGAGAGAGAGAGAGAAACAGAGCAGGAATTCAAAAACAAATATCAAACCCCAGGCGCCAGCTCATGAAACAAGGTCAAACGAAATATATTATGATGGCGTATATGGCAACAAACACGAAGTTGTTTTGATATAAACCCACGCCTGTTTGAACCAAAATGGTTACAATCACAAATAGGTTCCCCCAACATTTTCGACGACATCCTGCCATTTCAGTCGCGCAGCCGAAAGTAGAAACATCAAGAGCCCACGAACATTCCAAGTAAGACCCATTTCTTAGCACGCTGACATCAAATTACAAATGTTTCAGAGTCCTGTACAGGACGCAGTTGTATATCACTTTTTACTTGTCTTATATTACGTGGCTTCGTTTATCCATACAATTTGCCGCATTCTTAAACATTCGCCTGGAAGAAAACGATACATTGACTGGCATGCAAATATATCCAATGCTTTGTTCTACAAACCCTACAACATCTTACATCAGTATATTCAGAATACCGCTTATAGCCAAAGTTCGTTTTAAACGATCAGTATCTTTGATGCATGGTGTAAGTCATCAGAGAACCATCCCACTCCAGTTGATATGCTTCTTTCATTTACTATTTAAATGACGATACAAAAGTTTCTAAACAACGTACTCGTTGTTTCAGCAAAACGTAACCAAATCAACAGCTAAATAAATATTCTTCATTAAAGACACCCATCATCTTTTACTTACTCACTCCTCCCACCACCCCTTCCTCAATTAGTTTTCTTTGCATCAACAGCACCCTTGGTAATCTGTGCATGTCCATTCAGTCTTAAAAGGTAACGAATGCACCTGACTGCACTATTTACAGATTAAGGATAGCCCTCCAATTCCTCCAAAACGACTTTGTGTAGTATTCTAAGCGGAATGATTAAAAAGCATTTGCAAGCTTTAGAACGTAACTTTTCAATATCAGCAAAACCAAGCCCCCTAATTTCAGAAAACGTAAAGAAGAATGGGTTGTGCCTAAATATAACATATTCTGAAGAAACAAACTTAGGAAAAGCCGTTCAGTTTTGTTGCATATTTGATGCAGTAAAGACATGCTTGCTTACTTTTTCGCTTACACGTCTGTTCACTCTCATTTTTGTTGTAAAATCAAATCCAACTTAATTGTATTCATCTTCATCAAGACTCCATTTTTCATACTTTCCCGAAACGTCTTTGTGGAAAAGCATTCATTTGTGCTTGTCAGTGCTAAAACTGAGGGATAAGTTTTTGCAAGCATTAGTCAACATAATAATATATATTTTGTTAACTAACTGCAGTGCTAAACAAAAGTACAGAGTCGTCTGCAAACAGAAAAAGATTCAATTCCACTGAATTAGGCAGAGACTGAATTCATGGAATCCTTTAGTGCTCTTGGTGTTATTTCATTTATAAACAATCAGATCAACATTGACTTCAAAGTAGAACCTTATCTAACACTATGGGGCAGTCAAAGAAGAAGCTCAGTGGCTCTGCTGTCAAAACACACTCAAGAAATGGCAGATTTCTACATAGTAGATATGGCATCTAAGAGAATCATTCGGACAGAAGTTATTTTTCCTTTTTTGTTGAACTCTGCAGGTGCCATAAAAGGCCACCGTATCTTAATCAAAACGTTTGACCTGAATGAAACGATAGCATTGTGAACGCAGCCTTGAATATGCATATGTTATAACCATAACTGGAGTCTTCTGTTCGAACAGTAATTCCACAAAATCTTTCCTAGAAACACCGATGCTTTTTTTTCTGTCTCATCTTCCCTACCACTTCAGTGGCATTGCACCCACGCCGCTCATTTCGGCCCCCGTCCACAGCCACAGCCTGGCCCGTCCGCCAAACCCCCGGTACCCGGCAATCCACAAGAAGTATGCAATGTCAAGTCGTCATAGGGCAACCCACCAGAAGAGACACTGCACTGCTGCCGAGTTACTTCCGTGATCAGTGGCTCTTGTTCTGACCCAAAATACTCAGGGTACCCCTACTAGGCCCCTTGGTGACGACAATGATTGCCTAGTCACAAAGCCAGCGCGAATGAGCTCTCCCTCAGGAAAGCGCCACCACGTCTGTCCGATGTCAGTCCCCATGCATTTTCCGACCCCGGTGACCCCGACAGAACCTTAGCAAGAACGTGGACGTTCAGAGGAAATCGAAACTGAGGTCATCATGACAGCAGGTCATGAAGGGCCAGAGAATTTGATTCTGTTTTATGCTGATCGATGAGGATAAAGATGATGAAGATGATCCTGGATTTCCATTCTGGTTTGAGACTGAATGGCAAGGGCTGTACTCTGAGTTTACCTTCATAGTACATCCCGGCGTCGAACAGGCCCGAGACATACAGATACCTGCAGTGTTTGCCATGAAAATTGAGCAACAATCTCAGAGACGCATCCCTTAAGCGGA
>CM031599.1:70261228-70278435 GCA_018398815.1 Conus ventricosus | reverse complement strand
GCGATCAAATTATCGAGGAAGCAATTAGAAGAACACAATGTGTTCATGGAACTGCTTACAACTTTAGTGCGCAGTACAGAGACAGTTCACAGATACATGCCATGCACAGGAGATGGAAAATGTTCTGTGCTAGATAGAACAAGCACCTCTTTCGTAACTCTGCTGCTGACTTACCTGCATGAATTACAGCTAGGGTGTAGTGCCGTCAACTCTGTACGAGGTGCCTTGTTAGCACTTCCACGTACTGAAAATGACAAATCTACAAGTGCATATGGAAAAGTTTTAACTGTCATGAAAGGTATGTTTGGGGGTGGGGGGTGGGGGTGGGAGGACACAGTCTGCGCGCTATATGAAAACAGAGGGTGTACGTGTGCTTAACAGTTTGTTGAGGAAGGTGATAATAGAGCACAATCACTAGAAGAAGTAACTGTCATGCTGTATGCATCGTTGTTGATACCTTTGTAAAGCCGGCACATTTCCAATGTCTGTCCGAGTTTGCTAGGTTTTGGGTAGGATAAGATATTGAACATGGTCGGTTGATTTTAGGAGTATATTAAGAGGACACCTTCAAAGAGATTGGAACATGTCGACGGATTGATGCCGCGATCTGTTACGCTATGCAGACCAGCATCAGTCGACACAAATGCCAGGGAGTTGAAAACAATTTTAGCACAGGTAGGGATTGAAGACTTCGTTCTTAAGGGTTTAGGGATGCGTCATCAATTTAACATCTTGTTTGATTCTGATCATCAGTGCATGGATGCAGCTATCTTAAACGTGCAGACTGAACGAAACTTGTGGAAATGTTACGTTGCGTTATCTTCAAAGGCAGACACACCCACTAATGCAGGCTGATAGCACAATGTTCATGCCCTTTAAGATGATTCACTCCTCGAGCATTTCTAAGAACAGGCCCAGTGCCCATGACAGACCTGTACTCCTTAGAAGTGACTCAGGAATGTACGCCACCCACGTGAAAAGCTTTTCAAATGCTAAACACAAGTACATCTTGTTCCAGAATGAAGACAAAGTAAAATGATATATCAATGTTGTTGGAACATATATGAAGCTTGCATGGGAGAAGAAAGAAGAGAAAATGGAAAAAGGGAGAAGGTAAAGACTTACTGTTGATGAGACTGTGAGTGTGCTACAATACAATTTCTCTCTCTCTCTCTCCTCCCTCCCTCCTCTCTCTCTCTCTCTCTCTCTCTCTCTCTCTCTCTCTCTCTCTCTCTCTCTCTCTCTCTCTCTCTCTCTCTCTCTCCTCTCACACACACACACACACACACACACACACACACACAGAGATAGAGAGAGAGAGAGTCCGTTCAATATCTCATCCAGTTAAGAATTATGCACTCACAACACTATTTCTCACCCCTGAACTTGTCTATAATTCAGTATGTACTGAACTGATCAATGTAAAATGGGTAACATGAAGAGAACTGCTCATGATTAACGATTTTCATCAAACTGATGACGTTGGTCACTGCCACAGAAGTCATGGGGTCAAACTCACCAAACTGATATTTTCTAAATGACCAAGCCGAAGCACCAATAACATTTCACACACAAATAGGTTTTACCCATTAGTAAACAACATGCACAGCTTTTACTGACATTTGGCAAGAGGCACCATTACAGGAAGGAAAATTCAGGGTTTCATTTGGCTTTGTTGTTGTTTTTGTCTACTTGATCTTTTTCCTATGTTACAAAAAAAAACATCAACAGTGTTGAAATGTTGACAACTACGTCTGTGGTGGTCCTACGCTCACAGCAGGGACTTATCCTCACAGAAGTCCCAAACAGAGCACTTTGCGTTTATTTTCGGCACTTTTGTAAATCAAATCACAATATAAATAATGCACTGAGTATGAAATCCACGACGAAAAGAAATGACATATAGAAAGAAAGTAAGATTTGTGTAATTAAACACAGCAATGCACCCTCCCTTTACCGATGAATGAAGGCATACCACAGTATCGTCTGCTTTTCACGTGTTCAGTGAGAACCGGACTGGCGCCTCAGTCCGCACTGTCAGTGGTCAAGTCCATTATTGCAAGATGGGGGCTGCACAGAGAGAGAGAAGAAGAAGAAGAAGAAGAAGAAGAAGAAGAAGAAGAAGAGAGAGAGAGAGGAGAGAGAGAGAGAGAGAGAGGTGGGGGGGGAAGAGAGAGAGAGGGAGAGAGAGAGACAGAGAGCCCACATGCCAGTATGTACGGCAAACAGCATCTTTCCATGCATGGGAATTTGCTGAAAGCGAGCGCTAGCTGGAACTGGCCCTTGTGATGGACAACAAGTGCCATGCACGCGGTGGTGGGAGAGATGTAGACCACACCTGCCAGGGAATGTGCATTTTGCTGTTAGCGTAAGTCTGGCTGTGAGTGTAGGACCACATCATACATCACCAAACATTATTTATCTATTCAAATGAAATTCATTACATAAGGTAACAACACAATGCATAAAATCACAACTGAATTGAAAAAGAGTAGAGATATTGATAAGAAAATATGTCACTAGCTCTGCGGAAAATCTACGTACTCAAATAGCATGACTCCTACCATGCTAAAAGGCATGCCAATTAATGAATAATCTCGATGATCAAGTTCACGAAAGTGAGGGAGAGGGAGAGAGAGAGAGAGGGGAGAGAGAGAGGAGAGAGAGAGAGAGAGAGAGAGAGAGAGAGAGAGAGAGAGAGAGAGAGAGAGAGAGAGAGAGAGAGAGAGAGAGAGGCATAGGATTCAGATCGCGCCAAAGGGTTACTCAACACAGTCCTATGACTCTTGGTTATTCTATTTGATGTCCTCATTGTGGTAAGCTGTGGATTATTACTCACAACGCGGTCTCCAATCAACCTTTGTAACTTTTTAACTGGGTCTCCAAAGGCATGCATTTTTTACAATGACACAAAACGTAATATACCATACGTTGCGATTGTCACGGACAAAAAAAGAAAAACCGAAATCGTGGAAAGTCACCAGCCAGTTCAATTGGACATAAGCTCCGAACGCAAACATCCTGGCACCAGGTAGACGACTTCATGCGTCGCCTCAGCCAATTAGGCACAGTGAGGAGGCTATTTTTAGTTCTTGCGGAGACGGCAGACAGACTGAGTGGATGACCGACGTCTCAATAGGTCTGGCCAGACGGATCGCTACGTCTAGGTCAGACTGATCCGGCTAATTTGCAGGACCAGCGCCCACAAGTTAAGCCAGACGTCGCCGGCTAAAGTAGGAAGGGGGAAGGTATTGTGTGGTGGGGGTGAAATCAAGCTAATTAATTAAATGACCCATCGACCACCACAGAGAGCAAGGCCTGTAGATGTGACTTTGACGAGTCGCATGTCCAATGGAATGAGAGGGGAGTAACCTCGGTAGGAGGCGGGAAAAATACTGACCAATGGTACTCACCCTTTGACAGGTAGAAACGGAATAAGAAAGTGAGGGAAGAGAGGAGAACCAGGGAGGAGGGACAGACAGAGAGAGGGAGGAAGAGGTTCTGGGTGTAGGCTCTGCACGAGAGAAAAGCAGAGAGATGAGAGGAGGAGTGAAGAGAACCGAATTGAAGCATTAGCACCAGATAGAGTCTGCAGAGGAAGGACTAAGGAGAGATGTTGAGAGAGAGAGTTGCTAACTGATGAAGAGAAAAAAAAAAAAAAAAAGAAAAGAAAAGCAACCATGTCCATTTGATAGAGCAGACTAGAAGAGAGAGAGAGAGTGCAATGCGTTAATGCAGGAAGAAAGAAAGGAGAACAGATCGATGTCTGGTAGTCACTGTTCAATCTGAAACGGGGTTCGACCTCTTACCTGGCAGCGCCACTTTCAAGCAGTCCAACCTGACCAGTGCCGGCGGTCTAACCTGACCAGCGTCAGCGGTCCAACCTGACCAGTGCCAGCAGTCCAACCTGACCAGTGCCATCAGTTGTGTTGTGCTTGTGAAAGTGACAGTGAAAAGAAACAAAGAAAAAAAAAGAAAAGAAAGACAGTGATTCGTGAATAGTATAAGATCACCTGGCCAGGTAAAGTGAAAAATCTATTCATACCCGGGTTAGTTATGATGATTTAGATAAATGGTTTTATGAAGTTCAAGGAAAGAGAGAATGTTTTATGTTGTTTGACTCCATGCACATTGATGCTTTGTTCTATGATTATGTGTAGTAAAGTTATAGACTTTACTAGTGGTTTGATGTGACGAATGCATGATATATGAATGAGATTGTAAGCAAGCTGTGAGTGTGTTTGGGCTGTGCGCTAGTCCTTCCTCCACTGACATACCCCGAGGTTGACAATTTATTGGCGAGCCTGCCAGGATATTCTGGCCCATTTATTATAATTGTTCAACTTCTCAGAGAGGAAGCTGGGTGGGATACAAGTATTGTAATCCTAAGACAAGGTAGTGTCTTACTGTATGTTTCCAAGATAGTTAAATACTAGGCTTGGCATTGCTTCCAAGATAGTTAACACTAGGCTTGGCATTTCAGCCCTGAGTACTTATTTCGCACAGATTGCCTATAATTCGCTCTCATAGTTGGGTCAGGCGCTAGGCATCTTATAAAAACTAATTACGTTGTCCCAAGCTAATATTATCATTCATAGGATTGTGCTATCACGTCACTCGTGTCGGTAACCACCAGTTTGGCTGTCGTAGTAATAAAATCTTGTTTAAAAAAAAGGATATAATGGCGGAAGAAAAGAACACCCCTATTGAACAACTTGTGAGCGTCCCTCGTGATTTAGGCTACTCGGGAGAAGAGTTGCGAGCATTCGTTGAAACCCAAGAAAAGATGGAAAGAGATGAGCGAGCGGAAAGACGCCGTGTCGCAGTAGAAAAGGAAGAAACAGAAAGATTAGCGCAGGAAACAGAAAGATTAAGGATTCAGGCTAATCAGGCTAGCGAAGCGCAGGAAACAGAAAGATTAAGGATTCAATTAGAGTTAGAGAGAGTGAGAATACAGAGGGAGACCACCGATGATGGTAGTTCAGTTTCCAGTGACCCTGTGCGCAGTTATGCCCCCCGACCAAAGTTGCCAAAATTCTCTGAAGGATCAGATTCGATTGATGCGTACATCAGTCGTTTTGAAACGTTTGCTACTAGTCAGGGTTGGCCTTCAGAAGAGTGGGCAGTCATTTTGTCAGCGCTATTGACGGGTAAGGCATTACAGATTTTCACTGCGTTACCAGCAGACACCCAATCTGATTTCGGTGCTGTGAAGGAGTCTTTGATGAAGGGATTTGACCTCACAGAGGAGGGATTCAGAAAGAAATTTCGTTCAGCTAGATTACAAGCAGGTGAAACGTACACTCAGTTTGGTGCACGTTTAGATCACTATTTTTAGAAGTGGTTAGAGTTGAGTGGTACGAGAAAGGAGTTCGCTGAATTGAAAGAGCTGGTTATGAAAGAACAGATTTTGTCAGGTTGCAGTCCAGAGTTAACTATACATTTGAAAGAGAGACAGCCAGAGACAGCAGGAGAGTTGTGAAGTTAGCAGAGGTGTATAGGGAGGCACGTTTGGGCACTAAGGTGCAGGAGAAACAGGTGCCAGGCACAGGTGAGAAGAGTGCAAGGAGACTAGGGGAGTTTTCTGCAAAGTCTGCAAACCCAGTGGTGGGGCAGAAAGGAGGACAAAGGGACAATAGGTGTTTCATTTGTCACAAGAAGGGACATGTGGCGAGGGATTGTCGCATGAGGTTCCAGAAGGCAGCAGCCTTGCAAGAGGTGGATAAGGGTCGCCAGGGGAAACGACCTGCAGTGGAACCAAAAGGGATCCAATCTGAAGAGGGTGGAGTGCGGGCTATGGCTAGCACTGGACAGCAGTCAGTGTCAGGGATGGAGGGCACTAGGCTGAGTGGTTCATTACCAGTGGAAGAAGGGTGGATTGGCCAGCAGAGGGTGAAAGTGTTACGGGACACTGGTTGTTCATGTGGTGTAGTAAGAACAACGCTGGTCGAGGAAGGGGATTTGACAGGGCAAATCCAGACCTGTACTCTAATCGATGGCACTGTGAGAGAGTTCCCAGTTTCTAAGATAGAAGTACGTACCCCTTACTTCTCAGGCGAGTTGTCTGTGCTGGTGATGGAGAAACCCCTTTATGATTTGATCATTGGAAATATTCCAGGTGCAGGGGATCCAGGAGATCCTGAGTTGTTGACTGCTACAGGGGCAGCAGTTCAAACACGGAGCAAGAAGGAGGGAAAGGTTGATAAACCGTTAGTCGTTCCAGCAAGGAAGTCAGGCATAGATGTGTCGCCTGATGAGTTTAGGGCAGCGCAGGAACAAGACCCTTCGCTCGTGAAGTCTTGGGAGTTGGCAAGAGGTGGAGAGAAACAGGTGGTTAGAGGAGGTGAGACAGAATTTCTGCTGAAAGGCGGGTTGTTGTACCGAGTGTTTACCAAGGGGAAGACAGGTAAGGTGACAACTCAGTTAGAGGTACCAGCATGTTATCGTGACACTGTCATGTCAGTGGGTCACGAGTCGCTCATGGCGGGTCATCTCGGCACCGGCAAAACAGCTGACCGAATCTTTGATGATTTTCATTGGCCAGGGGCAATGGCAGACATAAAGCGTTTCTGCATGTCATGTGACGTGTGTCAAAGGTCAGCCACAAGAGGGGTGAAGAGGAAGGCGCCTCTTAAACAGCCCCCTTTAATTGACACACCATTCAGGAGAGTGGCTGTTGATCTGATTGGCCCAATCTCACCCTGTTCCAAAGGTGGGCACAGGTATGAGACATGTAAGGTTGCAAGGGAAAGTTTGCAGGAGGCTAGGGTCATTCAGAAGAAGCAATATGACAGGAAGGTGAGGAAGCAATCCCTCAAGGTGGGAGATCAAGTCCTGTTACTGCTTCCCATGGATCACAACAAGCTGCTGATGCATTGGAAAGGACCATTCACCATCACTGAAAAGGTAGATCAGGATTACCGAATTGAGGTGAATGGGAAACCAAAACTTTCCCATGCGAATTTTCTCCGCAAATATATTCAGCGTGAGACTCAGCACAAAGGCACAGCTGAAAAACAGTAGGGTGCTGCGCTGGGCAATGGCACTGCAGCCCTACAGGTATCGAGTTCAGTACATCCCAGGTCGACAGAATGTAGGAGCTGACAATTTAAGCCGTGTAGTCTGGCAAGCTGCAACTCAGAGGAAGTCGGTCATATCCGGGGCGCGTAGAAATAATATGTGTTGATTACAGTGAGATTGAGTGGATATGGGTTCATTCCCATTTGGCTATGGTTCATATTTTCTGTGTGAGACTTGTTCATGTAAATGTAGTTATGTTGGAGCATACAGTCGCTTGAGTAGTAATGCACTGTTTGCGATAAGTGAGGATGGAGATTCCTCAGTGAGGTGTCATGGATCGTGGTCATATCAGATTGTGCTCTTCATAGTAGTTGTGAAGAGAAGAGGCGGCAAATCCGCAGGTAGGGGAATTGCATAGGTGCGCACAGAGGTTATCAGAAAATGAGTCGAAATAAGGCAAAAGCGCACGTCAATGATAACTCATTGGGGTGGTATTCACTAATGATATATCTTATAATTTATAAACCGTTTGTTGTAAAGTATTTTGCAAAACTTTGCACGTGTAGCTGTGTTGTCAGCAAATTCGGTTGTTGTCTTTTTGTACCGTTGTTTTGAGACAATGCGGAGCATAGTCTTTTGCAAGGGGGAAATTGTCACGGACAAAAAAAGAAAAACCGAAATCGTGGCCAGTCACCAGCCAGTTCAATTGGACATAAGCTCCGAACGCAAACATCCTGGCACCAGGTAGACGACTTCATGCGTCGCCTCAGCCAATTAGGCACAGCGAGGAGGCTATTTTTAGTTCTTGCGGAGACGGCAGACAGACTGAGTGGATGGCCGACGTCTCAATAGGTCTGGCCAGACGGATCGCTACGTCTAGGTCAGACTGATCCGGCTAATTTGCAGGACCAGCGCCTACAAGTTAAGCCAGACGTCGCCGGCTAAAGTAGGAAGGGGAAGGTATTGTGTGGTGGGGGTGAAATCAAGCTAATTAATTAAATGACCCATCGACCACCACAGAGAGCAAGGCCTGTAGATGTGACTTTGACGAGTCGCATGTCCAATGGAATGAGAGGGGAGGTAACCTCGGTAGGAGGCGGGAAAAATACTGACCAATGGTACTCACCTTTGACAGGTAGAAACGGAATAAGAAAGTGAGGGAAGAGAGGAGAACCAGGGAGGAGGGACAGACAGAGAGAGGGAGGAAGAGGTTCTGGGTGTAGGCTCTGCACGAGAGAAAAGCAGAGAGATGAGAGGAGGAGTGAAGAGAACCGAATTGAAGCATTAGCACCAGATAGAGTCTGCAGAGGAAGGACTAAGGAGAGATGTTGAGAGAGAGAGTTGCTAACTGATGAAGAGAAAAAAAAAAAAAAAAAAAAAAAAAGAAAAGCAACCGTGTCCATTTGATAGAGCAGACTAGAAGAGAGAGAGAGAGTGCAATGCGTTAATGCAGGAAGAAAGAAAGGAGAACAGATCGATGTCTGGTAGTCACTATTCAATCTGAACCGGGGTTCGACCTCTTACCTGGCAGCGCCACTTTCGAGCAGTCCAACCTGACCAGTGCCGGCGGTCTAACCTGACCAGCGTCAGCGGTCCAACCTGACCAGTGCCAGCAGTTGTGTTGTGCTTGTGAAAGTGACAGTGAAAAGAAACAAAGAAAAAAAAGAAAAGAAAAGACAGTGATTCGTGAATAGTATAAGATCACCTGGCCAGGTAAAGTGAAAAATCTATTTATACCCGGTTAGTTATGATGATTTAGATAAATGGTTTTATGAAGTTCAAGGAAAGAGAGAATGTTTTATTTTGTTTGACTCCATGCGCATTGATGCTTTGTTCTATGATTATGTGTAGTAAAGTTATAGACTTTACTAGTGGTTTGATGTGACGAATGCATGATATATGAATGAGATTGTAAGCAAGCTGTGAGTGTGTTTGGGTTGTGCGCTAGTCCTTCCTCCACTGACATACCCTGAGGTTGACAGCGATCCATTTTAGCGATAGACATAATGTTTGCAGAAAATGTTATGCTGTGCAAGTTCCTACTGTCATGGCATCGAAGGAGTATTATTGTACACGCCATGAAGCAATGCTAAAGCGTATTCGAATTTCATTCAGCAGGATATAGCAGGCAGTCAGAACATTGCATGGTGAAAGAAATGCTTCCGGCACAGAACATAACAAAGGCTTTGCAAACATTCCGAACAACGGCTGGAAATTGTAAAGTCAGCAGAAAGTTTATAATTGAATGACAGAGCTCTGATGAATATAGAATTACAATTTTCACTACATATTTCATTACAATTTCCATTATATGAAAGTGTCATCGTGTGACAAGAAAATCGTGCATGTTGATGCAGAACTTCTTGCACGTCTTTGGACAGACGTTGGGCGGTGATTTTCAATTCCTTGGGTAATTTTAGTCCTCCATTTCGAACTCTGTTTAATTGCTGCTCACGTAGAGTCATAGGATTCAGATCGCGCCAAAAGGGTGACTCAACACAGTCCTATGACTCTTGGTTATTCTATTTGATGTCCTCATTGTGGTAAGCTGTGGATTATTGCTCACAACGCGGTCTCCAATCAACCTTTGTAACTTAGAAATGATTCATTATGAAGGAATGATACTGATTCCGGCAGCTGCAAAGACATTTCCATTACAACTGTGCGTTATTTGTTTAACCTTCCTTTGATCAACATAAAACACTGGCTATGGTCGTTGCAAGTATAATTAAACCTCTGAAAATCCCCCAATTCCACTATAAGAAGCTCTCAAGGATACACAAAGTATTCGCACAGGACACGGAAATCATGGACTGGACAACAAAGTGACAAAGTTTACTTGTCACTCATTCATTCATAATAGTTCACACAAACCAAGGAATAAGAAAAATACCCGGCTATTTCCTACACCTCTATCAAACTGCCATAGTGCCACAGTTTGAAAGAGATTGTCGAAAATGGCTGGGGAATAAAATCGTCGTAGCAGTTGAGATGAAGTCAGAAAAGAGCATAGCAGAATACCTCATGATATACATTGATAGTTCAGTCACCAGAAGAATGTCTGCCTGAGGATACACAGTGATGACAAATGACCAAAGAATCGAGGAAGAGAATACCACACACAAGTTTAGAACTTCGAGTCTCACAGCGGAGGTAGGAACACCACTGCAAGCACGCTGCTTGGTTTCACCAATCAACAGGCTGGCTGACTTGATTAATCTTATTCAAGAACGTATAATATTGAATGGAAAGCTAAACTGGCGTGAAGCGATATGAACACCAAATAAAGCTGTCATTCGAATGTATTGCCCTATACATTCAGGCGTATATCTGCATGAGCAAGCAGATGAATTGGCTGTCAAGGAAACAATAACAAGTTAGAGTATGACCAGGCCGATCTGATGTCATAAGAAACCCAAGGAATCACTTCAAGAAACAAGATCGAGGCTACACCACTTTGCAGTGCTAAATATCAACTTCAGAAATGGCTGCATGTCCAGACTGAAGGAAGGAAGGACACGAACCCTCACTGACCAAACAGATGCTGGCACAGTCTCAGGACCAGCTGTAAAAGACTCCTGAAAAATCAGACAGACTCGTACTGGGTATATCTAAAGGCAGATACAGATGACTGAATACGTGTCAGCTGAAAAAAATAATAAACCCCGAATCGTTCAGGATATCTGCATCTGCGTTATTTACTGAAATGTAAGCATCTCGGTGAGTGTGCACTACTGAGGGGACGTGTACATAAAATACATTTCACCTATATCCGCCAAATCTGCCAGTTACCACAACTCAGAGTTGCACGCTGGCAGTAAAAGCACAATTGCACCATAAAAAGCAGTAGAATGTACAGCATCATTTCTTCGTTTAATAATATTGCAATAAAATCACGTTTAGAAGGAAGCTTCATTGAACATTGTATGCGTGCCAGGTGTCCACAGGATGGCGCTCTGTTGTGTTGGCAGCCTGAAGAAGCTTTCCACGAGAAACAGAAATTGTTATAATTATAACTGAATCGAACCATATAATAAGAGCTGTGCCGTTTTTCTTGAGCTTTGATCTCTCTCTCTCTCTCTCTCTCTCTCTCTCTCTCTCTCTCTATATATATATATATATATATATATATATATATATATATATATATATATATATATATATATATATATATATATATATAATATATATATACCTGGGGTGCATCATCTCATCAGACGCCAAGATCAACAGGGAAATGAACAACAAACTGGCAAAGGCGAACAGCGCTTTCGGTAGACTGTACAAAACGAGTGTGGAACAAATGTCTGAAGAAAGGCACCAACATGAGAGTGTGCATAGCCATTGTAGTTACCACCCTCCTGGGCAGGTCTGAGTCAGGGGTCACCTGCCGTCACCACCTGAGACTCTTCCAGCGCTTCCATCAATGCTGCCTTCGTTCCATCCTCTCTCTTTTCACTGGAGTGACCGCTTCACTAACGTTGAAGACCTGAAACAGCAGGCACAGCTCAGCTCACCAGCATTGAGACAGGGCACGTCTCCAGGATGGAGGGTCATGGCTTGCCCAAGATCACCCTGTATGGCGAACTCTCCACAGGCCATGGCGATATGCAGGAACCGAAGAACACTGAAAAAAGACACTCAGTGCCTATCATATCGACCATCGCCAGTGGTCCTCCCTAGCTGCGGTTGGCAGTGTCTGGCGTCACACCACTACTAACAAAGCGTTCTCCTCCTTTCAGAAACGCTTGCAGGGTCACCCTTGAGGACACAAGGCGCAGGAGCAAGAACTGTGATGCAGCGACATCAAATCCTGATCAGACGTTTACCTGCACCGGCTGCAGCCAAGGCTGCCTGTCCTGTATTGGCCATGGCAGCCACTAGCGCACCTGCAGTCGACGTGGGTCACTGCTTCCATAACCGTCATCCGCAAAGCCAAGCTCTTTCCAGATTGGAGATGGAGAGTGCATGTATAAATAGCTAGCTAGCAAGCTAGCGAGCGAGCAAGAAAGATAAACAGATAGATATATATGTGTGTGTGTGTGTGTGTGTGTGTGTGTGTGTGTGTGTGTGTGTGTGTGTGTGTGTGTGTGTGTGTGTGTGTGTGTGTGTGGCCCATTACCCATTCCAAGGACCTTGGTACCCCTCTACGTCACACCATACCCTCTTCCCTGTATCCACCTTCAGTCATGGGGGGACCAAACTCATACAACTATCCCAACCTCAGCAATTACTCCATGACCCGCGTGTAGCTGTGCCACTCCCAACACTTGGTATCTGAAAGTTTACCGACACAACCCGGACAATACGCCTTCAGCTGATGAACATGGCATCACAGCTTTTCCACCAACAGAGACCTCAGTAACTGAGTTCTTGTATTCACATGTGCGCTAATGCGCGGCGCGTTAATGTGTGAGTGTGTGTGGGGGGGGGGGAGTGAGAGGGGGGAGTGCGTGTGTACATACGTGTGTGCGTACACGGATGCGCGCACCTAAAACGCCTGTTTTATTTGAGTGAAATCGTTTATTTCCCATGACAATCAACATCAAGATATCAAGTCTGAACGTTAGTATGGTGAATGCGTGTTTTTTTATATCGGACCTGGGAATTTGTAGTGACTTAATTGTGCTTGGTGACTTGCTTGGCCCCTTGAATTTGGAATTTGGCGGACTGCGATCATTTCTGTTAAACTTTATCTGCGTTTCTTAATGCATTTTTTTTTTGGTTTGAAGATTGTTGTATTTGTCTGTTATTCTGTTGGTACATCAATATATATATATATATTTTAACCTCTTCATTTTAAAATCCTGTTTTAAACTGGTATATATATATATATATATTATATATTATATATATATTATATATATATTTATATATATATATATATATTCCCCTATCTGAGTGAATGCGTGTATGAATGTTAGAGATTATTTGTAAAGAATCTTTTTTTTCATTTTTGTCATTAAACTCAACTGCTGTTGCAGTATAGAAGATACAGTGGTGTGCAGTGTGTATCTAGTAACGCTGAAGGTGGTGTTCACTTACCGAACTATTTGTCCTTTCTTTTTTACTCTCTGAGCTTTCCATAACTCAGATATACATTGCATTACGTGTTGTATATACACATTCTAAACTGAGAAAACTTTTCTAGACTTATTGAAGTTATTCCCAAACGATCTGCAACATGTCTTTAACATTAGATACGTGGCCAATAAAACAAGGACTTCGAATAGACTACTTGAACATTAACAATGCAACAAATAAGAAAGACGATATTGCAACTATTCTTCACAACAATGGTAACAATTTCATGTATTTTGTTTCGCAGAATCCGTTTGTCCTCACAAATAACTGATGCTGATATGAATATGCCAGGATACCAGTAATTGGGACTAGATCCACTAAACCCAAAACCACAGGCATACTATTGTATGTTGCATCTTCGTTAAACTACAAAAAGCTGAATATCTAGAAAATTATGACATTGAATCTGTATGGATTGAAATTAGCATGAAAAACAGTAATCCACTAATCACAGGATTTATATACAGAAATCCATCAGAAACTACAGACTGGCAAGACAATTTAGTGTCCTTATGGATGAAGTAACGATGCTAAGTTTTGAAACTATCATTTTGGGAGATTTTTATATGATTTAACGAAACCCCAAACCAAGTGGCAACAAAACTACACTTTACACGGCCTAGAACAACTTATTGACAAACCAACCCGTGTAACTGAACATTCAAGTACCTTAATTGATCACATTTCCCCAAAACACAAAACAACCTATTATTGAAGTATGTGCTCCACCATGTGGATGTAGTGACCATAATCCTTTTGTCTTACTTGGTACAAAAACCCGTGTTAGAGTTCCAAAGGTAGGGCATAAGATCATATATTATAGAAGTTTTAGAAACTTTCAAGAAGAAGATTTCCTTTCAGACCTTCCCACGGCACAGATGGATTACATGTATCAAATAAGAGATCCTGATAAAGCAGTGAATATTGGATCAGTACATTTACTTCTGTATATAACAAGCATGCTCCATTCATAAAGAAAAGAGTCAAACAAGAAACAAACCACCGTGGTAAAAAAAGAAATTGATATAGAAATTAATAAAGAAATCATTTAAGCAATTTCGGAACAAGTAAACAATTTCAAAAACAAAGAAATAAGGTAAACTCAATGAAACGAAAATCTAAACGCAATTACTTCCAAAAGATGTTAATTTCTACAAAGGATTCACGTCAGATCTGGAAAGCTATCAACATGCTGAATAATAAACAGGTATCAAGAAGTCAGCAAATTCTTACAGAGTATCTGCAAATCAGTTAAACAACCATTTTGCAAATATTAAAGATAAAATCATATTACATGACAGGCCCAATGAAAATGATCTCAGTCACTTAAAACATTACTTGGTTCAAAGATATTTACTTTCCTTTTACTCCCCAATCAATGACGGTACTGGATGTCAGTAAAAGTTTCTCATCTTTAAAACAATCTGGTGCACGCGATTTAGACGGTTTAGATGTAAAAATACTAAACGTTTCATGCCCAGTGATCTCTGACACGCTAACTTATTTATACAATTTGTGCATAGAGAAACAAACTTTCCCTTTAAAATTTAAGGAAGCTAAAGTTATTCCTCTCCATAAATCTGGTGATACATCAAACCCATCTCAATTATCGACCTGTTTCTATTTTATCTGCTTTATCTAAGCTATTGAAAAGCACATGCAAAAGCCCCTCTATTCTTACCTTGCTAAAAATAATTTACTCAATGAAGATCAGTCTGGTTTCCGTGAAAATCATTCCTGTCATACAGCCCTCATACAGCTCGTTGATAGCCTTCTATGCAGTATAAATGAAAATAAATTTACTGGTATTCTTTTTATAGACTTTGAGAAAGCGTTTGATGTTATAAATCATTCTCTGCTACTGCGCAAATTAGAACTGTATAAATTAAATCCAGAATTCATTAATCTTTGTCTTCTTTTCTATGTAACAGAAAACAAGCAGTAAAAAGTTAACAACAAATGTCAAACTTTTTGCCTGTCAAATACGGAGTACCACAAGGCTCTGTATTAGGTCCTCTTCTGTTTTCTATCTATATCAATGATTTACTCTTTATGTTAAATGTAAGTGCGAATGTTTGCCGACGATACATCGCTCCATTCCAGTGATTCAGACACCCATAGACTAGCAAACAAACTACAAGATAATATTCATGGACTTACTGAATGGACCCAATGAATCATTTTGTCCTTAAATGCAAACAAGACCAATGTATGTATGTATGTGCTCGACAAAAACGGAAAGAATGAAGTCAAAATTTCACATTGTTTATATCTGACAAACAAATTGAAGAAGTAGATTTACATAAAATGCTAGGTGTAATAATTGATAAGGATCTATCGTGGACTGACCATACAAAGTCACTGGGAAAACGTCTTTCAAAAAAATTACTTCAGCTAGCGAAGATTAAGAATTTTCTTGATTACCATTCTCGTAAGCTTTTCTTCTCTGCTCACATTTTATCAATAATTGATTATGCTTCGACATTATGGGACAACTGCAGTGAAAACCCAACTTAAAAATGATTCATCGAATGTACAAAAGAGCACTAAATTAGTATTGTTAAGATCAAGCACTCTGACTACAGAAGATTATAAAAAACTTAGTATATTAACTTTCCACAACAGACTTTTGTTAAATAAGGCAGTGTGTATGCATAATGTTATATACGGCAATGCTCTAAAAGATAAGCGACACATTTAAAACTAACATCCATTTGACACAATCATTTTTTATCTATTCCTAGACCAAGAAATAATCTTTATAAATCTAGTTTTTTATACTCTGGTGGAAATGTATGGAACAAGTGCCCACACGCTTTAAAAGTATAAACATAAAATCCAGTTTAAAATAATCTGAAAAGGTATCTCATGAATGGTTCATAAATTACATTTTCCCAAAACCTTTGAAATATGGTTTTATGGTTTTTCACAGTGTATGCATGTGTATTGTATATCTATGTACATTTCTCTGCATGGGGTGTGTGTGCCTCGAGGAAAGGGTATGTCAGTGTCGACAGTATTCTTAGAGTATAGTACCGTGGACATTTGTGAAGAAAATGTACATATTGTACATAACCAATCTCTCTCTCTCTCTCTCTCTCTCTCTCTCTCTCTCTCTCTCTCACTCTCTCTCTCTCTCTCTCTCTCTCTCTCTCTCTCTCTCTCTCTCTCTCTCTTACTTTATGGAATTTCCCCTTCTCATTTGTATACTCCTACTCCCCCCTCCCCCGCCTCCCCTCCCACCCCCTCCCCCTCCCCCCTAACCCCCCCCCCCCCCCCCCCCCCCCCCCCCCCCTCCCAAACCATTTCTTCTCTGGTTTCTATTTGTTGTTATTTTTGACTTTCATAAATTTTTGTGATTAGTCGTCGTTTCACCGACTTTTTTTTTATTTTATTTTATTTTATTTTTTTATGGATGGCTTGATGTAAAAAAGCAGATTTAAATTTCTTATTCAATGTTCCATCTGAAAATAAAATTTTGACTTTGACTTTGACTTTGACTTTGACACACACTCGCTCGCTCACCACACACACACACACACACACACACACACACACACACACACACACACACACACACACACACTTCACACACACACACCACACACACACACACACACACACGCGCGCGCGCACACAACACACTCCCTACTCCACCCACCACCATCCCCCCCCTACCCCGTGCCCGTGAATTCCGACTGAGGTCAGGCGTAACAGACACCCAAAACACAGATGTCTCATTCGTCTGCTTCATCCCGAACCCATGTCGCAGGGTCTCAGGTGTATGTGGGAACGATGATGAAGACAAAACACACAACTTCCCTAATGAATGCACACACTAATATATACATATATGGGCAACAGTCCCTAACCCTGTCTGCCTCGAGAGTTAGGCCCATGTTACATGGATAGTTACATGACTACGATGATCTGTCTTTGAAATGCCTTTCGGATGTTCCTTATATGGCAAGTCTCGTGTGAGTTATCTTCCTCTAGGAAAAAGTTTCTCCCAGTTTTGACTCGGGGAGCAGAGTGGCTGGCTCACTGACCGGTCGTGCATAGACATGACGTCAGTTGTGGTCATCGCTGCAAGAAATTTTGAT
>CM031599.1:70241228-70256228 GCA_018398815.1 Conus ventricosus | reverse complement strand
TGGTTGCCTTCTGTCTGGTATTGTTGAGAATGTGTGTCGTGTAAAGAGAGGAAAAAGTAAACAAGTGATAACGTTATGTGTGCATTCAGTATGGTAGTCTTCCAATTCTACAGAGATGGAAGCAGACGACTTCAACAGCAAACACCTTGGTCTTTGCAAAAAATTCTTCTCCACGACTAAGTTCAAAGATTTCTGCAAATTTGAGGGTACTGGTGAATTGATCTGACTTGCATCCAGCAGCTATTTCATTCGATTGCACTACTGGCCCTGTCTTCAAGAGAAGTTAGGCAGTGCCAAACTTTGCCTTCAAACTTTCTTTAACTTTGATTACGGATAAATAAAAACAAAGTCCTTTGTTATGGATCATCATGACTTGACTCGAAATGATGGTGCTCATTTTTTGTTCCTTGTCAGATACTTGATTTATCCTGTCAAGCCGACAGATTATTGCCAGTCTCGTGGATAGACCTTTAAGATACTGCCATATCTCATGGGTAGACCTTTAAGATATTGCCATATCTCGTGGGTAGACCTTTATTTACTCATATAAACACCAGAAACGTCTGACATAGTCGATGAGGACATTGCGACAACGACAAACAAGGAACACATATGCACATGTAACGTCCCTGTTTTCTCTTTTCTTTTTCTTTCAATAACATGCATTCTCGACAACCCTAGACAATAGCAAGCGTTGATGCTCTAAGTTCATTCTCTTGACGCCTTCTATGACAGGATACCCCTGTTAACGCATTTGCAGCATTCACGTGACTATGTTTGGTTAAAAATTAATTGATTTTCTTAACAGAACTCAGGCAGGCCCACAAGTGACATGACATTTTTTTTGTCTATGGCGCTGGGTTTGACCTGGTAAGCAAAACAGTATTTCTTAATTCATTGCATTTATAGGGCACATTTTCGCGAAATGAAAGCCATGTTATGATTACAGGACGTACAGGCCTGTTTTCCACAAATCATTGCAAATCGCCAGAGCCGAGCTTCAAGAAGAGATTGTGGAATACTTTGTTATTTCATTATTATTTAAAGATTTAAACAGGCGTTCACACACACACACACACACACACACACACACACACACACACACACACACACACACACACACACACATACACACACACACACCACACACACACACACACTCCAATACACTCCACTTCACTCCACTCTACTCCACTACACTCCACTCCTCTACACAACACTACACTACACAACACTACACAACACTACACTACATTTGGTTAGAGTGCACGACTGGGCTGCACTCTACACTTACTTTCACAACATATCCTAGCATCAACCAGGCCTGAGATATACAGACACCTGCAGAGTTGGTCAGGAAAAAGTTCACTGAGGGATGAGGGATGAAGGACATCTTTAATTAAGGTCGACTGTGGTTTCTTCGCAACTCCGTTGCAGTTTTGCACTCCAGGATACAACAGTCATTCTAGTAACTTCGTAACATTAAAGTTTCAAAATGGAGTGACTGATGGCGGCGAACGAAGCAAAATTTAGAAATAGAGTTTGTTTCTTACCGCCAATGACATTGACAAACAAAGCACATGACAAGACACGATGCATTTCAACCACTTGGGTCTTCTTCAGCCAAAAAAATAAATCACATTTAACATTTGGGACAGTACAAACAAAGAACGAAAAACGAAAAAAAAAAAAGAACGAAAAATGACTCATCTGTTGTTGTCCATGTGGTGGGAGAATAGCCGTAGGCGGAAATGACATGGGGAATTATGGGAGAGGAAAAGGAGGGGGGGGGGTTGCGTAGGGGAGGTGTGTGTGTGTGATATGATAGGGTTGTTGGCATCCGTTAGTCTCGGGGGGAGATGGATTTGCCCCCTTTTTAAAATGTTTCCGTTGGTCTTACAGTCTGCTGTGGCTGTATAGCCCCACAGGGGGTGGCGTCTCTGCGATTTGATGCACTTGAAGGCCGAGTCAGCTGCGGCAGCGGCTTGTTTTTCTTGTGCACGTTTGCGTCGGCAAGTTCCGGAGCTTCTCTTCCCCGTTCCGCCAGTGTTCCGGTGTCCCCAGCTGGATTGCCCTGAGCGGCTCTTCCAGGTTTTGGGGCGATGTCGGGCCTTGGTGCGCTTGCAAACATCTTTGAAACGGGTTTGGGTTTCCGTTGTTCTTTGCCAGAGGAAAGCTCTGGTAAGAATGTCTTTGGGGTCCTGCCGTGCCCTTTTGACGCCTGACCAACCCACCTGAGGGCGACGCTGAGGAGAAGATGGTCATGCGGGGAATTTTTGCCGCTAAAGCACTCTTTTGTTTGTCACGCGACACCCCATGTGACCCAAGTATGCGCCGGAGCCGGCATTAAAGGACTCGTTTTTCTTTGTGAGGCATACAGGGTCCGGATTCGTGGCGTACAGGAGAGTGCTTGCACAAAGGCTCGATACCCAGAAATCTTGGTGTTCTTGTTAAATGGTTTTGTTCCATCTCTGAGGTTGGCCGGGGTGGTGTGGGGCCCTTTGCCACCTTCTGTTGTCTCGTATCCAGAGAGAGGTTGTCGGGATGGGAACGAGGTACGTGAAACGGTTTGGCCTTAATTCATGGTTGGATGGTGATGGGGGGTTTGTTCAGCATCTGGCCATTCAATTGTCTTCTTCGGCTTATTGTAGGCCAAATCATACAAGCCTTTGAAAAAGCGGTCCTTTTGACTCTTAACCTGCTTCGGTGTGGGGGGCCCGGAGCTCTCTGCAAACGATGTCTTGTGGTACTCCCGTACTTTGCTCTTTCCCTTTACCCGAGCAGGTTGAACGTGGGCCCATTGATGGGGTGTGAAGGTGGGGCACCTCGTTGATGTCCCAAAGGCGGCTTCGGGACAGCAAAGAGATGCCAAAGAGGGTGGGGCGAGGACACAGCCCTGTTTGACTCCACGGTATTTTGAGGCTCGAGTGAGCCGTCGTCTGCATGGCCTTTTTGTCGTCGGGGAAAAAGACTGGTACACTCAAAAGTTTGGTGGGCACCCTATCTTCGTAGGACGTTAAAGAGCCCATCTTGCTGAAAAGTCAAAGCCTTGGTCGGTCGATAAAGGCCAGAAAGGGGGGTTGTGTGCTTTTAACATTTCTTTGCAGCGTCTGTGGAGAAGCCATGTCGAGGGTTTGATCTCTCCGAGGGGAAACCCGATTGCGACTCTGGGTACCCTGTCGCGGTTCTGCGCCTGTTCAGGACGATCTTGCAAATACTTTCCCTACATGTCGGAAGATATTCTCTGTAGTTTTCGTCACTTTTGTCCCCTTTGTTTTTGTAAATGTGACAATTTTGGCACCCTCATGTTTTGAGGACTGCCCCTTCCTCCAGCACTGCAGAGGGGGGTTGTGCGATGTTAAAAGCAGTGCACTGCCCCCACATTTGTGTTTCGGTGGTATCCCACCCTTCCCCTGGTGTTTTCTGAGGAAGGCTCTGATTGCTTTTCTATTCTGCCTGGGGGGGTTTCTCACCCTTCCGTGGGGGGGAGGCTTTCGATCGATAAAGGGGCCCTCGTCGGTGACGTGGTTCTGTCTGGGTCAATTCGAATAATTTTCCCACCTTCCCCCATCTGCTTGTCTTGCCCGGGTGGTCTGCCGTGGAGATTCAGGGAGATGTAGTCTTTTGGTGGGGCCCATTGCTTTTTTGATCCCCGGGGTCTCATGCCCTTGATGTTTCCAGTATCGCCGATTCTGGAGCTTTGACTGCTGGACCCGTAGTGTTGGCACTCCCTTGCAAATTTTCTGTACTTTGTTTTGGATTGTAACCTGCAGAGTTCTCTGGGGGGGGATCGTTGTATTCCAGGGGGGCGCTGCGGCGTTCTTCATGGTGGAGTGAGTGGGGAGGATTTGGGCCTCAAACAGTCGTTTTTTTGGTCTGTTTTTTCCAAAAATTTCATGGGGGCTGTGTACTGTTCTTGATGTGGCCCCTCTTTGGGTGAGCCACCCCGGGGGGTTGAGCGAAAAAACTCGGAGAGGGGGTTTGGGGGAAAAACCGCCGCCTTTTTCGGATGTGTGGGCTTGTTTTCTCGATGGGGTTTGCCCTTTAGGCCCAGAGCGATGTTTTTTTAGGCGGGGGCTTGATCTTGCGCCACCCGCGGGATCGGTTTGTCGCAGTCGGGGTGTGGAAGGTGCGGTAAAAAGGACACACCCCAGGGAGAGCCTGATGATAATCAAATCTGTGGTGCCCGTGCTTTGGGGCGAGGGTGTTCCCTGCACTTTGCTGGGGCTTTGTCGGAAGAAGGAGTTTGGGGATGTGAGGTGTGGGATGGACTCTCAGGAGCGCTGCCATTTTCTTTATCTTTCCCACACCAAAATTTCCGAGAAAGGAGGGCCCGGGTCATGGTCGCGCCCCCCCTTTGGGTTGGTCCCAGCAGTTTCAGTTGTCGTCTTTGGGGATCCTCGGATAAGGGTCGAGTGACGAGAATCGTCTTTGTTTCCTTGGTGGCGGAGTGTTGGCGCATAACGCTGATAGGTTGCGGGACCAGTGGTGGTGTTGAGGGGAGTGATAGCAGTCTTTTGTTCCTTTTTGGAGGGTTCTATCATCTGCAAAGTTCCCGGCGCAAATCCAACGCCAATTCTTGGGTTTCAGCGCTTTCCTTTTTCCCGAAAAAAGTAAAAATCCTTTTTCGGAAGGTTCCCGAGTCGAAGCTCGTCTCTTGCAGTGTGGCGATGTCGACCGGAGTCTCACAAGTTCTCGTTGTGCGGAGGTTTTCGGGATCGCTAATAGCCCGGAGGTGTCGCGTCCCCCGGGCATTGTCTTACTTCAGGGGCAAACTTGAGGTGGAGTTTTTCTTGTTTAATTTTTTTTTCCCTTGCTTTTTTCCGGTGCAGTGATTGAGTCCCCTTGTCAGTACTTCCGTACCCTGAGCCTACGCCCCCAGTAAGGCAGGCGAACTGTGGCGAGACGCACCCCCTGGCGGGGCTGCCCGCTTTGGGGGGGCGGTAGTGTCCAATGAGATGATGTCTCTCCCCCGACGGAAGCAAAACCCCGGCGCCGCTCTACGACGGGGGGATGGTTTTCCGGTCTGTGCTTCCCCTTTGTTTTGCGCTTTGCAGCGAAGTGAAGTGTCCTTTCAGGGCGCAGCCTGGGCGAGTTGGGATGGGCGGTTGCCCATGCGCAGATTTTTCCCCCCTCCACAAGTTGAGGATCCAAGGGAAAAGGGAGGCGTTCAATTGGCACCCCGGTCGCAGGAGTTGCGGGTGACGTTGAACAAGGCAAGCCCCCTTAGGGATCCGGCTCCGGATTTTCCCCAGGGTTTGCTCCCGAAGCCTTTCCCTGGGGGGGTATGCCGAAGGCGCGGGGTTTAGATTCGTGTTTTCCTTCACCAGATGGACTATTTCCCCGGTTGTGATGGTTGTGGTAATGGTGGATTGATAATAATGGTAGGGGGAAAGGGGGGGGGGGGGATAGAAAAAAAAAGGGTTTTTGGGGAAAAAAAAAACCTAAAACCCCCTTTTTCCCACCCCCCCCCCCCCCCCCCCCCCCCCCAATCCCCCCAACCCCCTCACAAAAAAACCACCCCCCATTTAAAGACCCCCAAACCACAACACCACCCCCCCTCCCCCCAAACCCCCCCCCCCCCCCCCCCCCCCCCCCCCCCCCCTTTTTTTTCCCATATTCCCCATGTCATTTCCGCTACCGGCTATTCTCCCCACCACATGGACAACAACAGATGAGTCATTTTTCGTTCTTTTTTTTCGTTTTTTCGTTCTTTGTTTGTACTGTCCCAAATGTTAAATGTGATTTATTTTTTCGCCTGAAGAAGACCCAAGTGGTTGAAATGCATCGTGTCTTGTCATGTGCTTTGTTTGTCAATGTCATTGGCGGTAAGAAACAAACTCTATTTCTAAATTTTGCTTCGTAACATTAAGTAAAGAATTATGGTGGACATGTTCGTACGGTGGTGATGTGTGCCTTAGCCAGTCTATGTTGTAGGTTTCTGTTATACTTCCTTATTTTTTGGTTACGATTGCGGCTTTAAATCTACCATCTAATCGTTAATCCAGTGTCGTTAGAGCAATTTTTTTTTTTTAAATTGACAATTTTTTTTTAATACATTTTTTTTTTATTTCTTTCTCATTCCGTCTTTCATTCCACAGTTCTTCTCTATTCTTTCATCAACATGATCTTTCTTTTTGCTGCACATTTCCGGATGCAATTTACCACATATTATGTGTTATTAATCATATTTGTACATGTTTGACAATATTGTAGTAAATAATCAGTGAAACATATTAGAAATGATTTATCTTTTTTTCGGTTTGAATGGATTTGAGTGTGAGTTCAATGTATGCCGAGGAAAGGTTGTTTTCTTTTTGTTGGATATCAAACACATACACAAACAAACAAAAATCACTAAGCACAATCCTCTGTGTTCTTACAAACTACAAGCACATAAGGGCAAACAAACACACCCGCTCACTCCACTTACACCCCCTCCCCTCCCCACCCACACCCCCACTCTCTCTCGTTGTTTGATTTAATAATACACATACATATTGCATATGTTAAATCCAGGTATCTTATGATTTTGTTTATTCATTTTCAATAATACTTCATAATTAATCCAGTTAGTATTAATTTTTAGCAGATTCAGTTGTACAGTTGCTATGTATTTTTCAAAAATTATATCTTCTCTTTAGTATTTTTAGAAATACTGTTAATGAAGGCCTACATTTGTTTATTTTACAACTAAAAATGTAGTGTTTGGCTATCAGAATTATAAGATCAAATGTTGTATCAGTTGTGGAATTGTCATCTGCTCCAAATAGTATGTGTTTTCAGTCAGAGACAGATTATTCGCTGTTAAACACTTTCCTTTTATTAATGCTTGCAATGATTTCCAGAATTCATTGACATGTATGCATCTCCAGAAACATGTTCGATGCTGTCTTTTTCCTCTTACAGAAACTACATTTATAACTTTCTACTATCCCTATTTCCTTCAGAACTACATTCGTTGCAATTATTCGATGCACTATTCTTATTTGCATCCATTTTAGCTTAATATCCTTAATTTTGATGCATTTTTCTAAAGCATTTCTTCCAAGGTATCTGTCTATTTAGCTTCTCCGTCCATTTTGCACAACAGTTTGGTTCCCAGTCATCTTTTGCTATAACTCTGTAACAAGTTTTGGAACCTTTATCTACAGAAATATTTTCTTTAGTGCTGTGTTGACTTCTGCTTCAATGTTATCTTTTATCTCATTCTCAAACCCTTGTTCTCTTATGTATTTTTAATGGTTAATATGCATCCACCATAAGATAGAAAATCTATTTCAATGTTATACTTTGTTCTGAATTCCTCATGGGATAGTGAATCTCCATTGGCTTTGAAAAAATCAGATATTCTAAATACATTTCTGTTGTTCCAGTTTTTGTGTTTTATCAGTTTATTTCCTATTTTGGTATGTTCATTGTAAAGAATTGGTTCTGCAAGTAGTTCTCTAGCATTTTCTGGTTTTATTTTGTAGTAGAACTGCTTATACGACATGAATACATGTTTCCAGAAAACATTGTCTTGAGTGGTGATGCACAGATGATTTGGGGAGTAATTCTCAATGTTCTCAATAATTGGGTATGAAAAAATCAGCATGTCTCTCCAACTGTGTGTTGTTTGTCTCAGTCTTTTTATCCATGTTAATTTTAATGCAGTGATGAGAGCATGTATGTCAGGTAGATTCAACCCACCATCCTGTACATCTTTAATAACTGTTTTTCGACTAATCCTGTCTTGTTTTTTTATTTCCATACAAACCAGTAACATAAGTCTTGTAATTCTTTAACAAATGTGTCAGGTGGATTTGGAAGCATCAACCATAGGTAAGTTAGTTTTGACAGAATTAATGATTTTAAGACAGCAATTCTTCCTAAAGGGGTAATGATTCTCTTAAGCCAAATTTTAAATAGTGCCTTCACTTCTATCATTCTATCTTTGTAGTTTCTCTTTGCCATATGTGTTAAGTCCTGAGTAAACCAAATTCCTAATATTTTGAATTCTTTTGGATTCCAGATCATCTTTAAATGTTCCATATATCTTATTTCACGATGCTTTTGTCTTCCAAGCCAAATTACTTGTGTTTTCTCTTTGTTTAAGAATAAACCTGTTTTCCCAAACCTATCAAGAATTTCGATAGATTTTTCGAATGATTTCGTATTCCCTGTGTTCATCAGTTGAGTGTCATCGGCAAATTGGGATATCTTGTGTTCTTTCTCCCCGATTTGTATACCTTCAATACTATTTTCTTCTTTGATCATTTACGGATAATATTTCTGCACACAACACGAAGATATATGGCGAGAATGGATCTCCTTGCCTACAACCCCTTTCTATTGAGAACCATGATGATGTTTGGCCATTTACAATAACAGTAGACTTAATGTTTTTGTAGAATACTTCCATCCATTTACATATATCTTTACCTAAACCTACAGCCTCTAGCACTTTGTGCATGAAATCCCAATCTAACGAGTCGAACGCCTGTTCGAAGTCTAAATTAATTAGCATCCCTGGGATATTTTTTATGTTGAGATGGTGTATTATGTCATAAATTAACCTAATGTTACTACCTATATGTCTGTTTGGGACAAATCCTGTCTGATCTTCACTAATCAGTGATGGAAGAACTTTTTTAATCCTATTAGCAATACAAGATGAGCCAATTTTGTATATAAAGTTTAAAAGTGAAATAGGTCTCCAGTTTTTTACATATTCTTTTGGTTTTCCTTCTTTGGGTATACAAATTATAATACCTTCTTTCTGGGTGTTTGATAGTTCGCCCTTCTCTGAAGCTTTCATTTACAGCTCGGGTTACAAACACACCAATTTGTTTCCAAAAACATTTGAAAAATTCAGCTCCACAACCATCCGACCCAGGGCTTTTTCCGTTCTTCTATTTTTCAATGCAATCCCTGCTTCTTCTATTGTATATTTCACCTTGTAATGATTTGATTTTTGTTCTTCTGTTAGTTTCGGTATCTTATTCACCAAATCTTCAACATTGCATTTCTCAGTTGGTCTTTTTCGGTATAGATCTTCATAAAAGTGTTTTACTGTAACTTTTATGTCTTCTGGTTTGTCCATGTTATTACCTTGTCCATCCAGTAGTTTTACAATTTGTTTGCAAATGAAGTTAAGCTTTTCTAAGCTGCAGAAATATTTAGTTAGAGCAATATATTGGAATGGTGGACGAAGATTGGCGTCCTGTGCATCGATCGATTCCTTGGTGATCTTGTCACAGCTGTGAGAGTACCACCATTGGACTTGAGGTTCCCCGGTGAGCCGGTTACGGCTGTGAATGTATCACTGCTGGACTGTAATGTTTGGCTAACATATTCCTGTTGATCCTATGCTGCATTTGTTCATTTTGTCATTTTCAATGGTGTGCTTGCCTGTATTTATGCATATATGTGTGTAAGTGAGTGTGTGTGTGTGTGTGTGTGTGTGTGTGTGTGTGTGTGTGTGTGTGTGTGTGTGTGTGTGTGTGTTGCGCGCGTGTGTGTGTGTGTGTGTGTGCATGCGTGTGTGTGTGCGTGTGTGCGTGCGTGCGTGCGTGTGTGTGTGTTGTGTGTGTGTGCGTGTGCGCGCGCGCGCGGTGTGTGTGTGTGTGTTTGTGTGAGTATGTGTGTGCGCGCGTGTGCGCGCATGCGCGCGTGTGCGCGCATGCGTGCGCGCGTGTATATGTATGTGTGTGTGCGCGTCGCGCGCGCGCACGTGTGTATGTGGGGGGGGGGGGGGGTTGCGTGTGTGTGTGTGCGAGTGCTGAGGAAATTGCACTGAAATGATCACAGATTCCTTGGCGCCTTCCTTGATCTTACCACTTTGGGGGAATCATGCACAGGCCATTTAACTTTTTCAAAGAAAACTAGGGTACTGAATGAAAGTGGTAGGGGAGATGCTCACAACATAGCCAGTGACTACTGCATTTCACTGGGAGGTAAGCTGACGTTTCCAGCATGCGTGAATGACTGGGATCGGGCGTTTCCAGTTTTAGAAAGAGCAGCGAAAGACACTGGAAAGTATGTGGTTGGTTTATCCATTTTGAATATGCCACTGCAGTCTATGTACGGGCATTGTATTATAAGTGAAGACAAAACTGTTCTTTATCATACGTTGATCGCCCGAAGAATAACTCATGTTCCGAGACGGAAATGTCTGATTTTGTTCAAGTCATCGAGTCATGATTCGTTAAGAGCATGGCGGCCTTGTATTATTCACGGAAATATAGGTACAATGTGTACATTCAATGAAAGTACACGCAGTCTGGTATCTTCTGATTCAAACTCGATTTCCTTCATCAGCTCGCCGATGAAGCAATCTCCGGTTACATGCCTCGATGGTGATATCACACACCCAGTGTTTCTCTGTGGCTCTGGTGTTTATGAAGGCAATTGTCAAGCTGAACTTGTTTGTGCTTTTCTTATAAATTACCAAATGTTGATAAGAAGTCCGATTCATTAAATCACAGTGTCAAAACTACTCCTTTGTTTAAATGCAGTGATGCCCCTCTTGCTTTATCATACACTCTGGTGTGCAACTTTGTCACCGAGTGTCAGGATAAGAGCGATGAATCGTTCTGCTGTCATCCACCTTGTGTCGATACGTTTACGTGTTCTAGTGGTCAGTGCATACCTGTTGACACCGTATGTGACCAACTGTTTAACTGCTGGGATCAATCTGATGAACAGAAGTGTTCTGAGGTGATGGAATTACACAGACAACCCCCATATTTCCCATCCCCTGCTCTAATCGATTTTGACTCTGACGGTCTGTACACTGCAGCTCCGATGACTCCCAATGAGTCCTGTCCTGACACCCACTACCGTTGTCCCGGACACTTCAATGACTGTCTGCCTGTCTACACACGGTGTAATGGAATGTTTGATTGCATTGATCACCAGGATGAAGAGGGATGCGAGGAATTGAAATGCCCGGGACTTTTTCGATGTAGAGTCTCTAGAATATGTTTGCATAGCGATCATTTGTGTGACGGCTGGTCTCACTGCCTATTGCATGACGATGAATTGCTGTGTGATGTGACATGTCCTTTAAACTGTCAGTGTCAGGGCCACGCGTTTCAGTGCAGTCAGACATTTCTTCCAAGACTATTCCCTCGGCTCCGTTACCTGGATGCAACAGGTGCTGGCATGACGCTCTCTGATATCCGCCACAACAGATACCTTATTCATGTGATCTTCGCCCACTGTGCAATAAGTCACGTACCTAACATGACATTGCTTAATTTGAAAGTCCTGGACCTCAGTAACAACCAATTGAAGCAAGTCACTTTAGCTTCTTTTCTTAAACTAGAAAATCTACAAACACTGTCGCTGTCGAGGAATCCTCTCACCTCACTGGTTAGGGTCTGGCCTTCTGCCGTCCAGCAGAATAGACTGACAGCCATAGACCTGTCATATACCACAATCAGCTCGTTTGACGTTCAAGTCTTCTCGACGTTTCCGCAAATACAGAAACTGAACATGTCTTCCACTTCCATCCATACCTTCCTCAGCAGTTTCCAGGTCCTGCCTCGACTGACTGAACTGCACCTGGACGGTAGTCCAGTCAAAATGTTTCCAGCTGACATTTTTACACATCTACGACATCTAGTTTTATTTATACACGGGAAATTACAAACTTTGCTGCTATGAATTCCTTCCTCCTGGCTTTGATAGTAGTTTCTGTTACGCCCCTAAAGATGAGATTCATCGTGTAAAGACTTACTGCAATCGTGGATGTATCGCGTGTTTCTGTGGATGATGGTCTGTCTATCTCTGTCTGGTAACTTGTTCTCCTTTTGTGCACGGTTGTTTGTAATGAACACGAGCTCTTTAAGTGGCTTCAGTGTCTTTGTCACCGCCCTTACCATGGCAGATTTCCTGATGGCAGTGTATGTTACCATTATTGGAGTTGCGGATGAAAGGTTCAGAGGTAAATACCTCCACTGTGACGACACCTGGAAAAACAGTGTGACTTGTCATGTGGCTGGCTTTTTATCTCTACTGTCAAGTGAGGTGTCCGCTCTGATCATCTGGCTTATCACGCTCGATCGCTTTATTGTTCTTCACTTTCCATTCAGCAGTCTGCGTTTTGGGAAAACTTCCTCAACGGCAGCTTGTGTCTTGACTTGGTTGGTTGGTGGGCTTCTAGCCTTGTTCCCTCTACTCCCTATCACGAGACATTGGGAGTTTTACAGTCAGTCGGGTATCTGCATTCCACTGCCTGTTACAAGACAAGAATTTAAAGGAAAATTCTATTCTGTCGGTGTGTTGATCATTTTCAATTTCACCCTATTCTTGTTCATCTCTTCTGGTCAAACCCTTATCTTTTGGTCAATACAGAGCAATACATTAAAAACGAACTCTACCAAAGTGTCACGGGATCTGAATATTGCCGGCGGTTGATCAACATCGCTGTGACAGATTTCCTGTGCGGGTTTCCCATTGGACTGTGTGGGCTGTTGGCACTGACAGATGTGCCGATCCCTGGAGAAGTCAATGTCGCCCTTGCGATATTCGTTCTTCCTTTAAACTCTGCTATCAATCCATTTATGTATACCTTCAATACATGGGCAGAAAGAAGGAGAAAATCTGAGGAAGCTAAACTGCTGAAATGGCTGGAAGCTAACATCGACATGCACACTGACTCACAATGTATTTGAATACTGCTTCTTAACAGAAACAAATGTATACCTACGTGTACTTCTTTGCGTGTGTGCTTGCGTGTGTATGTGTAGTTTGTAGCGCAGTCGACCACGAAGAACCAAACCAGGGCTGTCCCCTCGATGTGGTCAAGTTTCAAAATAGATTTTGAACAATACACGCACAACTCATTACAATAGTTTTTTAAACGCACGCCTCAATTTCGTTGGAGTATTTCGCCGTAAAATCTTGATCAGACGAAAATTGTCGATGTCTTTCAGACACTCAGAAATCACATTTGGTGGGGACATCTCTGAACATGATTTTCATGGAGTCTGCATTATGTTTATTTCTGACATCGTGTAAGTCCCAACACCCTGTAACAACATGCTTCATAGTGAGCACTGCGTCACATGGAATGCATCACGGAGCTTGTTTGTCCAGGACGGGGAAATCGTGATGGTATTGCTTAAGTGCACTAAGTTGATGTATTATTAGTCAGGCTTAACACCCCAAGGGTATCGTTGCACTCATACACGCATATGCACACTCATGCGCACACCAAACATTCACCTCTCTCTGGGAATGGGATGTCACGCATTCGTTTCTCTCCTAACACGACTGAGAACAAGAAATACAATTTCTATGCTACTTATAATTAATCATGTACAATCAAATCACACACAATGAAATATCAAAACATAAAAGATCAATACATCCTAATCCCGGGTTATAATAAAATGACTTCTTACCTGGCCAGGTTTTCACACACACAACCACGCTTTCACACCACAGTTCTTGAAAAAAGTCTCTTCACGTCTTCTTCAGCACTGCTTGATGGTGATGCCCTTGGTTGACTGGCTCCAGGCTTCAGGACTGGGTCTTCGTGGTCGTCTCTGGGATTTCGACGTAGAAACTCTTCTTCTTCGTCTTCTTCACCCACCTCTGGGTTCAAATTCAGTTTGTCTGTCTTCACCCACCTCTGGGCTTCAAACTTAGTTTCCTTCTCTTCCAGCTTGTCTTCAACCCTAAGACTTAGCTGTCTCTTCTATCTCCCAGACCACGTTTCTCTCGACCCTTTCTCTGTCCTGCTCACTCCTCTCTCTCTCTCTCTCTCTCTCTCTCTCTCTCTCTCTCTCTCTCTCTCTCTCTCTCTCTCTCTCTCTCTCTCCTCTGCCTTCTCTCTCTCTCTCCTGGTGTTGTTCTCCCGACACGTTGTTTCTCCTCAGTTTATATAGGGAGGGAAACAAAGGATTCCCCTTCGGGCCATGCCTTTGTCCACGCTGCTTCTCAAACCCCTAGTTCACAAGTACCCTGAATTCTCCACTCGCTACATTCCACACACATCAGCATTTACACACACCCCTACCTAATTGATTAGCAAACACACACTTAGCCCCAGATGGACATCGAAAATTCCCGCCGACTTCGGTGGTTACTTAACACAGCAATTATCTTAAGGAAGGTTACTACAACCTCCACACACATTCAGCCAGTCTGACAATAGAACCAACACAGTGACCCTCGGCAACACCATCCGAACGAATCCAAGACCCCTGCTCTTCACTGACTGTTTACACAAGAACCTCAGCTGACCGAGCATTTAGCGCTCACTTGGGGCCCCGAGGTCGTAGTGGTTACAACCCTTCCCCCTTTCGCCACCGGGCAGGTCCGAACTCTCTCCTAGGTGTTGTTTGTCATCTGACCACTTCGGCCCTGTGCGGTGGGTAAGGTACCCTGGTTAATTGGTCAATTACCTATTTGTATACCACATACAATGTCCCTTTGTCTCCAAGCGTCTAATGCCTTTTGAGAGGTTTCACGCTCCTTGACAAATTCCCCCCACTCAAAGACAATGCCCTGCATTGGCTAAAACTTAACATTCAAGGAGATGAAACTCAAAATTTTCCCATTTAAACCGGTGCTAATATCGGCCTCTCATAAGCCTACTTACACCAGAGAACGCACGCAAGATTTGTCTTGCAACAAAAATTATAGAGAAAAATCAATACATACACACTATCCAAGCAAATATCAACATAATCTGAGGTCTCCACCAGCTCAACGTCGTGTGGCCATATAACCCTTATGTTTCTACGGAAATTCTCTCCTTTCTCTTCATACACATGGCCCGCAACTAGCCACGTTACGCATACACAACACTGCAAAAGACCACGCACACACTACATATTTACAGTGCCCGGCTTTTCACCCACCATTTTATTTTGGCCTACGGTCCCGTGACTCTTTCTTCACTCTCTAACCCAGTTCGTACCGCGCGACATGTGTGCGCATTGCAATGCGCACAGAACGCCTGATATCACCAAAGGATACCCTGCCAGTTGTACTCTCGCGTCA
>CM031599.1:70226973-70241128 GCA_018398815.1 Conus ventricosus | reverse complement strand
TTTTTTAAATTAAAAAGAAAATAATAATGAGTAAAACAAACAAGAAGAGATGGAAATAGGAAGATAAAGAAAGAAATAAGTACGAAATGTAAGACAGGAGGACTGATGTGCCATGAAGACGTTATGAGAAGATGATTATAGATTCACAATAATAGGACTAAATAGCTAACTAACTAACTAACTGACTAACTAACTAATAAGCTCTTTTTTCACTTATTCACTGTGCAGCCTTCGGGTTTGGTTTCCATTTTGTTTATCTCTCTTCCATTTTTCATTCTTTTCCTTCCCTCCCTCCTTCCTTCCCTCCCTCCTTCCTTCCTGTCTTTCTTTCTTTCTTTCTTTCTTCCGGTTTTTCATTATTTGCTCTAGTGGTATAATTGTCAAAACGTCTATGTTATCCTCAATGAAGTTTTAGTAAGTCACCAAAACCTTCATGGTATATGAATTTTTACTTGTTTTTTTTCATTTATTTATTTACTTATATACTTATTTATCTTGTTCTTGATATATTTATTTATTATTTCTGTATTCATTGAGGCATTTATTTAGGTGTTTAGGTATGAAATTGAATACGTATTCAATTTGTGATTTTTAGAAAGAGAGAGAGAGAGAGAGAGAGAGAGAGAGAGAGAGAGAGAGAGAGAGAGAGAGAGAGAGAGAGAATGAATGAATGAATGTTTATTCATATAGGCCTCAGCCCCTCATGAAGGGGTAAACGTACAGGTATACCACTTCATCATGCAATACAAAGGGCTACGGTTATGGCAGGCACATCATGCAAAACTATGAAGTAGCTATTTCTCTATATTTAAAGGCCTTATACAAAAACAACGATAAATTACGTACAACATCAGGTTTAGTGCATGCCATGAGTAGACTTAGTTTAAATAAACAAGGTTGTCGATAATATTTAGGCTCCAAAAACTTTTCTCTTATTTCTTTCAACCTTTGACAACAAAGAACGAAGTGTATCTTGTCTTCTTTAGACATCTGGCATAATGGACACATCAGATCGCGATCATTACAACATTTATATCTAAATCGATGCACATTCAAGTCAGATATACCTAGTCTAAACCTAGTCATTATAAGCTTCAGTTTTCGGTCCATATTTGCTTTCCAATATTGCTTCAAGTCATGAGTATCACAAAACATTCTATACACATGAAATCTTTCAATAGTGTAAATGTGGTTATTCCAGTTTTGCCATCTACAGTCAATTAAACGCTGACGAAACATTGCTATAAAGTGATTTTCATTTCCCACACCTTGATTTAACCACACGTCACCAAAACCATTGCTATATAAACAAACACGTACATTTGAAACCCAGTTCTTCTTTCCCCTAGCATCTAAATCATACAGCATTTTATACGCTATGTTAGGTAACCTATGTTCATCCATATGTAATAGCTTAAACCAGTATCGTACGCAGTTACCCGCAGCATTAACATACAGGGGAAATCTGTTTTTCAAAAAAAATATACTAAATCGTTGCGGGGAACGCAGATTTTACACCAAAATTTTCTTTTAAAAAGGCAAAAAAAGAACTGACTCACAGGGACCCAGCGGCTTGGCCCAAACCCCCCATATTTCTAAACCTTATACCACACGGGCTGGACACGCTATCAAAAATTTTTAATAAACAGTTAAAAGGGAAAATTGTTTTTTTAGGCATACAGCTTCTGAACTATAAAAACAATGCATTTTTGGGTTTCGACGGGCAAGATCTTTACAAGCAGCAGTAAAAACTCAGACGAGGGAGATAAAATTTCCCAAATCCCTTGGAAACATTAACTACGGCCCATTCCCCTCCATCATTTGGGCCAATCTTTTCTTTACCTTGATAACCCCCCTTCCCAAAATAAAATTTATTTTAACTTTTATTCATTTTTATTTTTTAATTGAAGAAAAAGCACCCATGTTTTCAATTTATTTAGTTTAACTGCAGCCCATTTCTTTTTTGACAAAAAAAACAACATAAATTAGCCAATAGAAGAGAGAGAGAGGAGGAGGAGAGGAGAAAAGAGGGGAGAGAGAGAGAAGAGAGGGGAGAGAGGAGAGAAAAAGTATGCCAAAAATTTAACGGGGTTTTACGCGGGTTAAGGCCCTTCCCAAAAAAAAAGGGGAACTATGGGGGAAGGGGATGGGGGAAGGGGTGGGGGTTGAGGGCGGGGGGAAATGGAGTGAGGAGGGGGGCCCAGATATAGAGCTTAGGGGGAAAAACAACTTTTGTAAAATTTGGGCCCTTTAAAAAAGTTCACCCATGACAGGGATCCCACATCGGGGTATTAAACTTATTTAAAAACTAACCCTCATTCTGTCAATGAAAACATAGAAATTGTCCCCCTTAAAACCCTTTGCAAAAACAACAGTCGCGATGGGTCCTATGAAGGTTTTCCCTTTACAACATTTTGCCCCGGGAAGTAGTGATTTTTAATTTGGCCCAAACAAACACGGACGAGATTAAACCAAGGTTTCCCTTTTTCCCCACAATGGGTTGCCATTATTTGCGTGAAAAATGTTTTTTGGGAAAAAAGATTCTGGGGCTGCTCCCACATTAGTTTCTGAAAGGGAGTTTGGACGCTGTCTTCCCCCAACATGTGTTTGATGTATAACATTAGTTTTCTCGGGTTTTGGGAAATTTGCATCGATTTTGAATCACTTTCTTTTTAAATTATTTTCCTTTCATAGCCCCCAGTTTTTTTTTTTCAACAAACAGTGATATGCTAAATTCTGTTTTGCTAGACCTTTTCCAGAGTGGGGGCCACACTATCAGCAGTGTGTACTGGCCCCAAACACTTTCATGCTGATTTCCGTTCATTGTTTTAATTTCATAAAAAGGGACTCCGAAACAAATTAGGCCAAATGATGATCATTGTCAGCTACATGTGTATCAGTATATACATTTTTTTCCACTGTCAGTCAGCACCACGACGAAATGGGCAGGTTGGCCAAAAAAACCCCAATGGAGATGAAAGGTGCCTTGCCAACCTTTGGCTTCTTCGGTGTTCCCCGTTTACCCCTGTTTAGCGGGGAAGGGGGCTTTTTCTGCGTACACGCAGGGAGGGCTGGGGCCCGTAACCTGACGGGAAAAAATCACTACTACATGCACAAAAGTTTCATACAGGGGACTCTAAAGATCCCGATGCCCCATGTCCTAAGACGGGTTGGGGACCGGCTACAGGGAAAAACCCACAATGAAAGAAAACCTGTTTTCCCATAATGGGTTACTTAAGACTGGAGCAGGGGGCAGGTTAAACACCCCCTCAGGAAGAAGAAGAAAAAGAAAAAATCGGTTATAGATTGAACTTCAAAAACGCCCGACAATGGGGTTCCCTTTTTGCCTTCAGTTTTGAAGGGGGATAGCATTTCTCCCATTTGCTGATTTCAGGCATACTTTCAAAAGTTGCCAGGAGACTCCTAAAGGCATACGATCGGGACTTTGTAGGAAACAACTGAAGATTTGAACTAGCTGCTGGTTGGGGGAGGAACAAAAGTGAACTTATAAGGCAAAATTTAAAAAATGTAGAGTGGGTGTCCCCTTTGCATTTGGGAAAAGACACCCGCAAAAAAGGGCACCCCCCTTCAAAAAGGGCCCCCCCACCCAAAAAGTTGGGGGTTTTCGAGCCCCGGCCAAGAAAAGAAAAAATGTGAAGAAAAAAAAGGGGAAAGAAAAAAAAGTGAAACAAAAAAAGGAAAAAAGGGATAGTTAATTAGTTATTTTAAGTAAAAAGAAAGGGTATTTAGTTGGTAGGTAGTTTTTTTGCTATTTTTAATTAGTTATTTAAAATGAGAAAAAGCTTTATCCCCTTTTTCTTCATTTTTTTTTTTTGGCTTCCCCGTATTTAAAGAGCCTCTTTCGGTTTTTCGGACTTTGTAATTTTTTTTTTTTTTAATCGAAAAAAAAAAAAATTGTAGGGTACATACGTATTTCAGGCGACAAATTTTCGGGAAACGTTACTATACTACTATTTTTCTGAAAAAACCCCTACTATAATTTTTTAAGATAGTAGTAATACTACTAACTTAAAGAAAATTATAGTAGTGATTTCAGAAGATAGTAAATAATAGAACGTTTTCGACTGTCTTTTGAAATGATCCCCGTGTGAAATTATGTCCCCCCTTTTTTGTAAAAGTGGAGGATTTTAAAATTTTTGATCTTGCGTTTTTTAGTAGAAAAAAATTTTTCCTCTTGCCAATGATACATGAACCATTCTGATTAGTCTGGAAGGGAAAACACGATCACAGCCCCCTGTGTTTGGAGCAGCGATCGATGAAAGTTTTAAAAAACGATTTTTTTGAGACAGTTAGAAAAACCATAGCACCGCCCAAAGGATCCCCCGCCGAAAGGGGGGCGGGGGGACAGACTCGCGCCTGCGCCAGATCTTCATTGGTGCCCGCCCGGGGTATGTCAGCAGGAAATTTCCCACGTGAAAAGCAACACGTTTTACTTGGGGTTTCTGTTAAGTTTTTTTCCGTTTAAAGAACGGTTGAAAACAGTAATATTTAAAAAAAATTGAAACGAAAGTCTTTGTACATTTCTTGTAATCAGGGAAAAATACATAAAAAACTGTGTGGTTTTCAAAAAATTCCCCATGGGGTGCAAAAAAAATGTTTTCCTGGTCGTGGCCATTACGCGTGCGAACGGGTGTGCCCAGAGGGGTTTTTTTTTTTCTTTTTTTTTTCCCCTGATGGTTGGTTTATTTGATGTACTGATTTGACGTCCCTTTTTTAAAATCAAGTTTTTAGCCCATTTTGGGAAACGGGCCCTTTTTCATAAAGCCCGCTATTTTACTGTGACAAACCTTTTTACCCGCTTTGGGGGGGGGATATAAAATTATTTTTATATCCCTTTTATATCCAGTGTAAGTTTTAATGATTTCAAATCGTTTTTTTTTAAAAATTAAATTTTCCCGTTGTTCTTCTTTCGATTTAAAACTGCATTGACCCCGAATTCCCCCCCCCCCATTCTTGTATTTTTAACTTACTGCCGTTTTCTATTTTACCCAAATGGCCACAGTTCTTATTTACAAGAAAAAATATCAATTTAAGCTGGCCCTCACGGGGCACGTATACCCACAAATTTTTTAAAAACTTATAAAAAAATATTCTTTTGTTATTGACCTTATCCCTCTCACATTCAAACAAAAAAAATTTAAAAAGAAAAAAAAAAAAAAAAAAATAACCCTTTTTGGGAGGTAATCAAAGGAAAGTCCACGAGAGGGAAAACCCAAAACCGTTTAAAAATTCATCACCCATTGGCCCCCTCCCTTTTCACTGGGTTTTCTGTGACTGAACGAGCTGGAAAACCCTTTGGGATTTTTTCACCCTTTGTCAGATTGAAAAGGGGGAAACCCCTCTGTTGAATGCGGTCGTTTTGGAGTTTGCGACGGAAAAACGTTTGCAAAAATCCAGTTTTTTAAAAGGAAACTTTTCCCTTATCCACCCTCCTTTTTCCCCTTGGTTTTGGGCTAAACCCCTTTCCCCTTTTTTTTTTCTCTGGTTTCCCCAAGCGGCCAAATTGAAGGCTGACGGGCAGTTCCCCCACCCCAAAACAGTCCTTTTTCCCTTTTTTCTCACCTCTTTTTTGCCCCTTTCCTTTCCCCTTGTCAGTCGCACCCCAGTCATGTCATTTTTCAAAAGGGGTGAGTCAGTGTCAATTGTGTCCCAAAACCTTTTAAGGTGGGAAGGGGTCCCCAAAAGGACATCACTGTCGGTTTCCCCCACTCGCTTTCTGAAATTTACAGACGGGGTCCCCCTTTCCCCATACCGGGGAGGCGACAGGCTTGCAGGTAAACCCCAAAATTTCCTGACACTCCTTCCCCCCTGACCCAGTTTCAGGGAACCCATTTCACCTTTTTTAACCCCAGTATCTCTTTTTGGGTTTTTCCTTGTTATACAGGGTAAACCCTAAATCCTGCAAACCCTTTACAGATCTAAACAAGTATTTTTTCTGGGATTCTATGAAAAAAATCGCCTTCCCCGTGTAGAATCGCGTCCCAAATTTTTCCCTCTTATTCCTTTATTTTCTCCAGAATCAAGGGGGGCGTAAGACAAACCCCCACCCGACAAAAAGCTGACTTTGATGTCTTGGCCCCCTCGCAAGAGAGAGGGATATTTGAAATCCAAAAACCTTTGGCAGAATGTTCAGTGTCGTCCTGTCCTCTATGCAAACGAAGCACAACGCAACCCAAGGGGACAAACCCCCCAATTTGAACTTGCTGGTGCAGCCCTCGTCGATGGGTAAAGTTTCCCCAGTCCCCAAAATTTTTTGAGCACCCACCATAAATTTCTCTACCCCAAAGTCGAGCGCTTGAAAAGATCGCTCGTGTTCATTTTTAAAAAAAGCGGAAGTCTCTCTTTTAACAAGAAAACAGGGGGTTTTTTAACCCGGGGAGTCCGCCCTTTTTTAAAAAACAAATTCAATGTTGAAAAGAAAAAAAATAAAAAATTTCCACAAATATAGCGAAAAATTTACACATCATCATTGTCATTGGGGCACAGATTTTCCCTTTCCCCCCCCACTTTGAGTGACCCACCGGGGCTTGCTTGGGCCGGGCCGGGGGGCTCTCTCGAGGCGGCGGGGCACTTGGGGACGGGGGCCCCTGCCACTCTGCGAACTACCCAGGGGCCTGCACATCTAGCAGGGCTCTCCCTTCGGTGGCGGGGGGAGGTGGGAACGTCCCTCATGGGCGCAGAGTGGGCATGACCTACGTGCAGCGGCTCGGCGACTTGTGCCTCGTGCGTCTCCCGAGTCGGCCTCACGCGGCACAGGACCGTCGCCACTCAGCATGAAGACGGCCGCCCGTGGCCCTGACGACGGCCTTGGAGGAACCATCACGACGGCGACATCAACATCAACCGCAGCCGAATAACCTTCAGACGACCGCTCGGTGGTCCCAATGACTACCTACATATAAAGCAAAAATACATGTCCCAATATTCCTGTTTGTGCAGGCCGGAGGACGTTAAGCAGAACCATTTTATAGCGAAAATCCGTCCAGCCAAGACACACAGAAATTCAACAAACTTTTATCACCTAAAACTATCCCACAGAAACACATCCAATAGAAGCAGCGCAGAAAAAAAAGCGGAACGGTAAGCACACGAAGAAAAAAGCGGCTGTCGACTTCGAAGTCTCGCTCTCGAATCACTCGTATTACTCTAATTAGCATCAGTCAAATTGGGCCAAAATGACCACTTGTCAATGACACTGACCACTGTCAACCACATCGTAAATTGTTAACATGAACTCGTACACTAATAACAGTCAAACAGTGACATTGGGTAAGACCACTGGTCAATGACACTGACCACTGGTCAGCAACGTCCAATTATGTTCACATGAAGTCGTTCTACACTAATTAGCAGCCAAACTGTGAAATAAGGCCAAAATGACCATTGAGTCAGTCAAATTGGGCCAAAATGACCACTTGTCAATGACACTGACCACTGGTCAACCACATCGTAAATTGTTAACATGAACTCGTACACTAAATAACAGTCAAACAGTGACATTGGGTAATGACCACTGGTCAAGACACTGACCACTGGTCAGCAACGTCCAATTATGTTCACATGAAGTCGATCTACACTAAATTAGCAGCCAAACTGTGAAATAAGGCCAAAATGACCATTGGTCAAGGACACTGACCACTGGTCAGCAACGTCATAAATTGTTCACATGAACTCGTTCTTCACTAACTGGCAGTCAAACAGTGAAATTAGGCAAAAATTACCACTGGTCAAGGACACTGACCATTGGTCAGCAACGTCATAAATTGTTCACATAAACTCGTTCTACACTAATAGGCCAAATGACCATCGATCAGTGACCCTGGATAGTAATAATACTAAGAAAGAGGACATAATTTCACACAGGGATCATTTCACTAGATAGTCGCAACGCGAAGCTACTATCTTCTGAAACGTTACTGTTACTACTATCTTCTGAAATCACTACTATAATTTTCATAAGTTAGTAGTATTACTACTATCTTATGAAAATTATAGTAGTGTTTTCAGAAGATAGTAGTACTAGTAACGTTTCAGAAGATCGTCGCCTGACACTGCAGCGACGTGCTGCGACTGCGGACATTTGGGTCCAGACTCTCAATTGTTTAATTGGGTCACATTACGACACTTCTTAACCTGCGTATAGTTAACGGAAGTTTTCTCTTAAATAACTTTGAAAGCTTTTTTCCTCATTAAAAAAACAACATTATTCGATCACCTCAGATAATGCCAAGGGAAATAGAAATAAACTATTCACGCGTACGCGTAGTTTTTTCGCAGGCTAATACTTAAAAATCTTTGACGATGAATAGACCTTCTACACCCTCCTCCCCACACCCCCTATAAAAAGAAGGGGTGGGGGTGGGGAGGGAGAATAAGATGGGAGATAGTGGTTGGGATGGTGAAGATGTTGTTAGAGTTCGAATCTGTTTAATTCGATGCAATTGCTCTGACCTCCAGTTGGATTGCTGAATTACCTTACTCACTTAGGTTGCTCGTGTTATTTAGGAGCATGCATACACAAGTGCATACACGCATACACAAAGTATATGCCTACATTCACAAGTGCATACATTCTTCCTCACTTAACCATTTGGTTCATTTAGTTTATAAATCAAAGTACAACATAAAATGGTTACTTGGGCTAATTGACACAGTAGAAATGGACAGGCCATCTCCACTGTGGCCGGAGCGTACAGTCACACAACCTAGTGGTCAGATTAAATGAAAAACAAAAACAAAAATCAAACAGAAAACCAACAAAATCAAACAGAAAACCAAACCTAATTGGCATGTTACAAACTGTACTTAAAAAAGATCAGCGGAAAGTATGTAAGTAAGTAAGTGATATTGCTTATAGCCCAGCCGACCGCGAAGGGCCATATCAAGGCAGTCAGCGCGCTGAACTCAACTTACAAGTCATTCATTCTCACAACCCTTTAAAATACACCTTTTGAAAAAACACACAAGAAATTTTGTTAAAAAATCTTTCTACTGTAAAATCTCAGATCAGATGAAAAATGTTAATCTCTTTCAAGAAATTCAAAGATCACATCAGGTGGAATATCTCTAAACAAGGTTTTCATGGAGTCTCCTGTAAAATGTTTATGTCTCACGTCATGCAAATCCCAACACTCTAAAAGAATATGTTGAAAGAAGTTTTCTGCATTTAAGATCAGACAAAAGGCCATAGTAGGCAGATATTGCAGACGAGAGAATAAAGGCAGACGGGAAAAAGGAGATAATCAAAGACAATATGATAAAAAAACGAAGTTACCAGCGCTGACTTCCCAGCCAGCGGGGATACGGTTAGAGTGCTCGGTATTCATAAAGGAGCTCTTTAATTAATAAGCCTGGTGTAACAACTAATGATTTGTTTCCTATCCATTCTTGGATTGATTAATTTATTAAAGATCTGCTTTTTACGAGTTATAAAAACGATGACTTTAAGAAAAATCATCATGATGATGATTATCGTCATGGAATTCTCAACGGATCTGGTGGCCGACTATTAAAGGGAGGCAATTCTATTAAGACAGGAAGTTTCAGTTTTTGTTTATTTCCCTTCTGTCTTTGATCATTCGGTCTTTGATTCTGTCTTCGTCCCATTGTAGAAGAGCAAGGTAATGGGTCAAATACAGGAGACTGAAGAGAAAACTTGACGTAAAATGACTGTGAGAATCAATCATGATCAGATCACGATCATCGTCATCATCTTCGTCATCTTCATTGCAAGACGTACCCAGAGTCTGAATGGCTGACCGTCCGTGAATCCAGCCAGTGAAATATCAATACTTCGCTCCCTCCTTACCCACACACACTCCCTCGCGCTGGTACGAGGGCACGCGTTTATACACACGCACGCACGCACGCACACACACACACACACACACGCACGCACGCACGCACGCACGCACGCACGCACGCACGCACGCACACACACACACACATACACACACACAGGCACGCAGGCACATAGAAGGACATACAGACAGATCGACCGACCGACCGACCGACAGACAGACAGACACCTACACACACACACACACACACACACACGCACGCACGCACGCACGCACGCACGCACGCACGCACGCACACACACACACACACACACAGGCACGCAGGCACATAGAAGGACATACAGACAGATCGACAGACCGACCGACCGACCGACACACACACACACACACACACACACACACACACACACACACACACACACACACACACACACGCACGCACGCACGCACGCACGCACACACACACACACGCACACACACACACACACACACACACACACACACACACACACACACACACACACACATCAGATGTGGATTTGAGTTGAATTTGACGTTTGGGAAGAGAAAGTACACTGTCTTTAGTCCACATTGACTGACGACATGTGTGTGTGTGTGTGTGTGTGTGTGTGTGTGTGTGTGTGCGTGCGTGCGTGCGTGCGTGCGTGCGTGCGTGCGTGCGTGCGTGTGTGTGTGTGTGTGTGTGTGTGTGTGTTTGCAACAAGCATTGCCTTTCTTATTTCTTTCTTTAGAGATTTGAAGTCAAAAGTAGAATTTTGAAAAATTTCTGAAACTAATAGATGCGTGTAATGTTATCTTTGCAAAAGATCGCGCTTGCACACACACACACACACACACACACACACACACACACACACACACACACACAGAGAGAGAGAGAGAGAGAGAGGGAGGGAGGAAAGATAGCACAATCAAAAAGAAAGACACCTGCCCCATGAAATGCAATTCACAAGAAAAGTTATAATGCATGTTTGTATTGTTTGTGTTCTTTTTTCAGATTGTAAGTTTCTTTTGTATACGCGCTTTAGGGCTGTCAGTCTTGTGAAAAAACATGTTAGCGAACTATTCTTCTCTTGTAATTCTCCTCTCTATCAACTGTCACTCTTACTTCCTGCTCCCACTCCTCGCCTTCTCCATCTTTTCTTACTCCCCTTCTTCCAGCTGCCAAGTCTTCTTTTAAGAATACATAGCCTTGTTTCAAAGGGGAAACATTCAGAGACGTTTTACCGAGATCATTCAAGCCATTGTGGTTATGACATCAACGTAAATCATGTGGAATCAGTCTGTCAGACTGTGTAGTTTGTGATTTAAGAGGCTGTCAGAGTAGTGAGGTTTAGAGTCTCTCTCTCTCTCTCTCTCTCTCTCTCTCTCTCTCCTCTCTCTCTCTCTCTCTCTCTCTCTCTCTCTCTGTATGTCCGTCCGTCTGTTTGTCTCTCTGTCTGTCTGTCTTGTTTCTGTCTGTCTCTCTGCATCCGTCTGTCTGTCTGTCTATCTGTCTCTCTCTATCCTCTCTCTCTCTCTTCCTCTCTCTCTCTCTCCCTCTCTCTCCCGCTTTTTCTCTTTTCCTTTCCCCCTCTCTCTTTCTCTACTCTCTCTCTCTCTCTCAATCTCTTCCTCCCTCCTCCCTTCCCTCTCCCTTACCACCTCCCATCCCTCCCTTCTTTCCTTACGTCCCCCCTCTCTCTCTCCCCCCCCTCTTTCTCTTTTACTCCATCCCTCTCTCCCTCCCTCCCTCCCGTTCTCTCTCTCTATCTGTCTCTCTCCCTCTCCCTCCTTTACCCCCCCCCCTTCTCTCTTTCAAGAGTGTTGAGAGCATTACCCTGGTAACAGCTGGTGAGTTAGATTCCCTGCAGTCTGCGTACTCCATACACCGAGGACGTTGCCTCCATCATCTCTTTGAGCACGGGAGTAGATCAAAGACGAACTAGTCACAAGGCTGCACTCAGGAGTGCAAAATACCCTAAACGTGCTGGGTTGCAAGCAAAAATCCACGTGAAATGGCGTGTGTTTATTAACGTGCTCACACGGACGAAGCTTTCACAGCCAATTATGATGGCTAATGTGATATTCTGTAAAATGGCTGATGATATTCTAAAACGGTTCAGCAAGTTCCGTGTGTGTTGCAGAAAAAGACAAATGAAAGAACTCTGTGTATATAGGCTGGCGCGTAGTAGTCAAACAAAAGATGTAAAAATGGGGTTTGAGCGGTATATTGTGGTAACTATCTTGGTTTTCATTAGTTCTAGTCGATTTTTTGAACCGACTATCTGCACGTTTTTCTCATGTGTGTTTTGTGTGTTGCATGTCCTAACCTTTGAACGCAAAATTTATCTAATCATCTATGACCATTAGAACTTCATCATCATCATCATCATCATCATCATCATCATCATCATCATCATCATCATCATCATCATCATCATCATCGCCTATTACCCCTCCTGGGGTACAGGCCGCCAACCAAGGACCTCCAGGCATCTCTGTCCTGGGCTCTTTTCTCCAGCTGGTTCCAAGTCATCCCAATGTTTCTGGTGTCTGCTTCCAGGTCCCTGCGTCAGGTGTTCCTTGGCCGACCTCTTTTTTGTTTTCCTTGAGGGTTCCATGTTGGGGCTTGTCTGGTGGTGTTGCTTGCAGGCTTCCGCAGCATATGCCCAACGTCGTTTCTTGATTTCCTGTTCTGCGGGCAGCTGGTTGGTTTTCTCTCAGAGCTTGTTGTTGTTGATGGTGTCTGGCCATCGGATGCGGAGAATCTTGCGCAGGCAGTTGTTGATGAACACCTGCACTTTCTTGGTGGTGGCAACTGTAGTTCTCCAGGTTTCCGCTCCGTACAATAGAACTGCTTTGATGTTGGTTTGAAGAGTCTGACTTTGGTGTTGACTGACAGTTCCTTGGAGCTCCAGATGTTCCGTAGCTGTACGAACGCTGCCCTGGCCTTTCCGATCCTTGCTCTGACGTCGGCGTCTGTGCGCCCCTGCTTGTCGATGACACTGCCCGGGTAGGTAAAGGCTTCTACCTCCTCTAGCATCTCGCTGTCCAGCATGATCGAGTTGGTGCTGACAGTGTTGGCCTTGAGAATCTTGCTCTTGTCTTTATTGATGTTGAGCCCTACTTGTGCTGATGTGGCTGCTACATTGCTTGTCTTCTCTTGCATCTGATGTTGAGTGTGCGAAAGTAGTGTCAGGTCGTCGGCGAAGTCCAAATCGTCAAGCTGCGTCCAGGGTGTCCACTGGATCCCATGTCTTCTCTGAGCTTAGAACTTACCAAACAACATTTGTATTGACTGAAAACAATATATCTTCTGTCAGGATGCCTCGCGTATCAACAACTTAAAGGTCTACTTTAGAGGTTTTCGATAATTGGTCAGCTTATGCAGAAATATGAAATGTTTGATAAATTGGTAAAATAAACATCCGATTCGCTCCCGATCACACGAAATCGATCCGCGAAAGTGGGCATTTTCACCTGTAATCAAGAAAACGGGAGGTAATCAACTAAATCTTGGCATGGCTTAACTACTCTTGGATGTGACGTCACATGATGGACTGGCCGTCAGCCGCGACCTACACAACAAGCCAACGGCGACAGAAAGCGATTCTGATGGTTCTTGCACATCTCGATCGGTATTTAATTTATCATGTAAAAGCAGTGACTATGATTGCGACAGCCAATGTAACTATGGGGATGTTTCTGCAAGGCCTTTACCTTATCAGTTTGAACGCTAAGTTCTTTTTACCACGTCAATTCCAGCTGGACCACGGAAACGAGCTATTCAGTTCCAGCTGGACGCCCGAACACATCATTCCGAAGGCGTACGGACTTTACCGAAGTCTCGAGGGAGGCTACCGACTGACTTCTTGATGCGATCACGCGTGAACGGCGAGCGGAGATTCTCCTTCCTCAAGACGTGTTCATTCAATTTAACAAGTGTGACCTGTCCATAGATATGAACAGAATAAACGTGCGACTATCGTACTCATCTGTACGAGCTTACCACGCCGCCTTCAAAGTATACGCGCACAATGCAGACGAAGTTTTTGATCCACTCGAACGGGCTCGGCAATTGTCGGAACAGCTCGTTTCCGTGGTCCAGCTGGAACTGACGTGGTAAAAATAACTTAGTGACCCGGCATGCTTGCACCAACCGAATGCACTTCTTTCGAGTATCTGGATCAGATGGAAATGTGTGCAAAGAATATCCGTCTCCTGCTGAGCTGCTGCACACGCCTACAGCACAATATCTGCCACCCCCTCGTGACTTTTTTGGCTATGGGGGATCGCAACTCGTGTTGATTTCACTTGGCTTTGGCTTGTTG
>CM031599.1:70211973-70219473 GCA_018398815.1 Conus ventricosus | reverse complement strand
CAGTCAGACGATTAAAAGTTTCCCTTTGGATTTAAATTGAGTTTTGTAAAGAAGGAATCGTCGTAGATGGATGGACGAGGTCGTAACACACTGTGCCTCGTCTACTAAATGACACTGGAGCACCCCTCTCCCCCCCCCTCCCGACACACACACACACACACACACACACCACACAACTATGAAGCATCTAACATTCCTAGATGGGATGAGGATTTAGACACCGTATCTCTGAATTGGTAGAAAGAAACTCGTGGAGAGCGTGGCAGCAGAGAGTCCTCAGAAGAGAAGCCCCCTTCAAGCAAGTGTTTCGGCCCTTATCTCCTGACACTCTAGGGGGGTTGGGCCACACCCGGTTCATGACTCCGGATGTCCCTCTGCTGCGCGCCCCCTTTTTTTTTTTCCCAATCTTGGGACGAGCCATGGCTGGGATTCGAACCCATGACCCTCTGGACATGCTCATTTTCTACTTAATGACTCGCGCTTTAACCACTGAGCCACAGGGACACCTGATATTTGTAGGGAAATTAAGCCTTATGAAGTTCACTTTTGTTCCTCCTTGACCAGATCCAGCTTGAAACACCTCTCTGCCGCTTCTGCCATTGCTTTCAGGGCTCTGGTTTTTTCCTTCCCTGCAACTGAGAGCTGTTTCATGAGGCTGTATGCAGACGTTCCTACAAATCCCCTAGCTCCAATTTCTGCAGTGAGGACTTTGACCTGATAGCCTTCTCTCCTCAGGCGTTTGCCAGATCAGCATACTTTTCAGTCTTGTAGATTTGAGCTGCCTCCATTCTGTTCTCATATGGCACCGTGAGCTCGATCATGATCAGCTGCTTGGTTGACTTAGAGTGGACTACTATGTCTGGTCTCATGCCACTCTTGCTGATGATCTCTGGGTGACTCTTCCATTCTGGGAGGTCTGCAGTGCACTCCCAGTCATCTGCCCCATCCAGCAGACTCTGCCTGCATGTTTCGAGTGGCACTGTTGTTCTTGGCCATGATTTGCTGCCTCCTGCCGTGAAGAATGTTGAGGGTGCTTTTGGAGTCCTGATTCTCCCTTTTGTGGTGTTGGTACTAGCCCAGACTACTTGTACAATTTCTTTGAGCACTTGGTTGTGCCTCCATGTGTACCTTCCTTGAGCCAGGGCTACTTTACATGAGCTTAGAACATGCTCCACTGTTTGTTTTTTATGGCAGAGGGGGCATGCAGGATCGTCTGTTTTCCCCACTTCACCAGGTTTTGCATTTGAGGGCAGAAGGTCATATGCAGATCTGAGAATGAAGCTGATCCTGAGAGGGGCCATGTGCCAAATATCATTCCAAGTTAGACTTCTTTGGAGTGCATTCTCCCACGTTGTCCATTGCCCTTGCTGGCTCTGCTGGACTGATTTTTGGAGTCTTTTTTGGTCTTCTTCTTTTCTCATCTCCTGAATCATCATGTCTCTTTTGCTTTTCCTTTGGCCTTTGACCACCATTCAGTTTTGGTCACCCCCAGTCCTTGTCTGTTGGTCTGTGTGTGTCCTGTTATTTCTCTGATCTTGAGACTTTCTTTTGCAGAATCCATCGCCTCTTGAACTTTCCATTTTCTGCCTGTCTTCAGCTGGGGCTTGATTGCTTCTACCACCTTGTCTCCTGAGTCCTCCAGCATGCTTTGAAGTCTGATCTTCCCTGCTTTGTATTCCTCCAGGATGGATTTCAGTGGTAGTTTGAGCTTTGCTTGGCGACAGTACAGCGCGATGTCAGTCAGACAGGGTGGGACACCAAGCCATTTCCTTGTGAACTTGTTGATTTTGGCTTCCATTGCCTCCACTGTGCTGGTGCAGATGTCGTATATCATCAGAGGCCATAGGAGCTTTGGTATCAGCATGAACTGCAGACACCAGACCTTGTATGTGCCAGGGAGCCCACACTGGTCAATGGTCTCCAAGCCTTCTTTCCGCCATCTGCTTGGTTTCGTTTGCTCTTTGTGTGTCTTTCAGCGTATCATCATACCATCTTCCAAGGCTCTTGACTGGTTCTTCTGTGACTGTTGGAATGGCCTGGTTGGCAACACTGAAGACCACAGATTCGGCCACTTTTCCTTTCCTCAGTGAGAGACTCCGTGATTTCTTTGGCTTGAACTTCATTCTGGATGAGGCAACTATGTCGTCCAGCCTCTCCAGCACATGACGTGTCTCGTCTTCTCTGGATGAAATCACTGTAGTGTCATCCATGAAGGCCTTGAGAGGAGGCATCTTGTATCCATCGCCAAGGTCTGTTTGTCTCGCGTTGTTTGTTGCTGCTTTCAAGATGAGTCCCATTGCCAGCACGAACAGTATCGGGGAAATTGCACAGCCCATTGCAATGCCCACTTCCAAGTTGATCCAATCAGTTGTGTACTCCTTGGTAGAGAACCGCATTGAGAAGCCATTGAAGTACTTCCTGAGCATGTCGCGGATGTCCTTTGGCACATGGTACATCTCAAGAGCCAACTGTATCATTTCATGGGGCACAGATCCATATGCGTTTGCCAGATCAAGCCACACTACGTCCAGGTCTCTCTTTTCTTTTTTGCTTTTTGGATTGCGTCCCAGATCATTGTGGCGTGTTCTAACACAGCCAGCCACGCCTGGGATGCCACCTTTCTGGACTGACACATCCATGTACTTGTTTTCCATCAGGTACTTGGTCAGCCTTGCTGCCATGACAGAGAAGAAGATTTTCCCTTCGACGTTCAGTAGTGATATTGGCCTGAACTGGCTGATGTCACTTGAGTTTTGCTCTTTGGGGATGTACACCACCATCTGCCGTCATCCACTGGCCGCTGATCTTCTGGTTTCTCCAAGCCGATCGCAGCAGCCTGTGGAGCCACTCCAGCACCTTGGGACATTTCTTGTAAAGCTGGTAAGGTATTCCGTTGGGCCCTGGTGATGATTTGGCTCTGGCTTTGTCGACCACCTTCTTGATTTCCCCCAACGTTGGAGGCTTGCCATTGAACTGTTCCTCAGGGTTGGTTGGCCACACCAGATCTTGAATGTCGAGTGGTGCTTTGCTCTGTGAGTCAGAGTATGTTTTCCTCAGATGCTGCTCAAGAACTCCTTTGTCCACACTTAGGGTCCCAGATTTTGGCTGCTCAAACAGTGTTCTGGCAAACTGGAAGGGGTCTCTGAAGAAGCGCTCTTGTGTCTTCTTCTTTTTGCTCTTCCTCTTCCTCGCAGATTCCGCTTTGCTGAGGGCGCTCTGTTTTTCTTTCAGGTCTTCCCACAGTTTTTCCAAGCCTTGTTTTTCAGCTGGCAGTGCGGTCTTCATTTGCTTCTTGAGGTTGTTCTTTTGGACTCTGATCTTGTCCATCTTTTCTGGCGTCTGATTTCTTTGGAGGTGTTTTCTCTTTGGGTAGTTTTACTCCATAGGCGTCTCTACATGTGGCATACACAATGTCCCCATATGTGGCTAGTTTGTGTTCCAGGGTGCTTTTCCCTATCAGTGCATCGAGTCTTTGGACGATTTTTGCATCCAGTTTCTCCAATCTTCAGTTTCGTTTGCTCGTGGCAGGTTGAGTTTCAGGCGCCTGGCATCGAGGGCCTGTGCAAATTCCTCATCCGAACCAACAGCGTGGATGTCCTTGGCACTGTGGTTTAAATCCTGGCCTTGTTGTTCCGACGTCTTATCTGCTGATGCAGTGCGCTGCTACTCATTCAGATGAGTCTTCACACATCCCATCTTTGTTCTGTGGATCTTCATGCCACGGGTGGTAGCGAAACGCTTTCCACAGACACATGGATATTCCATTTGGTCCATGTTCATTGTCCGTTTGGGATTTGCAGTCGTGATTGGTTGAGCACCGATGGATTCATCATTCTCTCCCCCTTTCGGTGAATCCTGGGAGCATCTTTTCCTTTTATTTTAGTAGCCACATGTTTAAGGCAAAGTGGGGAGCCAGCCCACAGAGCCCTTGGTTCTGGTCTTTCCCAGTGTCCTCCGGTCTTTCCCGGACGTCCTCCGGCCTATTCCCGGAAGTCAATGGTTTACCCATGCATCAGTATAAAGAAACTCGTGGAGAGCGTGGCAGCAGAGAGTCCTCAGAAGAGAAGCCCCCTTCAAGCAAGTGTTTCGGCCCTTATCTCCTGACACTCTAGGGGGGTTGGGCCACACCCGGTTCATGACTCCGGATGTCCCTTTGCTGCCCCTTTTTTCCCCCCATCTTGGGACGAGCCATGGCTGGGATTCGAACCCATGACCCTCTGGACATGCTCATTTTCTACTTAATGACTCGCGCTTTAACCACTGAGCCACAGGGACACCTGATATTTGTAGGGAAATTAAGCCTTATGAAGTTCACTTTTGTTCCTCCTTGACCAGATCCAGCTTGAACACCTCTCTGCCGCGTCTGCCATTGCTTTCATGGCTCTGGTTTTTTCCTTCCCTGCAACTGAGAGCTGTTTCATGAGGCTGTATGCAGACGTTCCTACAAATCCCCTAGCTCCAATTTCTGCAGTGAGGACTTTGACCTGATAGCCTTCTCTCCTCAGGCTGTTTGCCAGATCAGCATACTTTTCAGTCTTGTAGATTTGAGCTGCCTCCATTCTGTTCTCATATGGCACCGTGAGCTCGATCATGATCAGCTGCTTGGTTGACTTAGAGTGGACTACTATGTCTGGTCTCATGCCACTCTTGCTGATGATCTCTGGGTGACTCTTCCATTCTGGGAGGTCTGCAGTGCACTCCCAGTCATCTGCCCCATCCAGCAGACTCTGCCTGCATGTTTCGAGTGGCACTGTTGTTCTTGGCCATGATTTGCTGCCTCCTGCCGTGAAGAATGTTGCGGGTGCTTTTGGAGTCCTGATTCTCCCTTTGTGGTGTTGGTACTAGCCCAGACTACTTGTACAATTTCTTTGAGCACTTGGTTGTGCCTCCATGTGTACCTTCCTTGAGCCAGGGCTACTTTACATGAGCTTAGAACATGCTCCACTGTTTGAAGTGTAATTTGGACAGGATAGTAGGAAATGTTAGTCCGCTTCTGAGCCAGTGCCACATTTCCGATCAAATGATGGTTAGCAAGATCTTGATTTAAGTTATTCATTCCTACGTGAAGTCTGCAACAGTAATTTGCTCGTGTATGCCTCCAGAAGAGTAGCAATGGGGTACAACCGAATCACCCCATGAACAGAATGTTTATATTTGCACAGAACATTTATTTGAACAGAACAGAACGTTTATATTTGTTAAAAGAGTTGATGGACTTCACGTTATCTGGAAGGTCATTTCAGAGTATTGTTGAGCTTTGAATGAATGAGCCTTTGTACACATCTGTTTTTCATAGAGGCACATGTCTTTCAAAAGGTCTTCGCCATCTCTCAGGTATCTCTCAGGGCCCGCAGCGTATACTGTAGACTTTGTGTGCGCTGGTGTGCGTTTGTCAGTGGGGTGATGCGGGCGTGTTAATTAGAGAGTTGCCTAACTAGGTGGTCAGCCATGGTCAAGGACTCACTGATTTAAACTCTCCATGCTATCCCTCATTCACCTTGAGTCTCTCTCTCTCTCTCTCTCTCTCTCTCTTCTCTCTCTCTCTCTCTCTCTCTCTCTCTCTCTCTCTCTCGCTATCTCTCTCAGTGTCTCTTTGTCTCCTTATGTCTGTCTGTCTGCCTGTCTCTTAGAGTTTACCATTCTCTGTGAACTCTCTGTTCATCTGTCTCTGTCTCTCTTTCTACACACCTCCCTTTCTCGATTCCCGCGTTCCATCTCTGGCTGCTATAATTGCCAGTCGTGTGAACTTAAATGACTGAAGGAGCGAGAGGGAATTGAGTTGGAAACATTTTATGGCAGGAAGAACTGGAGAGCTCCTTGTTTTCGAGGGGAGCACGTGGATAGTTGATGGGGAGGGAATCGGTGAAGGGGGATGGAGGGAAGGTGGGGGTCGTGAAGGACCTGAACGTTAAAACCAGTTTGAAAGAATTCATGGTCTGATTGAGAATGACAGCAACGTACAGAAGTTAATGGCAGTTTGTTCAGTCATAAGAGGACAGTATTACCCTTTTGCTAGGGGAAGGGGCGGGGGTGTGGGTGTGGGTGTGGGTGGGGGGTGGAGGGTGGGGGTGGGGGGTGGGGTGGGGGTGGAGGGTGGGGGGGTGGGGTGGGGGTGGGGGCAGGCGGAGAGGGGAGAGGATAAAAGGTGATGTTAGGGAAATGATGGGCTGATATTAGTACGCCAAAGAATCAATAGTATATCAGGGCATTTGAACATCTGCACGCATTAGTTGGATAATGAAAATAAAATAGGTAAGATCACGTAACAAACTGATGACTAAAACAATGTCTCAGAACACCTGCGAGAGAGAGAGAGAGAGGAGAGAGAGAGAGAGAGAGAGAGAGAGAGAGAGAGAGAGAGAGAGAGAGAGAGAGAGAGAAGAGAGAGAGAGAAAGAGACAGAGACAGAGAGACAGAGGCAGAGACAGGGAGACAACATAAAAGGCATAGATATAAATGACTGACCAACGACATCAGAGAATGGACAGGGAAGCCCTTCACAAAGAGACAGGCTGTAGCACACAACTTACAAAGCTGGGGAAATGCGGTGAACGCATTTTTACAGAGCGGCTCACCTATGACTGAACTAAGGAACCGGAGAGAGAGAGAGAGAGAGAGAGAGAGAGAGAGAGAGAGAGAGAGAGAGAGAGAGAGAGAGAGAGAAAGAGAGAGAGAGGTGGGGTGGAGGGAGGGATAGTGACAGTTAAAGCCAAGGCTCTCAGCATGATAGCTTTCGGTGTGATTGATCCTGAAGACAGGATATGGACATTCCTGCCGGGAGAGGGTTTATGCAGACGTGTAGTTGGGTGAATCCGTCTTTGTAGTTATGTTCACATCCCCTAACCTTCCCAGCCTCCCCTCTCTCTTTCTCTCTCTCCCTCTCTCTCTCTCTCTCTCTCTCTCTCTCTCTCTCTCTCTCTCTCTCTCTCTCTCTCCCTCTCTCTCTCTCTCTCTTTCTCTTTCTCTCTCTCTCTCTCTCTTTCTCTCTCTCTCTCTCAGTCTTTCTACTGCAGCCTTTTCTCTCTCTCTCTCTCTCTCTCTCTCTCTTCTCTCTCTCTCTCTCTCTCTCTCTCTCTCTCTCTCTCTCCACAGCAGCCACAAACCAGACCATCGCGAAACTTTAAAATGGTGGCATTACTGCGATTTAGGCCTACCTCTTCAAAAATCCATTTGTTTCCTTTTTTTTGTTTTTTGTTTTACCTCGTTTTAAGTTCCCTTGCTTCAACAACGGGTCAGGTGGTCCTTCTAACTCAGAGCAAGCCATAGACACCGTAACTGTGAGTAGACAATTTCTGAAGACACCAGAGGGGCATCTTGTTTCACATCACGATGCGTTCAGGCTTCCGACTTCTCAAACGGCAATGCGATGCAAGCAACTTTCTACATTTTGTTTCATTCCAAAACTGCCCAGACATTCTCAAATAGGCCGAGATCAGGTGTCTGTGCTGACCATTGCAGAATGGGAATGAACCACTGTCGCTGCCACTCCTCTACTTGATG
>CM031599.1:70196973-70206973 GCA_018398815.1 Conus ventricosus | reverse complement strand
TACATATAGGTATGTGTATATATATATGTGTGAGTATGTGAATGTCTATGTATAAAACATACGAACATGATAAGTTATGTGTATAATAAATGAACATAGACGTGTGGTGATAATATATACTATAGAGAAGGTTGAATCATGAATTTAGCTCGGAAGGTGTTTCTGGGTATAGATAGTAACATGAATACCTGAATGAGCATGAAATTGTGATTGGGGTGTCGATATAAACAGATTTACGAAAGAGATGTTATATGAACACAAATAAGATTATGCAAATGTATCCTCAGGTGTGAGCGTGACAAGGTCCATGAACATATTATATGCATGATGGAAAGATAATTATATAAAAAGTGGATACCAGGGTGGTAATAATAGGGAACGTGAATGTAATATAATATGAAGGAATGGAATTATGGAAATGAATATGTTTTGAGGAAAATATGTGAAATGAATGAATATGAATGGTATTGTACAAATGTGAATGTAAATAAGGGGAATGAGGCCGTTATAAATGGATGATGGAGTAGAATCCTCATATGAACATGATCAAGGTTGTAAATGTACACATATACAATATATGTATGTATTTGTGTGCATGTGGGTGTGTACATGTATGGCTAACACCATATGGGAATAATAATGTATACATGTTATATATATATAATGTGTGTGTGTATGAGAGATTGAGAGGGACTGAGCCTGATTGGATTAAGAGGTGTAGTAGAATTGAATGTAAAACTAATAATATGCAGTTATGCAAGAGTATAGACTGTCACGAGTTTGTCACGAGGCCTACGACGTTTGACCCATCTAGGATGGCGGAATTACTCATTTATTTATTGTCGTTGCTGTTGTCGTGTATCCGTCCCTTAATGTGGCTTGTGGTGCGGTTGCACCTTGGTGTAGTTCAGCTCAACTTCGGTTTGCTTCTCTCTCTCTCTCTCTCAAATTTCCCACTGCCCGTGCTATTCATCCTGCAGGTTCACGGGTGGCTGGTACCTTTCTCTCGAACTTGCTGTCTATCGGCCTCTCGCCTGTCTTTTTACCTGTCGCACGTGCTTCATTTCTTTTAGCTTGAAGTATGCTCACTCTGTGACGTAGCGTGGCATGTTGGCCGCCATCGCTTAGGGAGGTTTTCACTTCACTCGAGCGGAAGATGTCTCTGGGAGCGCCTGCTCGGTCTGGGTTCTTCACCTTATCGTCGAAGGTACAGTCGGTATCTCATTTCCTACAGTCGGCCTGTAGGAGAGGACATCACTTCTTTTTCCGCATCTGCGCTTCTGTCCTCTCGACTGGACAGAGGGCAGAGAGAGTCGTTTGACCCGCCTCTTCGGGGTCACCCACGGGTAGTGGTAAGCATCAGTTTCGTGGTTTGTTTGGTTTGGTTTGTTGTTGTTAGCCGGCTTATTCTTCTCTTTTGCGCAATTTTCTTTTTGTTTTCAAAATTGTAAAAGAAATATTGTTTGAGACCTTTCTCTGGTTAATTCAATTTTTAAAACCTGGCCATCCTAAATTATATCCAAAATTCTTTCTCCTGTTATGCATCTGGTGATGCGGTAGTCGTGGGGATGGGAGAGAACCTGGTGTTTTCAGGGTTGGTACTTGCTTGGTCTCGCTCGTCCACCCTGTCACATTCGCCGGACTCTTATCCTTCGGCCACCGTCTGTTTGTGTGTGCAAGGAGAACGAGTTTTATGTTCGCGAGCGTGCGTACGCATGATTTGTCGTTCGGATGCGTGGTTGGAGATTTGTGTTATTTTGAAATGTGGCTATAAAATGTGACAATTATGCCATTGAATTATTATTTGCAAATGTGGTGGCAGTTATAAAGCGATGGTCGCTGTGTTGGTTTATTTCCTAAGAAAGGAAAATGTTAAGCATGAGTGAGAGAAGGATGAAGATGATTCATATTTGTTTATAGCCTGTTAATTTAATGCAGTCTCTTACCTGCTTCGTGTGAGAAGACTTTAACGAACATTCCTGATTTGATTGGTTTACTGTGTTATGCTCAGGTCTGTGTTGAGCTGGGGTTGTTGGTGTATTTAGTAGACCTCCCCTCGCCTATCATGCGAGTGGCTGTTAGGATTTAACAGCATGGGTCAGACTGTACTGACGGCGGGGTTCCAGTACCCTTTCTTTCTTCCTTCCCTCCCTTTCTTCTCTCCTCCCAGCTACCTTTTCCCTCCTCCCGGGGGCTTCACCCGGAGCGGACTGGTTGGTGCCACGCGCTGGTTGGGGCCACGCTCTGGTTGGGGCCCGCGGACTGGTTGGTGCCACGCGCTGGTTGGGGCCACGCTCTGGTCGGGACCGCGGACTGGTTGGTGCCACGCGCTGGTTGGGGCCACGCTCTGGTTGGTACCACGCCCTGGTCGGGACCACGTTCTGGTAGAAAAGCCCGTGGTTTTGACTGGCCGGTCCTGATCCCCGTCCAGGACCTCCAGCAACAACGCCACGTTCCCCCCCCCCCCCCCCCCCCGGGACGCGCTCTTCACTGTCTGCTTGTGCGTGTCAAGTGTGTCGGCTTGAAAGACTCTCTTCAAGAACCGACCCAGTTTGGAGCACCTAGTGCGACAGGGTGCTCCCAGTAGACTTTGGAGAGGCAGGGGTGTGGAGGCACTCCGTGGTGTGGAGAGGGATGGATGCTGGAAACGTTTATTTATAATTGTGTTATATGTCATATGTGTTGAAATGCTGTGATTGTAATTGTGAACGTCGTATGGTGAAATGTTTATTTATGATTGTGCATGTTGTGTGTGTTGGAATGCTTATTTATGACTGTGTGTGTTGGTGTGAATAAATGGGGTGTTGTATCGTAATCTTTCTTGTGTGGGCTCTTGCGAGGCGTGTGAGGTCAGTCACTCCCTTCACTCCCATCTAAACTGATCCTGTCAGGGCAGACCTCCAGGGGTCGGTCGTGACAATTGTGGGGGCTCGTCCGGGATGTGAAGGGCTCTGACTGTCTCTCTCGTTCGCGGAGACCTGTTTAGTTTTGTCTGTTTTGTATATGTTTAGTCAGTTTGTCGTGTTTGTTCGTGGGTGGTTGGCTGGGTGACTCTAGCGTGAAGGGAGTCTTTTGGTGGCTGAAGGAACATCCGGTGTGACAGGGAGTCGAGGTGAGACCAGGGGGTCGACCGCGACCAGTCCTCCCCCTTCCGCCGGGTGCCTTACGCAGGTACAAACCGTAAGTCTTGCCCTTCTGTTGCCGCTCAGTCTGCCATTCCTGTTTTGTAGTTAGCCAGTTTTTTTTTGTTTTTTTTTCCGGGTGGTTATTGAGTACAGGGGTTGTATCGGTCGTTAGTGTCACTTTTTTTTTTTTTTTTCTCTTTCCTCGCTCCGGATTCGTCTGCCAGTTTGTTTTTTTTTTCCGGCCAGCCCCACCGCACTGTTGCTCGTGCTGTGGAGCGCGGTGTTGCCAGAGTGGGGGCAGCCGGACATAGTTTTTGTTTTGTTTTTTTTTTGGTGAGCCCCACCGCACTGTTGCTCGTGCGGTGGAGCGCGGTGTTCCCAGAGTGGGAGCAGCCGGAACTTGTCCGCACACACACACACACACACCACACACACACACACACACAACATACACACATATACACACACCCCTAAAATATTTTTTTTTTTTTTCTAGTAAAATTGTCTTTCCCCTGTATTTGAAAACCGTAGGATATTGTTGTCATGGCAACGTCCGGTGCTGGTGGTATGGCGACGCGTGCGTCGAAGAAGAAAGGTATTCAAAATGTAGTCCCTACTATTAGTACCAGTACTTCGACTACGGTAACTTCTACTTATTCCAGTGCTGTAGCAGGTAGTCCAGTGAGTACTTTTACTACCTCTTCGCTGGGGGGTCTTCCTGTCGAGACCCCGACTGGCACTTCCGCTCGGAAGCGTCAGAGCATAGCGAAGCAACTGTGGGCTTCTGTTGGGTCGCAGAGACCGAAACCTTCTCCTCTCCAGGCTTCCCCTCGAAAGGGGAGCATGCCCCAGAAGACTTTCCTTATGGGAAAGTCGAGACCCAAGGGACGGGTCAGACGGGTCATCCTCCAGGGTCGGGAGTGGTGAATCCTTCCCAGGACATCACTCTGCCCTGATGTTCCTAGAGCAGCAGCGACGAGAGGATGCTTCCAGGCAGGAAGCCCTCCGTAGGGAAGAGGCGGTTAGGCAGGAAACTCTGCGAAGGGAAGAGGCTGCTCAGCGTAGGGAAGAGTTGGATAGGATGGAGGCTCTGCGCCCGAGAGGAGACTGACAGACAGGAGATTCTGCATAGGGAAGAGGCTGCTCTGCGCAGAGAGGAGGCTGCCAGACAGGAGGCTCAGCGTAGGGAAGAGGCTGCCCTCCGTAGGGAAGAACTAGACAGGATGGAGGGCTCTGCGTAGGGAGGAGATGGAACAACTTCTTTCGCGGTCTCCCGCATCTGTAAGTCAGGGGTTAATCACCAGGCAGGTGATAGAGTTAGAGGCCCAAAGTTAAAGCTTCCAGAGTTCAGACCTAGTGAGGACATTGATATGTTCCTAGAGCATTTTGACAAGGTTGCTAGTTCATACCAATTGTCTGAGGAACAAAAGGCTATGCACCTTTTTTCTGGATTATCTGGTGCTGCAAGGGAGTGTGTGCTCACTCTAAATGAAGGTGCGTCTTATGCAGACATGCAGTTGGCTCTGCGTAGGCGTTTCCACCTTACCCCAGAGACGTACAGGAGGAAGTTCAGGTCCATGAAGAAGAATAACGACGAGACCTCGTGCAGTTTGGTGATAGGCTGCGCAAAACGCTAGGGTACTGGCGTCAGTTGGCTAAGTTGGAGCTGGAGGATCTGATCCTCATTGAACAGCTCACCAACACTGTGTCCCAGAGTTGAGGATCCGGATAGGCGAGACAGCACCTCAGGATTTCGCGGCTGCGATTCATAACCCCTGAGGTGTTTGCTGAAGCTCGCAGGGCTTATGGGCATCGCCCAGATACGGAGAGGAAGCCCTCCACAGGATTTAGTGGCAATAAGGCGCCGACAATGCTAGCGGGGTGAACAAGGCAGGCAATTCATCGGGGATCTCAGCACCCCGGTTCTGTTTTCTTTGTGGTCGTTCCCGGCCACATTAGGAGAGATTGCCCTAAAGCCGCCGGTAGTCATGGGGCTAGTCCTTCCCCGCGTCCTCGTGCTCGGCTAACGTGGGGGTCCGTCCCAGCTTCTAGTGGTACAGAGTGCCCAGTGTTTCTCTCTGTTGTTGGTTCCTCCTTGGTCGACACCATCAGGGATTCGGGAGCATCAACGATCTTTGTGGATAAGGATTTGGTTTCCCTTGAGGCCCGGCGGGGCGCCAGTTACGATGTGTGCGGGTTGGAGGTTGGTTTTACCTCCACCCGTCCTTCTGTACTCATTTCTATCTCCACCCCCTACTTCTGTGGCGAAGTATGGGCCATCACGGTGGAGCGACCTCTGTATTCCCTTCTCATAGGGAATACTATCACCTTTGCGGACGGACGCAGTCAGTCCGTGTCTACGGATCTGCCCGTACAGGCGTGTGTGGGAGTTACCACACGCGCCAAAGCTAAGAAGCAGGAGCAGGAATTGCGTCCCGTTCTACAGCCGATCTCTGACGAGGTTCTGGCCAGGGTCGACCCTGCTACCATGGTCCGCCTTCAGGCCAGGGACTTGGATGTCCAACGCCTGCGACAACTGGTGGATCGTCCCGCTCAGTCTGCCCGACACGCAGGGTGAGCTTCAAGCTCCACAAGGGGATCCTCTTCAGGGTTTTCACTCGGGCAGATCGGGTAGCCAAGCAACTAGTTGTCCCCAAAGCTTGAGAGAATCTGTTCTCCGGCAGGCCCATGATTCACCTATGGCAGGTCATATGGGCTCAAAGCGGACTCTCGAGCGAGTAAGACAAGACTTCTTTTGGCCAGGGGTGAACTCACAGGTTAGGCAGTACTGCCGCAGTTGCGATGTCTGCCAACGGACAACGCCTAAGGGTCGCTTGAAACGTGTTCCCCTAGGGTCATGCCACGGGTTGGGGAGCCATTCAGCAAGGTTGGGGTCGACCTGGTGGGACCCATTAATCCACCATCCAATCGCTGTCACCGCTACATTTCGGTAGCGGTAGACTCTGCGACTCGATGCCCAGAGGCTGCCCCGCTTAGGACTATCGATACCCCTACTATTGCTGAGGCTCTCCGGCAGATTTGGACACGCACTGGCGTGCCCAAGAAGAAGTACGGCCGGAAGTTTGTACTGGAGAGCGATCATCATCCTCTCCAGTGCCTGGATCGGATCCGGCCAGTCAGTCGTCGACTCATGAGTTAGGCAGTGGAACTGCAGAGTCATGCGTTCACTTTCCGTCATTTCAAGGGTTCCTGTAATACGGATGCTGACTATCTTAGCCGAGCTCCGTAGTCAGCACATTGGAAAATCAGTCAGAGGGACAACTTCCCCTCAACCAGGGTTATATCCCCTTTTGGTCTCTGTATCAGGTGTAGTGACAGTTTTCACTTCAGTTGATGTTAACGGTAGTGAATCACCAATGGTTCGGATTGTTACTTTCATGGTTGGAAGGTTTGCTTAGTTGTTTGATAAATGTAGTATTATGTATTTCCCTGTGTGATTCTATCGTAGAATGTTTGTATTGGAGTTATCGTACTCTGTCGATCACAGAGAGTTGGGTTCGGTCCCATTGTTGTGAATTTGCACATGCGTCAAGGTTCAAAAGGAGCACTGTATCTCAGAGAAACGATGCTTTTAGAAGGGGGTTTGTCACGAGTTTGTCACGAGGCCTACGACGTTTGACCCATCTAGGATGGCGGAATTACTCATTTATTTATTGTCGTTGCTGTGTCGTGTATCCGTCCCTTAATGTGGCTTGTGGTGCGGTTGCACCTTGGTGTAGTTCAGCTCAACTTCGGTTTGCTTTCTCTCTCTCTCTCTCTCTAATTCCACTGCCCGTGCTATTCATCCTGCAGGTTCACGGGTGGCTGGTACCTTTCTCTCGAACTTGCTGTCTATCGACCTCTCGCCTGTCTTTTTACCTGTCGCACGTGCTTCATTTCTTTTAGCTTGAAGTATGCTCACTCTGTGACGTAGCGTGGCATGTTGGCCGCCATCGCTTAGGGAGGTTTTCACTTCACTCGAGCGGAAGATGTCTCTGGGAGCGCCTGCTCCGGTCTGGGTTCTTCACCTTATCGTCGAAGGTACAGTCGGTATCTTCATTTCCTACAGTCGGCCTGTAGGAGAGGGACATCACTTCTTTTTCCGCATCTGCGCTTCTGTCCTCTCGACTGGACAGAGGGCAGAGAGAGTCGTTTGACCCGCCTCTTCGGGGTCACCCACGGGTAGCTGGTAAGCATCAGTTTCGTGGTTTGTTTGTTTTGGTTTGTTGTTGTTGCCGGCTTATTCTTCTCTTTTGCGCAATTTTCTTTTTGTTTTCAAAATTGTAAAAGAAATATTGTTTGAGACCTTTTCTCTGGTTAATTCAATCTTTAACCTGGCCATCCTAAATATATCCAAAATTCTTTCTCCTGTTTATGCATCTGGTGATGCGGTAGTCGGTGGGGATGGGAGAGAACCTGGTGATTCAGGGTTGGTACTTTTCTTGGTCTCGCTCGTCCGCCCTGTCACATTCGCCGACTTATCCTTCGGCCACCGTCTGTTTGTGTGTGCAAGGAGAACGAGTTTTAGTTTCGCGAGCGTGCGTACGCATGATTTGTCGTTCGGATGTTTGTTGGAGATTTGTGTTATTTGGAAATGTGGCTATAAAATGGTGACAATTATGCCATTGAATTATTATTTGCAAATGTGGTGGCAGTTATTAAAGCGATTTGGGCGCTGTGTTGGTTTATTCCTAAGAAAGGGGAAAATGTTAAGCATGAGTGAGAGAAGGATGAAGATGATTCATATTTGTTATAGCCTGTTAATTTAATGCAGTCTCTTACCTGCTTCGTGTGAGAAGACTTTAACGAACATTCCTGATTTGATTGGTTTACTGTGTTATGCTCAGGTCTGTGTTGAGCTGGGGTTGTTGGTGTATTTAGTAGACCTCCCCTCGCCTATCATGCGAGTGGCTGTTAGGGTTTAACAGCATGGGGCAGACTGTACTGACGGCGGGTTCCAGTACCCTTCTTTCTTCCTTTCCCTCCCTTTCTTCTCTCCTCCCAGCTACCTTTTCCTCCTTCCCGGGGGCTTCACCCGGAGCGGACTGGTTGGTGCCACGCGCTGGTTGGGGCCACGCTCTGGTTGGGACCGCGGACTGGTTGGTGCCCACGCGCTGGTTGGGGCCACGCTCTGGTCGGGACGCGGACTGGTTGGTTTCCACCGCTGGTTGGGGGCCCCGCTCTGGTTGGTACCGCGCCTGGTCGGGACCACGTTCTGGTAGAAAAGCCCGTGGTTTTGACTGGCCGGTCCTGATCCCCGTCCAGGACCTCCAGCAACAACGCCACGTTTTCCCCCCCCCCCCCCCCCCCCCCCCGGGACGCGCTCTTCACTGTCTGCTTGTGGTGTCAAGTGTGTCGGCCTTGAAAGACTCTCTTCAAGAAACCACCCAGTTTGGAGCACCTAGTGCGACAGGGTGCTCCCAGTAGACTTTGGAGAGGCAGGGGTGTGGAGGCACTCCGTGGTGTGGAGAGGGATGATGCTGGAAACGTTTATTTATAATTGTGTATATGTCATATGTGTTGGAAATCTGTGATTGTAATTGTGAACGTCGTATGGTGAAATGTTTATTTATGATTGTGCATGTTGTGGTGGGGTTGGAATGCTTATTTATGACTGTGTGTGTTGGTGTGAATAAATGGGGGTGTTGTATCGTAATCTTTCTTTGGTGGGCTCTTGCGAGGCGTGTGAGGTCAGTCACTCCCTTCACTCCCATCTAAACTGATCCTGTCAGGGCAGACCTCCAGGGGTCGGTCGTGACATAGACAATTAAGGTAAACAAGAGGAATAAGTGTAATTATAACCTAAATTGATATGAATGAAGAATGCACGACCAAGTAAATAGGAATAGGGAGGGAGGGGTCATGGAGGAAGCAACTGCTGAGACTGGCTAACACCATATGGGAATAATGTGGTCATGGGAGGTTAGGTTAGGAATTATGAATGGTCTTTAGAAGTCAAATGAGTATGTTAAATGTGTATATAATTTTCAAAAAAAAAAAAAAAAAAAAAAAAAAATTCAAGTATAATATAAGGAAAACATGTTTGGAAGTGGAAGGTCTGAATAAGTAATGAATCCGGTATTTACATACACATGTAAAACTACGAAATGATTACAAAAGGAAACACAGACAAATAATTGACCACATAGTGATGAAGTATACAAATAAGGTAAACCAGGAAATAAAGGTAGGAAAAGGATTTAGTTCAGTAGGTCAACATGTAAATCAGCTGACAGCATGAAGTCGCGTGACCCACACGGCAGCACACACACACAGTCCCTCTCGTGAGCTCGCGCGTTCCTTCGTTCTCTCTCGCTCTCTGCTTTGAGAAGGGAGGGGGGAGCGGAGCGGAGCGTGAGGTGGACTGGATCGTCTGCTAAGAAATGGCTGCCCCCGTAGATCATAAGTGTGGTTTTGGACTTTTTGTCAATGACAGTTATTATATGCATTTTGTTTTTTTTACCGACGGCTGCTTTGAATTATTCAATTTTTAATTCTAGGGATTTGACCACTAAGAGACTCCTCTGGCCAACAGGCAATTTAGGCACATGTGTACGAGGCAAGTGTCGACAAGTCCTACAGAACATGATATAACTGGCTGAAGAAATAGGAAAACTACAATTAAAGTAAAATAATCGAAGGAAAGTACTAACCGGATGCATGGAAAGCGGTAAGGCTTTAGTAATTTATCCATGGGGATGCTAAACCCAACGAACACGAACAACACAAGTCCAACACCACATGAACAGGACCACAGAAGTACACACACTGAGTGTCAAAGGTTATCATGGCAGACCCAAGATTCGCGGTTTTCCTTTCTTTTCCACGGTAGATGGCGCATGCGTAAACATAGTAAACATAAGATGCTTAAAAAT
>CM031599.1:70174473-70189473 GCA_018398815.1 Conus ventricosus | reverse complement strand
TTGGCTTCTACTGTGAATATTAGGTTATGGCTTTGAAAAATTTTACAAAGTTCTTTTTTCTTGTTTTCAATGATTTTTGGTTTATTGTTTAACGTGGCAAGACCGTCATCTCTGTCTAAGCCAACCTGTTTACCAAGTATTTTCTGTATATGAGACAACATGAAAAGTCCAACTAATTCACAAGTTTCGGCTCCATCATAAGACCCCATCGTGACATCGAATGTGGAATTTCTGCTGGTTTTTTTTTAATCCAAGTTTCATTGTTGCTATGGAGAAGGGTTTTCTTAGTGTGGAGAATGATTTCCATCTCAGAATCTGTTATATTTGTATATGTGTTGGCGAATCTTAGTGCTGTAGTAAGTAATTCCTCATCAATGGAAGGGTAGAAGTCCTGGAATCCTGGAAAAAAACAATACAGGACATAAAAACAAACACTGAATAGAATCTCTGGAAAAATAGTTACGAAGTTATCCAATGGTTTAATGAATTGAACAAACAGAAAAATACAGTGTTCATTACTTTTGACATAGTGGACTTCTACTCTTCCATTGATGAGGAAGAAAAATGATATGGTATAACCCTCTATATGATGGAAGAACAAAAACTAACGTAGGAAAAGAATTCCTCAGAATCCTTAAAACATCATTCCCAAAGAACATGTACTATCTAAAATATTCAACAAAAATACCATCAAGCTATCGTACTCGTGTATGCCCAACCTTAAAAATATAATTGATTCTTCCAATAAAACCAAAAACAACACAGCCAAAGAGGGTGATGAAATGATATCTTGTAATTGCGCAAAAAAGACCAGTGCCCTCTGAATAATAAATGTCTCTACAACAATATTGTGTACCAAGCTACGTAACAACAGACAGTGATAAAGAAACATACATAGGGATCACGGCAAACCATTTTAAAACCAGATATGCAAACCATAAACAGTCTTTCAAAAATGAAAAATATAAAAACCAAACAGAACTAAGTAAATATATTTTGAAGCTTAGAAATAAGAAAATAGATTACAACATATCATGGAAAATTATAAAAAGAGCAACACCATACAACAACATTTCTAAAAAAAATGCAACTTATGTACTACAGAAAAGTGGCTGATATTATGTAAACCCCACCTAGCATCCCTGAACTCTAAAGTAGAAATGATAAACAATTGTAGGCATAAATGGAAATCCTTGTCAATGCACCATTCCTTAACACGTCCCCCCTGGACGCGCCCCAAAAAGGGGAAAAAAACCCTGCAGGCCACGTGCCACACGCGCAGAGCTCACACGCCACACTATATAACACCGGTGGCGTGCCCAGATTGTATACCCTGAGGAGAGCATTTTAGCTTGAAACAATTTGTAGGTTTGAATTTTTCCATTTTAAAATCCTATTTTAAACTGGTATGTCGCTCCCTACTTCGTTGAGAACTTTTAACATTCTGAGTGGCTTTTTAACTCTAATTATATATATATATATATATATATATATATATTCAATTATAAACAAAGCTTGCTCTTATGTCTTAGATTGAAGAAATAGGGGAGATAAGCATTGATATCTGCAGTGGTAGTTAATACTGCCTAACTAACAGTATGTGCTCAAGTGGGTGGATGGGGAAAAATAAATGCTTCTCAAAATGAGCCTTCAACAAGCTTATAATCTCCAATAGGGAGGAAACTCACTAACACATTATTACTCCTGGTCATATACCGATATTTCGAAACTTGGTTGTTTCTCCTCAGTGACCGCGGAAAGTGGTAAGTTGACTCCTCTGCCTTTTAGGTTTTAAGAAGAATGCTATCCCAGAAAAGGCTGGTGTGCAATACCGTAGTATGTTTGTTGAGTTTTCAAAAACCAACCAAAGGTGCCACCTAAGAAGCAAAAGAAAATCATGAAAGAACAAAACAAGCTACATTTTCTTGTGAAAAGTAAAAAAATATAAAAAGATAACCTCTTAAAGACACAAGTGCTGAGGGCCAGATCTTGGAATGAATCCGCAAGGGACTAAATTACAAAAAACTAATAAATTCCAAGGAAAAGTACTGAGCACCATTCCAGCAACTTACAGAGCAGCTTGGTGTTGCAATGACTGCAAGAAATATTCAGTTATAAACAAAGCTTGCTCTTATGTCTTAGATTGAAGAAATAGGGGGAGATAAGCATTCATATCTGCAGTGGTAGTTAATACTGCCTAACTAACAGTATATTGGAGACTGTCTCCCTCTTGGAGACTATAAGCTTGCTGAAGGCTCATTTTGAGAAGAGTTTTTTTTTCCTTCCCCGTTCACCCACTCAAGCACATACTGTTAGTTAGGCAGAATTATCTACCACTGCAGATATGAATGGTTGTTTTCCCCCTATTTCTTCAATCTAAGACATAAGAGCAAGCTTTGTTTATAATTGAATATTTCTTGCAGTCATTGCAACACCAAGCTGCTCTGTAAGTTGCTGGAACTGTGCTCGGTACTCCTCTCCTCAGCCCTGATATGGCCCTTTGCGGTCGGCTGGGCTGTAAGCAACTTTATCTTACCTTACCCCCCACCTCTCCTCCCCGCCCCTCATTTCATCCGCACCCGTCTCTCTCTTTTCTTTCTCCCTGCTCGAGTAACGGTCAGTGTTGTTACTGAAACTCGGGTGAGACCCTTTATCAGCACGAGGAAGCCCTCTCTCCATTTTCCCCGCCTACCTTCTAAACGAGCAAATCCGTTCTCAGTAATCGATTCTCTCTCATGACGCTTCTTTTATTTTTCTTTCTTTCATTCTTTCTTTCTTGCTTTCTTGCTTTCTTCGTTTCTTTCTTTCTTGCTCGTTTTCTTTCTTTCGTTCTTTCTTTCTTCCCTCCTTATTTTTTTCATTCTTTCTTTTTTATTTTCCCCCTTCCTCTTCCTTCCTTCCTTCCTTCCTTCCTTCCTTCCTTCCTTCCTTCCTTCCTTCCTTTCTTTCTTCCTTCCTTTCTTTTTTCTTTTTCCTTCCTTTCTTTCTTTCTCTCTTTCACCTGTCATATCATCAGTGCCTCTCTTTCACCTCCCTGCAGCTCTCCTCTACCCCTGATCACTGTCTTCATTGTGTGATGGTCATCAGTGTCTACATCATTCATTCATCGTCACTGTCTCATCTCGTGATCATCCCCACCAGCGGAAAGATCCCTTTCGTTCTCATCTTTTAGGCAGAGGTTGCGGTGCAGAGACACCCAGAAGGATTGTTCAAACGACGGTCATGGAGATAAGCCCTGTACCATGATGGAGAAGGGTCCCGTGATGCCTGACACTGGCTGACCCACCACAGTTGTCGTCGTTGTCCCCGACAGTGTGATTAATCAGGACTCTGGAGTGATGTCCTTGTCTCATGTCCAGTTATTTCCCTTGGCCAATTAAGGCGGACAGGGGCTGCAGAGACATGTTCTGTTGTCCATCCAGCAGTTTCCACAGAGAGAGAGAGGAGAGAGAGAGAGAGAGGAGAGAGAGAGAGAGAGAGAGAGGAGGAGAGAGGAGAGAGAGAGAGAGAGAGAGAGAGAGAGAGAGAGAGAGAGAGGAGAGAGAGAGAGAGAGAGACTCAAGACTCAAGACTCAAGACTCAAAAACTTTATTACTCAAGGATAGAGATTTTAGGCAGTGCCTATTCTTCAATCTGTCCTTGCTATTCTACAACATTCAACTAAACAGACTGCACATATTAATAATGACAGAAACAATGAAGAATATAGCAACATTATAATATTAACAATAACAATGTAATAAGAATATATAATCTATTAAAAAAAAAAAAAATCAAAATGGATGGGGGAAAGGGTTTTCCTTTTTGATGTCTAAAAAAACCCGGTGGTCTTTAAAGGTTTTTTAATATGGTTTGAATGTATAAAACCTTGGGGTTCAAATGTTATGTCTAAATAATTTTACTTTTTTTTTTGTTGGTTTTCTACTGTGAAAAATTGGTTATGGCTTTAAAAAAAATTTTAAAAAATTTTCTTTTTTCTTTTTTTCCAATGTTTTTTTGGTTTATTGTTTCCCCGGGGAAAGCCCTTCCTCTGTCTAACCCAACCTTTTTACCAATATTTTCTGTAAAAGAGACAACTTTAAAAAGTCCAAATAATTCACAATTTTTCGGCTCCATCATAAAGCCCCCACGTGAATCGAATGTGGAATTTTGCGGGTTTTTTTTTAACCCAAAGTTTCATTGTTGTAGGGAAAAAGGGTTTTCTTAGTGGGGAGAATGTTTTTCCATTCAAATCTTTTAAAATTTTTGTATATGTGGGGCCCGAATTTTAAGTGCTTTTAAGTAATAATTCCTCTCAAGGAAAGGGGTAGAAGCCCAAAAATTCCGGGGAAAAAAAACCAATTTACAGGACAAAAAAACAAACATTTAAAATAGAATCCGGGAAAAAATAGTTACGAAGTTATCCAATGGTTTAATAAATTGAACAAACAGAAAAATCCCAGTGTTATTACTTTTGACATAGTGGCCCTCAAATTTTCCTTTGTGGGGAAGAAAAATGATTTGGTATAACCCTCTATAGGGATGGAAAAAAAAAAAAACTAACGTAGGAAAAAAATTCCCCTCAAATTCCCTTAAAACATCTTTCCCAAAAGAAAATGTACTATCTAAAATATTCAAAAAAATACCCATAAAAAGCTTCGTACCGTGTATCCCCCAACCTTAAAATAAAATTGATTCTTCCAAAAAAACCCAAAAACAACACAGCCAAAGAGGGTGATAAAAAGGGTAAATCTTGTAATTGCCCCCCCCCCCAAAAAGACCATTTGCCCTTAAAAAAAAAATTTTCCCTACAAAAAAATTGTGTACCAAGCTAGGGAAAACAACAGACAGTGATAAAGAAACATACATGGGGAAATCACGGAAAAAACCTTTTTAAAAACCCAATATGCAAACCAAAAAACGGGTTTCAAAAATGAAAAAAAAAAAAACCAAACAGAACTAATAAATATTTTTTGGGAAGCTTAGAAATAAGAAAATAGATTACAACATATCAGGGAAAATTTTAAAAAGAAAACCCCATACAACAACATTTCTAAAAAAAATGCAACTTTTTGTACTACAAAAAAGGGCTGACTAATTATGAAACCCCCACCTAGCATCCCAAAATCTAAAGTAAAAAGTTTAAACAATTTTTAGGCAAAAATGGAAACCCCTTGTAAAATGCCCTTTCCCTTTAAAACACGTCCCCCCTGGACGCGCCCCCAAAAAAGGGGAAAAAAAACCCTGCGGGCCCCACGGCCACACGCGCAGAGCTCACACCCCCACACAAATAACCCCGGGGGGCTTTCCCCAAATTTGGGGAAAATACCCTAAAGGAAGCTTTTTTAGTTTGGGAAAAAATTTTTTGTGGGTTTTAATTTTTTTCCATTTTAAAAATCCTTTTTTAAAAACTGGTATGTCGTTTCCCTACTTTTTGAGAATTTTTAACTTTCGGGGGCTTTTTAACTCTAATTATAAAATATATATATATATATATATAATTTTTAAATTATAACAAAGCTTGCTCTTATGTCTTAGATTGAAAATGGGGGGAGAAAGCTTTGATATCTGCGGGTGGTATTTAAATTTCCCCTTTAACAACAGTATTGCCAATTTGGGGGGGATGGGGGAAAAAATAAATGCTTCTAAAAAGGGACCCTTCAAAAATTTTAATAATTCCAATAGGAGGAAACTCCTAAAAACATTATTACCCTGGTATTACCGATTTTCAAAAACTTGGTTTTTTCTCCTCTTTCCGCGGAAAAGTGGTAAGTTAAATCCTTTTCCCTTTTAGGTTTTAAGAAAAGAATGCTATCCCAGAAAAGGCGGGTTGTGCAATACCGTATTTGTTTGTTGATTTTTTCAAAAACCAAACCCAAAAGGGTTCCCCCTAAAAAGCAAAAAAAAAATCAGGGAAAGAAAAAAACAAGCCATTTTTTTGGGAAAAAAAAAGTAAAAAAAAAAAAAAAAGTTAACCCCCTTAAGACACAGTGCTGGGGGGCCAGATTTTGGGAAATTGAACCCAAAAAGGGACTAAATTAAAAAAACTAAAAAATTCCCCGGGAAAAATTTTTACTGACCCCATTCCAGCAATTTAACAAGCAGCTTGGTGTTGCAATGACGGCAAGAAAATTCAGTTTAAAAAAGCTTGTTTCTTATGTCTTTTTTAAAGGGAAATAGGGGGAGATAAGCTTTTCATATTGCAGGGGTAGTTAATACTGCCTAACTAACAGTTTTTTGGAGACGGGTTTCCCCTTTGGGATTTTTAAAGTTTTGCTAAGGTCATTTTGAAAAGATTTTTTTTTCCCTTCCCCCCCGTTCACCCACTCAAGCACATACTTTTTATTAGGCAAAAATTTTTAACCACGGGCAGAGGGGGAATGGTTTTTTCCCCCTTTAATTTTTCAATCAAAGACAAAAGACAAGCTTTTTAAAAATTGAATTTTTCTTGCAGCCCTTGGCAACCCCAAACCCCTGCCTGTAATTTTTGCTGGAACTGTGCTCGGAAACTCCTCTCCCACCCCTTTGATATGGCCCTTTGGGGTCGGCTGGGCTGTAAAAAAATTTATCTTCCCTTTACCCCCCACCTCTCCTCCCCGCCCCTCTTTTTCATCCGCCCCTCTTTTCTCTTTCTTTTTTCCCGCTCGAGAACGGCAGTTTTTGTTACTGAACTGGGGTTTGGGGCCCTTTATCAAACGAGGAAACCCTTTCCCCAAATTTTCCCCCCCACCTTCAAAAACAGAAAAATCCGTTCTCAGTAATCCATTCTCTTTTTGGGACGTTTTTTTTTTTTTTTTTCTTTATTCCTTTCTTGCTTTCTTCTTTTTTCGTTTCTTTTTTTCTTCCCTTTTTTTTCTTTCTTTCGTTCTTTCTTTTTCCCCCTTTTTTATTTTTTTCTTTCTTTTTTTTTATTTTCCCCCTTTCCCTTTTCCTTCCTTTCCCCCTTTTCCTTCCTGCCTTTCCCTTTCCCTTTTCCCTTCCTTTTTTTTTCTTTTTTCCAACCTTTCTTTTTTTTTTTTCCCTTTCCCTTTCTTTTTTTCTCTCTTTCACCTGTCAAAACATCAGTGCCTCTTTTTCACCTCCCTGCAGCTCCCCTCTCCCCCTGACCCACTTCTTCATTGTGTGAGGGGTCTTTCGTGTCTACACATTCATTAATCGTCACTGTTATCCTTTTTTTCACCCACCAGGGGAAAAGATCCCTTTCGTTCTTTTTTTGGCGAGGTTGGGGTTGCAGAGACCCCCAAAAGGGATTTTTCCCAAACGACGGTCAGGAGATAAGCCCTGAAACCATGTTTGGAAAAGGGGTTCCCGGTTTCCGACACTGGCTGCCCCAAACCAAAAGTTTGGGTCGTTGTCCCCGACGTGTGTTTAAATCGGGACCGGGAGTGATTTTCCCTTGTTCTTTGTCCAGTTTTTTTCCCTTTGGGCCCAAATTTTTAAGGGCGGAAGGGGCTGCAGGGAAAAGGTTTTTTTGTCCATCCAGCAGTTTCCACGGGAGAGGGGAGGGGAGGGGGGGAGAGAGGGGAGAAAAGAGGGGAGGGGGGAAGAGGGGGGGGTTTTTTTGGAAGGGGAAAAGGGGGGGAGGGGGGGAGGGGGAGAAGAAGGGGGGAGAGAGGGGGGAGAGGGGGAGGGGAGAGAGAGAGAGAGGAGAGAGAAGAAAACTAAACCCTCAAGATCAAACAAAAAAAATTTTTTAATCAAGGATAAGTTTTTTTGGGCTTTTGCCAATTTTTTCCAATCTGCCTTTTCTTTTCTAAAACATTCAAAAAAACAGATTTGGCACTTTTTTTTTAATGACAGAAACAATGAAAATTTTTGCAAAATATAATTTTTAAACAATAACAAAAGTAATAAAAGAATTTTTTTTTAAAAAAAAAAAAAAATCAAATCCAGGACAAAAAAATACAAACAAAATTAAACAGGGTACGGGGCGCGGGGCCCCTCACATGCATCACACGCCCACACAAAACACGCACGCATGCGTTTAACCCACATCCACACCACACAAAACACACACACACACACAACACACACCCAAAACACACCCCACACCCCACACCCCCAACCCCACACACACCCACACTTTTCATTAGCTAAATAGAGGCAAGCTTTTAAAAGTAGGGCTTTTGGAGATTTAGGATAAAAAGGGTTTAGATTTATTTTTCAAGAAAATTTTTTAGTACTGCTGATTTGAAGGACGCGGGTGATTGACATTTTTTTGGCCCCAGACGGGGGAAGAGAGTTCCACACAGAGGGACCAAAAAATGCAAAACAAATTTTTTGAACAAATCAATGGGGGAACGGGGTTTAAAATGTAATTTTTTTTGAATCATATCGCTTGTTGCCTTTTTGGAAAAATCAGAAAAGAATTTGGGGCCCCCTTGTTTGCATGGACTTTTAAAACATTAGTCCCTGCCTTTTTAAATGGGTCAGTTGGCTCGAAAGGGTAACTTCTTTTAAAGAATTTTCCCGGAATTTGGCCCGTGGTTGATAGAGACTTTTTGGGAAGAAAAACACCCTTAATTTTCCCCGCCCCTATGCTTTAGAGTTGATCTTTTTTATGTGTTTTTCACCGCCCCCAAAACCGGGACAGGGGGAACCATAGTTGATGGGGAGAAAGGAAATGGGCTTCAAAAAAAATTTCCGGATATGGGTTCAAATAAAAAACTGGGATTTAAATGGGGTTTTTAAAAACAAATTGCAAAGCCAACTGTTTCAAACATAATTTTTTGTGATTGCCTTTTAAAAATTTTCCCCATCAATGTTTCACCCCCTAAAACCCGGTTTTTGGGAAACCCCGCTCGATAAAGGGGGTTTCACTCATTTTTTAGGCTAAACAAAGATGCTTTTCGTTAAATGTTTCTTTTCTCGATGTTTAGGACCAATATTTTTTTTTTGTGCGTTTAAGGACCTTTTCTTTTTTTGGTTTTTGGGAAAAAAAACCTTTCCCCTAAACTTTCAGTGATATTTTTGTTGAAACCGGAAATTTTTTACGGGACATGATGTTTGAATAAACTACAGTGAAGAAAAAATATGTCACGAACAGATCACAGTTTGCATCTTTTGTGGGGATATTGCATGGGTTAGGTCTTTTATAAAAATACAAAAAGGAAGAGGCCCAAAGGGCAGAGCCTTGGGGAAACGCCACGGGCTCACTTTTTTTCAAGGAAAAAAAGTCCCTTTTTTAAAGGGAAAAACCCCGTTTGGGCCTCCCTTTAAGATATGACGAAAAAAGGGGTAAAAAATGCCGGATTTTAAACCAATGAAAGTCTTTTTTTTTAAAAAATTTATTTTTGTGGTCTACAAGATCAAACGCTTTTTTAAAAAATCGGGGAAAAACAGTTCCAGTGGTTTTCTTTGGGTTTGTTTCCCGGATCCCCCAATTTTTTAAAATTCCCAAAAGGGGCGTGGTTAGGGCCGGTTTGGCAGAGTGATTTCGAGCAAGCCTGACTGAAAGGGTTTTTGGAAAACAGTTTGTGATGTTCCATATGTTTATTTAGGTTTTTTTAACATGCTCTTTTGAGGTTTTTTCGAACAACGGTTTAAAAAGGATTTTGGGTCAAAAAAATTTTTTTTAAAAATCAGTGGACCCTTTTGGGTTTTTGGTAGGGGGAACCCCCCTTTTTGCTCCCTTTTAGACCAAAAGGGGAAGACATTCTAAACAAAACACAAAATTTAAAAACATCCGAAAGGGGGTTCAAAATAAGGAAAGGGGAAAAAAGCTTGATTTATAGAAGCTTTAATTTTAACGGGACCCATTGCTTTTTTATTTTTAATTTTGAAAATTTAAGGAACCCAAACTTTTATTAATAGAAAGAAAGGGGGATGAAAATTTAAATTCTTATTTTATTTAATCTTTTTTGACAAAACAAATTGAAAAAACGCGGATTTTTTTTTATCGATTAAAAAAGGGAAAACTGGCACCGGGTTTGGGTTCTGTTTTTATTTACCTAAAGGGAAAAAAATTGTTGAAGGTGTTGGCAACCCACAAAAGGGCAGTTTTAAAGGGGGTTTTCCCTTTTTCCGATTTGGGCATTATTTCTTTAACAGCACCCCATAATGTTTGCTGTACCCCCGTTTTGCTTTTTTCATTTTCCAAAATCTCAGTTTTTGATTCTCAAAATAACCCCTGAAAACTCTTTTTCCCTTTTGCTTTTTATTTTCATCTACTTTTTTTTTTTTTTTTTTTTGGCACCCCCTTGTCCCAAAATTTCTTAATAATTCTTTTTTTCAGCCAGCTGGGAATTTAAACTCTGTGTTTTCCCCTTTTTTTCTTCTAAGGGGGGAAATGTTTATCAACGATTGGAAAAAGAAATTTAAACCAGGAATTAACCCTTCTTTTTGTTCTGTGTAATTGAGTAAAACTTGAAAAAGGAGCAAAGCTTAAGTCGGGGGGAAAAAATTCCCCCTTTTCGAAATTTTTGAAGCAGGGATTTTGGGAATTTTTTGTGTGGCCCTTTTTTCTTTTTGTTTTTGGAAATTTTTTCCCAAGCCCAAAGGGTGAAAAAATTTGGGGACAGTGGTCGCAAAAGCTTTTTTTTTGCCCACTTTTAAGGGTAGATACCAGGGCTTTGTTTTTTGGGTTTTAGTTTGATCCAGAAATTTGTAGAAGAGTCTTTGCGATTCTAGTTGGATTATGAATAACTGACAACCCAAAGAGTTTTGGGGGTTTGCACCCCGGGCCCAAGGCTCCCCCTTTTTTAAACAAAATCAAGGGTTAAAATCACCAAAAAAAAGAAGAATGACTTTTGGGATAGCTCTTATATAAAACATCCATCATGGTCCCAAATTTGTAAAACCCAAAAGGAAATTTGGCCCCAGGGGGATTTTCCTTTTACAAATTTTCCAACAAAGAAGAGGGGCTGATTGGGGGGGGTTTTTTTTTACCTCAGCCACATGCATTAAAACATTATGGGTTTAAAGGTCCGCCCCCCTTTTTTTTGTACAGTGAGCGTTTCCCTTTGATAAAATATATTTTCCCAAGCCCCTGTTTCACCAATTGGATGTCATCGCGTCGGAAAAAAGTTATATTTTATTTATGGATAAAAGCTTAAACAGTGAAAGGGGATTTTAAAAGGGGGGGGTTTTTCATTTGGGGGACCAAGCAGATAAATAAAGGGGTTTCGTTTAGAAGAAAACAGACATCGGGAAATTTTTAGGGAAGAAAACATTTGGGGTTACCGGGGCAACCCACATCAAAAATTAAATTTAAACATTACAATGGTCCATTTTGTATTTAATTCAGATTTAAAGTCCTGAAGCAAAAAAACCAAATAGATAAAATTTAAAACAGAAATTTTAAAAAAAAAAAAACAGCAATACTTTTAACAAAAACAATAAAAAATTAAAATCAGCAATTTTAAAATTTATCCAAAAACCCCCACAAAACCCCAAAACAGGGAAAAATGAATTTTTCAGCCCAAAGGAAAAATTAAAAGTTTGTGTTTTAATAAAATTTTTCGGGGAAGTATGCCCAAACCCAAGCAAATTAAACTTTCAAGCTGCCCGGGGTCAAAATAGTACAGCTTTCCACAGAAAAACAAAGGGCAATACCGGGGAGAAGGGGGGGGGGGGGGGGGGGGGGGGGGGGGGGGGGGGGGGGGGGGGGGGGGGGGGGGGGGGGGGGGGGGGGGGGGGGGGGGGGGGGGGGGAAACAAACTCAAGGGTTGGGGGGGGGGGGGGAAAAAGGGGGTGGGTCGTGCGGGGGATGGGGGGTGAAGGTGAGTCGGAGCAAGCAGGAGGGAAAAAGACTGGCGGGGTAGGGGGGGGAAGGGGGGAGGGTAGGGGAGTTTGGAGGCGGGGGGGAGGGTAAATTTGGGCGGGGGGGGGGGGGGGGGGGGGGGGGGGGGGGGGGGGGGGGGGGGGGGGGGGGGGGGGGGGGGGAAAGGGTTTGGCAAGGCTGGGGGCCTGCATTGGAAGGCAAGACGCAAGCTGTTAGAAAAATCTAAAATTCCGGAAACCGGAATTCCTGTTAAGGGGGGGAAGAGGGAAAGGATAAAAATGCATTTGTTGCCAAGGATTGAAAGGCAGAGGGGGGAAAGGGGGGGGAGAAAGGGGGCCACTGGGGGGAAAACTTTCGGCATTGTTTTCCGGGGGGGGTCTTTTTAAAGTACGGCTTTGGGTGGAAATTGCATGGTGGGAAAATTTTTCATTTGAAAAAACAACGGTTTTCTGGTGGAAAATTTCGGGAGCTTTGGCCCCCAAGTGATTTTTTGGGAAGTACTTTAAATGCCCGGGGGGGGTAAATTTGTAGGATGGAATCGGGACGATTTCCTACGACGGGGGGTACATGGGCCTGCACCATCCGACGGAACTCAGGGGGGACGGGCGCTTGACTTGGTTTTCTTGAATTTTTGAAGACTGTGCTGTTAGGGTTTTTTTGTTCCCAATGGGATTTCCTGCATAGCTCGGGGGTTTGCCCAAAAACCCGTTTTCCGGGGGCCCGGGTTTCCCACGGAGTGCCAAAAAAACTGAATGATTTCCCGTAACCAGAGGGGACAAGCCACTGGCAGACAGGTGAATACCACCCGTTTGTAAAAATAGCTTTGAACGATCCTAAATTTTTATCAACCCAAAATTTTTTTCAAATAAAAAACTTTCACTTTTTCTGCCATAAACATGCGTTCCCATTCATCAAATTAATGAAATTTTAAAGGAATAGGTTTTCTAGGAAGTTAATTAGGGAGCGACGCAATTTTGGCGGGAGGAAAAAATCTTTTTTTTACCTGTCCCCGAAGCTACCAAAGTCCCCTGAAGCGTGTCTACAGAGTAATTTTCTGTGAAGGTTTGTTTCCCCCCAAAATGCAATGCCACCCCCTTTTTTACATCCTCTCGACTGCACAAAAAAAGAGGGGCGCATTGCGTCGTCACCCTTTTCCCCCGGCAATTTTGCATAAAATGGTGTGAGCCACCTTCCCTCTCTGTCGGGCAAAATACTGAAAGGGTTTTTAAACCCCCCCCAAAGAAGTTGAAACCAAATTTGCCTTTCCGGGGGAAGAGGGGTCCCGAAATTTTGGGGGGAGTTTGATTGAAACTGGGCGGTCAAAAGACTGCTGTGGATTACCTAGGGCAGGGGTGGAGTCAGTTTGCTGTCGGGCAAAGGCCCGGTTTTTTTTGCGGGGGGCCCGTGACGGAGTCGGTCATTAGCGTGAATTTACAGTCCCGTTCTTTGTAAACCCCCTAACCCACCCATGCTTAGTACACACGTCGGATTTTTTTCCGTTGTTTTAGACTGGCTGCGTTGAATTTTTTTTATGACTTTTAAATGGACGTGGTAGGTGCCCCGACAGCACGTTTTTTATTTCAAGAAGGGGCTTTTGACGGGCAGACCCCACTGTCAATCAGCTTTCGTTTTGTTCTTTGAGCTGATTTTTCGTAAAAGGTGTTTTCCTTTATCTTTCAGACTGTCAATTTGCTCCTCATCGGGCTGTTTTAAAAAACATTTAGTTTTTTTTCAATCTGAGTTTTAATAAAAAGCCTCAAGGCTTTTTTATGCAAGATTTAAGGGCAGACGTGAAAGAAAGAGGGGGCAATGGGTGCCCAAATTTTTAGCATCTGTGCTTGTACGGGGATTGGTGGTGGGGGGTCTGTGTTTGGGCAGTAAATAAAAGGTCCCAAACTGTTGCTGTTGGTCCCGCTGAAACCCGTAGTTGTTCTTTTCTTAGTAGTGGTGTCAGTGTCATTGGGGGCTGTTTTCTCTGGGGTATTGGGGGGGCAGTGCACGGGAGTTGTTTTTTTTTGGGGTTGTGGGGGTCCGTGCATAGTTGTTTTTTCCCCCTGGGGGAGTGGGGGGCGTGTCATTATTAGTTGTTTTTTTCCCGGGGTTTTTTGGGGTCAGTGGGCATTAGTAGTTTTTTTCTCGGGGTAGTGGGGTCAGTGTCATTGGTGGGTTGGGGGTAGGGGGGGGCAGTGTCACTGGGGAAATCGTTTTTTCTGGGGTATGGGGTCAGTGTCACGGCAGTTGTTATCCTGGGGGGGGGTAGTGGGGTTGTGTCACGGTATTTTTTCTCTGGGGAGTGGGGTCAGTTTTCACTGGTATTGTTAAATTTTTGGGGAAGGGGAGTGGGGGCAAATGTCATGGGCCCGTCTTGTGACAACAGTGTTGACCTCACAGGACTGTGAATCACAAAGTGATTCGGAAATCCCGTGGTTTTTAGGAAAGATGACTTGGGGGCGGGTGGCTGTTAAACTGCAAGGGGCTCGGTGATAACGGGCCCCTTTACAATGAATTTTCCCGCATTGTCCTGCGGTCATGTTGGCATTTTTCCCGGTGATGAAACCCAGCGCCCTGTTCTCTTCCCCAAAATGGCTTGGGGATCCAAGCCGAGTCTTGGAGTTTAGGGGCCCCCAAAGGCAACACAATAAATTTAAAATCAGTCTTTGGCCCCGTCCACACCCTTTAAAACCCCGGACAAACACCCCTTTTTTTTTGGGTTTTTTTTTTTAGGAAAAAAAGTGTTAAAAATGAGGGATTTTTCATGTTTATGTTTTTTAAATCTGAACAAAAAGTCTTCCCAAATTGTATTTGGAAAAAAACCTCACGCACAGCGGTTTTTTTGATAATTTTATTGCCCCATTCCCCGCTTTTCCCAAAAACGTTTAAAGGGGGAGTCAGGGACAGGGGGCATTTAGGTACGAAAAGCTAAAGCATCACCCAAAGGTGAGTTCTGAGTTGGGAAAAATCTAAAAGTTTCTGTTTGGTGGGCCCGGTGGGGTTTTATTTAGGGGTTGTCCCGGGCTGGGAAATACTAACAGCAGACGGGATTGTCAAAAACTGTGGGCGGGGCTTGACCTTTTTTGGAGGGGGGGGGGGGAGTTCTGTAAGTGACGGCCCCCTCCGGCCCTGGGGGGAAATGAAGTAAATGAGTTGTAACTTTTAGGGGGAAGTTTTAAAACAACCCAGCCCGGATGGAGTGGGGGGAAAAACCCGGGAAAAAAAAAGGGAAAACGGGTTTTACGAGGGCCTTTTGATTTTCCCCCACAAAATGATTAAACCGGTTTTTTCTGCCCCCTTTTTAAAAC
>CM031599.1:70154473-70156973 GCA_018398815.1 Conus ventricosus | reverse complement strand
GTCCGAGGACACGTACTACACATACCTATTGCTTTAATGTCGTCTTCTCTTCTTCTCTTGTGATTTCGAAACTCTTTTCTCTAAATCTGAGTGATAACACACACACACTGAAATATCGTTTAATTAAGCAAAATGGAGAAGCCACAAAATGTATAATAAAATTGAAATTATCTCAAAAAAGGCGGTGAAGTCAACAGAAAAGTTTGCTATTTGACACGTGTGCTACTTAGTTGATTCGAGAGTTCTTTCAATAGTGTTTACTTTTGTTTGTCTGTTTGTCTGTTCGTGTATAATTATGCACATTTGTTCATTTGTTTAGAAAATACAGGCCTACCGCCGAGGCCATTATCCAGTTAAGAAAAAAAAAAACCCTCCATCCTCCAGAACACGTCACCAAAGACATTTTTTTTTCTTCATGGGTAGAATTTCATTTCAACGTCTCATCGGAAAGTTCCGTATGATCTAGCTTAGTTAATCTTGTGGCGTGGTAATTGTCACATGTCTGTCAGATCTAGCCCATGAGGTCAAAGAGCAGTGATTTCCCCCAGGTCTTGTTATCCTCAAGCTGATTTCGGACAGGGCCTGTGAACTGGTGTTCCTTTGTTTTACTGCTATGGTGGTGGTGGTGGTGGTGGTGGTTGTTGTGGTCGCGTTTCTTTTTAAGATCGACGACTTTTGACTGTGTTAGTTTCCGGTGATTCTAGAGCTTTGTTTTACTTTTGCCAAATCTTTCTTTTTCTCCCCCTCCGCAATACTGAGTGTTCTTTTCATGGGGCTCGTAAAACTTGCCAAGTGTAACCCCCCCCCCCCACCCAATCAATCATTCTACACTCTCTTTCTTCCATTATACACCTGGTCAGTCTATAGACTGGTCAGCTCAAGAGGATTGCATCTCCTATTGGCATATCTAAGTGTGATTCAAATTCAGTTCTTTGGCTGACACACTAGCGTTGGAAAGTCAGCGACACTGACCAGTGTAAAGAGAGAAACTACATCCAAGGATGATATACCTTCTTGTAAGTAATTTTTTCTTTTACCGTAAGCAGACGCAGAGTCTTTACTTGTTGTCATTATACTTTCAAAACTAGAAAAATATTCGACTTTTTTCCCCGATCGTTTTGATACAGCTTCATGCTTGGCCTCTATGGATCATTAAACAGAAGGGTGTTGAAAGCAAACATGTCCAACCACTTCTTCTTGACTTAGGAGAGAGTGGGGTTATCGTCAAGAGAAAGCGGGACGGGCATCAAACGGGGAGTGGGGACAGGGGTATGGCCAAGGGGCTTTTGACTGGAGGGTATTTTGCCGGAAGAAGGGGTGGGTACTGTCCACGTAATTTTTGACTTTTGTCCCCGATGGCACCTTGTGGCAAACTAATCGGGTTTTCAGCTTGTGGCAAACTAATCGGGTTTTCTCCTTGTGGCAAACTAATCGGGTTTTCAGCTTGTGGCAAACTAATCGGGTTTTCTCCTTGTGGAAAACTAATCACGTTTTCTCCTTGTGGCAAACTAATCGGGCTTTCTCCTTGTGGCGAACTAATCGGGTTTTCTCCATGTGGCAAACTAATCACGTTTTTCTCCTTGTGGCAAACTAGTCGGGATTTCTCCTTGTGGCAAACCAATCGGGTTTTCACCTTGTGGCAAACTAATCGGGTTTTCTCCTTGTGGCAAACTAATCGGGTTTTCTCCTTGTTGCAAACTAATCGGGTTTTCTCCTTGTGGCAAACTAATCGGGTTTTTCTCCTTGTGGCAAACTAATCGGGTTTTCTCCAAAGTGAACGTGGCAACGTCTGATGGAAACTGACAGGGAATCATTTACTTTTGTTTTTGGCATGCGCCATTTTTCAGGTGTGGCGCGTGATGACACTTTACTAATGTCCATGCTCATGAATGGGACACACCATCAGATTCACTATTTGAACTTGATCTTTGCCCGAAGTGGCATATTTCACATGACTTCAAATGCATGGGTGATAAGTGTAAACTTGTGAATGCGTTCTCTTCCTTATCAGTAACATTTCTGTCGATCAAGCAGACTGTAGCATGAATACTAGTTTGATTTTCTGTTGAAACGAACAAACAAACAAACGTGCCTTTGGGTTATTAGTATTAGTCTCTCTTCATTCATCATTCAAAACACGATACCAAAAACCATGTTAATGACATTCTAAAATAAGTATGCGGGCACGCGTGCTTGTGGGTGTCTGTATGCATGAGTGTGCGCGCACTCGTGTGTGTGTGTGTGTGTGTGTGTGTGTGTGTGTGTGTGTGTGTGTGTGTGTGTGTGTGTGTGTGTGTGGTGTGTGTGTGTGTGTGTGAGTGTGTGGTGTGTGTGTGTGTGTGTGTGTGTGTGTGTGTGCGTGCGTGCGTGCGTGCGTGCGTGCGTGCGTGCGTGTGTGTGTGTGTGTGTGTGTGTGCGTGCGTGCGTGCGTGCGTGCGTGCGTGCGTGTGTGTGTGTGTGTGTGTGTGTGTGTGTGTGTGTGTGTGTGTGTGTGTGTGTG
>CM031599.1:70126973-70149473 GCA_018398815.1 Conus ventricosus | reverse complement strand
TCAATGAAGGCAGGAACACATGGTTACAATCTGGCGACAGAGCAAGCAACACAACAGATACAAAAACAGCTCACAGTTACAGACGCCCTGTCCCCGTCTTCACCTTGTCACTATCATCACTGCTGTAGAAGGTGGCGAGCCTTCCGTGTCATGGAAATTCCACACAGCTGGTGAAAAACAATAGTTACTGAAATTACTCATACTTCTTATTCTGTAGGATTAGTATCATCATACATGCAGCCGTAGGATTTTGATGGCAATATCATTCACGCTGCCCAAAGTTACATTAGTTGGAAGTCTGGAATAGGTATCCTCTTCTCATTCGCATTTTCTTTGACTGGGACAATAAAGTCTACGTTGACTCTGGGGACCATTTTTTTCCTTTGATCAATCTGAATGTGATTTTTTTTCGCCAAAAGGGAGATGTGTTCTGCACGTTTCTCGAGCGTGATCAACGAGGATCTTTTTTTTTTTTTTTTTTTCGAAGTTCAGTTGAGATGTGACTGGAGTCGTTGCAAAGTTTTAGAGTGCATAATTATTACCTGTTGCTTTCAGCCTTCACAGCTGCTTGCACCATTCTTCTTTGCAGCAGTGTAAACAGGTAGTGAACGTGTCTCTACAGTACATCGCTATACGTCTTTAGCAATATATCCACGCACTGAAAGATGGCGACACTGCCGAAAAGTCAAACGCTAAAAACCAAGGCAATGGAGCAGATTTAGACGTTAGACTTGAGACATGCCGGTCACTGGCGTTTGGGCCATGGCCACCTACGTTCCCATGAACATGTCCTCAGCTATGAACAAATGCCAGGTGGGTAGTGCATTTCATACTTAGATGGAAAAAGCAACTGGAAGAAGGAAAAGCCTTGACTGCCAGGACTGAGCATTTCTGCAGTGTGAAGACCCCGAGTCCATGGAGACAAAAAGACATGGGTCTGGAACCCATCGAAACTGAGGGGGGCACTGCAGTGATAAGCGTAGCACCAGCTGTCACCATGTGTCTGGGATGCCGTGAAAGCTGTCCTGGGTCCACATAGCAGCAATATATGTCCATGCCTTTCTCAGCCTATCCTGTCTCAACTTCCCCTGCACTACCAAGGATAGAGAACTATATAATGCCGCTTCTAACTCACTTCCGCCCTCAACCAGTTTTCAGGCGGAAGTGACCTAGAAGCGGCATTATATAGTTCTCTAACAAGTAAGACTTCAATAACCAAACAATAACGACCCTACAAACAAACATACTGTGCAGGGTTATCTGTTTTCAATACTAATTTACTAAAGTTTTCAGATTTTAATTTTGCTTAATCCTGTGTTTTTTCTTGATCATTTTCAATAACATCATTTTCGCGCAAACATTCATCAAATGAGTCTCTGTCTTTCATGTGAAATAAAACTACAGTCTTTAACTGTTCTCTAAAGTCTTTTAAAACTGAGTTATATTTTTGACATAAAATCCACACACTTATCCCAGCATGTCTTCCACTGAAAGCTAGTTTTGATAAAGTGTTTCTTTTTTTAACTATGTCTCTTTCTGCCGAACAGTCATCTATAATAAATAGTGTCTGTGTTCCTTCAAACAGTCTATAAAACTGTTTTAAAACACTCACTTAGTTTATTGCTAGGATCAACTAAATATATTTCATCATCTGCCCATATAAACCTTCTATCATGATATGCTTTGTTCCATTTAAGTGTTGGGCAGAAAATCACAATATGATCAAAATTATAGCGATAAACTGTTTGTAATAGGTCTAGGACAAATATTGTTTTTCCACAACCAGTCTGCCCACAAATCAATGAGCAATGAGGAGTTTTTGTCATAAAGTTTAACTGCTCCATAGTTTTATAACAGAATTTAATCTAATCCAGTTATTATGTTTATCATACTCTCCGTCAAAACTTGTTCAGTATAATAAAACCTATAAGGCCTAAATGTGTAAGATTAATCCAATTTAGTTCTGTAAGATTGTTTCTATTTAAGTCAACAGTGATTTTGTTGCTTGTTGTTATGACCTTAACATCCTCACCATTGTGAAGAACGACGACGGTAACTTTAAGACGTTTAACGTCTAAGTTTTGCCAGCTAATATTAATTCCTTTTAAAAGGACGTCACTAACGCCCACAACCCCATCCCTCTCCACATCTTTAAAGACAGAAATTTCAAATATTATTGTGAACGTGTCTCCTAATTTTCTGCTTGGAAAGAACTGTAATTTTGTAGAAGCTTCCTTTAAAACCGTTTCTTTTCTGTGGAGGATGTACTGTTTTTCCCATACAGCGTTATTTCAATCTCTTTCCGACTATTGTCCTCCGGCATAAGACTTACAGTAAAGGACCAGAGTTGAATGCTTTTCTGAAACTTTTTTGGCGGCTAAAAAAATGTAAATGGGCTTATGAATTCAAATTTTATGTCCCATTCTAAATATGGTTCTAAGTGCCATTTGCTGTCAGGTTTTCGAACTATTTTATATTCATACTGGCCAGCATTATTTGCTTCTACATTGCGCAGTTGTTCTAGTTTAGGAAACCTTTTGTTGTCGCCTACTTCTTTACGTTTATAATCACCATCTTTAGTGTACTCAAAACCATACAAAGTGCCTATCTCACCGTTCTGTTCAAAGTCCGCAACGTCTGCAAGGTCTTTTAATTCTAAAGTTATACACCTCACAGGCGCTAATGTAACTCCCGGTTCATCTGGCCCGCGCGACATTATTTTTTAGAACGACTAATTATTTTATTTTTAAAACAATGTGTAAGTTATCACATTTTACAACTTTCCCCGTTTTGTCTTTGATTTTTATATTAAATGATTCGACCCTCCCACAAACTAATCTTTTAAACTGTAAATTAGGGAATTGCATAATTTTATAATTGCAATATGCAGCTTTCCCTGACGGAAGAGCTCTTAAAACAGTTGAGGGCCTTCCATCATATAAGTTTTCATCAGTGCTCAGCTCATCCAAATGAACATAGAGTAATGAATGTAATGCAAGATTGAGCGTATTTTCCCCCTCAAAAGTAGTTTTGTTTTGTTTAACTGTAAATCTATGATTGGCAGTTGTAAAGCCTAATATTTTAGCTAGTTTTACATCAAAAGGTAATGTACTACTTCTTCTTCAGGTTTGAATGTTAACATTGTTTTCAGATTTGCATTGTTAAGTTCGAGAGTAATGTGAAGTTACTCATTGCTTCTTTTAGTGAGCAAGCCCGTAATAACCATCAGGTATGGTTAACTGGCTAACTTTGTCTCCTGCTTTGTCAACTTTTAGAATCGTATTATTCCCTTGGATTCACTTATATTAAACCATACGACTTTGTAAAATATTTCATGGAGTGCGGGCCATTTTGGTTCCGCAATTGTTATCAATAGCATGTTTTAAAAACGAAGGACGGTCTTGAGTTGTTATTGTTACAAACATTTTTTAAACGAAATAAAAATGATTCCCTTTAAATATACTGATGCAAAATATCTGTTGGGCCGCACTACAATCTTAAAAATATAACAACCGATACTCTTGACATTTCTGTGACTCAGTCTGACGCCTTTCAAGTAAAGGTTAGTACGCCATTAAACAGATATCTTAACCCTCCTATTAAAAAAAGACCGCATCCCGAAAGCGTGGTTTAGTCATCCGATGCAGTTTTATCAGAACCAGTTTAAACTTTGCTGTGTTTTGTGCATCAACTGGGGGTGGAGTGTCGTATGCTGATCATTTAAATCATCCCGATCCTTTGGTGAGGTCAGTGTATAGATTTCATTTCTATTACACCTTCAGACGTATTTTGACTGAACTGCAAGCACCATTACCAAATGACAAACCGTTTAATCCATTCAGCAACAGAATAAACATGAAGGCTTTTGAAAGGATCTGTAACGAATTCAATATTAATGTAAAGGAAGGCTTTAGACAAAAGTTGGACCGCAATCATGGCTTAGGCACCCTTTATTTTTGGGCGTGCACAGAAAGTATAACTATGACTGGAATCCTCCTTACACATCTTTCTCTTCAGGCACAACTGTTCACCTCGGGTCCATAGAGCAAGAGCATAAAACAGCATGGACAACATTTATCTTAGACACTTCTAAGGGCCTAACTAGAGCAGGAATAGAACGAATAAACGACTCTATTCGTACTTACGTTTGGTGTTTGCTAGGTTCGCAAGCGCAAACGAGATCGAGCATAACTGATCCTTCTACTGGCTTTGATGCACAAAAACAATACTTAGCAAATTTAGAGGACGCCATTAATTCTACAGTTGATTTACCTTCAAGTATTAAAAGGTACCAAAATGTTTTACAATACGCAAGATCGAAAGTAGACTTTGCTGTTGGCACTGGTTTATACATGCTGCCTTCTGACCTCAGGCTCCAGATAGGAACAATAATAAACTACAATAATGAAATCCTTGTGGCAGGCAATGAACAGAAAGTCGGAAAAAACGAAATAAATTCTGAGCCAGTAATATTGCAAGCAGTAAAAAAACACCCAAGAATAATCCATCCAATCCCAAGGCCCAAAGCCCAAAAGCCATTGAAGACGCGGACTTTGTTCGCGATGACATGAATATGAAAAGACAGCACTTGTTATTGATTAACTGGCATAGGATTACTTGGTCTTTATCTTACTAAATATTAACCCAACTATTAAGAGAACTAATGTCCATAAGTGCTCGGCCATAAAGCCAACTACTTTGCCTGCAGTAGACAAAAGCCAGCTAACAAACCCCTAATATACCGGTAAAGCTTACGGCTTTACTGGCTAATTTTTTTAATAAACCCGCAAGATGATCAAGCTGTTTTTTTACCCACGATTTATCAGACGGAGGTGATGGGGTGGAAGCACTGACCCGGGACCGCCGCCGCCTGTAATAGCCAACACCAGTGTACTTATTGCAAATCCTAAGGCTGTTATAACGCTTGCTAATGTGACTCCTTGCTCTCTAAACAGTGTTCGTATTCGTTCTGCTAGCGTTGTGTTTTCATATAAATTTGTTTGGATAGTTTCTCTTATTTCGCTCACTTGAGTTCGTAATTGGTCTCGGTTAGTAGTCAGCGCTTCTAGTCTTGCTGATCTTTGTTGTTCAAGATCTTTTAGTCTTTGTTCTTATTCTTTCTTTAATATCTTGCCCGTAAAGTTGGCGTCATCAGCCTCAACGAGTTTTTCTTTTTCTCTTTGTTATATGCTCATCTAGCTCACTCAGTTTTGCTAAAATTGGTTTGTTTAAAGTCGCACTCTAATGGTTCTAAAGTACGATCAAGGCTAATAATTAATTCTCGCACGGGTAGCGGAGAATCATTAATTGTTTCTAATGCAGTTTTCATCTGAAAAACTGGTTTCTGCTTCTATTACATTTATTATTTCACCCCTGTTTGGACTTAAAATCTTTGAAGTTCTATGTTTTTGCGATTTGCTTATCTGTTGGGAGTTTTTGGTGTGCGTTTTGAAGTTTAGCAACTGCATCCCTATCTAATTTTTTCGGTCTAACAATGTCAGCGATATTCGATCGGCAACTTAAGTCTTTTGTCTAATTGTTTCCATGCACAAACTTTATGGGTCTCGTATATCTGTAAGCTGACAATGTTGTCCTTGATCGTTTTTCACAAACAAACGGTCACCTTTTACTTCAAAAACAATAGGTAATCGGGAGATTCTAAGGCCTAAACTTTTGTAAAATGATTCAACTTACTTAATGTTAAACGTGCTGCAGAGAACCGTTGAGCGATTCTGTGTCCAAAGGAGTCATTTCACTCCGACGCGTCTTCAGGATCAAAAACACCATAATCATCTTCGCTTTGCCTTCATGCCTGCCATGTTTTTAAATAAATTAACTTTTTATTTTGTTTTATAAAACTGCACAACATATGGTTCATTTTGACCCGCTTAGACGCCCTGAAAGAGCGCCCATGGCGTGAAGGGAAATAAACAACAGAATAGTATTGTTCCCAAATAATCCATCCTACTATTGATGCAGATCAATTCCTTACAGTACTGTCAAATTTCCAGACCTAGGAGCAAATGAATTGATTGAGCCAGGCCTACGCGACTCTTTCAACAATAAAACACGATTCAACAGACCCCCTAAAGGACAGTTGTCCAAATCTGGGGTGGGCAATCGTTAAGTGAAATGTTCTATAAAACTTTGAGGGGAAAGAAATATTTTCTTTACATAATGCAGACAATTTATTTTAAACCTATGTGATCTATGGCTAACCGAGAATTAAAGGAATGATCTTTCCATTCAAGGAATCGAAAATAATGATGCACTAAAAACACAGAATAGTCGCTGAAGATGTAAAGAAAGGCAAAAAGTATTACTGTAAGTTTATGCGTAAGGAAATCGCTTTTCCATCACCCCTTGGATTTGGAGTTGTTAAGTGCGCATGCCCCATACTTTCAAGGGCATTAAAAGACAGATTATCAATGAACAACTTTTTAATGAATACAAAAGGTTATTAAATCTGAGAGTAGACACCGCAGCAAAGTATAAGCATTTTCTGACATCGCGTTTATAGTTTGACATTGTTCGCCACCTTGATTAGCAAGGTTTATTGAGCAAAAATCTCAGTCAAAATTAGCAATATATTACGAAAGATGGATCTCCATTCTACACACCCTAAAAGCAGGCAGACCGCTATATGAATTTTCAGTTTTAGCGTCTTAGCAAATCGCTTAAAGTATTTTTAATTGCTGTGCAAAAGCCGTAAGAACCGTCAAAAGACAAACTGAAAAGTTATTAATCTAAAATAACGAAAGTGCAATGTACAATGAGGGAAAGTCCCTAACCAAATCTAACTAGCGGGCTTAAACCTTATCAGCATTTTGATGAAATAAGAAAATTGTTCGGAGGTGGGAGGCATAGAAATCCAACAGCAGACCTTGTGTCTAAAGATCTCCACCTTCATGATGTTAGGCTTGATGATTATTTAACAACGAAATACGGTTTATGGATTGACCTAAGGTCAACAGAGGATAATCAGTTGCATGGAAGTGGGAGAGCTGTTAAAAACATCATAAACATTCAAATTGATAAAGAAAAAGATGACGATAAACCGCTTAATGTACATTTGTTTTTAATATATGATGCGCAGCTGAATATTCAAGATAACAGATTCGATTATATAGCATGCTAAATTATTTTTTATTTTTAAAAAAGCATGTCCGTTCAGGTTTATCCAAATGTGCCAACAGTGCCAGAGCCGCCAAACGAAGGGATAGTAGAAACCCCTGACATAAAAACCTTTAGGTTAACAAACATTACACAAATGCAACAAAAACTAGAGCAGGACCTTTCAAAATACAGCAAAACTAGACGAAGGTATTCTGCTGCCTGTAATGCTGTTACATATGTTAATACTAGATGCATCGGCTTTGAGCGGCCTATCGGCAGGGACAAGTGTTGGTCTCTTAGCAACAGGTGTTGGGGCACCCGCAGCTTTACCTCTAGGCTAACCTTTAGGTTAACAAACATTACACAATGCAACAAAAACTAGAGCAGGACCTTTCAAAATAGGTCTTGGCCTGTGTTCATTAGCTGTAAGTGCTGCTAGCAAAAAATTAAAAAACTAAACTCCAAAAGCACACAGCTATGGTTCAACTAATAACAGCTAAAACTTAGTTCGTTTAAACTGACAATAAATAAAGCGCTAGTTGACTCAAACATCACGGACGAAGAATTTAATCGTTTACAGGCCGATTTTGATGACTATAAAAGACAAAAGTTTGATCTTCAAAAAAAGGCAAGGGCAAGTTTTTCTCAACAGCCAGACGCTGAGCAGATAAAAAAGGAATGTTTAAAAAAAGTAAACGAGACATTAAACTCTGCTCTAAACAGCTCACATTTAACAACGCCAAAGGGCGTTTATACTTTAGTTTATGAGTCCAAGCACAAAAAGACCGTTGATATTGATTCTGATTAATTATTTTTTTTTAAATTTAAATAAATATTTTGAGTTAGAAAAGAAACTCAGCATGGATAAGATATATGAAGGACCAGACGAATTGTTTGAAGAATGCTTAAGGAGAGCGTTTGTCAAAAGCTTTGATGATATTGATCTAGAAGTCATTGATCAACAACGTGCAGGCAAGCGTTGTTCATGCTATTTCTCAAGTTCCAGGTAAACAACAATGACCCGCCAGTTAAAGTAAGTTAGCTGTTTTAATCGAATGAAATTGGGGGGGGTTTGGGGCAACTAAAAAAACAGATTTCAATCGAACCTTTAAATTTCTTTCCATCATCAACTTGACTCATGCGAGGATAGGTTTGCGGGCCTCGTTGGTATATCAGTTGCTATAGCGACCGCAACAGCAGAAGCACTTCTTTTGTGTTAATGGTTCTGCATCTTTGTATCTTGAAGCTATGTCAATGACGGTGGGGCGTACTTAAATCTTTTTCGTCTAATCGTTTCATGGGGTAAATATGAAGGGTCCATTTTGATGGGTGTCGGTCGGTATTGTATTTCACAAAGTGTGGTCTCTGTATTGATTTAAGTGCAGGTAATTATATTGCCCAAATCGATGGTTTAGATAACCATTCCTTTGCTGTTTGTTCACTGACGTCCCGCTGCTTGGCTTAGCTTTTTTATTGCCGTGTTCCCTTCAATATTCTTTTGGCGATAATAGATTTTGTGAATTTTTATTCAGCCAATTTTATGTTGCAACAAAATACTCAACGGTCATACTAAAGACAATAAACCCGTTTCTTGCATCTTTTGTTTTTCTGCATAGGTTGATAAAAAGTCACTAAATTTTGGTGGGGGTAATGTCTCGATTGGTTTGCCTGTTAACAAGATAATATTATTTTCCCCCCCCCCCCTAGCCCCCCCCCCCCCCCCCCCCTCCCCCCCCCCCCCCCCCCCGGTGGTCAACATTTTTAAATGTTAAGCTGCATGCCCCAGTTTTTTCAGTGTGTCGTTAATAAAAACTAACTGCTCTATTCTCTGCTTTTCTTAGTTATCTTGTGCCGCTGCTAGTTGTCCACAGCTTTGTTATGTCTTTGTCTCTCACCGTCATCCCGCAGTTTACTAATGCGTATTCTTCCCTAAAAGCAAGCACATTAACCACAGCGCCGCTATCATCATTACGAATGAAGCCATTTTGACCTAAATGTACCCCCGCCGTTTATTTTACATATTTTATACTGTCTGGAATTATCCTTGCTTAATCTAGTAAATCTTTGTATGCAATCGAAGCTGCATGATGCAAATTAGGCTTTGCCGAATCCTCAATGTCTAGTTGCCTAGACTGGGGTTTAATTTTTATACAGGATTTTACCAAGCATTGTGTATCCTATACTTAGGCCGCCAATAACAGCCGTTTAGTATACAAGTTGGCATCCTATACGGTCTTTTCGGCGCTCATTTTTTAAAACAAATAATTATAAATTAATATAAAAACATGAACAGCGTGATCTACTAACCTTCCTGAACTTTGATTTACAAATGACCTGGTGATGAGCAAGCTATTATGCCCCAAAAGGAGAGGTTGTATTCTTTGGCAGCATGTGGAAAAACAAAACAGTTCCTTGGGATTGATTTCAGCATAGAACAGATTCAACAGATGTCGACAAGGACATTTTAAGTTCAATAACAGCGTATGGAGCGCAACTTGATCAAGAATGGTAAAAAGTGTCGGGCAAACGGTTCTTAGTTGTTCACCTAAACTTGTTAGTAGATTTGCTCCCTTTGATTCTGAACAGATTTTATGTATGATTTTAACGCAGGATCCAGTTTGAACAATTTCATTAGTGGTCTCTAGGGTGCTGATCTGTTATTTCAGATTTGGAACATTATTATCGCCGCTAATCATGGGTTTAATTACTTTTAATCATATAGATTTTATTTCCCTTCAAATGACCAAGCCCGAAACTCAGCAGATTCAGAAAACATTGAACAGGTGGAGAAGTGGAGTAAAAATCCTGGACGCGGTTGCCGGCAGGAAAAAAATTAGCCGAGTGGGAACAAACGAGCAAATTACAGTTACAATCGCAGAATGATAAAAGCACCAGTTGTACAATGCCTGCTTTAAAACACCAGGAACAAGTTGATTCGGGCCTACACCGCCAATGTCTTCATATTTTCTTAAAGCAATTGTCATTTTTGGCGGCATTGCTGTTGGGGGGGTTATTACGGTTATTAAAGATATAAACCAAAGACAACAAAAAACAAAACCAGTGAACAATTCAACCACTATAATAGTAAGATGAACACAAAAATAAACAACATACCAGAAAAACGCCAACACAAAAGATCATTTTGATCCATTTCCAGATGCAAATAATACTTTAAGTACTTAATTTAAAAATTTTTTGATTTTTTTGATAAAAATTGACCATGGCGGATTATTATTTTTTTAAAATGATGGAGGTCAATAAATAAAGACATGGAGTCTATAAAAGTCATTTCCATAGCCAGAATTGTATTAATTCAATGCCGGTTGCTTGCGATGTAAGAACTCATTTAAGATCTATGCGACGATCTCGCGCTCAATTACGCTGAGCAAGACATCCTCGACGATGACGCGTTTTTTGAGGGTGTGTGTACTATACTAGGCATCTACGATTTAAGATAAACACTTAGGTAGTATTAAATGGTTTTTTGATAATTATAAGATAACTAGAATAAGAACATTGGTTGTACTTAGAGGATGACTTAATTACAATCTTGAGGTAACTTGAGTAAGAACTTGAGGATGACTTGAGGCGACTGAGGATAAACTTGAGTAAGAACTTGAGGATGACTTGAGGACGACTTAAGAAAGAAGTTAAGTCAGAACTTAGAAGTGACTTGGGGTGACTTGGTGGTGGACTTGAGTTAAGAACTTAGAAGTGGACTTGAGTGTGTGCGTGGGTGGGTGATGGGGGCGTGCCTTCCTTGTTACTAAGTATCATTAACAATCAAAATATAAGCAATACAATGATAATGAAAGTAATTTATCTCCTTTTATATGCAATAAAATTGTAATTACCTCCCTGAATAAATTATTATTGATAGATTTGCTGAAAGAAAAATTTATTACTTAAAAAACTGTGTTTTTGTGTTTTAATTGCTAAGCCCTTTTTTTTATAGTGAATATTGTTACAAAAGTAGCCTACTAATAAGTACTTTAAAGCGCAGTTGTTGTTTAACCTTTAAAACTATTTGCCTTGAATAAAAAACAATTTAATCACTACCCCCAAATATGCATAAACACCATAAAATTATGAAAGCGGTCAGTTTGTACCGTATATATATATTAATCCTAAAAGTGTAAAGTTGGGAATATGCCTGCGGTGGTTTTGTGCTTGTTTGTGTGGTTTGGATAAGTCTTAATTTGGCCTCTTCTGCCCTATAGTGACCCTTCACATCTTTTCGGTTTAGTTAGGTCACTGGAGCGGCTATAAAGCCCGCAAACCACAATGTGATGTTGGGTCACTGGTCGTGGCTATAAAACGCCCGCAAACAAACAATGTGTGGTGCCCTAGGAGGGCCACCTGAAAATGGGGTGGGAGAATTGCCCCAATATTGACAATCTGGAAAAGCAGACAACCAAGTGTAGAAATACCACTATTAGAGGCTTTTCCACTATTAGAGGATAGTTCCCAAAACTCTTCACATCTGGCCACATTTTCTGGATCCTCTGGATCTTGGCTTGGGGCCTTAGGGCGCCATTGTGTCTCAGGTTAGACCCTGGGATGATCAGTCAATGTGGCCAGATCAATGCGTAGTGTTTTGCTTTTTTATTTTATTGAATGATCAAGAAAACACAGGGATTAAGCAAAATAAAATCTGAATGTTTAGTAAATTGTATTTGAAAACGGGTACAATTTCACAGTATGAATGTTTGTAGGGTGTACTAGCAGAGAACAGTTAAATTACCAATCCTAGGGCAACCACCCGAACAGGGTGAGGGTGGGGGAGCTAGGAATTGGTATTTTTATGTTCTCTGTGTTAGCTGCTCAGTACCCCCCCCCACCCACACACACACACACACACCACCACATCCCCCCACCACACCACCCCAACACCACCCAAGTCATATCAATTCACCAGGTGTAGCTCTCAGTTCGATCTTTGCAGTGGTACTGAACTGGTTCGATTCTTGCAGTGGTACTGAACCCCATTATTGTTGGTATCACTACCTTCAGACTTGTTCGCACAAGTTCAACAAGTTATTGCCGACTTGAGAAGAGACTTAAACGGAAAGAAGAAATTATTCTTGATAAGAGAATGGGAGAAGGAGAGTGTCAAGAGGGAGGATGGGGGCAGACAAAAAAGAGGAAAGGGAAAATGTGAGAAAACACGAGAGAGAGAGAGTGGGGAGAGAGAGAAAGAGAGAGTGGTAGTAAAGAAAACTGTTAGAGAGAGGGGGGGGGATCTATGGGAAGTTGGGGAGAGAGAGATAGAGACAGAGAGGGTGAGAGAGAGAGAGAGAGAGAGAGAGAGAGAGGAGAGAGAGAGAGAGAGAGAGAGAGGAGAGAGAGAGAGAGATGAGGAGGAGGTTGAGAACGAACGAACGAAACGGAAATTTGTTTATTAGGGAAAAGAATAAGCACATGGCAGGCTTGTTTGCATGTGCCTCAAACATGAAAGCCCTCAACATGAAAAAAGAATCATTTCAAACACAAAGCCACCCTCCACACCCATACCATTAACCAAACACCACCTGTCACTCAATCCCTTTCATAGCACTCGGCAACCTACAATGATAATGATGACAAATGCCCAATAATAATTGCAATATCAATTGTAATGAATGATATGATTACAAAATAATTAATTACAGGAGTGAGAGAGATCGAGGAGCGAGATAGAGAGAGAGAGCGAGAGAGAGAGAGACAGTACTGAGACAGTAAGGTGCGAGAGAGGAGAGAGAGAAGAGAGAGAGAGGATGAGGAGACGAGAGAGAGAAGTACAGGAGGACAGGTAAGGTGCGAAGAGAGAGAGAGAGGAGGAGAGATGAGAGGAGACGAGAGAGAGATAATCGAGGAGAGAGAGAGAGTGAGTGAGAGAGGGTGAGAGAGAGAGACGAAGAGAGAGCTGAGAGTGAGAGTGGTCAGACGGACAGTTAGACAGCACTGACAGGACGACTGGAGACAGAGGGGAGAGAATTATATGTTCACTCAATCACGGATAAAACAAACAAACGAACCGAACATAAAATAAACAGTCAAACATAACGAGCTAAACACATAAAATGAATGAGAGATGTTTTATTTCTGCCATGACATCAATGTTGATATGTACATAACAGATTTATTACGGTTACGACTCGCACAGTCTATAGGGTAAATTGCAACGAAGCTCCCCCTCCAATGTAAAAGCCTTTTTTCAAAATGTCTTTTATGTTTGTCGGACGTAATTTGTTTTGTTATTTGCTTGTGTGTTGTTCGTATTGTGCTTCTGTAAACTCCCCTTGTTCCTACTGTAAGAAACGCAAAGGGGAGATCGCGGTTCGGAGAAAGTTGGACTAGGTTCATCCAAAAAGACAATGATTCAGGCCCAGGTGAACGATTTTCTTTTTTAATTTGGTCTACGGCTTTTTGCACATAAAAAGGCGGCTGGTGACAAAGCCCAACAAAAAGAAAAATAGTGGAAAACACAAAGGGTAAAGGGGGAAATATGGGAAGATAAAGAGGTAGAAGTAACGACAAAGGGGAAAAGAAAAAAAGGAAAAGGGCTCTAGCAACCGTGGCCTGTAATGAAAATGCAAAACGAACGTAAAACCACAATTGCATCTTACACCATTGCATAGTCACATACATCCGAATCATTTCATATGTTTTCCGCGTGATCAGAAAAACATCATTTAGCACAAATTACTTAAGTCTAGGCAGCTCTGGGGATCAAGTATCCCTCATTCTACTGCAAGCAAGAGCATATATTCTGGGACACTTAATCAGGAATTCGCCTATACCTATGGTATTCAGGTACCTTAGGCTTCACGCCACTATAGCTAGTTAGTCTCTTGCATTGTTTGCACAGAAGTTATCAACAATGATAACCTATCCAAACAAAAACTTTCCGGAGTGACAAAACGACCACTACTGAAACCTGGGTGAAACCTAACTACCAAGACCACGGTTCAACCCTGTCTGCCCTAAGTCAGAACAGCAACTGCCAATTATGTGGGATTTCACATCCCTAACACAATTATTCCACCTCTTTCCATGTTGTTCCAGCATAAACTGCTATCCTTCGTTCTATAATTAAGCAACCATGGGATAACAGACTGAATCCCCAAATTCACAACCAGTCAAAGGAATCGACTCCTGTGAAACATAATCAAAGCGCAAATCCAACAGTTCGATCATGAAATGAAAAAACATGAAACAGCACAAAGAAATATGGACTGTTTACATCGACATTTAAAGGCAAACAGCCTATATAGGCAACAAGCCTGTATACCTTCGTCATGGATATAAGGCAGACAGAGTCTTTTAGCACGGTATGGTAACTGGTTCTTCAGAAAAGATATATACTTAAAGACGTGCAGAGACGAGAGAGAGAGAGAGGAGACGTGAGAGGAAGAGAGAGAGAGAGGAGGGAGAAGAGAGAGAGACAGAGAGAGAGCATGAGAGTGAGAGAGGGAGAGATGGCCTTATCGCTCGGTCAAAAAAGCATGCAAATCTTCTTTTACACTAGCCATAAGTCAATTAACACATCACAATATGAGTTTCACCGGCCATCATTTAACGACTCCTGTCTCAAACTGCTCAATTATAAAATTCTACAAAACACCTCTAATAGTCTGTTACTACTCTCTTCCAAACAAAAATACTTATTTGCTTTTCACTTATTTTAAATTAACAATTTTTTCAATAAACCATAATACTGATAAGGGACTCCATAACCTCTGTATTTTATCTCATGTATTTATTTTTTTGATCACAGACTGAATCCTTAACTGGAATTTTCTATCCTGCAATTAAAGTAGGTCGTTCCTTCAATGTGAAACTCGACGTCTAAAAACAATTTCAAAATCTTAGTGGCTCAATACGACCATTGAAAACCCAAAGGGTCTAGAACACAAAAGCATGGAGCAATCAAATCTCATTTTCATTGATAGTCAATGCGCACATAGCTCCAAAAACACATACGTACATAGGTACTTAGATGAACGGCACAGAATACAGAAATGGAAAAAATGCATCAACTTACATTTCTGGTGCCATCAGATACACCATACCACACTTCACAGACGAAGGTGTCGTCCTCTCCGTTTGGAGAATTTGGGGCCTGGACTCGAATAATCTCCGTACTTCAAGGGCACCACCCACGCTTCCCCTAGCGTCACCTAGGGACGCCATCTGTCAGATCCACTACGCCTCATAATATTTATAAGGGTCTTACATGTTTTACCTGCAAACTATTAATACAAACTTCATATCACCACCTGTCCCCTCTAACCTAAGCATATTAACATCTTCTCAAACATTGGCGGGATCCTAGGTCTCACAAGTTTGAAATAAAAAAATAGTATTCAGAAAACTATTTCCTTAAATTACTGGTGACGGAAAACCTAAAAGTTAGCCCATCCCAACAACTAAGGTCTTCCATCGTACATAATGGGGCTGGCTCCCCCACAAACTTTCCCGGTCTCTTCCCCGGTCTACTCGGGAGCTATTCCCTCTGTGGCATTTCCGGCCTAGTAGCCGCGCGGTCAGTGACTCAAAGTATTCCTCCTTAGATCGCCACACCACTGCGGCGAATGATCGGGGGTCTCAGACTACCTACTTGGTTAATCTAAAACATCAACCATGGCACTTCCTCAGTGGAAGACACAAGAATCTTGGTCTCCTTGATCGCAATCACAACTGGGCGACTCCTTCGGGGGTAATCCAGCACTACCTCCCTCGGCGTATCCTAAACATCAAGACATGGCAACTCCTCAGTGGAAGCACACATGAAATCTTGGTACATCATAGGTGGTGTACCACATTACCCTCCAAGGTAGATGTTTCCTTAAAAACTCACAAAATCTAGGAAACATCGACCCAACTCATATATCGGTTGCGCCAATGGGGATAATAAATTTCCAAATGGGATAAAAGTTCACACAAACAATACATATTGCAGCACCTCGAAAATGAATTCCACATCATCGTGCACCTAGTCACTGTTGTGATAAAAAGCAAAAATTCTTCGTGTTTCATATTGATGACTGTCTGATAAACATAAAGCGGCTGTTCTTCCCCCACCAACCCTTCGGTGTTCCTATTCTGGGGCCAACAATTGAAGTAAGACAGCTGACACTGTTCTTAGGGCCTTAACATGTATCAGATATCTGAGAGCCAAGACTCTGATCCTATCAAGTCTCAGTGCGTCTGCGAGTTCATGAGCCAAAGCTCATGGAGTCTTACTTTGATTCCCTGTATAGTCACAGTCCGGATTTAACTGGCTTCCTGTTCCGATAGTCCGCCGGAGAAGTGATCGGTTCTGGCCACAATTGATGCCGGGTCCCCGGTTGCCTCTGAGGCGTGTTCCGTGGGATATGCTTCCCCATTCAAGCACCATTCTGACTACAAGATGGGAGATCCAAGAAGCCCTTCATTGATCTCAGACTGATCAGACGGGATCAACCTTCCTCAGCAGGTATCCTGCGCATTCCCCACAGTTTCCAGTCCGCCAGGACGACTCTCACCTCAGATTCAGGCCAGCGGAATAGCCCTTTATTCGGATCTGTATTGACCATCCAAGTCTGGCCTTCCTTGAATGTGGGCCAGAACGGGGCACAAAAGGCTTCTGCCTCTGGACACAAACAACCCCTTGGTTGAGTACTGAGAATTAAGGGCACCAGTCGTCTTCCTCTTCTCGGTTCTTCGACCTCTTCATACTCTAGCTGCCTCTGTGTGCAGAATCCCTGGAGCTGTAGGGCCTGATACGAGGTGGCCGCCTCGGCAATCCGATAGCCAACAGGCAGGAGTAGGATGCGATGCAAGGGCCTTTGTAGGCCATCTCCTACCTCTTGTCTCAAGGTTGTACACTGGAAGCTCAGAATGCGGGAAATTCGACATAGTACTTCCCTCTCCCAACGGTATCTACCTTTGGAAGGCAGTCCTAGGACCTAGCTTTCTGACTAGGCAACGATTCCTGGGCTCAAGCCACAGCATGGGCCCGCAGTTCATACCGAGCCCTATTTCCGATCGGGCGTCTTCTGCCATGTTCTGGAAGCCAGGTCGTAGGCATTTACCGGAGGTTGGCCCCTGAGCACCTTGACATATTCTGCAGCGATGAAGATTCCTGTCGAGAGATATAATCCCAAAGGCAGGTCATAATGGTAGCTTGGGCTGCTACCAAAGATAAGGATAGATAAGGGCTGTACCCTTTTACTCTGGTGGATTCTACAGTTCAATAGCATGAACACAAGCTTGGAGGTGTTCCTCCAATCCTTCTTCTCATCTCCAGATGCGCAGCATGCCGATGAGGGTTCTGTTCCCGCTCCACTGGGTTCCCTGCAGGGTGGTATGGCGTTGTAGAAACTTGTCAATACCCAGCATCGGCAGAGCATCATTGATAATGCGTGATCGAAGTCACGACCCTGGTCTAGTTAAATTTCGCATCTGGGGAATCCATACCGCTTGAAAATGTTGTCCCTGAGCACCTTAGCCACAAGTCTTCGCTGTCTGATCCCTGGTTGCAGATAGCTTGTGCGAACTTGTGAAATGGGTCCATACCCACCTGGGAGGTCTGCGTTTGACCTTCTACTTCGGGGGATGGTGCGGAACGTCTATGGAAAGCAGTTCCATGGGGCTGCTGGTCGTGATGGTCCCTTAGAGGTGCTTGCTGGGGTTATTGCACTTTTTCTTATGCACTCGACACTGCTTTATCGGCGCTCAAGATGGGTTGCCATGTGGGCCAGGTAGGTACTGCTCTTGCATGCCGTACAGCATCCTCAAAAGGAGTATGGAAAGGTTCATCATGGAACTCCCTTCATCGCCGGCTTCCTCGATTTGAACCGCGGTACAAATTCTGTACTTCCTCTGGCCATCATCGCCACAGACTGTTCTGTACAAGATGCCCATCCTGTAGGGTAGGTGTTTCATCCTCACGATGTTAGGCCTTTCAGAAACAGGTTTGGTGGTGGACATATGTGTCCGGACGGTAAGGGGACTTCTTCACTTCATGAGTTCAGGGTCAGATTGCTGGATTTTCACCCAGTCCAGCGGGACCTATGTGGAGGACTCTGGGTTGAAGGTTCCAAGTCAGTCAGAGATGGCAGATGGATCCTTACAACGACTTCCACGGGCGGGGATCATACCTCCACCTCAGGACCTCATGGACCCGGGCTAATCGGGTCTATTGAACAGCTATCCGGAAACACCCAACCTTTCTTCCTACCTCCCTTAGACTGCAGGACGGTGTCACTGTTTCCCTGTCTACTCACAACGGGAGCATCGTCAAATGATCTGGCTTGTAAAGAAGGAACGTGTGTTTTTTCCCATCGTGTCAAAAATCGGGGTACTTTCTGGCAGTGGTGAGGTCGTCTAGATAACCCATCAGCATCGACTTGAGAAGTCCCCTTTTTGTACACCAGCTCGAAGTCTTACAGAGACAACGCCGCCATACCATTGTGGCTGGTGGCCATCCAGTTTCCGCACTTTTGAGTACGTACATAAGGGGTTTGTTGTCAGTGTAAACGGTTACCTTTGCACCCACCAGGTAATCATGAAATTTTTGGACATTGCCCATATTTAAGAGCCAGAAATTCTCTTTTGTGGGCAGTGGTAGTTGGCTTGACTGTATTGAGGCCCGACGGGCTAGGAAATGCACCTTAGGCCTGTGTCCTGCTGCTGGTAAAGGACAGCACCAAGGCCCGTCCCACTAGCATCGCAATCGCAGATGGTAGGGCTCTGTTGGTCTGGGAATCCAAGAACTGGGGCCGAGGTCATCAGCTTGGTTGGATGGCTCAAGGCAGTCTGGGGTGCCTACTCCTCCCACAGGTGGGAAATGTCGGGAGGCCAAGGTAAGATTATGTCTTCTTCCCTGTCTCTCCTTGCAGTCTTGGGTAGGACGATGCCAGCTGTCAATTCATTTAGGGGCTTCACGATGTCTGAAAAGGTCTTTACCCGTCTCCTATAGAACCACAGAAACCAGAAAAGACTTGACCGTCTCTGGACTGTCTTAGGAAGGAAGGTGGTGAGGGCCTCGACCTTTTATGGGTCGAGGCTTGATGCCATCTCAAGCTATAAGAAACCTATTGCTGTTACCTCCCTCACCCCAAAAATACACTTGTCCGGGTCTAACTTCAGACGGTACTTCCTGAGTCTGTCGGAGCACCGCAAAGACCGCTCTTCCATCTCCTGTAGCGTCTCCCCTTGGTCAAGGACATCATTAAAAACCAATATAAGCTCTGACAGGTTCATGCTCATGGATACATGTCTCCATCAATTCTGAAATACTTGTGGGCATTCACCATTCCAAAACTGAGTCGTTCGAAATTATTAAGCCCCATAAGGCGTGCATGAAGCAGACACTTTCTGGGCCCTCCTGTCAAAGGTACGGATAGTACGCCTTCGACAGGTCCCATAGAACTGATGTACTGGGACCCTGTCAAAGTTCTGAGCAAATCTTCTTCTTTGGCACTGTATAACTGTCCCTAAGTGCCTTGCATTCACTGCCCTGTAATAACTCATAACCTCAGCTGCCCTGTTTTCTTCCTAACTAGAAAACTATGGGCTTGCATAGGGGGAAGAGGATGCGCCCTTATGATGTTAGCGTCTAACAACTTCCTGAATGTGCTCCTATACATCTTCTAAATCCCTGAGGGGGGATGGCCCTTGGCCGCGCAAGCTTACAGCTGGCCCTGGGGTTAGTTCATTGTCATGCATAAAAATCTGTCCGTCCATTGTCAAAATTCACCCTGCGTAAATTAATTCTGAATAAGTGAGCAGTCTTCCGTAAAGGAAGCCTTGCCAGTTAGCGTCAAACATCCACACCAAACTTAAAATCTCATCCTTTAAATCCCTCTGTCCTTCAACACTGGCAGGGTTCTCCATTGGAGCCGGGGATGTCGCCATCCCGTTAGGATCACTGGCTCGGCGATCTGCTGTAGGGACCTGGGCCACAGCGTACTCTGCACGCCGATGACAAACAGGTCGGCAAATGTCCGCTTCCTCTTGATCAGGTTGGGGGTGTCACTGCTGATCCAACAGTGACTTTACTCTAGGCAGAGTAGTCGTCGGGGCTTTCGCTGCCAAGGACGGCCGAGGCCAGCTGGCAGAGCGTCTACAACAGTGGGCTCCTGGATCAGGGACGGCATCCCTGGTGTGATTGGGCATAGTCGTGTCGTACCTCGGAGGTCCACTGAAGTGGGAGGCAGAAGGTGATTAGCTGCACCACCCAGTCTGTCGGGTGCGAGACGTCCATCCTTAGTTGCCAGCAGTGTCACTGTAGGCGAAGGCATCCTACACCGAAACGTCACGTGGTGCATGTGTGCCTGTACCAGTGGAGAGGTGGTAAGCTTGGGACATAAACACCTGATTGTATTGGTTGCATAGGATGACTGGCACACGGGCGGAATTAGAGTGTCGGGTCCTACGATTGCTTAAGTGTCTTCTGTCCTAGAAGTTCAACCCAAATCTTTGGCAAGTCTACTCTTTTACTAACATAGCCTAGGAAGGGAACTTCTTGCCCGCCTGGCCGCTAACTGAAAGGGGAAAGTTGAAGCAGTTCTATATTGCGGGACTGATGATAGGTAGACCTGTAAAATGCTGCGAAACTATGGTCACTGTGAACCGCTGTCTAATAAGGCTCTAGTATCTGTTCCATTTATTCTTAGGGGCGCTCAAAGCATGGACCCTAATGCCTTACACTTGGCTGAGTTTCCAGGTTTGCTGTCTTTACAGCATCTACTTGATGTTCAGCCAAAAACATCTTTGGAAGTGAGAGTCACAGTCTTCGTGTGGAGGACCACATTTCTCACCACCACCTTGACACTGGTTTCAGCTTCCAGTTCGGTGAGCTCACCTCAACGTGAGGGGGGAACCACTCCGGGTCCCGAGGCAGGATCCGGACTGGTACAGAGGGTCGTGTTGGTGAGGCGGCCTCTCTGTTCACTTTCTTGCGCGGCAACAGGGTGACGTCGGTGTTTTCTGCCTGTCTCACGGGTTTGTAGCGTAGAAGAATCTTTGTCCATAGACTTCGAATTGCCCTTCCAGCAGCTCCCTTTGATGACGGTGGGGTATTGGTTCTTCGGGCCGTGGCTTCCCCGTCTAGCCTTGGCCTTACTACTTTAAAGGGGACCTATGGGAGTCCCTTCCGCCGACGCCATTCGTTGTTCGGCGCCGTCTCTCCTGGTTCTCTGGGCTACCAGTTGAGGTTGGCTGGATTCCGGGGCCCCTGTAGGAGTGACCTCTAGACCAATTTGAAGCACGGGCCCTTTGGTCCGACGAGGGTTTGAAGGTGGATGGCTGTCTCCCTTCCATGAGTGTGGTCCCCTGGGTTGCCATGGGAACACTGCTTCGGACTGACGACCCAGCCTTTGGTCCGACTGCGGTCCAGACCCTCGATTTGCCCTGTGACGGTCTTGAACAGGTCACCGAACGTGGGTGCCCCTTCAACTGGGACACCGAATTGCGCGTGAGCTCCAGAGCAATCAGGCCGGAGCAGGCTCTTGGGAAAGCAGGTACAGCTTTCGGCTGAAGTCCCCCTCGACACTGTGGGCTGATGGTTGTATGTCCTTCAGCTGCCGTAAATCACCAGAAGATGGTCTGCCAGCTTCTGTCCGGCTTTTGATGGGGTCTTTTGGGGGGGCCTGGCACAAGTCGATAGGGAAAGCGTCCTCTGGTGACTTCAGTGCCCCGGACAGACCGTTTAGCTGCTCTAATTTATTAGGGCAGCATCGGGGGTGGAGAGGATTTGACGTGCTGGTGGGCTGGTCCCCGAATGATGGCGTTGGAGGAAGGCAGTTTTGTTCACTACTGTCACCTTCCAATGGGCATCCCGCATGACAGAATGCCATTCCCCAAAAAAGGTTGTCTCCTGTGGTGGACGCGGGGGGCAGTCCGGTGAAAAAGCTTCACCTTGGGGACCATGGGTGGCGGCGGGTGTCCTCGGTGATTTGACTCCTGTGTGCGTCGCATCTGGCGTCCTGCTCAGAAACAGCATCCTGGTGCTTCAACTCCAGTCGCCTCAGCTTTTGTCACGTAAGGCCGCCAGACGTATTACCTCCCCTCTTAACTGCTGCTGGTGCGTGTCTTCGGCCTCAGCATGAGTGCTTGGATTCTTCTTCGGAATCGCTCGTCCTTCTGGTTGACGTTGCTAGAGCCCTGTAATCAAAACCTATTCCTAATCCAACTAGTCCCCACATGGGCGCCAAAAGTGTAAAATACCTCCCTTGTTCTACTGTAAAGAAACGCACAAGGAGATCGGGTTCGGGAGAATGTTGAGACTAGGTTCATCCATAAGACAAATGAGGCAGGGCCCAGTGAAGATTTTCTTTCTTTTGCCCCCTTCACCTTCACGGCCTCTTTAGTATTACACCTTGGTTGCTGGTTCTGCCCCACATCCACAGCGGC
>CM031599.1:70116890-70119390 GCA_018398815.1 Conus ventricosus | reverse complement strand
TCAAAGCACATTGCCCCAATATAGATAAAGTAGATTTAAACGAACGCATCATCATTCTTGGTATTGATCAAAACTTTAAAAGTGACCATGTTTTTGATTATATTTTGTTGTGCGCAAAATTTCATATATATCAATGCAGACTGGACAAAATAATTCCTACATTAACTCATTCCGGAACAAGACGAAAACAAGATATAAGATAGAACTTTTTAACCACAAACTGTTGATGAATCTGATCAATACAAAACTGACTGGGCATGCTATAAATCCATAACAGAAATTTGAGTAAAGAACATCTTATATTGTCAATTAAAGCTGTGTTTCACAATCCATATTATCACTATTCTCATGATGATACCTACCTAAACCTTATTATAGTTATATTTTCGGATTCATATATTGAGTCAGACAGAAAGTATAACTTAATATGAAACAAAACAAGCAACGAGTAAAACCAGATATATTTGTGTTAGAGAATGTGAGTGAGAGAGAGACAAAACGAGTGAGTTCTTTTTCTTTCTTTCTTTCTGCGTACGCAGGCTGATACTCCTGTGGACACTCCCTGTATAGCCAGGCAGTGGAGTTTTGTGTGTATGACCTTTTTTATCCCGCCATTAAGGCAGCCATACTCCATCTTCGGGGAAGGTGCATGCTATGTGTCACGTGTCATCCATACCAACGGCCAAACTGGCCTTCTCTTCCGAAAGTTGGTGATGGGATTTTACGTTGTGTGCAAGATGTTATGCGTGCGTTCACACACGGAACCTCGGTTTATAGTCTCATTCGAAGGACTATATGGGGAATGGAGTCAGAACCAATGTTAACTCCGAGGGAAAAATCCCCCTATACCGAAATTCGAACCCGCAACCCCAGGATCACGAGTCGGCGCTCTAACAACTGAGCTAAACGAGTGAGTGAGCCTGAGATAAAATAAGAAAATGGAGTGGGAGGAGGGGAGGGATGGGTTGTAGAAGAAGGATGAATAAGACAGAAAAGATACGATTATGAAACTATTGGGCTACTTCAAAATATTTACTTCGTGTCATAGTACGTCTCTTCTTCTAATTCTACTTCTGGTGATAAACATTTTCTTATTAGAAATAAGTGTTTCCGCCGATATCATATCCTAAATTCCTATAACCCTTAGTGACGTGTATGTATGTTACATTGTTATTCATTGTTATATATGTGTAAACATGTGGTTCACCGTTAAGTTCAATGGAAAATCTGTTTAGTAGAAAATGTATATATAGTAGAAATATTGAAAACATGTATGGGATATGCATGTATAAACCAACGCACTGCTCGATGGATTATATGATCGTAATAAAGAAAATTTTAAAAAAAATGTTCATATGATATTCAAAACAGTACTTGGTTTGTAACATTAACTAACCAACATGTACTATGCTACCAACTCAAAGAGCTTGAAATGAATATAAATCAATCAATTTTGTTGTGATTGAAAAGGAGGAAACACATAGGCAAGGAAGAGATGAACGTGTGATAGGTTAATTTGTTGCGTATTATGAAAAGATCGAAGTAACTGAATAATAATTCTCTTTATTCTTTTCTGAAAACATCTGACTCAGACATATAATCCAATTTGCTGCGTTAGGCTGAAACTTGGGGAAATCATGTAGCTACACATTTATTTGCCAGTTCTAGAGTTTGGACATACACATTTGTAGTGATTTGGAGTATGGCAAATCAGATATCTACTGCATATTTGTTAAGCTGTAAGACACGTTTACTTTTGATTAAAACTCGCTTGAATTCAGAGCTGTAGATTGTCACACACAGTATAAAATGATGCTCGTGTTAGAGGCGACAGAATAAAAGGGTTTCAAACGTAGGTCAATTTTTATTTAAATTTCGATTTGAGGAGGTGTTTAATTAAGAGGGTTAATTAAGAAGAGTTACTTCATTCCTAGTTTCAGCCAAAGACTCGAAGATGTAGATTGCAAATTTAGGATGACCGTAATCATAACAGCAAACAATATGATCTGCATAGAAATTATGCTATTAATCGAATATTAAGCTTTGTTCAATGTTTCATACTTGCGCAACGTGGAATTAATCGTTTTTTTCCTAGTTTACAGGTATGCTGAACTTTCATGAAAAATGGAAGAAGGGAAAGGATACATAAGACATTTCAAATCAGTTTTAAAGCCTGATGCAAAAAAAAAAAAAAAAGAGATTTTGACACGGACGTGACAGAACAAATCTGCCTCTCAAGAAGTCACTTCATTCCTAGTTTCAGCCAAGGGCTCGAAAATTCTAGATTGCAAATTTAGGATGATTGTAATCATAACAGCAAACAATATGATTTGCATAGAAATTATGCTATTAATCATGATATTAAGCTTTGTTTAATGTTTGATCATCAGTGAATGATACGGGGCCAGGTTGGCTGATAGAACAACCAGTTTCAGAACGTTTGATATCAAAGATAGGAGGAAAAAGACGCATACATACAAATAGTTCGCTTTCCACAGGC
>CM031599.1:70111890-70114390 GCA_018398815.1 Conus ventricosus | reverse complement strand
AATAATAATAATAATAATAATAATAATAATAATAATAATAATTACAATAATAATAATAATAATTACAATAATAATAGTAATGAGTACTATATAGCGCCTATTCTCGGCTAGAGACCAAGCTCTAAGCGCTTTAACAATCCATACTCGTTTACACAACGGGCTGCCTACTGGGAAGTGCCGACTGAAGAGCAGTCAGCTGGCGCTTCATTCAGTCGTTTCCCGTGTCATCCAGTCAATATCTTTCATATCGTTCACATCAGTTTTCCTTACTTCCTTCATTCTTTCCGTTTCTCTTGCAGGGTGCATGCTATGTGTAACGTGTCATCCATACCAACGGCCAAACCGGCCTACTCTTCCGAAAGTTGGTGATAGGATTTTACGTGTGTGCAAGCTGTTATGCGTGCGTTCACACACGGAACCTCGTTCATAGTCTTATTCGAAGGACTGTACGGGAAATAGAGTCAGAACCAATGTTAACTCCGAGGGGAAAAATCCCCCTGTACCGAAACGGCCCGGCGGAGATTCGAACCCGCAACCCCAGGATCCTGAGTCCGGCGCTCTACCAATTGAGCTATTCCGACTTAACACCTTTATCGTGTGGATAGTTTACATTTTGATTAATGGTTCGCCTACTGTCTTCGTGTTGAAAGTAGTCACACTCTATTTCAAAACAAAAACATAAATGAAAATTAAAAGAAGGCTTGTTCATAAAGTAAATGAGGGGAGTCACGAAGTGTCTTCGTGACTGTCAAGGAGCGTGAAACCTCTCACAAAAGGCATTGGACGCTTGGAGGCAAGAGGGACGTTGTACGTAGTTTTCAAATAGGTAATAGGCCAATTAACCAGGGTACCTACCCAACGCACACGGCCGAACTGTGTGAAGGAGGCCGAAATGGCCAGATGACAGATGACACCTAGGAGAGAGTTCGGACCTGCCCAGTGGCGAAAGGGGGGAGGGATGTAACCACTACGACCTCGGCGCTCGAAGTGAGCGCTAAATGCTCAGTCAGCTGATGTTCTTGTGTAAACAGTCAAGTGAAGAGCAGGAGTCTTGGATTCATTCGGATGGTATTGCCGTGGGTCACTGTGTTGGTTCTATTGTCAGGCTGGTTGAATGCGTGTTGGAGGTTGTAGTAGCCCTCCTTAAGATAATTACTGTGTTAAATGACCACCGAAGTCGGCGGGAAATTTCGATGTCCATCTGGTGCTAAGTGTGTGTTTGCTAATCAATTAGGTAGGGTGTGTGTGTAAATGCTGATGTGTGGGAGAAGGTAGCGAATGGAGAATTCAGGGTACTTGTGAACTAGGAGTTTGAGAAGCAGCGTGGACAAAGGCATGGCCCGAAGGGGATCCTTTGTTTCCCTCCCTATATAAACTGAGGGAGAACAACGTGAGTGGAGAACAACACCAGGAGAGAGAGAGAGAAGGCAGAGGAGAGAGAGAGAGGAGAGGAGTGAGCAGGACAGAGAAAGGGTCGAGAGAAACGTGGTCTGGGAGATAGAAGAGACAGCAAGGTCTTAGAGTTAAAGACAAGCTGGAAGAGAAGGAAACTAAGTTGAAGCCCAGAGGTGGGTGAAGACAGACAACTGAATTTGAACCAGAGTGGGTGAAGAAGACGAAGAAGAAGAGTTCGACGTCGAGATCCCAGAGACGACCACGAAGACCCAGTCCTGAAGCCTGGAGCCAGTCAACCAAGGGCATCACCATCAAGCAGTGCTGAAGAAGACGTGAAGAGACTTTTTTTTCAAGAACTGTGGTGTGGTGTGAAAGCGTGGTTGTGTGTGTGAAAACCTGGCCAGGTAAGAAGTCATTTTTTTATAACCCGGGATTAGGATGTATTGATCTTTTATGTTTTGATATTTCATTGTGTGTGATTTGATTGTACATGATTAATTATAAGTAGCATAGAAATTGTATTTCTTGTTCTCAGTCGTGTTAGGAGAGAAACGAATGCGTGACATCCATTCCCAGAGAGAGGTGAATGTTTGGTGTGCGCATGAGTGTGCATATGCGTGCATGAGTGCAACGATACCCTTGGTGTGTTAAGCCTGACTAATAATACATCAACTTAGTGCACTTAAGCAATACCATCACGATTTCCCCCGTCCTGGACAAAGTGGCGACCTGCCAAGATTGCATGGCCCAAATTAGTTTCAGGAGGGAAACAAAGTGAGTACTAGAGTAGTACTAGGGAGAAGCGTCCACTAAAGGCAATTATAGTTAGCTCTTCTAATTATTTCCTTTAGTTCTTTGAGTGCTGAGTATTGACTTGTGTGTAGGGTGGTTGTATTAATCAGAGGTCGTTCAGAGAAACGAAGAACGAGGTTCTAGTCTTAACTCTCACAGAAGCTGTGGTTTAAGATTAAGGCTCCTTTGTGTTAGGAACACTACCACTGGTTGGTGTACTCATAACGTTTAGTAGATAAACTGTTTACTGACTTTTTCCGGGTCTATAAGAGTAACTGTTTTAGTGGTGCTAAAACGACAAAATGGCTGAAGA
>CM031599.1:70099390-70104390 GCA_018398815.1 Conus ventricosus | reverse complement strand
TCCTCCCCATTTGTCCCTCCTCATCATCTCTCGTTTGTCAAACTTATCATCAACTTTCATGAGGCCTGTTGCTGTGGAGCAGTGCTTTGGCGAGGGATGAAAGAAAGTGTCGAATGCACAATCTACACAAGACAATCTCTCTCTCTCTCTCTCTCTCTCTCTCTCTCTCTCTCTCTCTCTCTCTCTCTCTCTCTCTCTCTCTCTCTAATGCATACACACACTTGCAGATATGTGCACACGCACACACACACACACACACACACACACACACACACACACACACACACACACACACACACACACACACACACACACACACACACACACACACATACAAGCGCGCGCACGCGCGCACAAACACACGCACACATGCACACACACACACACACACACACACACACACACACACACACACACACACACACACACACACACACACACACACACACACACACACACATGCATGCGAGCACACTCCTGTGCATGTGCTAACATATTTTTGCATCAACTTTCACCTACCCCTAATTTTGTTTCGCACTGGCTTGATTAATGGGAGGAAAGAAAACTGGTCAAGAACAGATAAAAGATTTGAAGACAAAGTCTTTGTGAGAGGAAGACAAAAGAAAGAATAAAAGAGAGAAAGAAAAAAGAAAGAAAGAAAGATCTCAACAAATAAAGAAGAGAAAACAACGTCCGGTAACAACATGATTATTTTTCTATTCACACAAAAGGAAATATTTGGAATTTTGAATACTTTATCTTGTGGAGAGTTTAGAGTGTGATCAATGGTTGGTTTACTTTCCTCGTGTTGAAAGAGACATGGTTCCCAGCAGAGGACGGAGGAGCAGCTGCTGGAAGGGGAATAAACCATATTCATCTTCCTATCAACGCCTTCATATATACTCTGCAAAAAGGACAAATCCATACGTTTACCTGCTTTTTCATGAGTTTTACACAGGGTATGATTCTGTACCTTCACCCTTCAGCACAGGAAACAGAACGTCATGGGAAGCATTTGAGCCATGCTTTGCATCCAAAAGCTGCTAGAAGGTTCATGGCTAAAAAGGTCATCGCTGAACTGGACACTGACGCCAAGCATTTCAAGTTGTTGAGTGTTTTACAGTGTTGCTGGACAACAAAAGCGATACCTTTTACAGCGTTAATGAATCACACAGAGTGCGGGAGAAGATGTTTCTCACTTAAGCGCATTGCTACAGCATCGGCTATTTACCAGGCTGGAATCTGGACACCTGCTGCAAACCTAGACTGATTTTTGTACTCTCCTTTTGATGTCATGCTGATTGATTGGTATAGCATGCCAGTATGACATACTGCCTTTAACTGCTGTATTAGGCCTGCTCCACCACTGGCATACATTTTCAACCCCCCACCCTCATCCCCCGTCCCCCATTACCTCTCCCACCCTACAGCGCCCTTGCACCTTCATAATTAGTATCTACAGATTATTCTGATTATTTATCATCACGCTCCCTATATTTATCTTTCTGTCCACTCCTCGCCACCTCGCGTATCTGTTTATATCCCTTCTCCCCGCCTTGGCCTGAGGCTGTGTCCCTCTCTCCCCCGCCTTGGCCTGAGGCTGTGTCCCTTCTCCCCGCCTTGGCCTGAGGCTGTGTCCCTTCTCCCCGCCTTGGCCTGAGGCTGTGTCCCTTCTCCCCGCCTTGGCCTGAGGCTGTGTCCCTTCTCCCCGCCTTGGCCTGAGGCTGTGTCCCTTCTCCCCGCCTTGGCCTGAGGCTGTGTCCCTTCTCCCGCCTTGGCCTGAGGCTGTGTCCCTTCTCCCCGCCTTGGCCTGAGGCTGTGTCCCTTCTCCCCGCCTTGGCCTGAGGCTGTGTCCCTTCTCCCCGCCTTGGCCTGAGGCTGTGTCCCTTCTCCCCGCCTTGGCCTAAGGCTGTGTCCCTTCTCCCCGCCTTGGCCTAAGGCTGTGTCATACCAATTGACATAGGCTAGAACACCAAGGCTACATCAAAATGTTGTTATTCTCTACATAGTTAAGCGGGATTGTCTTCAGTTGTGACAAGCTCCTAGCATAACATTATCAGTCTTCAAAATCCCCTGAAGTCGGAGTGTGGCTGCCCATGTGGTGGTGTAATCAAAAACGGTCACACACGTAATGTTCTCATCCCTAGCTGATGCATTTGTACCATAGTGTTCAAGTGCTTCGGCTGTTCGGCCGATCCCTGGAGTCTTTTAGCCAGGGTACGACGACAACAACAACAACAACAACAACAACAACAACAACAACAACAACAACAACAACAACAACAAGCATCCCTTCTCCCTCACACTACCAATTACACATTTCTTTAAAGATTTAACACATACATGTAACAGCTCACAAAGATTCAGCCCCTTTCTCCCTGTCTGCACCTCCACTTCCACGCCTACAACCAACTACCAGAAACCTGACCTTAACTGGCTATGACAGAGGTTGATAAACAACACCAGAGAAAGTGTCTGACCAAGTCTGTGGCTGTCTCACAAAGCTTGCCGCTTTTGTCTGAACTGTCTGCTTCGTTTTGCGTCGCTGCTTCCCCACAGTGTTGACCAGGTCTGATCAGAGTGGAAACCGACCCCATCAGACAGATTACCACGTCTAGACCTGTCTGACGAGGTCACGGTGAGAAAGGTCATTGACCAGTTGTAGCTTGTTTGGTTGTCAATTTCTTCCGATAAGCGTTGTCGCACCAGGGCTTATTCGGAACAATGAGTGAATGTACGTGAATTCGTTCGTGTTTTGTTTGAAATGACGCTGGATTCAAGGGAACTTTGTCTGGCAAGTTCCTTGAGTGATTCCAAGGAAGAATGTGGGTGTTTTTTTTTTTTTTTTTACAGTTGGTTCAATTTACACATTTATTTGTTTGCACGTTATCCCTCTAATCAGCACCAATGTGTGTGTGTGTGTGTGTGTGTGTGTGTGTGTGTGTGTGTGTGTGTGTGTGTGTGTGTGTGTGTGTGTGTGTGTGTGTGAGTACACACAGGCAAACAATTTGACAGAAATCAATCCTGCTCTGGGACTGTTACCCCACTGCACGTTGTTTCGCCACATTTATCAGACTGAGACTGTCAGAAGTTCTGATCTGCCATGGTTTAATGCTTCCCATATTTCAGCAGCAAAAATGTCTGCGCTATAACTCGGATGTAATCACACATCGACCATAAAAGACACAGTGCCCATTCAGGCCAATGAACTATGTGGACATTATGTCACTGCCGTTTCAGAAGTAGATCACGGCATTCACCGCGAGTTCGTCATGATTTATCAAATGCGTTAGCAATTAAGACAAGGTGTCAGCTGAACACCATACGTTTGAGTACAAAAGTTATTCTGTTTAATTACGCCTTTGAAACCAGTAAATAATCCTCTTGAAAGTGCCAGTCTTTCAAAACTTCCTCTTCCAGGATTGAGCAGTTATTTACAGCAAAACATCACATGCAGTTTATTAGAAGCCACTCGAATATCTCTGTCCCTCTCCCGCATCCAACGCACACCCTCCTCTCCTTTCTCCCTTCCCTCCCCTCCCTGCTTCTCTGTCTCTCTCTCTCTGTCTCTCTGTCTCTGTCTCTGTCTGTCTGTCTGTCTGTCTGTCTGTCTGTCTGTCTTCTTCTCTCTCTCTCTCTCTCTCTCTCTCTCTCTCTCTCGCTCTCTCTCTCTCTCCGTATATATCTCTTTCCCCAGTTTTGAAACCACTCTTTCTCTTGTATCAAATTCTAATAACAAATGTCAAATGTTTCCGTAATGAATTTTAAGTGATATTAGGAACCATATGATCAATATGTGTGCAGACACAACAAGCAAACCATTAATTCTCTCTCTCTCCTCTCTCTCTCTCTCTCTCTCTCTCTCTCTCTCTCTCTCTCTCTCTCTCTCTCTCTCTCTCTCTCTCTCTCTCTGTATACATCTTTTGCTATTGATTGAGCTGCTTTTCCCCTCTCATCAAATGTTTTCGAAGGAATATGAAATATTTTGTTGATTTATGTAACGATTGTAACGATCCAAATCACCCGTGTGTGTGGAGATGTGTGTGTGTGTGTGGAGATGCAATAAACAAACCATTCATCCCGCCTTGTCAAAGCAGCTGCTGGTGCCTCACCAATTTGCTTTGCAAATTCTACACTGTGAGGAAAACATCGAAGAAAATTCATAACCCCCAATGGTAATACATGCCATTCATCATTACAGCACAAACCTCTGTCGTTACGAAGCGGCCTCTTCAAGAGGTTTTGAGCAAACGACCCACAATCCTTCCTCTGGAAAACAGGAGAAGATAATCCTTTTCAATTTGCTGCATTTATCTGGGACCTTGGAAATGGCCTCACAGAAGCATTTATCATTGAAGAAATCCAGTATGTGAGTAGGGGGAAGATGTTGACGTCAGATTTTTATTTTATTCTGCATGCCTTTGTGCACGCATTCAAGTAGAAATGTGTTCCACTTTAACTTTTGCATTTCATCTTTTACAAAGCAACTCGTCGAATTGACAAGATCTGTCCGTTTGTCTGTCTGTCTGTCTGTCTGTCTCTCTGTCTCCACATGGACACTGCATTAATACACCACCATCCAATGGTCCCTTCACACACACACACACACACACACACACACACACACACACACACACACACACACACACACACACACACACACACACACACACACACACACACACACACACACACACACACACATCACACACACACACACACACACACACACACACACACACACACACACACACCACAACACACACAACACACACTCCACACACACACACACACACACACACACACACACACACACACACACACACACACAACACACAACCCACACACACACACACACACACACACACACACACACACACACACACACACACACACACACACACACACACACACAACACACACACACACCACACACACACACACCACACACACACACACACACACACACACACACCAACACACACACACAAACACAACAC
>CM031599.1:70076890-70081890 GCA_018398815.1 Conus ventricosus | reverse complement strand
TGAGTACAAAATTATTCAAACTAACACCAGCAAAAAGTATAAACAAATGTTGTAAAAGTCTATTAGGAAGCTACAGCATACAAATATATGAAAACCAATAATATAGAGATATATGAAAATCAACAATATGGCAACCCAAATCTAATACATAGTTAACACTTGCGTCATCTAATTTAAGAAATACATCTGGAGAAAATGTTTTCAATTTCACTGGATGACAATTTGCAAAGATCAATGCTTAGTTTGACCGCTAAGTGTGTATTTCTTGACTGTCAGACTCTGAAGTTTCCGTGGTGATTCATGAGGAAGTCATCATTCTCCGGCGGGACTGCTCAATAGTTCTTAGATACATTATTTTCCCTACGATGAAGAAGTGATGTGGACATCTCATGATAAATAAAGATTGTCTCCCAGGCCGACACCTAAGCCGCATTTTTCAATATGAATGTGACATTCACAGGAGTTTCATTCCCAACTTCCTGACTTAATTTCAAGTCTGACCACTATATCGAAAACGAACAAATAATTGAAAGGACGTGGTCTGTCTGACAACTGAGTAATGTACAGGTCTTGTTCACGCCTGTCTTTTTGGATGTGTATGCAAAAACCATTTGGGTCTTCGGTTTAGCTGTCCTTGCTGATCACGTTTACTGAACATCATTACAAGACGGCAAAACATGGTTTATAGAAAATTCGTAGAGCTTTAAAACACAGAAAATGACACTGCAGTCCATGCTTAATGGTATATGATCCCAGTTGAAAGTCATCAAAATAGAGTTGTTATGAAAAAACATTTGATATAATCTAATCTCAACATACACAAAATGAATATATCCACATATGGTAAATTACAAACTGGACAAAAAATATCCAAATGCAACATATCAATCGCATCACAGTGTGTCTATACATATTAAATGCAATCTAGCAGAACGTTTAAACTAGTAAATATTCAATGTGAATCCAAGTGAATATTCAACGAGAATCAACGTGTCATGATTTAAATTTCAAAACCAGATCGTAAAACACAGCACTGGAATAACCCAGAGCTTGATGTCTGCCGAGCTGAAGCAAAGAATGCACAGAAACAGACAAAATTCGGCAATTTCAATATGTTTAGGAATTCCTGTCCAACATGCTTAAGAGGGAATGTGTGTGGAGGAGAAGGGCATAGGGGAGACAGAGAAATGGGCGTGGCAAGTCTCGAACTTTCACCAGCCGCCGTGGCGAAGTGGTTAGCGTCGCGGACTCCCGGCTGGGAGGTCGTGGGTTCGAATCCCATCAGAGTCAGGTGGGTTTTTCTGCCCCGACCGGCTCCTACCCAGAGTTGAGTTTGCTGCGGACTCAGTTGGGAAGACTGGGACCACACAGTCGAGTTTCATCCACTTTAATGGATGCGTTTCTGAGAGTGTTGCTCAAATGTCCTGACCAACACTGCAGGGATATATTATGAAAGGAAGCGTAGAGTACAGCCCTGTCATGCAGTCTCAGACCGAAATGGAAGTCCGTAGCATCATCTTAATCATCCTCATTCTCATCGATCAGCATTAAAAAAAAAAGTCTCAAATTCTGTGGCCCTTTATATCCTGCTCTCATGGTGACCTCAGTTTTGATGTCCTCTCCACGTCTGTGGCCTTGGTTTGGTTCCGTCGGGGTCACCGGTATCGGCGAGTTCATGGGGCTGTCGTTGGACGGACGTGGTGGCGCCCTCCGGAGGGAGAGCTCACTCATGCCGGTTCCGCGACTAAGCAATTATTGTCGTCAGTAGGGGGCTTAGTAGGTGGTGATCAGAACAGGCGCCACTGAACACCACAGAAATGACTCGGCAGCAGTGCAGTGTCTTATCCGGTGGGTTGCTTCTTGACGACTTGACATTGACTGCTCCCTGTGGATTGTCGGTGCCGGGGCTGCGGCGGGGCTGACCGGGTTGTGGCTGTGAATAGGGAGTCGGAATGAGCGGCGTGTGTGCACTGCCTCTGAGGTGGCGCAGAGGTTGGGACAGCAAAAAAAAAAAAAAAGTCTCGAACTTTCAGCCTTCCCTAGTTTTAAGCACGACGCATCTCGGCCATGATAGATGAAGACAGAATGCTTGTCAGCAGAATCTGCCCTCAAGGTTTATTGGCCAGGACTCTTTTCTTATCAATAAAACAGCGGTCAGCGTGCTCAGCCCATGCTGGGGTTAACCAGTGACAGAGACTCTCATGATGATGCATGATGATTTGACTTGCTGTTTGTGGGTCAGATGATCTTGGGAGGTTTCCAAGACAACGCAGATTCTGGCAGAACAGATGAGAATGAAGTGGCCGTCGCGCTTTGCGGCAATGACGACGATTACATGATGCATGGTGGACTTTTTTTTTGCAGATTATTTTTGATTGATTGATTTTTTTTTGATTCCCAGTGTCAGAGCGATGACTGATGACTAAGATGAAATGATTCTGGATGATGTGTCTGAAAACTGTTATTTGATGATCTGTTACTGGCTTTATGTTACTATTTCTGTTACTTCTATTACCACTATTTCTACCATTGTTACTATTACTGCTACTGCTGCTACTGCTACTGCTGCTGCTGCTGCTACTGCTACTGCTACTGCTGCTGCTGCTGCTGCTGCTGCTACTGCTGGTGCTTCAGTGCATGACGAAGACGAAATGATTCTTGATGACATGTCTGCAAACTAAAACTGGATTTTGTTTGTTATTTGATCATCTGTTACACTTGTAATAGTACTACTTCTACTACTACTGCTATTACTACTACTGTTGCTGTTGCTGCTGCTGCTGCTGCTACTACTACTACTACTACTATTGCTACTACCACCACCACCACCACCACCACCACCACCAGTCCTACAACAACAAGACAACACAACAACAACAACAACAACAACAACTACTGCTACTACTACTACCACTGCTACTACTGCTACTACTGCTACTACTACTACTACTACTACCACTACTACTACTACTACTACTACTACTACTACTACTACTACTATTGCAACTACTACAACTACTACTACTACTACTACTACTACTACTACGACTACGACGACGACTACGACGACGACGACGACGACCATCACCACCAGTGTATTTATATTATGAAATGGTTTTTGTAGTCCATGAAAATGCTTCACTTTCTTAACTGTTTTCTGTTTGCAGTGTGTTAAGAAAGTATTTCATAGGGTAGTCATCCAATCGCGAACAGTCACTTCAGAGAGTGGATGGATACCCAGTACAGTGGAAACTGTACACATCTTAGGCAGTCATCAACTCTCCAGCGCTGATTTCAGAGCGGTCATACCCAGTTAAAAATGTAAAGTTCATTCACAATCAGTGACTTCACAGTTCATGAGTTTTATGCATCCCGACTGTTCAGAACAGGAAATGACGTACAGAAAGGTAATGTAATTTATGAACCACGAGAACCAAACATCTTATCCGCAGTCCCACCTTCTCATCCGTTGCTATAACGACAGCTCCATGGCGACAGGCGAAGAGTTTTTTTTTTAAATTTTTTTTTTTTAGAAGGTTGCTGATTAGTGTGGCAAGAGAAAGATGAAGAACGAAATAAAGAGATCGGGGACTGGAAGGGAATGCTTGTAATTGACAAGTGTGACATGCACATGGGAGGTTTAGATGAAAATATCTTCAGGAGAGAGAGAGAGAGAGAGAGAGGAGAGAGAGAGAGAGAGAGAGAGAGAGAGAGAGAGAGAGAGAGAGAGAGACAGACTGACTGAATGACTGACAGAGAGGCAGACAACAGACAGAGACTGAAGGGCAGGTACACACACAGACACAGACATAGACACACACAGACACAGACACAGACACACGCAGACAGACAGACACACACACACACACAGACACACACACACACACACACACACACACACACACACACACACACACACACACACACACACACACACACACACACACACACACACACACACACACACACACACACACACACACACACAGGCTAGGTATGAATAAGGAATAATTCCACTAGCACACACGTATTGCATTCTTCTTTATTTCCTTCTTGAAATGAGAGGGAGTAGAAGAACAAAAAGAAAAACAACAACAACAACCCCCCCCAAAAACAAACAAACAAACAAACAAAAAGAAAAAACAAACAAACAAAAAACGTAGCCTTTGTGAAAAGCTGCGATTAAACACTTTTTGAAAACCCCATGCAAAGGGATTACATTTGGAAAAGGACGTGTTTGAAGCCCCCCTCCCCCCCTCCCCATTGACAACACGAGCTGTCGATGTAATTAGAAAAACAGATGTTTTGTTTTTGTTTTAGAAACAGTGAAATATTAGGGTTGTAAGACCTGCAGAAAGATTAAAGCCATATGTCTGTAAAATGACTTCTTTCAGATGAGCCGGCCATTACAGATATGGTCCTTGGCCTTTATGGCAGTTTGAGAAGACGACAAACGAGGATGTAAATGTCTCTTCTTTGACACGGCCAAATGACCCTGGTCAGGATATATCATCACGTGTGATCAGTTGTAGAACTTAGCTGGCTTGCTCTATGTTTTGGCTATGATTTGATGCATTTAGACTGGGATTCAATTCAGTGAGGTTAGGACTGAATGCATCCAGTCAGCCAGACAAGATGTACAGACACGAAACAGAAAAAAAAGGCACAGAGGGGCAATGCAATGACCACCAGAGCCAAGCAAAGTCTGAGCTCCGACCCTTTGTTTTCATCTGTTGCTATAACAACATTTCCATGGCAACAGATGAAGAGGTCTTCAGAAGGTTGCTGATGAGAGTGGCAAGTGGATGCAGAAGAAAGGAGTAAAGCGGCTGAGGAATGGAAGGAGATGGTGGTGGGTATGGGTGGGGGTGGGCTGGCCCATCAGTGACAAGTGTGAAATGCACTTGGGAGTTTCAGAAGAAAAGAGTTTTGAGAGAGAGAGAGAGAGAGAGAGAGAGAGAAGAGGAGAGAGAGAGAGAGAGAGAGAGAGAGAGAGAGAG
>CM031599.1:70061890-70064390 GCA_018398815.1 Conus ventricosus | reverse complement strand
CAGATGATATGAAAACATTACCCAAAAAGGATATGAATTCATCATCTTTTGACACTGCAAGATTACCATGGTCAGCGCAACCGTCATATTTAATCAGCTTATACCGCGCGACATTCCCCGCATTTCTACCACGAACAGATTGAACTGACAATGTCAAGGAATGCACGCTCCTCTGTGCTTTTTAGGAGGGAGGTGTCACGCTCAGATCTTGTTCTCTGTCTGTCTGTCTGTCTGTCTGTGTATTCGAAACAGTGATTTTTTTTGCAACATCAGCTAACTAATCTGTGCGATGCTACTAACCTATTGGAGCTTAACATAAACATAAGAATGTGACACTGTTGTGTTTAGAAAGCCAGGGATCTTGGAAGCAAAAGACAGGTGGATATATAATAGGGCTGCCATGCCTGTATCAAAAGAAATATTATAGATATTTTAGGATCTAGTCTTCAATGCGTTTGGTTTTTACCTTTGCTTGCAAAGCCAAAAGGATGCTTTGTTAGCTATCAATAAAAAGTTGAATATATTCAATAAAAAAAAACCTGTCTAGATTGTTTATGAAAACATTACATACACAAATACAACAAATTCTCCTGTATGAAGCTGAGGTTTGGGACATGGATAATGCTGCCACACACTGTGAAGCTATTTGGATGGGAAAAAGTTTTTAAGGTTGGACGTGTGCATTTCTCATGGCTTGTTTTATGGAGAAACAGATACACGTTTTTCGTTTGTTATAAGGTCTCTTCACTGTCAGTGAAAACTCTCGTGCAGGAAAAATGTTCAGTTGCCATCCACATCGTACGAATTATTTTACTTCGGTGCTAAGAGAACAAAAAAAAAGAGGATCTGTGAATGGGTTCAGGGATGTATGGCTGAATGGGGGTCTTGGGAAGCAGAATCACCTACTTCATCTCTTCTGAAAAAGACTTCTTGATTGTTGATGGCAAATATGAGGTGACCGTCCTCAAAACAGCGACAGACACGATGTGTATAGGATCCGCTTTGTTTTGAGGGATATTCAGCCTCACTTTAGCTTTCATCTGGATGCAAATCCCTTAAGACAGATTGCTAACGCCAGACTCTCTCTCTCTCTCTCTCTCTCTCTCTCTCTCTCTCTCTCTCTCTCTCTCTCTCTCTCTCTCTCTCTCTCTCTCCACTTGTCTTTCTGTCAAAAAGATCTGAAACGGTAAAAGGTTTATCAATAAACGTACGTTTTGATGAAGAACTGGCTTTAGATAAACATGCATGAATTTGGGGATGCGCGCGTGTGCACGCGTGTGTATTTTGTGCGCATAAATGTGTAGATATGTCTTCAAGAACAAAACAAGGTACATACACAATTTGTGCTCGCTTTCTTTTTTGTTTTTGTTTTGGTTTATTTGTCTGCTTGTCGTGACCGAAGATAGGTTTTCCCATGCATGTGTGCATCATATTTTAGATGGTAAGAATTTTGATTGTAATGAACGCGAAACAAAAGGCATAGGAGGATACTAACTGACAACTGTGGGTGAATTGGAAAACCAGACATCAGCCAACTATATATGTAACAAATAAGCCAAACAATGTGATTGTAAAATATGATTTTGGTGAAAAACAACAACAACGATGATCACGAAAATTAATGTTGCAGTTTTGCAGGGAACGATTTTCCGCTACATATTCATCTTTAAACGTTTGTTTTTCTTGCCTTTTCTGAAGAGGACAACTAAGTGGAAGCTCATAGTTTGTGTGTGTGTGTGTGTGTGTGTGTGTGTGTGTGTGTGTGTGTGGTGTGTGTGTGTGTGTGTGTGTGTTGTGTGTGTGTGTGTGTGTGTGTGTGTGTGTGTGTGTGTGTTGTGTTCACATAATACTAATACATCTGTTTTATTTTTTTTTTACCTCCAACAGTAGTCACCTGCTTTTCATATTCACTCTACTATTGCAGGAGTTCATTTTTACCATGTTTTATTCCATACAACAGACCATTCATGCTAACAGTGCTCGAAAAGGACACATATCTCTTGTGGCCTCACGGACGTATTAAGAATTCGGATCATACGGAGCTTTCGTAAGGGAATGTTGCTTAAGGCCCATCCGACCGCAAAGGGATATATCAGGGCTGTCACGGCGTTGACGTCAACTCACGTCATTAAAATAAATTCACACAACTCTTTGAAATACACCTTCTAAAACACACAGGAATTTTGTTAGATATTTTTCTTCTGTAAAATCTTAGATCAGATCTTTCTTCTGTAAAATATTAGATCAGATCAAATATCTCTTTCAGAAATTCAAAGATTACATAAGGTGGGACATCTATGAACAAGGTTTTCACGGAAATTGCCATAAACTATGAAAAGAAACAACATATCGGTCCTAATCCATGAATAATCAGAAATAATGTTATCTCCTTAAAATGAAGACGTTTTTAAAACATTGCAGTGTTTACTAGGTGACTACAATTTGCAAAAAATTAAACGTTGACTTCGGTGTATATTTTCCTGAACACTGACTCAGAAAC
>CM031599.1:70051890-70054390 GCA_018398815.1 Conus ventricosus | reverse complement strand
CGTGTGTGCGTGTGTGTGCATACGTGCATGCGTGTGTGCGCGCGCGCGTGCGGGCGTGCGGGCGCCGGAGCACGTACGCGCGTTTGTGTATGTATGTATGTATGTATGCATGTATGTATGTATGTATGTATGTATGTATATATATATATATATATGTGTGTGTGTGTGTGTGTGTGTGTGTGTGTGTGTGTGTGTGTGTGCGTGCGTGCGTGCGTGCGTGCGTGCGTGCGTGCGTGCGTGCGTGCGTGCGTGTGTGTGTGTGTGTGTGTGTGTGTGTGTGTGTGTGTGTGTGTGTGTGTGTGTGTGTGTGTGTGTGTGTGTGTTTGCAGCCATGCCCATAAAGATTATTAGAGTTCCTTCACGTGATTTGTGTGAAGGTGACAGAAGGTCATTAGCTGACCAGCTCATGCATTTAAAAGAAACACTTCATGTGGGATCCTCTGACCAGGGTGTGGAACATCAACCATCAAGGTCTGAAACGGTTCCATTCCCTGCTGGCAGACCCAGGATTTCCTCACCTGATGTATGCAGCAAAGAACGGTCCCCTGACCCCACTCCGCAGGCTTTACTCGCCACGATTAAGACAACAAATTGAAAAGAGCATTTGTTTCTGATGTTTGGAAGGTTGCGTTGTGGACAGCTTGTCGAAAATGGTAGATAAGGCAGCTTCGACGTTTTACCAGAGGTCCTGATTATGATGACTTACGGCTCCTGATACTGTTTGGCTTTAGAGACTTGTTTATATGTCATACCACCTCTCTGCCGGACAAGCTGAGAATTAACTGACCTTCATTTCCTCTGCAGCATCACTGATATGAGTGAAAGAATAATTCGTTTATTGCCTTTGCATGCAAAGTGAGAAATCGGATGTCTACGTAAATAACTATCACAATAACATTGCGTGGGAAGAAACGTGGTGGGAACAATTACGACACAGAAATAGATGGTTGCAAACGGAACGCTATGAGGAATGTTTTTTTCATAAACTGTTCCTGTTGCTCTATAACACGTAATCGATGCTTTAAAAGAACAAAATATCTGGAAGAGGCAAGGCGTATTTAACGGTTCGAAAGGTACAGTTTATTTGGGCAGAGCAAAACAACTTGTGTTGGATTGTCAGGCTTTCATTCCACAAGCTCTTGTTAAGCAGGCACAATCACGCGTCAGATGCGGTGACAGATTACCCCTAGGCGGCCGAGAGATAAGCGTATCATATTGTCCACGTGGTTTACGAGTCAGAGCTGATTTATTCCCAGCAGTCGTGTAATTACTGGGAGCTGATGGCAGCAGATATTTCTGCATGGTGAACTATGGGATTTGTTTACCCAGTGTTGATCGGAATATCTCACAGCCAAAGAACGAGCCATGGCAAAATGCAATATCTAACAGGTATTTAACAGACCAGCATAACGTTATACGTCCATCCACACGCGCCCTTGCACACATAAGCACGCACGTAACATCCAAGGTATGAATTGCAAATGTGTTATCCTAATTATGAAGATAGGCATCACAATTAAAGACAAATTTGTTTATAGAAAGAGAGTATTCTTGTTAGACACTGACACTGACAGCAGCGATTCTGAAAAGAAGCTAAAATACAAATAAACACAATGAGGCTGAAAAGTAACGCCTATTTCATAGACAATATATAAGAGACAAGACAAATGGGTGAGGTCTAAACCCCTGTTTCCTCTTTCTTGGCAACGAGAGCTCTTTTCCTCTTGATGAATGGAGGGAAGAACAACCTTCTCAGCCGTCCTCAATGTTTCTGGCCAAAGGTACAGGCAGGCAGACCAACGAAGAAAGATGGTTTATCCATTTCTGTTTTCAAAGCCCATCTCATCACTGATTGATGGAAGGAAACAATTACCTCTCACGCGACTGAGAATTCAGACTGCGTCGTCTACCAATCAGAAGAGCTTATTATTTCTGGAAAGTGGGGAAAAAGAATGTCGCAACACAATAACTTTTCGAACTCTGGCCCTAAGACAACATTCACTCTGAAGATGAAGACGACTCTAAACATAAACAATGTCAATCAGAGACTAGGTTGTTTATACTTCGTCTTTTTCTTGTTGCCTCTGCTAGTTGTGTGTGTGTGTTGTGTGTGTGTGTGTGTGTGTGTGGTGTGTGTGTGGTGTGTGTGTGTGTGTGGTTGTGCCTGCGTGTGTGTGTGTTTTGTGTGTGTGTGTGTGTGTGTGTGTGTGTGTGTGTGTGTGTGTGTGTGTGTGTGTGTGTGTGTTGTGTGAGTGTGTGTGTGTGTGTGTGCGTCCGTGCGTGTGTGCGTGTGTGTGTGTGTGTGCATGTGTGTGTGTGTGTGTATAGATTGGTAGATGTTTAGAGAGAGAGAGAGAGAGAGAGAGAGAGAGAGAGAGAGAGAGAGAGAGAGAGACAGAGACAGAGACAGAGACAGACAGAGACAGAGAGACAGAGATGATATGAGAATGGCCGTTTTCCTAATTAGTCGAATTTTGATATGGAGTTGCTTGCGATTGGT
>CM031599.1:70041890-70046890 GCA_018398815.1 Conus ventricosus | reverse complement strand
CTTCCCTCAATGTTCCTGGCTAAGGTACAGGCAGGCAGACCAACGAAGAAAGATGGTCTATCCATTTCTGTTTTCAAAGCCCACCCCAGCGTTGATCGATGGGAGAAAAAAATTACCTTTTACGAGACTGAGAATTCAGACAGCATCGTCTACCAATCAGAAGATCTTACTATTTCTGGAACATTGGGAAAAAGAATGCCGCAACATAGTTAGAGAGGATTTGTTTTTTCGAACTCTGACCCTGTGAGACAACATTAATCATGTCTGAGTCCAGGATGAAGGCAATTTTAAACACAAATAATGTCAATCAGAGAATAGGTTGTTTATACTTAGTCGTTTTTTTTGTCTCTGTCCGACTATCTATCTATCTATCTATCTATCTATCTATCTATCTATCTATCTATCTATCTATCTATCTATCTATCTATCTATCTATCTATCTATCTATCTATCTATCCCTATGTATATATACATATATATGTATGATATATAATATATATATATAATATATATATATATATATATATATATATATATATATATATATATATATATATATATCATAAACAGTATTAAAACGTCCTTAAAAAATCTGAAAAAGCTCAACCCCTTGGGGAGCAACATTTGTTAAAAATATTTTTTAACAATATATATATATTATATATGAAACAAGCCATGCCAGAGCTCTCCATAGTAGGAGAAAGAAATTCAAATAGTCTACGAAACATCCTGATGCCTTCCATGCTTCCTCCACAAGAACCATCCACTGACAACCCTGGAAGCCACAGATGTATTCGAAAACGCTGTGTCATCTGTAAGGAGCATGTAGTAGAGACAAGTCAGTTCACCAGTGATGCTAGTGGCGAGACATTCACCATTCGCCATGAGATGTCCTGCAGCACAAGAAACATCGTGTACCTGCTCTACTGCACCAAATGCAAGGGAGCTCAATACGTAGGAGAAACACGCAACTCGCTCAAACAACGCTTTTACTTACATAGGTCACACATCCAGAACAATACAGGCACCCACGTCACACATCATTTCAGCATGCACAACCACTCACTTCAAGACATGCGTTGTATGCCAATTGAAAAACAGTACATAGACAGTGACATTCATAGAGACCTCAGGGAAAAATTCTGGATTCGTAAACTACAAACAAAGCACCCACAAGGCCTGAACACACATGACTAACTATTAGTGACACGCACCGAGTTCCGTTGCATTTGATAGTGACTCAGTTGTTCCCTCTGGTACAACTAACAAAGTGAAAACCTGAGAGAGAGAGAGAGAGAGAGAGAGAGAGAGAGAGAGAGAGAGAGAGAGAGAGAAGAGAGAGAGAGAGAGACAGAGAGAGAGAGAAAGAGAGGGGGCTTTCAATATATTGGTGGGGGTGGGGAGTGACAAAATAATAACAACAGGATGGTGTGTTAGACTTTGCATCACTTGGTGATGACATTACTGTCATGACGCAAGTTTTCTTTTAGCATCGACCTGATGATGTCACTCAACTTTTGACGTGACTACACAGTCTGTCGTCCTTGAAAAAGAGCAGCCGCTCGAAATATTGGATTATATTTGTTTACATTGCTTGTTTGCCTTTTACTTCAATTCTCTCTCTCTCTCTCTCTCTCTCTCTCTCTCTCTCTCCTCTCTCTCTCTCTCTCTCTCTCCTCTCTCTCTCTCTCTCTCTCTCTCTCTCTCTCCTCTCTCTCTCTCTCTCTATATATATATATATATATATATGTATACCCTGAGGAGAGCGTTTTAGCTTGAAACAGGTTTGTAGGTTTTTAATCCTTCCATTTTAAAATCCTATTTTAAACTGGTATATATATATATATAGATATCTATCTATCTATCTATCTATCTATCTATCTATCTATCTATTATTATATATATATATAGTGACAAAATAATAACAACAGGATGGTGTGTTAGACTTTGCATCACTTGGTGTGACATTACTGTCATGACGCAAGTTTTCTTTTAGCATCGACCTGATGATGTCACTCCACTTTTGACGGGATACACAGTCTGTCGTCCTTGAAAAAGAGCAGCCGCTCGAAATATTGGATTATATTTGTTTACATTGCTTGTTTGCCTTTTACTTCAATTTCTCTCTCTCTCTATCTCTTCTCTCTCTCTCTCTCTCTCTCTCTCTCTTCTCTCTCTCTCTCTCTCTCCTCTCTCTCTCTCTCTCTCTCTCTTTCTCTCTCTCTCTCTATATATGGCTCGTCCCAAGATGGGAAACAAAAAAAAAAGGGGCAGCAGAGGGACATCCGGAGTCATGGACCGGGTGTGGCCCAACCCCCCTAGAGTGTCAGGAGATAAGGGCCGAAACACTTGCTTGAAGGGGGCTTCTCTTCTGAGGACTCTCTGCTGCCACGCTCTCCGCGAGTTTCTTTCTACTACTACTATATATATATATATATATATATATATATATATATATATATATATATATATATATATATATATATATATATATATATATATATATAATATCTGTGTGTGTGTGTGTGTGTGTGTGTGTGTGTGTGTGTGAGAGAGAGAGAGAGAGAGAGAGAGAGAGAGGAGAGAGAGAGAGAGAGAGAGAGAGAGAGAGAGAGAGAGAGAGGTGATGTCTAGAAAGATAGATAACTAGATAGGGAAGTGACGGCACACGACATAATGAAGACGTGAAGATGATAATGACTTGATGAAGACGGTGATGATAATGATGATTACATATAAATACGGTTATACACGATTACATGTTGAAAATAATGCTGCTGCTGACCATGACGGAAAAGACACAATGAAGACGAATTGCTTTCATACAGCCAGGGTGCTGTATCTATTAGGCATGAAGGGCCGTATTAGGCATGAAGGGCCGTATTAGTTTCATACTGGCCCCTCGCATGACTGTGATAGATGGACTGCTGCTCGCATTTGCAGATGATGAAATTGAAACTATTCAGCGTATCACTGCGTATCATTCAAGCCGCATCTTTTGGGAGATTAAGTAAAGCGGCAATTCTGCACAATTCGCAGCTGTTCTTCGCACTTGTGTGGCTGACAATGCTCAGGTCAATACACAGTAGAGCTGACCACACTTGATATTGACACCTTTTGACCTCCCTTGTGTCATCAAGTAGATCATCAAGCATAGGCCTAAGGTTTCCATCTGTGCCCCTTTTAACACTTTATTTGTTGACTTAACTTGACTTGTGTCCTCGAGTAGATCTTCAAGCAGAGGCTCAAAGATTTCCACGCATGCTTTTTATAGATTCTGTTCTCGTTGACTTTATTTTCCTGTGCAACTTATTTTTTCACAGAGCTTTTCCTCAGTTTGCTTTTCTAGCCTTTACTAGCTCTTTTAGGATGCCATTAGATGTTCTGGTGAGAATACAAAAGAATCATGGACGGTATGTTTTCATTCAATGCCAAAGGATGACCGACACAATCACGGTTCCACTGAGGAGTGTGATCCAGCGGACAAAGGTCAGCTCAGGCCGGTGATATGAATGGTCCTGTTTTCAGTGTGGCTTGGATGTATCTATATTCTAATGAAGCATTCAATATTTACATTTTTCTTGCCCTCTGCATGAATCCAATTTTCTATCCCCCCCCCCCCACTCTACTTTTTCTTCTAATTCTTGGCAAAATCATTTCATATGACAGGAACCATTGGCCTGCACCAGTTTTCCCCCACTGTTTCTTTGTTCAGTACAGCAGGCTGAATGTCTTTTATCTTTTGAAGATAAGACAGTCAGACTGACTTTTCTTTATTTTCGTAAAAGACAAAGAGCATAAATGGTTTTTGGCAAGGAATTTGGTGGGTTGTTTTTCATCATCGTCATCATCATCATCATCATCATCATCATCATCATCATCATCATCATCATCATCATCATCATCGTCATCATCATCACTACTATCACTACAACCACTACTACCACCACTTCTGCTACTATTACCACTACCACTACTATGATTATCATTGTTATCATTACTATTATTATGATTACTTATGTAGCGCCTATCCACTAGGCGCTTTGCAATCCACACTCTGACATTCACAATGGACTGTCTACCTGGGTAGAGTCAACTAAAGGGGCGCCTGCTGGCGCTGCATTCAGTCGTTTCTCGCGCCTTTCAGTCAATATCCAATTACTCAGCCCCCCCCCCCTCCCCTGCATTCTTTCGATTTCTCAAGCAGGGTGCATGCTGTGTGTAGCGATTCATCCACACCAACGGCCACACTGCATTCGCTTCCAAACGTTTGCTGTGGAATTTTGCGCGTGTGCAAGATATAATGCATGCTTTCATACCAGAACCGTGGTTTATGGCATCATTCGAAGCTTTTTTTTCGGAAAATGGAGTAAGAAGCAATGTTGACTCTGAGGGGATAAACCCAACGTACCAACACGACTCAGTGGAGATTCGAATATGCAACCCCAGGACCACCAGGATTTATCACACTTAAATACGAAAACTTTGGCTTTCTAGTCAATTATCTTCAAAGGTACTGATACGTTGGTTAATGGGCGAACGTCACAAACACAAAAGTTTTAATAACCAAAAACCTTCTATTGTCAAGGAAATTTCTCTTTGGTCTGAGTTGTGTCCTTTTAGATTTGTTTTACACCCTAAAGGCATTTGATAACGAGCAGAGAGATAGAGGCCACACACAGAGTGACAGAGACAGTCTATAAAATGAAAATCGAATTTTGCAACTGTCATATTGTCATTTGGCTGTTCCTTGAACTGTTTGACACTTGGACACTTACAACAGTGTTACAAAGAAGAATTCTGGCAACTTAAATGAGATGCTACAGAAAGATCTTGGGCATCCATTACACAGACCAAGTGACAAATGAAGAAGTCCGTAAAATAATTCAACAAGCAATTGAACCCTTGAAGACCTACTCACAGTCGTCAAGAAGCGGAAAATGAAGTGATACGGACATGTGTCCCATTCAGCAGGCCTTGCAAAGACAGTCCTGCAAGGA
>CM031599.1:70034390-70036890 GCA_018398815.1 Conus ventricosus | reverse complement strand
GTGTGTGTGTGTATGGACTTGTGATGATGATGATGATGATGATGATGATGATGATGATGATGATGATGATGATGATGGTAACTCATCTCTTGTTATGTGCCTGGTGGCAGAGTTTGTTTTAGACAAATTAATTTGATTTTGAATGTTTGTCCTGGCGTCTTAATTTGCACATGGTCTATTTTCATTCGCTTGCAGTCTAATGTGACACCTTTGATAATCTGGGCGAGAAACAACCTGACTTGACTTGCTTTAATTATTGTTGCCTGAAATGGTGTCAACAAAACTGGATAATTTCACAGGCGAAAAAGCAGGCAAAGCACTTTCAAGCACAATGAAAATATTCGTTGATTTTAAAGGCTGCGCTATTAACAGAATGATGACCTGAATAAAAATGCGTACACTTGTGATTTTTATTGTTCACAATCCAAAACAAAGTGATTATCATTAAAATCTAACAGAGAAAATGTAAAACGTTGAAGAGTGTAGCTTGCAAACAGCTTTGGTGTCTTGTGTACATTCACACTGGAAACCGAGCTGCATTACCAAGTGACATTGGTGACTCACATCAAATGAGTGAATGAGACTGACATATCTTTCACCATTTGGAAGATATAAACCTCTTTTCATCACATGTGGGGACAAAATGTACCAGAACTACCAAGAAGATTCTGAGGTATATTAAAGAAAGAAAAACGATTCCACTAACTATGTCTAAACTTGGAACAACAAGGGAATGATAAAGAGACCTGTTGGCCTGGGTCTAAAGTGTAGGTGGTAATTTCCATGGCAAGATCATCCTGGGAGAAAAAATCCCTGGCGACGGTATTCATATACAGACACAGACACACAGATACAGACACACACAGACACAGACACAGAACACACACACACACACACACACACACACACACACACACACACACACATACACACACACACACACACACACACACACACACACATACACACACACACACACACACACACACACACACACACACACACACACACACAACTTATAGAGTATTGTTTCTATTTTTTTCTTTTTTCATATACAATTTGGTATATTACACGTTTGCGCTCTGCTTTCGTAGACTTCTCTTCGTTTCCTTGCTCTGCATTTTCTAAAATTATTAAACTAGTAACTGGAACAAGAACAGCAACAACATCAGCAACAGCAACAACATTGCAGCAACAGCATCAGAAGTAGCAGCAGTGTAATTGCGATCCGGTGATGGTAATGGTCATGATAATGATGATGATGATCATAATGATGATGATGATGATGATGATGATGATGATGATGATGATGATGATGATGATGATGATGATGATTGTCATCATCATCATCATCATCATCATCATCATCATCATCATCATCATCATCATCATCATCATCATCATCATCGTTATCATCATCATCCTCTTCCTCCTCCTCCTCATCACAGAATGTGTCAATCAAAATCATCATACTAACAAGTTCGTCAGTCAAAGGAGGAAACAGCCCTCCCTGTGACCTGCTGTGGACACCATGACAGACCTAGGAGGAAACAGCCCTCCCTGTGACCTGCTGTGCACACCATCACAGACCAAGGAGGAAACAGCCCTCCCTGTGACCTGCTGTGGACACCATGACAGACCTAGGAGGAAACAGCCCTCCCTGTGACCTGCTGTGCACACCATCACAGACCAAGGAGGAAACAGCCCTCCCTGTGACCTGCTGTGCACACCATCACAGACCAAGGAGGAAACAGCTTCTCCTGTGACCTGCTGTCCACACCCTGACAGACCAAGGAGGAAACAGCCCTCCCTGTGACCTGCTGTGCACACCATCACAGACCAAGGAGGAAACAGCCCTCCCTGTGACCTGCTGTGCACACCATCACAGACCAAGGAGGAAACAGCCCTCGCTGTGACCTGCTGTGCACACCATCACAGACCAAGGAGGAAACAGCCCTCCCTGTGACCTGCTGTGCACACCATCACAGACCAAGGAGGAAACAGCCCTCCCTGTGACCTGCTGTGCACACCATCACAGACCAAGGAGCCAGGCCTGACACCCAGTGTCTTCCCCACCACCAAGTGTGGTGCCCCTCTGCCGTGATGGATGGACAACACAACCACTTCTCTGCAGCCCCGCTCAGCCTTTATTGGCCAAGGGGAGTAATGAGGCATGAAACAAGGGCATCGCTCCAGTCTTCTGATTAATAAAACGGCTGGTAAAGAGACGCCAGCAGCATGATGGGTCAGCCAGTGTCTGTAGTCATAGACCCATTCATAGTGAAGAGCAGAATTCATTCCTTTGAAAATCGCGTGGGGTTTCCATGACAATGCAGGCCCTGTTGAAAGAACGATGAGAATTGATGGCCCTCTGCGTTCTTCCTCCTTAGTATTTTTTGTTGACGCTTCTGTTAAAATGACTGGGAAAGAGAGAATGGTGAATCACAGACCAAACGTGCTTTCAATAAACATCAAACAGGTTATCACCCTAAAAGTCAGT
>CM031599.1:70011890-70019390 GCA_018398815.1 Conus ventricosus | reverse complement strand
GTTCCAATCCCACTGGTATACAAACAAACAAACAAACAAACTAACAACAGCAACAACAAACACCATAAAGCCATTTTTGCTGTTCATCCTAACGTTGTATTGTCCTGATGGTATCACTTTGGATGTAAGGGATCTATATTGGACCAAAGTGATACCATCAGGACAATACACTTTGGTCCAATACAGATCCCTCACACCCACCCATCCCCCTTTCTACACTGTCCTGGGGTACTTATCCCCATCCACCATTTCCCCAAAGGTGGTGTGGACATTCAACCTGAATTTAAGTAACCACGTCTTCCTTTTGCAGACATCAGTTTTGTAAAGAACATACAGCACATCCTCCTCTCTGTGTTTCTTGGTTCTTTGTGACTGACCCCAAAATATTTCCTTTTTTTTCTTAGTTTTTCTCTTCCTTTTACACCTTTTTATCTAATTTCCTTTTTGTTTTCCTTTTTTTAAAAAAGATGTCGAGTTGTGGTCATGATGGAGGGAAGAAATGGGGAGGGGAGGGGTGGGGTGGGGTGGGGGGGATCGTAACGAAGTGAAGCACATCAATTTATCTGCCTGGCCTCTTATGAAAGACTAGGTTTTCTGTGTATCTTAATGGCTAGCGAGAGTTTATATCCGTCTGGCTTTGCCCTTGATTTAGCGTCTACAGGTTGCTATACTTGGTGGACGTTATTTCCGTCTGTCCTTCTGTTGTTGTTGTTGTTGGTATTGTCGTCGTCGTTATTGTCGTCGTCGTTTTCGTCGTCGTCGTCGTCGTTGTTGTTGTTGTCCTTGTTGTGTTGTTGATGTTTTCTTTTTGTTATTGTACTCCACTTGAATGGCTGTGTGCGCATTCCAAATGCCTAGATTTTCTTGTTTCTTTTGTTTGTCTTGTTTGTTCGTTTCTTTGTGTGCTTTGTGTGCTTTGTTTCTTGTTTGCCTCGAGTAAGCATGAGTTTCGTAGAATTGCATGTCTTTACTCTCTGTCTGTCTGTCTGTCTGTATGTCTCTTTCTGTCTGTCTGTCTGTCTGTCTGTCTGTCTGTCTGTCTGTCTCTCTCTCTCTCTCTCTCTCTCTCTCTCTCTCTCTCTCTACGTGTGCGTGCGTGTGTGCGTGCGTGCGTGCACGCACGCGTGTGTATGTGCAAAAGTACGTTTATTGCGTGTGTGTGTGCGCGTGCGCGCGCGCTGTGTGTGTGTGTGTGTGTGTGTGTGTGTGTGTGTGTGTGTGTGTGTGTGTGTGTGTGTGTGTGTGTGTGTGTGTGTGTGTGTGTGTGTGTGTGTGTGTGTGCAATTCTCTCTCTCCTCCCCCCTCTCTCTCTTTTTCTCTCTGTCACTCTCATTTCTATTTTTTAGCTCTCCGTTTGACAAAGAGCATCCATTTTACCATTACCGTGTGTTTTGAAACAAAGGTTAAACTGAAGATCTCCTATGTTCTACAGTGATATAGTCTAGTCTGCATTACACAAGATATTGTATATATTTTATTCATTCTTCAATGACATGAAATCGTTATGAAATGTCTCAGGTCATGTTGAATTGTCTGAAATCTGCGATTCAAAATTGAGGAAAGTTCAAGCAATATAAATGGATACAGATTCTTTTCTTTTGAAGAAGTGAAGTTTTTGCACGCCTCTGAAACCTCATCAAAGTATTGTTTCTGTTTAAATGTCAGCTAAAAGGCATAATATACTTTTTGTTTCCCTAATTCTCTCTCTGTCTCTGTCTGTCTCTCTGTTTGTCTGTCTCTGTCTCTGTCTCCCTCTCTCTCTCTGTCTCTCTCTGTCTCTGTCTGTCTGTCTGTCTGTCTGTCTCTCTCTCTCTCTCTCTCTCTCTCTCTCTCTCTCTCCTCTCTCTCTCTCTCGCTCTCAGTGCTTCATGTATGATGACCTTAGAATAAAGTTTTTGGGAGATTGTACATTTTTACCACTCCCTGATTTGCTTAAAGTAAATAATACCACCAACCACAAGCGTAATTTGTCCAGGTATGTGTTTTATGCTGATAATATTAGAAAGAAAATGACTTCTCAAGGTTGAACATTTTTTATTTATTTATTTTTTATGTATTGTTTCACTCGCTCCAATTCAGTAGTTTAATTTGCTCAGAGGCCTCTACTCTTAACGGCATTGGTTGTGTAACAAGTTAAACTGTGTGATAATCGTGCAGTCTATAAAATGTGTTTATGCGTTCGTACTCTTATTTGGATTCCAAGCTTTCCTCTCAAGATGAAAATATTATGATCATTGCTTTGACGTCCCCCCTCCATTTAATCCATTTATCATCCCTTACCCCTCCCTCCCGATTGCATTGTATTGTGACCCAAGGCCAAAGTACATTGAACTGCTTCTGAATTCTGAGTTCTCTCTCGCTCTCTTTATTTTTTGTTCTCTCTGTTTATTTCTTTCTCTCCCTCTGTCAGACTCTCTGTCTGTCTGTCTGTCTTTGCTCAGACGATGTAAGCAGATCAATACTTTAAATTACTTTACCCTTCACAGTAGACTTTTTATATACGTTCATTCTATGTGTGTTGTTCAGAATGTTATCCCGATTATTTCCAAATTTGCAAAAAGTGATTCCATTACTTAAATCAAAAGATCAGACTGTTTAAGCAACTTTAGATTAATATGTCTACTGTCAGTTGTATCCAAACTTTTCCAGACACATGTCTACAAACACCTTACTAAGTACATAGAATAACATGAACTCATCACCCCATTCCCGTCTAGCTTTCGTCGTGTTCATTCTTGCCCTGCTGCCTTAAGTGGACCTTGTGACACACGGTTAAATGCCATTGATCAAGGCAAGATTACCGGAAGAATTTTCTTAGACTTGGAGAAAGCATTTGATCTTCTGGAATACAATACATTTTGAAAGAAAATGTAACGCTTTAGGTTCAAAATCCTGCAGTAGTTGCTTAACTCTGCCACATACTGAAAACAGAAGCCAGCGTGTCTACTTGTAGAGTACATATTTCTCTTATGGAATGACAAACTATGGTGTGCCACAGGGATCTATTTTCAGACCTATTCTCTCAAGTACTTTTTCTTTTTTCAAAACTCAGCAAATGCATATTTCACATATTTTCTTTTTATAATGATGCCATCTGCCGATAACAGTTCTCTTCACTGTAGTGTTACAAACATCAACATTACAATAGGATGTAAAAGACATCTCAGAATGGTGTCACCCAAATCACATGTCCTTTAACTCGAAAAAAGAAAAAGTATGGTCTTAACAAAAACACCAACGGATGACTTTTTGCGTAGTAAAAAAACACTTTATTGAGCAGCTTTGCAAATATCGTGTTCTAGACGTAGATGTTAATAAAATTTAACTTTGCAGTTACATATAAATCATATCTGCATACTGTTGAGGAGTTAGTAGTAGTAGTAGTAGTAGTAGTAGTAGTAGTAGTAGTAGTAGTAGTAGTGTAGTAGTAGTAGTAGTAGAAGTAGTAGTAGTAGTAGCCGCAGCAATAGTAGTTGTAGGAGCAGTAGTAGTAGTAGTAGTGGTAGTAGTAGCAGCAGCAGCAGTAGTAGTCGAAACGCCGGCGATCGAAGGAGGGGTCCAGCCCTAAAGAGGTAGCGGGGAGGGGTAAGCACCCGAAAAAGGACAGTGGTAAACCCACCCGTCGGGCTCCCGCAGTACCAACACTGAGGTAAGCGACCAGTGTGGGTAGACGCCCGGCTTCCTAGGACAGACCTCATGGTTTCGGCCTCGCTTGAATAACGGACATTGAGTAATGAATTCGGAAATGTGTACTAGTATAATATCCGTATAATACTTCCAATGGATAAAATACGGATATGTTCCTTGAATGTAAGAGGTTTCAGGAATAAATTTAAACGAGCCGCTATTTTTCGTTATTTAAAAAGTAATAAAATTGATATTGCTGTTTACAGGAAGCTCATGTAACCGAGAATGATGCGTTGCTATGGGAAAAACAGTGGGGAGGAAAATTATTTTACAACGAGGTACGAAAAGGAGTCAAGGAGAGATTATTCTAATATCAAAAGATTTCGATGGTAACATAGATGTTGAACTGGCTCTAGAGAGAATCTTAGTTGTGTCAGTCAAAAGTGAACTATATGACTTTAAATTGGCAAATATATATGCTCCAAAAAATTTATGAAAGATAAAGCAGTTTTCATGACAAAGTTACAGGAAACGTGTGCTGAATATAGTGAGCAAAATCTGTTGTTGCTTGGTGATTTTAAATTTTGTGTTATGAAGAACAGTCTTGATATTATTACGGGTCAATGTCATCACGAGTCAGAAGTAAAAGAGTTAAATAAGGTAGTAAGAAATTTGAATCTGACAGACATCTGGAGAGTTTTCCATAATGAAGAAAAAGATTTCTCCTGGTGCAAGAATAAACCCTTTCATTGCTCGGCGTTTGGATTACTGTTTTTTGTCAGAGGAAATGCTACCCTTGTGTGTTTCGTGTGAACTCATGACGGTTGCGCATTCAGATCACAAAGCTCTCATAACGGAACTAAACAATGGTAATTTTGAAGAGGTCCAGGATACTGGAGATTTAACAATAGTTTTTTAAAAGATAATACGTTTGTTGAAAAGATGAACGATTTATTAGATAAGCATCTCAATGATTCTTCAGATGATGTTTCTTATATACGAAGGTGGGATCTATGTAAAGTTGAAATTCGTACTTTTTGTACTGAGTATGGAAATCACTTGCATGCAAAAGAAGAAATCGTGAATATCGTCTGAACGCACAGCTTGTGGAAAAAGAAAAGGCATTATCCTGCAATCCCTCTGATATAGGGGTGCAGAAACAGTATCTTAGTTTAAAAAAGAAATAGAATTGTTGCAGGTTGAGAGAACGAGAGGAGCGCAAATTAGAGCAAGAGTTAAATGGATTGAAGAAGGTGAGAGGAATACAAAATATGTTTGCAATCTGGAAAAGGCTAGAGGAAAGAAGAAAGTGATAACGAGATTAACTAAAGATTCAGGAGAGATAGTTACAGATCAGACAGAAATTTTGCAAGAACAAGTTTCATTTTATAGGAAACTTTATAATCAAGAAACTGTGGAAAAAGATGTTAGGGGAGCAATAAATACATTTGTGGAAAATGAAAACTTTCCAAGACTAGACGTTAATGAAGCTGATTCATGCGAGGGCATAGTGACAGTGGAGGAAATGACAAGCGCTCTGAAGAATATGAGAAATGGATCTGCTCCCGGCAATGACGGACTGACAATAGAGTTTATAAAAAATTTTTGGAATAAAATATGTATAACACTTACTCAGTCGTTCATGGAAGCTTTCCATGTCGGTAAACTGTCATATTCCCAAAGATATGGTGTAATAACTCTGCTACATAAGGGAAAAGGTTTAGATAGAGATAAATTAAACAACTGGAGACCAATCACGTTAACTAACAGTGATTACAAATTATTAGCTAAAGTCTTAGCGTTAAGACTTGGACGAGTCATCACTAGTTTGGTAAATGAAGATCAGTAGGTTACATCAAAGGTAGAAACATCGCAACAGTCATAAGATCGATTGATGACGTAATCAATTACCTAAATAAAACTAACAGCCCCGGCTTTTTGCTCGCTATTGATTATGCAAAAGCATTTGATTCGATATCAAAGAGTTTTTTGCTGAAAGTGTTTGACATTTTTGGTTTTGGACCAGATTTTAAAAAGTGGGTATCTATTTTGATAAACGGAAACATGACCTCTGTTAATCACGGAGGTTTGGATTTCCGAGCCTTTTGATGTAAACTGCGGAATAAGACAAGGTTGCCCTTTCTCACCATTAGCCTTTGTGCTAGCTGTCGAGTTACTAGCCATTAAGATTCGGAATAGTTCGATTGCAGGCATTAAAGTTCCTTTACCTGCTGGGAATAGAAATTCTAGTATAAAGATAAAACAAATGGCAGATGACACAACATTGTTTCTCAAAGACCGATATGATATGTTTAAATCATTAGAAATCTTGTCATTGTTTGAAAAGTTTTCTGGATTAATATTGAATGTTCAGAAAACAAAAGCTCTTCTAATGGGAACTATGAAAAAAGACCCAGATCTTCCATTCACAACAGTGAACAGAATGAAAGTTCTGGGAATTTATTTTGATACCAACGAGATGGCGAAGAACATTGATGAAAACTGGAATGAAAGAATCGATAAAATGAATAGTATATAAATAATTGGAAAAGGAGAGATCTCTCTATTCAAGGTAAAGTGATTGTTATAAAAACGTTTCTGATAAGTCAATTTGTTTATGTAATGCAGTCTATTGGTCTTCCAGATGCAGTGCTGCGTAAAATTAATACAGCGTTATACCGATTTGTATGGCAGAAAAAATTCAGTAACAGGAAAGCATTCGAGAAAGTGAAGAGGAAAGTAATGGAATCAACGTAGACGAGGGTGGTCTGAACATGATCAACATGCTTCAGTTCCAGAAGCTTCTAAACTTACAATGGATGGGAAAATTATATAACGCCAAAGAGAGTGAAAACTGGAGGTTGATCCCATTGTGGCATTTGAGCAAACTGGCAAACGGAGGTAATTTCTTCAATGTAAACACAAGGACAAAGGATATGCAGGGTATTGATAGAATTGAAAATGAATTCTGGAAAGACATATTTGCATGTTATCTAGACAACAAAACTATAAGTAAACAAAGTGAAATAAACAGTGGTAATTTCCAGTCACAGCTTCTCTTCAACAACTCTCTCATTAAATACAAAAATAAAGTACTATTCTTTCCAAACTGGCACATACAGGAATTGAACAGATGAAAGATATAATCCATCAGAACGAACATAGACTTCTGTCTCTCGAGGAAGTACAGAATATGGTTGGGCGAAGCAAGGCTAACATTATTTTTGAATATAATGCCCTTATTACTCTATTCCCAAAGAGTGGTTTCAATGGATAGAGAGAGGAGATCCTTGCACAATCCGACAGGATTGTGATGCAAAACATTTCAAAACAAAACCAAAGAACATCAGGAAAATGTTATCCAAAGACAACGTAACAAATTTACCAACGGCCCATTATTTCTGGGAAAGGAAATTTGGTTACACCCTAGACAAACAGGCGTGGTCTAGGGCTAAAGAAACCACCAAAGAAGTGCGACTCAGAGTCCTTCACTGGAAAGTGTTACATAATATTTACCCTACAAATATAATGTTAAACAAAATGAAAATACGAGAAAATAATCAATGTTCATATTGTGTTGATAAGGTGGATTTTATTGAACATTTTTTCTACAATTGTCCAGTTGTAAAGAATTTTTGGAATTTCATTGAGCAAAAAATTTATGTAGACACAAGTATTAAGCTAACCTTGTCAGTCACTGACGTTCTGTTTGGTGTGAACAATTCATTCTTCCCACGTGGAAAATATGTATTCATAAACCTCATTCTATTGATTGGGAAAATGTCCATAAGCATTTTTAAAAAGACACAGTCTGCATTCTCATTGCAATCAATCTTTGAAAAAGAATTCAACATAAGGAGCTAGTCTATATTT
>CM031599.1:69986890-69996890 GCA_018398815.1 Conus ventricosus | reverse complement strand
AAAATTGCCGATATCGGCTACCCCGACAGAACCAGACCATGAGCATGGACATTGAGAGGAATCAAACCTGAGGTCAGCCCATGAGAGGGGACATGAATGACCACAGAATTTGAGACTTGTTTTTCTGCTCGTTGGTGAGGATGAGTATGATAAATCTGGCGCAATGGATTTCCATTTTGTTCTGAGACTGCCTGACAAGGCTGTACTCAAAGCCTTTTTATTACGACAGATCCTAGCGTCAATCACGCCCAAGAAATACAGACACCTGCGGTGTTGGCCAGGAAATGTAAGAAAAACTCTCACAGACACATCTATTACGTGTGCACGAACCCGACTTTGTAGTCCCGGTTTTTCCAGTCGAGCACATACAGCAGAATCATCTCCGGGCAGCAGCCGGTCGAGGCAAAAAAAAAAAAAATCCAACATATGTAATGGTTCTGATGGGAATCGAACCGACGACCTCCCGGTCCCGTGTCCGCGACGCCAACCAATTCGTCACGACGGCTAGAGATACGAAGTGATGTTGCTTTCCAAGAGTTTGGGGTGTGCTTGTCAAGATGAAAGAAGAGAGGAAAGGAGTGGAAGTGAGAAAAAACAAAACAAACAAAGTTCGTGGCTTGAACACACTTGTTTCTCTGTCTTTCTTTTGTTTTCTTCTTTTGTTCGTGGACTGCGTCTCAATTTTCGTTTATTTCACTGGGTTCTTATGATCTCATGCCAGTTAGGCCGCTTTGTTTTGTTTTTAGGAAAGGGGACAATTTTCTATGTTCTGGTGTAAATATTGTTGCTTATACACGAACACGAATACAAGGATAAGGACAATAAAAACCACAAGAAGGGGGACTCGGACCGTCGCTCACCTGCGGATCAGACGTGTTTTTTGTCCGCTCTTCTGAAATGTTCTCTACCTTCACTGTGTGAAAAGCTAGGACTACCAGTTTATTTTCAAAATGTAGCATACTGTCTTCATAGATTCCTTCAAGTCAAAGAAAGTTCTATCAGTTAAAAAAAAAATATTATTTCATATATTTCAAAAGAAACCTTTCATCCAGATCGAGGCCGAAAACGAAAACTGATCAACGCGAGAAGAGCGTGAACACGTAGGTGTCATGGCTTAAAATTCCGTTCCAGGTGAAGTTGGGCGCAGGCAGTGCAAGATGATGTGTGTGTAGGCCTTGAGTGTTTCATGGAGACGTACTTTAAAAAAATGTGTTTGCCTCTCATGTTGTTGACAGTGAAGTAATGTGTGCTGTTCAGATTGACCAACGTGACGGAACACTGTAAAAGTGCCAGGAAATATTTTGTTGTATTGCGGATCGAGAGAGGGGAGAGAGGAGGAGGAAAAAAGCCAACACCATGTAGGGGAGGACTAAACTGATGCTAGCGAGAGAATGTCAAGTCGCCCCATCACTAAACTTCTTCAAGGCCAAAGAAGTAGCAAAAGGAAATCATCCTCCACGTCTCAGCAAGTGAATCTGGCAACAGTCCCATTCCCACCTCAGTATCTCAAAGCAAATCACGGCAAAATTTGAAAAAAAGAAGAAAGAAAACTGAAGTTATTCTAGAAGAAATGGAGGTGCAGAACGCCCTAGAAGAATTAAGAATCAACTCCAAAACTAGTGACCAAAGAGGACTTTCAAAGCTTGAGAGAAGAAATGAACAGTGTTGTATCTAGACTGACAGACAGAATTGACAAACTAGAAAGCGACATGTTTGATTTGCGGACGGAAAAGGACAAACTCAGGAGTGAAAGTCAACAACTGAAGGAAGTGAATAAAGAACTGAAAGGAAAATTAGAACAGTATGAGAGGGGGTATACAGGACTTAAACGTGAATTAAACGATAACGAACAACATGGTCGCCAGTGGAATCTTCGTTGTTACGGTGTCTCAGAGGCTGGTGGAGAGGAGCTTGTGAATGACTGTGTTAAAAAATGTTTGTGGCTGTCTTCAAAGAAAAGGTGGGTGTGGATGTGAAAAACAGTGACATTGAAATAGCTCATCGCTCAGGTAGGAGAGGTGGAGCAAGGCCCCGCCCGATCCTCGTCCGCTTTCACTCCAGGAGACTGAGGGAGGAAGTACTCCACAACCGCCGAAAAACTTAAACAGTATGGCGTCTCCATCGGCGAGACCTGACTCAGGCCAATACAGACTGTTAAAAAGGCAGTGAACACTCGGCCACTTTGGCAGCATGGTCAACTAACGGCAAAATACTCGTCAAACTGAAAAATGGGAAAACTGCTTAAGATTGATATTGAAACCAACGTAGAGAAATGTTTAGAAGAGAAATGTAGTGGGTTTTTTTTTTTCTTCCCAAAATACATATTGCAGGTGTGTGTGCGCGCGCGCGCGGTGTGTGTGTGTGTGTGTGTGTGTGTGTGTGGGTGTGTGTGTGTGTGTGTGTGCGGGTGTGTGTGTGGTGTGTGGGGGGGTTTATGCATGTATTTGGGTATGTATATGTATGAGTATACATATGAATAAAATGTGTATGTATATACAGGTGTGCATAGGACCATAATTTTAAATAGTCTAAATAAGAGGGAGATATTTTGGGGAGGGGGGGAGGGTTAGAATCATGATAAAATCAGAATGAGGATTTCCACTTAAAACCTCTGTCGGAGCAGATATGCATAGTTATGCATATGATATCTGGATACGGATTGTATGCGAGTATATAGGTTTGTTTATGACCCTAATATCTGACAGTCCACTGAGAGATTTCAGGGGGAGCGGGGGCCTGGGGGGGGGGGGGGGGGGGGGGGGGGGGGGGGGGCAAAATCAGAACGAGGACTTCCATTTTTGCCTCCGTCACCGCAGGTCTCCCATAATCGCAGATTAGAGCTGGGGAATGATATTTAAACGTCAAATGAAAACAATGTTTTTGATTACAAAGATTTTTTTTTTCTTTTTTTCTTGTTTTTCTTATTTTGGACGGGTAGAGTAACTGGGGGTTATGGGTGGGGGAGGTGGGGGTGGGGGTGGGATATATGCCATAGGACCACTTCAAAAATAGATGAATTGAGATTTCCAACCATTCTCATATAGAGAGACATGACAAAACTGGATCATGGTGAATATATTCTTTTATTGTGAATAGAGGAATAATTTTGTTAAGAAAGAAGTGAATTGGTTACTTTTAAAAGAATTGTGAATGATGCACAATCAGATTGGAAACTACACAGGCAGGCACACGCGGGGGCACACACGAGTACACACACACTCCCGCCTCATGCGAGCATTGGTACACACGCGCCACAGGAGGTCGGGGGGGGGGGGGGGGGGGGGCGGACGGACGGGAGGATTTGGAGTGAGTATGCAAAGAGTTTGCTCTTTTGACAGATTACTCTAGGTCCCGTTGATTTCTGTGGATTCTTTCCTTCTCTTTTCAATCTATCCAGACTTATGCACACGAGACAAGGTGCCTATCATTGTAAATTTTGTCAAAATTATATCTAATCTCAAAAAATGAAGTGTGAAAAATGAGAGGCAACAACATGGTGTGAGAATTGCCTTTTGTTGTTGTTGTTTACTGTATACATATTTTTCTAGAGGCCAACATTAGGCCCAGTGTTGATGCATAATGATAATGTGATAATAATGATAATGCATAATGATAATGTGATGGAACCCCGTACTCACCGTTGATTTTTTTTTTTTTTTTTTTTTTTTTTTTTTTTCGTTTTGCACGAAAAACGTAAATGTGTATTTGTTTGTATGGGTGCACCGCATGTAGCCAAGTTCTCTCTCTGTCCTCTCTCCCTCACGCATACACACACACGCGTGTGGGCGCGCTCGCGGGCGTGGGCGGGCGCGCGCTCGCGCGCGCGCGTACACACACACACGTGCGCACGGGGGGATTGGGGCGCACACACACACACACATTCACAGACATGCATGCACATTACATACATGTGCGCGCGCGCGCGCGCGGGTTGCGCGCGTGTAAGAAATAGTGATTGGCTATAGGACCCCCCCCCACCCCACCCCCACCCTGCTGCCGCATTTCACAGTCTTGTCATGTCACTCAACATCAAAACAAGAGGGAAAGACATGAATGGTCAAAATGAATTGTTTTAAATGTTCGTTGTATAAGTCTTCTCTGAATTATTCTTTGTATGCTTCTTCCAATTGATTTATGACTGTAACTTTTTTTTTTTCTTGAATGTATGTCAATTTTGGTGGAATGTGCTCCTTGCTTTTCAAGTGTATGACTCGATGTAGAAAATCCGTATGGCTCCTGTGTTACAGTCAGTAGGGGGGGAGAGGTGGGTGGGGGTGGGGGGGGGGGGGGGGGGGGGGGGGGGGGTGATGAAGGAGAAGGGAAGTTGAAAACTCACTTGCTTGACGGTTGATTTTTTTTTCCTCCCCCGCCCTCCCCTCGCTCCCCCTGTCCGACCCTCCTCCCCTTTTTCCTTTAAGAAAAGAAAAAATTGTTTATTATATATGTGTATATGTGTGTGTATGTGTGTTATGTATGTGTGTATAAATATGTATGTATATATATATTATATATATATGTTATATATATATATATTATATTTTTTTTTTTTTTTTTTTTTTTTTTTTGAACAGAAGTGGGATGGGGTTTCCGGGGTCGGGTGGGGGTGGGGAATATTAACGTGAATGTGGTGACTGAAACGTTTTGACAGATAAATCGACAAAAATACCGTAACTCGAGGGAACCTGTTGGGAGGGGTGGGGGAGGTGGTGCGAGGGGAGGGTGTGAGACTGAAGTCAAATTATGTTGTGAGGAAGTCTGCCTCTACGACCGCCTTCTCATTTTATATCTTGGTCCCGTGATATCTTTTCAACTCATGAGCATCTCTCTCTCTCTCTCTCTCTCTCTCCTCTCTCTCTCTCTCTCTCTCTCTCTCTCTCTCTCTCTCTCTGTCTATGTGTGTGTGTGTGTGTGTGTGTGTGTGTGTGTGTGTCTGTCCGTTTCTTTGTCTCTGTTTCTCTGTCTGTCTGTCTGTCTGTCTGTCTGTCTGTCTGTCTGTCTGTCTCTCTCTCTCCTCTCTCTCTCACACACGCGCGCGCGCTAGCGCGCGCACAGACACGCACCAGGGAAATGGGAGTAGGAAGAATGAGAAGATACTTAACATTTTTATTCATCAAGAAATGAACAGTGTTCTAAAGTCGAATGCTATAAAAACGTTTTGTCTTTTTTCTGTGAAAAATATTGATGTCAGTTTTTGCTGTGGATACACTTCATATATTGCACTTATGCCTCGCCCAGGATTGTCGAGGAGAACTTTTGACTTTTCGTTTGCATGTTTTGTTGTTATTGTGTGAACAAGATGTTTAATAGTTGTGCATTTGTTTTTATTTCTATCTGTTATATTAGGACCATCTGCATTCAACTGTTTAATATCAGGATATGTCAGCGATATTGTGTAAAGAGAATTGGCACGCAGGCAACTGTCCTTCACTTAAAAACAGAACGAAATCATGAATGTCTTATAGTTTCATCTCTTAACTGCCAGGGCCTCGGTAATTTCCAGAAAAGAAGAGATGTCTTTCAATTTTTGCGACAGAAAAAATACTCTGTATATTTTCTGCAAGACACTCATTTTAGTCAATCAATGGAACGTCAAATCAGAGCGGAATGGGGTTATGAGTGTGTATACGCTTCCAACAATACAAGGTCTAGAGGAGTAGCTATTTTGCTGAATAACAATTTTGAATTTAAAATCATAAACACTATAAAGGATGACAATGGTAATTATGTAATTTAGTGTTGAATGCAATGGGAAAAGATATAGTTTTAGTAAATATTTACGGTCCAAATAGAGATGAACCATCTTTTTTCATAAATATACAAAAGAAAAATTGAAGAGAGTAAAATTCGGGATGTAATTATTGGAGGAGACTGGAATCTAGTTCTTAACCCATCATCTAGACTGTTATAATTACAAACATGTCAACAACCCTAAAGCACAAGAAACTGTTTACAACATGATATCTGATCTTGAACTTGTTGACGTTTTGGCGAGAGTTCAATCCAGAGGTTCAAAGGTATAGCTGGAGAAGGTTTTAAAACCAGTACAACAGAGTCGTCTGGATTTTTTCCTTGTATCAGACTCGCTGTTTAGTTATGTGAAAGAAACAGACATTGTATATGGTCATAGAAGTGATCATTCTCTCATAAATACCAAACTAATATTTAGACAGGAAGAAAGGCAAAAAAGCTTATGGAAATTCAACTCTTCCCTTCTTAAAGACCCAATATGTAGAACTAGTCCATGGAACTATAAGTAAAATCAAAGAACAATACGCAGCATTACCTTACAAACGGGAAAGTTTAAGTGAATATTCCTGATGATCAGATTCAATTTTACAGTATCAGACCAATTATTCTTAGACGTCCTTTCATGGAAATAAGAGCAGAAACTATATCGTACAGCATAAAGAGAAAAGAAAAGACTAACAATTAAGGAAGAGACCCTGGTACGAGAAATTTCAGTTTTGGAAAATAACTTAAGTATTAGTGAAAATGATAAACAATTACTAAGCAACAAAAGGAACGAGCTGAATGAAATCAGAAAAAAGAAAACAGAAGGGATAATTATTAGATCAAAAGCAAGATGGGCTTCATGGGGTGAGAAAATAAGCAAATATTTTTGCTCCATGGAAAGACGACATTTTGTTAGCAAACAAATGACAAAGCTAATCACAAAGCAAGGTGATGTACTGTCAGAAACAAACGACTTGCTGAAAGAAACTAACATTTTCTATGAAGAACTATACAAACAAAGAGAAAAGACAGAATTAGATATCAGTAATTACGTTACAAAAGTAACAAAACTAACGCAAGCAGAAGGTGAAATCTAGAAGGTTACATAACTGCAGAGGAAGCATCAAGGGCTTTGAAAAATATGCAGAACGACAAAAGTCCAGGAACAGATGGAATAACAGTTAATTTTTTAAAATTCTTCTGGAAACAGTTGCGCTGTTTCGTCGTACGCTCACTAAATGAAGGGTATTTGAAAGGAGAATTATCAATCACACAAAAGGAAGGCATCATTATATGCTTACCGAAACAAGATAAACCAAAGGAATATCTGAAAACTGGAGGCCAATAACGTTACTTAATGTTGTTTACAAAATTGGATCATCGTGCATTGCAAACAGAATTAAGTCAGTCTTGCCTAAACTTATTAATGAAGATCAAACAGGATTTGTACCTGGAAGGTATATTGGAGATAATCTTAGGACAATTTATGACATGATACACTATCTTGAAGAAATCAGTTTCCTGGGTTACTCGTTTCGATTGACTTCGAAAAAGCATTCGATACAGTAGATTGGCCGTATATGAATGAGGTATTAAAAGCATATGGTTCGGTGAATTTGTCCGTAACTGGGTTTCAGTCTTTTATACGAACATAAAGGCATACGTAACTGTAAATGGTAAAATGTCAACAAGCTTTAAAATCCAAAGAGGCTGTCGCCAGGGAGACCCAATTTCTCCGTAATTGTTTGTTTTATGTGTAGAATTACTAGCTTGCAAAATAAGAGAAGATACTGATATAAGGGGTATAAAAAAAGCAGATACAGAATTCAAGATAAGTCAGTTTGCAGATGACACCACCTGTACTTTAGAAGGTGACAGACGTTCATATGTAAAATTGTTTGATACACTTGATGAGTTTGATGCCATCTCGGGTCTTAAATTGAATTATGAAAAGACTCTAAACGTATGGCTTGGTAGTAAGAAAAACTCGAAAGAAACTTATTTAGACCATAAGCAGATGAAATGGAAACCCACATACATTTAAAATACTGGGGCTATGGTTTTCTAATGATTTGTCAAACATGGTTGAAATAAACATGGGAGACAAACTCTTCGAAGTAAAAAAAGTATTTGGAATTTGGCTACAAAGAACAATAACACCTCTGGGCAGAGTAGCGGTACTAAAATCCTTAATCCTTTCAAAGCTTATCTTTCTTTGGATACTTCTTCCAAATCCGCCAGACTCTCAGATCAAGAAAATTCAGAAACGTTGTTTTGAGTTTGTATGGGAAAATAAATGGACAAAATCAAACGCAAATATTCAGTGCACAGTACTGAAAATGGAGGGATAGGTATTCCAAAAATTGAAGAATATATAAAGGCATTGAAACTAATGTGGATAAGGAAGATATTAACCAAAAAAACCAAAATGGGTGGTAATGTTGCTATCACAATGTCCAGAATTAGAATCAATTCATAAAATTGGGACCGCAGTTTTTTAGTAAAACTAGTTCTAACGACTTCTGGAGAGATGTTTTCGGTGCATATAGTCAATTTTGTAATCAAATAGAATTAAATGAAGGGTATGAACTTGCATCAGAGCCCATATTCTACAATGAAAAAATTCAAGATTGCCAACAAGACTTTTCATTACAAGAAATGGACACAAAATAATATATATCTAGTGAAGGATTTACTGGAATGAAAACGGCAATTTCCTGCCTTTTAGATCATTTATCCAAAAAGTCGGAACAAAAACAAACTTTTTAGAATACACAAGTTGTATACAATCAATAAAAAATATCAGAGGAGTAGAAATATCCGTATTCAAGATAATGCAACCGAAAAAATGAGTAAGCTGTACAGTCGATAGTTAATGTACAAGGAGGATCAAAGGTATACTATGAATTGCTTCTAGAAAAAATTGAAATATTAAATATCAAGCCTTTCATGCGATGGGAAAAGACATTCGATAAATACACCGATTGATTGGAAAGTAGTGTTGAAAAAAATAAAGAAAATAAAAGAAGTTAAATTAAAATGGTTTCAAACCAGAATATGCTATAGAATTCTGGTGACAAATAGTATCTTAAGCAAAATTGGCATTGCTGACAGTAGTTTGTGTAATTTTCTGCCAAAAAGAGAAAGATACAATAGAACATACTTATTTACCTGTCAACATTCATGTCTTTTTTGGCGGGAATTAGAGAAAGTCATGAAAGAAAACTGTGGAAACTGCAAACGTCTTCATTTAAACTTTGAACGTGTCCTCTTTGGCACAAAAGACAACAGTAAAACTGATGAAGTATTTGACCTTATTATTTTGTTAGGAAAATTTCATGTATACAAATGCAGAATAAACAAAACAAAGCCAAACATAAATGTCTTTTTGAAAGAATTGTGTATCAAATACAAGATAGAAAAATATGCACATGATTTAGAGATGAAGCAATACGAGTTCCAACTAAAATGGTATCCATACAGCAGTTTACTCAAAATATAATTTTTTTCCTTAGCTTTTACTGTGCATTCCCTCATAACAACAACAGCAACAACAACAACAACAAAAATAAATAAAACCAAGATAAAGAAATGTTTACACTTTTACTTTTGTTTTTGTTCTGACTCGAAGTGAGCAGTGATATCGTCTGATACAACAACAAAAAAAACTTCTCTGAGGATAAAACCACGCTTTGAGTCTTCTAGCGTGCCGATCTACAAACTGAAACGTGAAATGAAAGTTCCTATGAAAGAAGAGATTAAATCGAAGTACTACGTCCTTGTTATAATCTGTTTGACATAATCAACTTTAGTTGTATATCGCTGAATTTTTTTCCCTTTGAGTATGTGTGGGTGTGAGCGCGTGCGCGCTCGTATATGTGTATGTATGTATATGTGTATATGTGTGGTTATGTGTGTGTATATATATGGGTATATGTATATGTATGAGTGTGTATGTATATATATATATATATATATGTGTATGTTTATATATGTATATATATATATGTATGTATGTGTATATGTGTGCATATATGTGTGTATATGTGTGTGTATATGTGTGTGTATATGTGTGTATATATGTGTGCATTATGTGTGTATATGTATGTGTATTATGTATGTGTGTGTATGTATGTATATGTATGTATGTGCATGTATATGTGTATATATACATTATATGTGTGTACTTCCCCTTGATTTAGCGTTCTTGTTCGTTTGTTTGCATTACTTGTTTGATTGTTTCTAAAAATATTTGCTGAGTTCGATG
>CM031599.1:69966890-69981890 GCA_018398815.1 Conus ventricosus | reverse complement strand
AAGACTACAACTCTGGATTCTCTCTTGAGGGCACATAAGACCGTATGGCGAAAGCTTGGCTGTGTCTGGAGTGGCACTGTCTTCATCTGTCCGTGGGCAGGGGTGGTTGGGTCTGTGGGGTGTGCTCGGCAGCTGGAGGGTGGTGTTTTTCGCCGGTGGGCTCTGCAGTCATGAAATACGGGCTGGTACACCCATGGGGATGCTACTTTAAGGCTGTTATGAGCTGCATCCTGTAGTCTAATTTACCTCTGTTCAGGAGCAGTTATGTCCCTTGATATCTTAATGGAGTGTCCTGCGCGTGCCTGTACCCATCGTCAACACAGCGCAGGCCTCCAAGGGTGGTACGGGACTGCTCTAAGGGCAGGTGAGGACAGTGCTTCTCTGGGTCCTCCCCAGCACCTTCGGGTGTTTCTTTTTCTTTTCTTCTTTTTTCTTCATATATATATATATATATATATATATATATATATATATATATATATATATATATATATATATATATATATATATATATATATATATATAAAATAAATGTAATAAATGATGTGACAAATGGTGAATATAGGAACATGACGAAAAAGAACGGACAAGGTAAATAATGGGAAAGAAAGAATTAGAACGAAGTGCATTTGTTGTTGTTGTATCTGTGTATTTTGTTATTTTTCAGGTTTTTTTCTTCACATTTTTTTTATTGAAATGAATTCCTTTCTATTTGATTTGAATATATGTATTAGGAATATGGTGAAAATAATCCTTTTCTATTTGAATGTATGTAAGATATAAAAAAATGAAATAAAAAAAGTAAAAAAAAAATTCTCCTTCGATTTCAAATCATGCGCCAAACATGACTCTCCTGATATTTTAAGACTCTTTACTGAAATGATAAAGTGAGAACGCCTGAAGAGGTATAAAATGGTCCACCAAAGTAAAAGATGAGCTCTACACTACATACATCAACCACGTGGCCAGCTGAATTCCATGTTAATTTTCTTTTTGGGCAAAATCCCCTGGTGAGACCGTGACTTGGCAAGAGAAGCAAACGAGCTACAAGCGCAAAAAATGATCTTGCTTTTGTATTACAGCAAGGCTCTGCCATTGCGTGAAGGGCTGAAGAGGAGTGTGGGTATGCAATGCCTAATCGTGCGTCTGTTTGTGCCAGCCTGCATTGTAATTGTGAATATGTTCCTGGTATATCAAGCGGAAAGCCACGATATCTGCAGTCAGGCAGGAACTACTTCTTGCAACAATCAAAAGCCGGAAACGTGTCTGGTATGGGCATGTCTGGCGCCATGATTCTTTGCCCCCCCCCCCCCCCCCCCCACCAGTCTCCAGGGCATTGCAGAAGACAAACGTCAAGAAGCAGACAGAGGAAATCCTGTCTAGACAGCATGAGGGAATGGGCTGGGCACAGCACCGCACACTGGCAGCACACAACTGAAGACAGACAGCGATGGTGCCTCCTGGCTTCCATGACATCTACCCTGCTACCCCAACTGGTGTCTCAGACACCCATGGGACGATGATGTTAATGATGATGATGATGATGATGTTGATGATGATGATGATGATGATGATGATAATGATGATGATGATGATGAAGCTGTTGTTGCTGTTGTTGTTGTTGATAATGATGATGATGATGATGTTGTTGTTGTTGTTGTTGTTGTTGTTGTTGTTGCTGTTGATGATGATGATGATGATGATGATGATGATGATGATGATGATGATGATGATGTTAACGTTGTTGCTGATGATGATGACGACGACGATAATGATGATATTGTTGTTGTTGATGATGATGATAATGCTGCTGCTGCTGCTGATGTTGTAGTAGTAGTTGTTGTTGTTGTTGTTGTTGATGATGATGATGATGATGATGATGATGATGATGATGATGATGATGATGATGTTCCTGACATTTATGTGTTATTAGGTTTCATGTTTGTATTGTCTGAATCATATTTTTGTAATGGTCCTGCTATCACATGAGAAAGCTCAAGTTCACAAATTGTTCACGATAATTCATAACAAAAACGCAGTGGCATATTGTTGATGTTTTGGTGAGTATAACCAAGGTCCAAATATTGTCAGAGATTGTCACACGTACAGACACATTGGTGGTGTGTGACCTATCCGGAAGAAATCTCTTCCTGTTTTTGCACATAGCCATATATGTATAATAATTCAATTTCACGCGTGCATTAACTACTACTCGGATTATCAACATATGCCTTAAGCTGAATGTATGTTTGCACAACAATAAAAAAATATATGTAGGCCCTACATGCACTCATGCACAACCATGCAATGCTCGGTGGTGAACGTGATTGGTTGATAGAGTTCAGAATAGTAGGCGGCGTCCGTCCGACTGGAAGAGCCAGTCCAAAGCATCCCTACCTGTATATTACAGTCTTTTTTTTCTTCTTCTTAGCTTCTGATGTTTGACGCTGTACTGACAAACTGTGATGTGCTAAACGTATGACATGGGCTGGATGCAGAATTCTTTTGATGCAAACCCGAGATTCAGTGCAAGGTACACTAGACTGCCCATGAGCAAATACAGAATGAATGGGCCGCCAAACAAGGAAACGAACACATTTTACACAGCAGACTCAATGCGTTTCGACCTACTGGGTAATCTGTAGGCAAAACAAATAACATTCCAATCAATAGAAAACAAAGGGAGAGCAAACTGTCACTTATCTCTTCAATTAGGGTGCAACATTTGGTCTTTGGTGAACAACTAAAATTATGGAATGGAACTGGAGGAAGAGATTGAAAGGGAGAAGATACAGGTTGCAATAACAACAACAACAACAGCAACAGCAGCAACAACAACAACATTAGTAATAGTAATAATAATGATAATGATAACAACAAAAACAACAACAATACTATGGCTACTACTACTACTACTACTATTACTACTACTATACTACTACTACTACTACTACTGGTAATACTGATGATGATGATGACGATGATGATGATGATGACACTACTACTACTAACAACTTTTTGTATTCATTGCTTTGAATGCAAATTTGTTCTGTCTGAAGAACACGAAATAAGTCAAAACGCGTTACGTTTATTTTATTTTTTTTATTTGTTCCTTATTTTTTTTTGGCGTCCCAATAACTCTGTTTTTCTTCTTGTTTTAATTTGTGCCTGCGGTCACCTCAATTTGAAACCAACACTAGCCATTCTCCCGACCATTTACCACGCGTAGTTCTTTCCCGTACATCGACAGCAGTGTGGCTTTCTCACTAACAGTATTGTTATGAGACAGGCCAGCGGTCGCTCTTTCTCTTAACAAGATGTAACAACGAAGGTAATTGCCATTCGGGAGGCAAACCAATTTGTGCTGGGTAACGTATCCAGCACTGAACGTGTTTAAATGGCGAGGGGAACATTAAGGTGACGACAAGCCTGTTCGAAGTGTATCATCCAGTAAAGACGACTACGTTCTCTCCAAGACACAAATCTACAAACACCTTTCCATCCCCAAGCCGTCGTCTACTATGTCTGAACCAGAATGAAATTCTGGCAGTTACATGGATTCTTCTAGAAAAAATACCCTTTGGATGAGTATATCATTTCTAGTAACAATAAATACCCACGCACACTTTTTATCAAAGTTTATAAACATGCAAAAAAAAACACCCAACATAAACAGTGTTCACGAAATTGGAGGCGGGTGGGTGGGGGTGGGGGTGGGGATGGGGGTTGGTTCTTTTCTTCTATTCCCAAATTCTTGTCGAGCGTTGTTCATAAAATGTCATGTGTGTGGTGTGAGTGGGGTGGCGTGGTGGGCGGGGGAGGGGGGGATAGAGTGTGTGTGTGTGTGGGGGGGGGGGGGGGGGGGGGCGGTGGTGTGTGGCTTGTGCATCTGTTTTAGTGCTTGCTTTGTGACCTTTCGTTCTGATGCCTTTCTCTTAATATTGTGCAATGTTTATGGAAACTTTTTTTTTCTGTATTGTGAAGCGCTCTGAGGATGAGTCTTTTTCTCGCAACGAAGAGCGCTATATAAGCTCGATTTATTATTATTATCATTATTATTATTATTATTATTATTATTATTATTATTATTATTATTATTATTATTATTATTATTATTAAACAAATAATTACACAACTATTCATGTGCTGTGTTTGTTGTTTGTCGTAGTAAATGAAAGGTTCGACTCGAGCTGAATCTTTTAATTAAGGGAAAAAAGCAGGGGTGGATGTTAATGGATGTCGACTGCGCATCGTTTTTAGTCTGTTTACCATTGTGCTTCACAAACACACTCTTTAGGAAGGCGCTGGAAATGCTACTGAAAATCCTCTGAAGCGTATCAAATAATAAAACATGAGTATTTTTTTTCCAATCATTTAGTCATCATCGTCGTCATATGACAAAAAGAGAAAAGGAACCCGGGGGTAGAAGACAGGGATTAGCATCACATGCAGCCTCTGAGACTTCTGAGTGTTAGTTGATCGCATGACTGAACAAGCTGCTATCCCAAACTTTCTCTGTGGTATGCACGCATGATATTTTGCGTGCATGACAACACTTTTCGACTAATAAGTATAGAAAAAGTCAACATTCGGCTCTGGTGTCAATGTCGCACCTGCAAATGACCAACTTGCATTGGAGGAAAACGGCCAGATTGTATCTTTTACTAAATGTCCTAGAACTTGGATGGGTAGTTTGTTTTCTTTGAATGTGATCTTTCTAGCAAACAAATTAACAGACACACAAAATAAACTCCTTGGCGAAGGTTAAAAATGTGACGTGACCTTGGAACATCACACGCGGACGATACAACACGTACAGACAATACAAAACAAAGCTTAAAAACCTGTTTACTTCGACGACATTGGGTGCATTTTCTGTCGGTAATCTCACACATTTAGTTTTTTCTTTCTTTTCTGTAGGCAATGATCACCTCCCTATGCGTGCACAAAGCCTCACACAATCCTTCCTATGCGTGCACAAAGCCTCACACAATCCTTTTCATCATAGCTTTTTACCCTTACAGCATGTCCTCCCCTCCTTTTCCCTTTCCCTATGTCAAAAACCTCCGGAACCCTTGCATGTGCACTGATACTGACATCGATTTTCTTGACCATCTTAACAGAAATATAAAAGATGATACATTACACATATTTTTGATTTTACTTTCACCCCCTGTCACAAACGGTAAAGGCCTAGCCAGGGATGAACTATCTTCTCTGTCTCTTTGTCCGTCCGTCTGTCTGTCTGTCTGTCTGTCTCTCTCACTCTCACTTTCTCTCTCTCTCTCTCTCTCTCTCTCTCTCTCTCTCTCTCTCTCTCTCTCTCGTATTCCAGTTTCTTAGTATCAATTCTGATGTGTGTATTTTGGCATTGTAGATAGGTTCAAATTCTATATAGTAGCTGTAGATTCCTTTTACAGAAAGGGTGGTCCTCGTGTTTAACTGAGCATTAGAACATTAACAGCGGCGGCAAAATCTACATCCCCCGTTTCCCTCCCACACTTTCCTCACGCTATCAGGATTAGAAGACCTTGAATGAACCTATAAGAAACGAAAGAAACATCAAAACCACATGCTTTGTGATTTATTTACACTTAGATGGATTAAATCTACAGTTGTATTCAAAAGAAAAAACTAATATAATGGCTGTTTGAAATATTGAAAGAAAAACACATTTATGCAAAATGTGTTTCTATTCTGAATAGCAGAATCAAACACACACACACACACATACACACACACACACACACACACACCACACACACACACACACACACACACACACACACACACACACACACACACACACATGCACGCACGCGCGCGCGCACACGCACACGCACACAGAGAGAGAGAGAGAGAGAGAGAGAGAGAGAGAGAGAGAGAGAGAGAGAGAGAGAGAGAGAGAGAGAGAGAGAAAGAAAGAAAGAGAGAGACAGAGAGAGAGAGAGAGACAGAGAGAGAGAGAGACAGAGAGAGAGAAAGCAATTGTATATATGCTTGTTCTCCACCTGCAATCTGCCTTCATCCACACTTTTGCGAGCTCGTGGCTTTGATCTTCATGATTACACCGAGACAATCGAAAGCCATTTCCTTCTAGCATAGGAGTGAAAACCTGATCCGAAGGCTTTATTTCAGACAATATTTCATCCACCGTGTAGTGTTTTACAGATCTGACGTCTCTAGCTCAGGCGAACAAAACCTTCCAGAGATTTGACCCTCGTGCTGAAAAGGAACAGTTTGATCGGTAATCATGTCCCGGTGTTGTCTGTAGCTATGCCTCCATTTGCTCATGGCATTTTATCTCACTTTGATTATGTCAGCATGCTTTGATTTTTTAATGTAATTATGCATTAATTTGTTCATGCCAGTTGGTCCTAATTTGGTCATGTTCATAAATCTTAATGCTGTAATGCCTTTATGTTACAATGTTGCCAGATTGTTGCTTTTGTTTCTCTTCCCTTTGTGAGCATTTCTTTAGTGTAATGTGTCGTATTGTTTCTCTCCCTGTACGTTTTCTTTTTGTGATGATGAGATGAATGTGATCCATCTCCCACCTCATCTGCAGCCCCACTCTCAGAAGAAAAATGTAATATAAAATGAAAAAAAAAGTGCTCATAACTCACATTCAGTACTAGGTAATGGTGATTAAAAAAAGAAAGAAAGACTAGTTAATGATAGCTCCATCGCCTGCCTAAACACCACCACCACCACCACCACTACACCACCACCACCACCACCACCAACAACAACAATAACCAAACAAGCAAACAAACGACACAATTACAAATTGTATTCAAATCAGACACAAAGCACACCGTACTGCAGTCTGTAAAGAAGAATGACACTTCGATGAATGTTTTAGCAGATAATCAAACTTTTGTGTGTGTGTGTGATTTTTTTTTAGCCAAGAGATTTTCTATTGAATAATACATGGACAAATGTGTTTTGAAACTGTCTGGAAAAACTCAAGAATATATTGCCTTTTTTGATTGTCTACTGGGTCTTCCCAAGCCTTCTCCCCCATTCCTCCTCTCAATCCTGTCTCCCGCTCCCCCCCCCCCTAAAAGATGTAAGAGAGCATTCAAATATAAACAAAAAGACGAAGACTTTCAAAACGATGTTATGGCCTACTCAACACGATATCATTATAAAAGGTGTACCCCATCCCCAGCTTCATTCAAATCTAAAAAAAACCCACCTTTCTTATCAATGGTTTGTGCTGTAGTCCGATCACGCCCCTCCTTCCGTCTCCCCTGTCTCATCCCCTCCCTTCCTGGCCTCTTACCCCTCTCCCCTTGTCCTCCCTCCCCTTACTCTCTACTTTTCCACCCCCTTTGCTCTGTTTGTCTGTTTGTTTCTTTCGTTATTTGTTTGTTTGTGTGTATTTTCGTCCGATTGAAAAGCAGATCTCAGAGGAAATATTTGGATTGTCTCTACCTCCTATTGATGGACATCTCTTTGTGGGCAACGTCACTGGCTTCCGAAATCTGTTAGAGAATGTATTTCGGAGACAATTTGTTTTTAAAACCTTGTTTCATGGCAGATCTCAAAGCAAAGTTTTTTTCCCTTTTAAACATTAAATCTTCATTACGATTTGTTTTAAGAACAAACAAAATTCTGAATAATGAATCACTGAGACAGTTTGTTCCAAAGAAGTCTTTAGAGGGTAAAGCAACGTGCTTTGTCTGAGTGAGTCCTTTAAATAATGAGTCACCAACAGAAGTGGTTTGGAGGAAGTTGTTGTTGAAACACAAAAGCAATTTATTGTAAAGAAAAAAAAAGGATCACCGAAATAATCTGTCGACTAGACGATCTTTTGTGAAAAAGTCTGTTACACAATGAACCTACGAGACAGTCTTTTTACAGGACCACTTTAGCATATGAAATCCTTCTAAGATGGGTCTTGGCAAAGTCATACAGTTAATGAATCCCCAAGACACACATTTGTTTTCTTTTTCCTTTTCTTCTTTTTTTTGGGAGGGGGAAGGGAGGAGGAGGAGGGGACAGTATTGAACGGTGAATCCTCGCAAATCTATTTGAGGAAGTCACTGAAACTGCGAACTCCTGAAGAAATATGTTATATACGACATTTTCTTTGATGAGGAATCCTCGCACGTTCTATTTGATAAAGTCTGTTGAATTCCCAGATGATCTACACTGAAGTATTCTTTTAAACAGGGAACCTACAATGCCATACATGTTTGAAAAGTTTCTTTTTCTCAGATTAGGAATCTTGAGAAAATCCCTAAGTGACCTGTCCTGCCAAGTACTGGGTTGCATAAGCTTTAGAATAAATGGTCTCTAAGAAAGGCGTTTGAATTTATGTTTTACAGAGTTTTGCAAAAGGTACATCCAAGGTATACTTTTTAAGAATGCTTCCGCAAACAATACCAATGTATATACAAAAATAAAAGCAAATGCAAAACATTCACCTTTTACAAAGGATGAAATCAGCAGGATTGAATTTTCAGCACAAAACACACAGTTCATAAAGACCACTGTCTATTTCTCATAATTGACACACTTTCCAAATCAGCAGACTTTGAATTTTTAATGCCAGATAACATGTACAAATCACTAAAGAATCCAAATATGTACTAATATTGTTTTCCTCCATTTGTTAACCAGTGTGAAAAAAAGAAAGAAAAAAAGAAAAAAAAAAGAAAAGGAAGAAGAAGAAAAAGCAGCGACCTTGTATTCATACGATATACAGTTCTATATTAAACAAGAAGAACTACGCCCACAAAGAAAAAGAATGTTTTGTGGCCCTGGGCAAACGACATGCCCTGGACGTCACTCTTGGGATCACGCACAGAATGCTCCACTCTGCAGAATGTACAGCTCAAGCTTCTGTCAGGTTGACCCCCACCCCCACCCGTGGGGATGATGCCATCATGTTTTAGAGCCTAACTTGCCAAGAAGTTTTGATTAAATTCATAAAAGTTTGGACATGCGGGTATGAATCTGCGCGCGCGCGCTTGGTGTGTGTGTGTGTGTGTGTGTGTGTGTGTGTGTGTGTGTGTGTGTGTGTGTGTGTGTGTGTGTGTGTGTGTGTGTTTCAAATTTAACGTCTATCCACTCTAGGTGATATTAGACAAAAAACAAAAAACAAAAACAAACAAATAAACAAACAAAAAAACCCACCACCTCATCAACCCCCAAACAAACAAACATACAAACCAAACCCTGACGATGAAGCTAGAAAACTACAAATTGTTTTGATGTGCGAGAGAAGAGTGAGAGGTAGGGGACGGATGGCGATGGTCCTTTCGTATATTTTATATTAATTTTGCTGTAGGTAAATGATTGACTCACTTAAAAGTAACCTCATAAGTATGAGATGATAAATGTGAGAATCTATAGGTACTTACTTATTAGACTCTTTGATAAAGAAAAATAGAATTCATAAGTTAATACCGGTGATTCAAAAATATATCTAATTGTAAATGTAGAAAGCATGAGGCACATGAGAGAGTATGATCAGCTGTGATATTTTGTCCACAAACACATGAGGAACTTTTTAATTTTTTTAAAATACTAAATTATGTTGTAAAAGCATCGACTTTCCACTTATACACAAGAGACGATAACTTTCTGCTGATGTGGGAGGTGTGTTTTAATGTTTGCAATACTAAAATCTGTGTAGATAAGCCTTATTGTGAGTTTTTAAAGGAATTCTGGAAATGGTTCCAAGCATATGATTCCACTATACTATATTGTTCTTGAACCAAAAGGGGAAACTCATCCTGAGAGACTCTGAACTATATTTTGCACCTTGTTTTACAGCTCTATCTACTTTATCGTTATAATAAAGCGAACAATGTGATGGTATCCAGCAGAAAGTAAATGCTGTGCCTTGTATAGAGACAGCATGAAATAAATGGCTAATTTCAATTATCACTTTTGATCTATTTCAATTTTCTTGATTTCAATGCCTGAACCACAGACTTTGAATCAACACAAAAAAGAATTTGAAATATAGATTGTGGGAATTTAGAAGATATTTTAACGCCATTAATATTGCAGTAAGTTCCGTAGTTAAAAACTGATTTCTTTTTCCCAGTGAAAAACGTTTCTCTACTTTTAAATCAAGTATCAAACAAGCAGAGCCCGCATTTTTTTCTGAATTAACGACCCATCTGCATATACTTTTAAATGATTTGGATACTTCTTTTCAATATGAGATTTAACATTGCTTGCCACTACATTTATATTGTCCTTTTTTTTAAAATCAGTGTGGTCAATAACAAAATGGGCCCTTTGAAGTTCCCAGGGTGGTGTAGGTAAGAAGGACGACCAAGCAGATATAGACTTTTCGTCAACAGTAATGCCCGTGGCTTGCCTAAACTCAGGTGTATACATTGCCAAAGTAATCTGAGAGGATATTGTTCTTGCACGTGTAGGAAAATCTATATCTGAATCTCATTTTTCACATCATTCTTAACTGGAATGCTTTTTAACATAAATTTTGTGGCAGCCACTTCCCTCTGATCTTCTCAGGGTAAAATTTAAGCTTCATTATATGTTCGAAGACAAGATGCATGGGTGGGAAGACCTATTGCAAGTTTGAGCGCTTTGGATTCTACACTTTGAAGTTTCTTTAAAAGATATTTTGGTGCACTAAAAAACACTTCTTGCGCGTATGTTTATTTTGATCTTGTTAGAGACTTACATAGATAAATTAGAGTGGTCGTTTCTTATCCCCATTTCTGTGTACTCACAGTTTTGAGAAAATTTAAAATTTTCCTTGCTTTTGTCAGCAGATAATCTATATGTTGGTTCCAAGACATTTTCGATGTGAGGTAAACGCCGAAAACGTGATTTGTGAAGCATGATTAAGAACTACACCGTTCATTTTGAAAATAGGCATTTTGCCGGGATTCGAGCCACTGTTGAATAAGACAATATTTGTTTATTTTTCTGTGGATAAACTTTGTCCATTCTTTGTCAAATACTCTGCTATAATGTCGAGCTCTTTTTCATACACTTCTTTTTGTATGGTTTATGCTACGTAATGGCGTTTTGTTTTTTAAGGTTACTTCCTACCGCATTCATGTATCGTCAGCATATTGAATTAAGATGACATTTTTAGATATTTTACCGAGTAGCTCATACATTAGTAATGAAAATAGGAAAGGAGCAATTATTGATCCTTGAGGAATACCCATTGCAAGAGTTCTTTTAGTTGAATTTGTGTTCCCTATTCTAGCTTGAATTTTTCGAATCTTTGGAAAACATTTGATATAATCATAAATATGACCAGACAGACCAAGTTTTTTTTTTAAATTTAAGCAAGAGCCGAGAATGCCAGACTTGATCGTAAGCTAAGCCTTATTTATGTCAAAACATGTGGTTAACATACAATAACTTGCAAATTGCTTCTTTATGTTTGTTTGAATTTGGACAAAGAGTTCTGTTATCGATCTACTCTTTCTGAATCCAGCCGGATTTATGTATTATTTCGTTCTTCTCACAAAAGTGTGTAAGTCCGTTTAAAACGGTTCTTTGCAGAAGTCTGCATACATGGGATGTCAATGCTATAGGACTATCATTTTTTTATGTCAGTGCAGCTTTTGCCGTGTGTGTGAATGGGAACCACAATTGATTCTTTCCAAATTCCAGACAAAACTGACGCGACTATTCCCATTGGAGGAACCTTATAATTACGCTCTCGTGGATGGAAACTACTACGCTCCTGATTTTTTAGGTATGTCAAAGACGCCGCTAGATTTTTGTAAATTGTAGAGCGCCCTATTGTGTAAAGGGATTGTTGGATTTGAATTACGTGAAGAAATTTTGTGACTGAAGGTACCCCAATTATGAAAAGGGATAAACAGCCACGAAAGGCGTTGAATGAATTTGTGATTTATATCGGTGTTGGATGAATTTGTGATTCATATCGGTGAAGTAAGCATAACAAAACTGAAAAGAATAGGAAAATAAAGATATGACATTCTTTTCAATTTTTGCATTATTAAGTTTGTAAGAAAATAAAAAACCCAGAGAAAATCAAGAGGGAATAAAACTCTGGTGTGGTTGCTTTATATAGCAGAGGGGAGAAAATAAGAATTATTGCTTTATATTGAGTAAATGGAGTCAAATTGCGCTGTGTGCAGATGATCACGACGTCTCTATGTATGCATGGTACATACATATGAGTACGGCCGTATGACATTCACACACACACACACACACACACACACACACACACACACACACACACACACACACACACACACAAACGAAATGAAACCACTCAAGATCTGGTTTACGCTTGCGCACACAAAAATACACAGACAGACAGAAAACATGCATGTATAATCATGTGCAAACATGCACACTCACGCATGGCCACATACACGCACTCAGAGACACTCAGACACGTAGATGCAAACACGCGCGCGCGCACACCCCACACACACACACACACACACACACACACACACACACACACACACACACACACACAAACACACATACACACACACACACACACACACACACACACACACACACACACACACACACACACACACACACACACAACGCACACATCAACATCTTTGTTATCTTTCTCATCTTGACTATGGTTTCAGCCCCCTCCCCCTCCTCAACCCCCCCCCCCCCCTCCTTCTCATCGATCAGGTTCTACCCACCATCATCTTCACAGACATGTTTTACATGGGCCGAAATCTGCGCCGGAGGCAACAGTTAGTATAGTTCATTTCATGCCGGTCCTCCTAGATTCAATCAGTCATCTAATTTCACGTCTTCTCCAAGTCTGTCCAAGTGGGCTTATCATCTTAAAGACTTGACAGGTTTTAGTGGCAGAGGGAATGTGAGGAACGTGTTCATTTCATTTTTTTTTCTATATGGCAGACACCCTCAATCTCTACCCCCACCTTTCTTTCTTGGCTCTGTTCACGGAAATAGCTAAGATGACTAAAGCTGCTCTTCAATTCTAACAAAGCCAGCAAGAAGGCAAACTTTGTCATCATGCACATCACGAAAGCCACCATCAAACAAACAAACACCACCTTTGCAGCGCCGTATCTTCGTATTTCCCTCGTGGAGTCCCGCTTTCGCTTGATTAGGCGTGTGATGATATCCCATCGGCACCGGAGCTGTTCAATAAAACACGCCAAGCCGTGCAGACCACGACTCTCATTTCTCCAGGAGCGTGCACTGCATTTGTTTGTCTCATTGGTGCCGGGTCCAGAGAACATCCCGGAGGTGTGAGCAGTGTTGATAAATGGCCCGATGCTATTGTCTGTCAGATGAACGCAATGGAGTCTTGTCTGTGAAAGATAACAAGAAAAAGAGTCGGAGGTTGATTTGAAAGAGGAGAAAGAATGTATATCTACATTGCTCTCTCTCTCTCTCTCTCTCTCTCTCTCTCTCTCTCTCTCTCTCTCTCTCTCTCTCTCTGTGTTTGTCCACCATCTTGTTACGTGTCTGTGTCCATGTGTGTGTGTGTGTGTGTGTGTGTGTGTGTGTGTGTGTGTGTGTGTGTGTGTGTGTGTGTGTGTGTGTGTGTGTGCACGTGCGCGCGCGTGTGTGTGTGTGTGTGTGTGTGTGCAAATAAAAGAGAATAAATCTTCCTGTAAAAGATCTTTGGTCGAAAAACGTTGCTTCCGTATTGTCACTCGTTCCTTCAATTAATTTTGCAGTTTACGAACACATATTTCATTAACTTGATTCAGCTCTTGCCAACAGTCACTCACACTTCAATATAAATCTTGCTGAAAGAAAGTTATGAATAGTATGAATATAGATATGATAAATAAAAAAAGCAAAAAAAAAAAGCAATCAAATTGTAAATCTTATCAAGCTTAAAATAGAAGTCACATAAAAGCTGCTTATAACTTTCAATGCAAGTGGGGGAAAAAAATTAATACACATTAATGTTTTGTAGGTAAAACGAAAACGTTTATCTGAAATGCATTCATCGCACTACGAAACGGTATCACACCCAGAGCAGTTTAAAGCCTTGGTGATGGTTTACATTTTCTGAAATTAAACATAACAGTTTAAAGCCTTGGTGATGGTTTACATTTTCTGAAATTAAACATAACAGTTTAAAGCCTTGGTGATGGTTTACATTTTCTGAAATTAAACATAACATCAACAATATATTTATGGGTATTTTGGGGGCAAGTAAGAATAATTACGTCATCCAGGGGAAAAACAGTGGTGAGTCACCGATGGTGTAAAACAATGTGCCATGTTTTGCAGTCACGAAAGAGGTGATTGGAAGAAGAATTGTGCTGTAGAGTAGGGAGAGAGAGCAGTAGTTTATGAGTGAGATGATCATACCTTGTTTAGAGTGGAAACGAGATTGTTGGAAATGTATTTTTAACTCCAAAGATGCATTCCTTCCCCTCTTACATGTTCCATCCCCCATCCTCTCTACCCACCTAGCCATCTGCAGAACAATCTGGTTTGATCACTTCCAAAACGTAAAACGAGATAAGGGGTATTCGATTGAAGGCTGGCATACAGAAATGTGAAGGAGGGGATGGAAATAGGGTTCCACCGTGTCTTGGATGCCACAAAAGTACTTGAGGTTCCCTGATTCAGGTCTTTTCTCAGAGAGAGAGAGAGAGAGAGGGAGAGAGAGAGAGAGAGAGAGAGAGAGAGAGAGAGAGAGAGAGAAGAGAGAGAGAGAAGAGAGAGAGAGAGAGAGAGAGAGAGAGAGGCATCTGCTGGAGGAGGATGTTTGGCAGCGTGTGTGAAGGTGAGATTGACACAGGGAAAAAGGCAGTGTGGTGTGGAAATACAAAAGAATGCAAATAAGGATACAGTTTATATGCAAAGAACGTGCATTGAAATCCGCATGTCTGTGGTATGCAATTTTGATACTTAATCTAGACGTCAAAACTTGCTTTCTTCTAAAAAAAAGAAAAAAAAGAAATCAGTTATAAATACAAATAGTAAACAAATTCATTGATCTACATACAGAAGTTTCAAAATGCTTAACTATAAAAAAAGAATGAC
>CM031599.1:69941890-69956890 GCA_018398815.1 Conus ventricosus | reverse complement strand
CAGGAGGTGGTTGAGGTGATGGCAGCACTAATGAAAGAAGAGGTGTAGACAGGGAGGGCAGGAGGTGGTTGAGGTGATGGCAGCACTAATGAAAGAAGAGGTGTAGACAGGGAGGGCAGGAGGGGGTTTTGAGGTGATGGCAGCACTAATGAAAGAAGAGGTATAGACAGGGAGGGCAGGAGTGAGAAGGGGCGTGCTGCAGGAAAGGTGTGATCGCCACAGTGATTTTGAACACTTCCAAACCATGGTAGAATTCGATTTTATCATTTCATACAGCTCTGACAGTTTCAGTCTTAAAAAGAAGGTGTCACTGCATGTAGATTAGTTCATATACCCTGTGTGTGTGTGTGTGTGTGTGTGTGTGTGTGTGTGTGTGTGTGTGTGTGTGTGTATGTGTGTGTGTGTGTGTGTGTGTGTGTGTGCGTTGTGTGCGTGTGTGCGTGCGTGCGTGCGTGCGTGCGTACGTGCGTACGTGCGTGCGTGCGCGCACGCGCGCGCGCGCGCGCGTGTGTGTGTGTATAGACGAGCACCTTTTGTTTCCTTTACTGCGACTTGTAGTGATTTTTGGGGAATCTCAAATGCTCTAAAATATAACCATCACCTATTCAGGACACACACGCACACACACAGGCACACACAGACACACAGGCACAGACACAGACACAGACCACACACACACACACACACACACACACACACACACTGGAAATAAAACCACTCAAGATCTATATTACACTTACGCACACAAAAATACAGACACATGCAGATAAACAGGAAGCCCACACGTATTATCATGCACACACACACACACACACACACACACACACACACAACACACACACACACCACACACACACACACACACACCCACACGCACACGCACACACACATAGACACAACACACACACACACACACACACACACACACACACACACACACACACACACACACACACACACCATGCACACCAACACACTCGCACGCATACATGCACGCACGCACACGCACACGCACACACACACCACACACACACACCACACACACATAAACCCGCACGCATGCATGCATACACACACACACACACACACACACACACACACACACACACACACACAACACACACACACACACCACACACACACACAACATTCCATTTACACGCACACACACACACAAATTTACGTCACATAAATTATATTCGGAGTTCTTTCAGAACAAGCTGGATAAATTAAATAGTTATATGCATTTGATGGCTTTCAATTCTCTGTTGAAAAGTCACATTTGGTTCTCTTTTTCAATGGATATAACACAAGTAACCTGCCTATATTCTTTCTGGGAGGACGTGGAAATTTTTATAAACTTGAAGTAAAGTTTTAGGTGTCCTACTTACACCAAAAACTAAACTGGAAAAAACATATTGACTCAATTGTTACAAAAGCAGTTAAAGATTGAATTTTCTAAAATTTTCAGTCACTCTCCATGGGGACAGGATCCCAAAGTTTTGTTTCATTTAGCAACCAGTCTTGTACGATCAAGATTGACTTACGGACAGGAAATATTCTTTTCTGCTCCGCGATCGCATTTAAAGAAACTTCAAAGAATTGACAGTAAAGCTGTAAAGTTGGCCCTGGGTGTACCTGTGCACACTAAGTCCTCTGAAGCTATAAGGTAGCAGGCCTTTTGCCACTTGATGAAGAAAGGAAAAATAAGTTCTGTTAAAATTGTAGTGAGGACGGATTGCTGTGGACGACCTTGAAGAGTTAAATACACGATCCGACATTGATTTTTCGAAAAATGCACAGAAAAATTCAAATTTAGAGACTGGCATTGTTCATATGTTTCAGATGGTTTATTCATCAAAGATTGACCCACACGAGGTAGCGCCTCGCGTATGGGTTCCGCCGGTACCCCCTTGGGAACTACAGAAGTAACAGTTTACATTTTTTTCTTCTGATCTAAATAAAGCAATTTCGCCGCATGTGTTAGCAGCATCTGTCAAAATTGACATGGAAGAAAAGTTTTCTAACTAGTTAAAAGTATACACTGACGGCTCAGTTCTTGATGATGGTAGTGCAGGATTTGGCTTTGTAATTCCAGATTTCAAAGCTGAAAAATCATATTATTTAGGTAAGGGTCATTCCATATTTACAGCTGAACTAGTTGCTGTCCTGATGGCATTAAATTATTTAATTTCCTTGCCAGTCTCAATATTTAATATCCTGTTTTGTGTTGATTCACAGTCAGTATTGAAAAGCTTGCATTGTTTTGAAAAATACACAGAGAGAGAAACTATTATTTGAGATTAAGTACATGTTGCACTGTCTTTACATGAAAGGTACTAATGTCGTATTTTCTTGGGTTCCATCGCACACCTCCTTCGTATTTAACGATCAAGCAGATAGAGCAGCAAAAAGGGGAGCAAAGAATATATTAGGTAGTATTAAGGTTGATTGTCCTTTGTCATACAAGGAAATTAGTCATATAATCGAGAGGATTTCTTGAGTCAATACAGTTCCTCATCAAAACCTCGTCAGCAAACTCGAAACTTTGTGTCGATCAGCCGACCGGTTTCAAAGCCTGACTTTTAGACTTTTATGTATTTCCCTACGAACCAAGTATTGCCAGACTATTAAGTGTGTATGTCGTGGAGAACTTTCAGATCAACATGTGATTTTGATTGTGAACTAATGAAACCCTTTTTGAATGGTATTATACCAAGTGCTGACACTGGGCAAGTTAATGTGGTTTGACTTTTTAGATTCGTTGCCAGTTGTTTCTCTTGTTAAATTTAAAACGACTAACCTTTTGTAAAGTCCATTAAGGAACATTTTATAATCATAATCGTAAATTAGATTACTTTAGTTATTTTTTCTCTAATTTTTCATAGTTACTGTCCCATAATTCATCATCCTTTACTTTTGTTCAATGTAACCACATCGTCCTCTTCTCTTCTTTTATGATAATAGTCTAAAATTGTAAAACTATTTTTACTTAGACGTCTGCAATCACCTATATGTATGACGAGACGTAAAACAGAATTCCTTCCTACACACACACACACACACACCCCAACACACACACACACACACACACACACACACACACACACACACACCAATATATTTGTTATCTTTCACATCCTGACTATATTTTAAGTCCCCCTCCCATCCCCAACCAAATCCCTTTATCACTCAGATTTTACTCATCTTCATCTTCAGATATCTTTTTGCTCACCGAAATTTGCGCCGGAGCAACAGTTATTATGGTTCACTTATTGCATGTTTCTCCTTGATTCAATCAGTCAACTGATAGCAAGTCTTCTCCAATTCAGTCTGAGTGGACTGATTGTCTGAAAGACATGACAGGTTTCAGTGCAGGGGAAGGGATACTTCGGAAGTGGTGTGAAGATGAGATTTTGTTGGGGAGGGTGGTAGCGCTGGGGAAAGTGAAGGTTTGTACTCGGTTTGCGATGGCTTTCAAATTTCCCTCGGTTTCCCACCCCAGGTAGAACGCGCTTATAGATGTAAAACTTTCTGCCTTAAATAAGCCATGTTTCAGAAACCAGTCTGTTATCCCTTCGTTCCTTCCTTCCTTCCTTCCTTCCTGTCTCATTCATTCATTCAATCAGTCATTGTAATTTGCCCTAATAATCAGTCGAGCAAAAGCATTTCATTGGATTAAATGTTAACTAAAATAAATTTTTTACTTGGATTTTCTTTCTTAATCGCTCTTCTTCTCACTGCCCTGTGTGTTTCTCTAAATTTTGTCAGATACTACTTATAAATATTCGCTTTTGTTAGATGTATGTTTTCCAGGTTGAGCACATCTAATATCTCCTTCGATCTTTGCTATCAAAAATATTCTGGCAATAATAAGACATCTTTGTCTACATTGTTGAGAAATTCATTTTTTTCTCTCTAAGAAAAGCAATTTCCTCGTTCCCGTCCATCCTTGCTCTTGACCAAACCGCATGCTTTCGCCATTTACGGAAAAAACCAAAGATACTAAATCTGAGCTCCCTTTTCTTTTTTTTACAAAGCCAATAAAAAGGTATACTTTCTTATCATTCAGGACACAAGCCATCATCAAACCAACAAACACCACCTTTACACGCCGTATACTCGTATTTTCCCTCGTGAGTCCCGCTTTTTGTCGCTTGATTAGCTGTGATAAGACCCGTGCGCACCGTGCTTTCGATGAAACCCGCCAACCCGTGCAGACCACGACCTCTCATTTCTCCCGGCGTCACTGCATTTTTGTTTGTCTCATTGGTGCCGTTCCAGGGAAACATCCCGGAGGTGTGGCCAGTTGAAATAAATTGGCCCATGCTATTGTCTGCCAGAATGAATACGCAATGGAGTGTTGTCTGTGGAAGATAACAAACAAAAATGGAGAAAGGTGATTTGGAGTAAGTAAACTACACACACACACACACACACACACACACACACACACACACATATATAATATAAAAATATACATATAATATACTTCCATCTGTGTGGTATAGTGGTGTGTGCTGTGTGTGGTGTGTGTGTGTGTGTGTGTGTGTGTAGTTGTATTGTGTTGTGTGTGTTGTTGGGTGTGTGTGTGTGGAGTGTGTTTTGTGCGTGGCGTGCTTGTATGTGGTGCGCCGCGGGCGTGTGTTGTATGTATTGTGTGTTGCGCGCGCGCCACGTGTGTGTGGTGTTGTGGGTGTGTGTGTGTGTGTGTGTTGTGTTGTGTGGGTTGGTGTGTGTGTTGGTGTGCATGTATATGTCTTAATAAAGGACAACGAATAAAACAGCTGGCATTATACCTTTGTCTAAAATGTAGCTTCGTATTCAACCGATCCTTAATAATTCGGCATCCTAGAAAAATGGGATTTGTATTTATACTCCCTGTTTGGCTAGTATACTTACCATGTCAACAATACATTCACGGCAGTTAGTCTGCTCTGCCAGGCCAAGTTTTTGTGTGGCTAATGCATAATAAACATCACGTGGTGCCCAAAAACCCACGTCCCCGTGGAAATAGCCATGTCAGCCTCCCGTACCTCATTCATCGAGGCCTCGCCAAGTAACCCCTAACCTTGGCGCTAGTGGGAAAGCCTGGCGGCATTAAGCTGACATGTAATAATAACTACCAACATAGTATAATACAAACTCCCCATTTTGCGCATATACTGTACCATTCAGACAATAGCAGAATTCATAGAAAAGGCCGGAGGCGAGTCCTCAGTGGTTTCCTGGGTTTCCCGATATGAGCATTAGCCGCCACAAAGGATATCCCATTTGAACCATCAGCCCCTGTCATGGACGATGTCCCTCAAATAAAAATTTGATGAAGATTCTCCAACGCCAGAGGCTCTCCAGGCGGTGCGCCATGAGGAAACAAGTGCTGGAATGCAGCCGAAGTGGCCGCGCTCTGACCCTCATGGCCCGGGGGAACAAGACAGGAGTCCTTGATCCTGGGAATAGGCCGTTTCTTGAAACCGTCTTGAGAGCCACCTAGAGACAAGAGCCAGCTGAATTCTTTCGTGTTTACTGGGGTTGACGACATAAGAAACTTCTTGCGAAACGCGCCTGGGCGCGACGTGCCCATATGTTTAAACATCCGAGAGGGGCAAAGGCTATGTCCAAAGTTCGCCCCCTAGTGTATCCGCCACGGCGATGACGAGTAAGGGAGGACTACCGGTTTCCTGTTCTTAGCTAAACGCGGAAGGAACCTTAAGGAGAGACGGAGCCGTCCTCTGTAAAGGCAATGTCTCAGGGTCCCCGCAAAGGCAGATCCGCCTCGCCTCTGGCAAGCGATGGGCGAGTAGAAGTAGGCTTCAAACAAAGGTCGAAAGGAATGAGACAAAGGCCCAAAGGGTCTATGAGGACCGTCAAAACAGTGAGAGGGTCCCAAAGGGTACACTCTAGGATTGGCCTCACGAAGAGAAGCCCCTCTAGAGATCTCTCGGAAAAAATCTTTCTCAAAGAAGTCAGCCCATTTGGCATGGTTTCGTGCAGATGGCCGACCTGTAGGCCCCCGATGGAGCTACAGAGAGGTTAAGGTGACAGAAATGTCCTATCTGGATATTTGGGCGATTGTGAGGGACAGAATTGTCCTTTGCTACCATGAGACCCATTTCCTCCATCTGTAAGCGTAAAGGGAAGCTGTGCTAGCTCTGCCGAGAGGACTGGCTAGTCTCGAGTTCCTGAAAGGCCCGCGTGGAAGGGTATTGAGGACGACCGGACCCTTCCTTTCGAAGGGATTTAGATCTCGCACGAGCCTGAAACAGAAGCCAGCTGGAAGTGAAGAATCTTGATTTGGCGTGAGGGAGCCCCCCGAACGGGTGCCTGGACATGTCTCCCACCTGGTGTTCAACTGGAGAGGGGTCGTGAGTGTGGGAACGTGATCCGGAACCTACTAGGGCCACCATGGCTATGAGATTGAGCCTGGTTCATCTCGATCTCGCCTTCCGATCACCTGTGGGAGCGAAGAGGAAGGCAGAACTATAGGCCCACCAGGGAAGGGAAGGGCGGTTAATGTTTCTTGGCGTAACCTGGTCCGGACCGGGGACACATACACTGGCATACGATGTTGAACGCGTTGGCAAACAGGTCGAAGCATTGGTCTGAACCAATGTGCCCACACGGTTGTAAGGGAAAGCCTCTGAGGTCCATTCCGTGTGAGACGACTTGGAGCGCTGAGGAGAGTCTGCCAATGTTTGAGTCCCTCGAATGTGTCTCGCGCGAAGGGTGACCCCCTGCTGTACACCACGAGGAGAGGCCTCTGTACGGAGGGAGAGGCCGATGAGTGTGCTCCCCCCCCCCACTTGTTGATGTTACACTACGAAGTGGTTGTCCGTGAAAAAACAAATCGGTGGGCGACTATGGACTGGACAGTGGAGGAGGGCGAGCCTGACCGCCTCCAGTATCCAAGATGGTTGATTGAAGACGAGCAGGACAAGGATCCTCAAACCCCCAGCTGACTGCTCGCCAAATGGCCCCCAGGACCCGAGTTGGAGCGTCTGTGTAAAGTTTCCAGGGCCTGGGATGGGAGGAGATGGAACTCCGGTCCAGGGTGGATGGCTGAGCCACTCCTCCGTGCCCAAACGCACCAAGCCTTAGGAATGGTCCCCTGTTCCCAGCTGTCGTTGGTTCTGGACCAACGACGGCAACGCCTCTAAGCTGTCCTTTGGAACCTCCTAGGAATGAGAGAACAGACTCCATCATCCCCAGGAGAAAATGTCCTTGCCGAAGGGAGGAAGAGGCAAGGTGGAAAGGAATCCACTAGCAGCCGACCTCTCTCCAGGTTCGGAGACTACCATGGAGGTGGTTCGAAGCTCAAGCCCAGAAGGGGAATTGCTGACTGGGGCGAAGCTCGCACTTGGAGGGTTGGTGACGAAAACCCAAGAGACAAAGATAAGAAGTTTGGAGGTGTGATTGGGTAGGGACTGATGGGAGCCCAAGACGACCATCGTCGAGTAGACAAGGAGGCATTGTCCTCCTGTCGCTACGCCAGCTCCTTGACGACCTTCGTGAAAAAGGAGCCAGGGAAGTCTGAAGGGGAGGGCCTTGAATTGAAACTCCACACGCGCCTCCTCCAAGACAAAACAAGGTATCGTCTGTGGGACGGGTATGAGGATCTAAAGTAGCATCATTTTCAGATCCAAAGAGGTGGCCCTGTCCAGATGGTGGTTGGAGTCCCTGGAATCTGGCCGGTCACCATCTTGATTCTGGTTTGCCTGAGGAATCGTTTGAGAGGAAATGTCGAATTGCCTCCACCGCCCGAGCCTTTGGGACTACAAAGAGGCGAGAGTACAACCCGGGTTTTGGTTGTGACCTTCGGTGATGGCGCCCTTCCGGAAAGCTCCTCATTTCCACGAAGGCCCCTCCGCCTGGGCAGTGATCCCGGTGGAAGAGGAGAGGACGAAGGGGGGGGGGCGTTCGTGTGGCCCAGGTTAGACGAACCCCTCCTTAATCAAATACCACCCACGGGTTGAGACCCATGCGCCCCACGGTGGGCATCCGTACAGACTGCCTCCCAGGGGCAAGGCCGAGTTGTGTCGGAAACTGACATTTTCCGCCCCTCGGAAGTGATCCGCTATCCACCTCCGGCCGGCCTGTTGGCCGAACCGAAAATTTGTTGTGGTTTTTTCGGTTTGGGCGTAGGGTTTTTGCGGGCCTTGAGTCGTGCTTGGTAGCAGGGGTCGGGCTGGGTAGGGCCTACGAACGAATGGTCTAGAAGGGCGGATCTGGCGAGGGTTGTGGTCGCAAAAGAACCCTGTTTCCGCTCCTCACGAATGGGAAATGAACGCAGCGGAAATAGTCGCCGGAAAAACAACGCTCCTGACCCAATGCACGAAAGGGCCGCTTGAGTGCTGAGAATGCCTGTATAGCAAGGCATCTCTCACTGCCAGAAGGCAGTAAAGTGACTCCTGGCTGCGCTGTCCGCCGCCGCCCCAAAGTGGTGCGCTAGCGTTTGGACAAAAACAACATAAGGGTCCATCAAACAGGCTGTCCTGCCCTCATGTCTCCGTCTAAACGCTGAACAAGCCTCCCTCCTTTGGCCAGAGTTCCTCAGCTCGCTTAGAACAGTAAATGATGGCATGCCCGGGTGGTGTTAGAATCCACCCTGGCGATTCTGTCCCCTCTATCAGGTTTTGATAGAAAAGAGTGGATGTGGGAGAGGGGGCGTTGGAGTGACCTGATCACCCTGAAATGCAATCCCCTGGTGGGCCGATTGGCAAAAAAGAAAAGACATGGGGGCCTGAAACGCGAGTCCTTGAGGAATTGCCTCCTACTGGGCCGCAATGGTGCGTGACAAGAAGTCAATCCCCGTGGGGAAGGCATGTGCACCCTGCAAGAGGCCGATCTGTCCCACACAAAGGAGTTATGGTCTGGGGCGCTATCCTTGCCGATCGCTGGAGGACCCAGTGAAAAACGGGAAAAGGGAGAAGATTTTGTAAGGAGGGATTCCCTAACAACAAATCAGGCGCCACTCTCCAAAATGAGAGTCCCCAGACTGGGGGAAATCCTCAAACCCCCTCCTCAATTGGTGGGCCAGTATTTTCGTGAATGGGGGGGAATTCAGGTCCACATCGGAAGCCATCAGGTGCGTGGGAGTCGTGACCATCATGGGAAGAGGGGAAAACGAGACGCTCCCCGTTTCCATATTCCGTGAAAACCAGGGGACCGCCGTCGGACCAGCGCCCGAGAGAAGGGGCCCATCCAATCCCGCTCGGAGCCGATGCCACATGATGACCGAAGATGGATCAGGGGAAGCAGTCCAGAGCTAAGCCACTGGATTCCTCTCGGGGGAAAGAACCACCGGTCCCCGGGAAAAGAAGGGCTGTGGGCCGCAAAGCAGATCATCCTCGACCCGGTAACGCTTGCGCACCAAGGAGACTCTTGCCTCCTCATCACCCGTGGGTCCCGCCGGCCCCCTGCATGGCAGAGGGTTCGTGGTGTTTAACGTCGCCGACCTCCTGGCCGTGTGGTAGCGGACGGGATGGCCAGTCGATGCGTAAGACTCAAGGACAAAAGGATTACCTCCTGGCCCCGCTGGTCGATCCTCCCTCTCCCCGAGGAACGGGACCGCGGGAGACGTTGCCCAATAGGGGAGCGGAAAAGTCCCTCCCCAAGCGTCCGGTACCCCTAGGAGATTGAGACGATCGATCGGGGTGGGTCACCGTCGGTTGAGGGCGCAGATCCGAACTATCGATGCCTCGTAACCTGAACCCGTTTTGTCATGGGGTACCACCAAGACGGGCCACAGTCCCTCCACCACCGGAGTGTGAACGCTCCTCGGGTCCGGTCCTCCCTCAATTATTCATGACGTGCGGGATTCCGCCGCAGTCGTCACCCTGCCGGTCCGGTCTCGGCAAGGCCCCTGGGGCCGATGATCGCCGACGCGGCATGATAAAAGGGTCTCCTTAACGCGTTCGAAGTTCGAACACAACCAGTTGGGGAACGGGCAGATTTTAAACGGTCCAAGTCCTTTCATGGGACCTTCCCTTATTTTGCTTAGGGAAAGAAGCAAATGAAAAACATCGGCCAATGACTGCCGCTTGCCCATCCGACTGGGACTGACTGTTGGACTTCGTCCGACGATCGTTACCACCGTAGGGTAGAGGGAATCGGAATGATGTCGCAACACCCTGCGCGAACCTCCTCTACACCGACCGTAACGCTCATCTGTCTGAGCGGTTTGGAGTCCCGTGGAAATCGACTCACGCGCCCAGCCGCGTAAGACGACCTGCCGAAGAGTGGAGCTCTCACCGCTTAGTGTCCTATCACCATGTTTTGGCTCTGGGGTGGGAACACACACGAAAACGCACTATCGCAAAGGGGAATGTTTGTAAATTAAAGAGATCTATGTTTAGATGCAAAGGTCGATCGTAATGACCCGTTAGGCCTTCAAAATCAAAATGCGAAACGACCGCGAAAAATAGAAACCGCGAAGACGTGGAAGTGATCGAATCGGTGTCCGAATCAAGAAATGGACTAGACTCGGAAACAAAGGAACCGTAAAGCCCCAAGAAAGGGAAAAGGGACCGCGATGATCCGGACTTTCGAAATTCGAAACAAGAACAATCAATCGCGATCCGAACAAAGCACAAACGACGATGCGCGTAATAGATGAATAAAGCACACCAACCAGAAGCTCACAAGGCTCAAAGATAAAAGGTAACGCGCAAGCCACCACAAATAAGCAAGGAAGCAAACCACAAAGCTATCTAAACACTAACGGCAAAGAAAGGCGAGACAGAGCACAAGACCTTATCTTTGCTGACGGCAGGCCGAGAGAATGATACGGGAGCTGACACTGCTTCTTCCTACGGCGAAGGGGTTGTGCACCACGGTGACTGACTTTATTACGCATTAGCCACACAAAAACTTTCGCCTGGCTAGAGCAACTATCTGCCGTGAATGCTTGTCAGACATGACGTATATGACCCAACATCTTTTATGATCTGATTCTGCTCTTGGCTCCTCATCACAAAAAACGTCCAATTAAAACTAGTGGAATAGAAACTTGATGAAAGTGTAAAAATAAATATTAAATTAAAACAAAATTTGCCAATCCATGTCAAGTTAAAAACTTCACTAAAAGCCGTTTTTATAACGTCACTCAAGTACCCAAAACAAGTAATGTTTAACACATGTAAGTAAAAAGAAAACGTTAATGTAAATTGTGAATTGCACTATCAAAAGGTATAAATCTACACATTCAAAGCTCTCAAATATACTCTAACCATGAATAATATAATTATGCAGTTCCGAGCAAGTAAGAACAATTGCATCGTCTGGAAAAAAACAGCGCTAATTCACCGAGGGTATAAAAAAACATTGCCAGGCTTTGTAACATGAGAAGAGGTTATTGAGAAGTAGGAGAGAGACATATTTTATGACGGATATGTTATCCATTGATTTGAAAATGGAACTAGGATTTGTTTGAAGAATACTCTCTTAAACTCCAAAGCACGCTCACTTTTCACGTTCACTCCCTTCCACCCACCAGCCCCCTCTGCCCTTTGCCATCTGCGGAATTCGATGTGGTGATCACTTTTCCCAAGAGTGAACGAAATAAGGGACCTGGTACCCTACTGAAGACTGCCATACAGAATGATAAGGAGGGATGAAATGGAGGCTCCACTCTGATGAATCCACGGAGTAACTTGCGGTTCCCTGTTCAATCTTTTTTATCAGAGACAGATGCAGCAAAAGAGAGGGGAGAACAGAGAGAAAGAGAGAAGAGAGAGAGAGAGAGAATGAGAAAGAGAGAGAGAGAAGAAGAGACAGACAACAACAACAAAAGATACACAGAGAACACAGAACAGAGACACAAGACACAGAGACATAGACAAAGAGCGAGACAGACAGAGAAAAGAGACAGACAACAAAATAAACAGACAGACATACAGACACACGAACACACACACACACCACACACACAACACACACACACATCACACACACACACACACACACACACAACACACAACAACCCACACACACCCAACACAGAGGATGGGACGAATAGGTAGGTAGTGAATTGTAGTTTGACATGATGAAGCCCTTACAAAATTACTGTGGTGTGGAAATACATAGGTATACACATGAAGGAACCTGTGTAATAAAACATATCATAGTAAAATCTCTAGTCTATGCTATGCAATTCTAAAATCCAAAATTAAGGAATGTTAATGGATACAAAAATTGTATATCATATCTCCATATCTTTGCTAGGTATTTCTTTCTAATCCAAAAACTTAACTTACGTTAATAAATCTTAAATAAATGTTAGAGAACCACCCAGAGAACGTGACAAAAGAGTCACAAGACAAAACCACAACGCGTTTTCGACCTCTTAGTCTCTCGGACAGATATGAATTCCTATAAACGAATAAACAACGAAACTTCACTTAGCTTTGATCGCTTCAATGCTTAGGATTCAGCGCAAGAAGAAGCCGTTCTTCATAAGCCTTCTCACAGCGATCTGAAGCGAGATGCAAACTAAGTACTTTGCCTTGTTTTATTCGTTTTTATATATCACCTGACGAAGACCTAAGATTCCGAAACAGCCGTTGTTGTTTTGTCTTTGACTCGTTTTGTCCACGTTCTCTGGCGGTGTTGGCAAACATTTAATCCCAAAGATATTGTTTAATTTCCGCCTGCAGTCGTCTCCTTTGCAACTAGAATTACTTTAATTAAAAAAAAGAAAAGAAAAAAAACAAATAAAAGGAAGGCATAAATAAATGAAAATCAACTGAGAAGAACGAAGAAAAAAGAATTGGTGCATCAAAGAAAAATATCGAATTAAAACAGACACAACCCTACAACATCAAAATCAAGAACTAAATCAACATTTCAAAAGTAACAAAACGGATGTAAAACAACTATAGACACTACAAATGCCATGAACATCTCCAGACCCAACTTAACAGAAACACAGACACATAAACAGACAAAACACAGACACACGACCAGACACACCCATTGCTCCTCAAATAGTAAAACAATATGAAAATGAAAAGACAAAAAACAACAAATCATTAAATCCATACTAAACAAGTAATTACTGAAAACAAAGACAGTGACCAGAGTATATGTTGTCATTGTAACCAGTGACGCTCTGTAACCTCTCCCTCTCTCTCCTCCTCTCTCCCCTCGTCTCTGTCTCTGTCTCGCTCTCTCTCTCTCTCTCTCTCTCTCTCTGTGTGTGTGTGTGTGTGTGTGTGTGTGTGTGTGTGTGTGTGTGTGTGTACATGCAATACATTTGTAAAAGCCACACTTCTTTCCTCCAATAATTAGAAGTGAAACATAAGCAGAAAAAAATGATAAAAATGAACAGTTGAATAAACAAATGAATTAACAAACGAGTGCTCAAAGACTAAAAGACCAAAGATGTAAAGAAAAAAAAACCCACATAAACAAATCACTCTGATCAAACGAAGAAGAACAAATAAAAAGAAACATAGAAATACAATAGTAAAGGCAATTATCAAGAAAAAGGGAAGGAGAGTGAGTAGGATGTTAGGGGCAGAGCTGTATTCATGGTACTACCACTGATTTAATGTAAGCCAGTCGTGCTGGCGAACTAATAACACACTGACTGACAATTTCTCCCCTAACATACCCAAGACATGTGCGGGTTGTAAAGAAAAGGTGGTGGGAGAAAGACAGATGGGATGATGAGCAGAGGGCTGAGAGTGGGGGAACATAAAAGAGATGTCCTGATTAGGAAGGGAGCTAGGCCAGTGGTAAGCTCATTCCAACTCGTGAGTATCCCCCTTTGGCTCGGTGTGGTTTGATTACTTCAAAGACGTAAGACGGAGGAGGAAGTACTCGTCTTAAAACCGTATAAGGAAAAGAGATTATGTTGTACACTGAGTCCACTGGTGTGCTACAGGAGTTCTTCTTTCAGTATGGAAAGAGAGAGAGAGAGAGAGGGAGAGAGAGAGAGAGAGAAGAGAGAGGAGAGAGAGAAAAGAGGGGAGAGGGGGGAGAGAGAGAGAGAGAGAGGGAGAGAGAGATGAGAGAGAGAGAGAGAGAGAGAGAGAGAGAGGGGAGGGGAGAGAGAGAGAGAGAAATTAACTAAAAGAAATAAAATATTTAGTGTATCTTAAAAAAAGCCAATATAAAAGAAACACAAAGTCATGGGATAGAGGAACCAACGAGAAAAGCATATGACAGAATAAACGAATTGAGGAACAAATGGGTATACAAACAAAGAAATACCCAACACAGAAACCATAAGGAACAAACGAATAAGCAAACTCGTAGATCAGAAAAAGAAACATGAAATAGGAAATGAACTGGCAACAGAAACGAAGGACAATGAGTTCAAATAGAATGTCACAGTTAGAAGGGTTTTTAAGGCACTATATCTGACTTCTATCACCACATGTCCCATGGACATCCTCAGAACACACCAACTATTTTGCATCTGACTTGGTCGAGGAAAAGACTGCTAGGATACAGCAGAGAGAGCTGATAGTATTTGGAACATTAGTAAGATGAGGCTGTTTTTACTCAGAATGAGAAACTGGGGCAGTGGAAAAATTCATTCTGATCCTTGAGTGGTCTCCTGTGGATAAAAGTGGTTTAATTACATCTGAGGCACAGAGTGCGACAGGGGGCACTTGTTTGAAGATTGGTATGTGGAAAAGATCATGGGGGTGGTTGGTAGTGGGTCCATCATGGCTGGATTGCTGCAAGACTACTTGTATCCTGATTGAGTCTTCTTTTAATCTCGGGGGGAGAGAGGAGAGAGAGAGAGGAGAGTGAGAGAGAGGGAGAGAGGAGAGAGAGAGAGAGAGAGAGAGAGAGTCAGACAGAGAGACAGACAGACAGAGACAAAAACAGCACGCATGCAGACAGACAGTCAGACAGACAGACAGATTTAGAGAGACAGTGAAAAGATGGGCTGGTGGTTTTTGTTTCGTAAGTAAGTGTGTGGATGAAAGGGCACGTCCATTGTGATGAATCCTAAACCCCCTCTGGATGGGTATACAAACGTTGTTC
>CM031599.1:69926890-69936890 GCA_018398815.1 Conus ventricosus | reverse complement strand
TACCTTAAATCTCGTGTGGATCGATACAGTTTGAGGACTCTCAGACGAGAAACGAATGGGGAGAGGGGAGGGGGGGGGGGAGAGAAGAAAAGGGGAAAAAGGGGGAGGGGGGGAGGGGGAGAGAGGGGAGGGGGGGGAGGAGAGGGGGGAGAGGGGGGGAGAGAAGGGGGGAGACGAGAGGAGGACGAGAGAGAGGAGAGGGAAAGGGGGACCCCCCCAGAGGAGGAGGGGAGGGAGGGGGGGCGGGGAGAGAGGGAGAGGGGGGGGGGGAAGAGGAGAGGAGAGAGAGAGGCGGAAAGAGAGAGCCGAGAGAGGAGAGGGGAGGAACAGAGAGGAGAGGGGAGGGGGAAAGGAGAAGAGAGAGGAGAGAAGAAGGGGAGAGGGGAAAAGGAGAAGAAAAGGGAGAGAGAGGGGGAAAGGAGGGATTGGGAGTGGGAGAGGGGGCGAGAGAGAGGAAGAGGGGGAGAGGGGGGGGAGAGAGTGGGGGGGAATTGTTTAAAAGGAGGTTTGGGAAAGGGTGGGGGTTTTTTTGGATCCCCCGTTCTGAGGTGGAAAAAATTATAAAAATAAAAAAATTCACTTAGACATTTAAGCCCGGGGTCAATTTTTCCCTTCCCCCAAAAAGTGTGGGAGAGAGAGAGGGGGAGCGGGGCCAAAGCGGCGAACAGAGGCGGGGAAGAGAGAGGAGATGAGGGGGAGAGAGAGAGGAGAGGAGAGAGGAGGAGGGGGGTTTGTGGGGGACAAAACAGGACAGCCAAAGGAGGGCCCGGCGATGGCAGCGGGCGACGACCCCAAAGGAGAGAGGGGGAGGGGAGGGGGAGAAAAGAGGGGAGACCGGAGAGATTGAGAGAGAGGGGGAAAAAGGGGGAGAGGGAGAGGGCGGAGAGGGAGAGAGAGAGGGAGGGGAGAGGATGTGGGATAAATTTTTAAAGAAGGGGGTTTTGGGAAAAAAGGGGGTAGGGGATGTTGGTTGCCCCGTTCTAAAGGGGGAAAATTATTAAAAAAAAAATTTCCTTTTCCTGCGTTGGGATGGTAAAATGCATGTACCAGATTCCCTAAACCCTTACCCAATACATGATGGGGTGGGGGGAAAGGGGGGTTTTCGTTGTGGTACATACATGAGATGGATTTTGTCTTGGTTGAAATTGGAAACTAGGTTTGAAAAAAAATTTGAGAAAACCCTTCGTGCCCAAAACCTTCAGTGAAAAAGGTCAGGGGTGGCGATATTTGTGTTGAGATTTAAAAGAATGGGGAAGGTGTTGTGTAAAGGACGGTTTAAGGGGAAGCCGGACAAAGGGCCCTTAGGGGTTCTATCCGGACGGAAAAAAAACTTTTCCCCAAACCCAAGGATCCCTTTTTGTGTGCAAGTTGTTAAAAAAATTTTGGGGAAAACAAATTGAGGGGTGGCAGCCGGGGAAAGGTTTTTGGGGTGCTGCGTGGACTTTTCTGGGCGGGGGTATTTTTGTTGTGCCTGTACCCGGGAAAACGTTCCTGCGGCCTTGGATTACAGAGGGGCCTAAACTTCAGGGGTTTCTTCCAACTTTGGGTTTTTGGACAGGCCTTCGTTCCCCCAAAGAGGGGTTCTCGGGGCAGGGCTTTGGGCCCCCCGATTTTTGTGATTTTATACCCTTCCTTGGCTGGGCTAATGCTAACAAGTGGGGGAAATTTAAATGAAGTTCATGGGGCGCCCTGCGTTTTTGGCCTCTGTCCTGCTTTCCCCGGAAAAAAGCAGCCAAAAATTTGAAAAAAAAATTTCAGAATACCCACTGATTTCACAAGGCTTTCCTAAAAGATAAAGTGACCGCGGGGAAAGGGATCAGTGCTTTAATAGGGGATGGGGAAAAATTGTCCCCCTGGTCTACCGGCCATTTGTAAAAACATTTTTTTATAACTTTATCTTTCGGGCGTGGTTGAAAATTACCTGTGCCCTTGACTCATTGTGACTGGGTATATAATCTCTCAGAAAATGGGCACGCTCTCTTTTTGAAACAAAAAAAAACCGGAAGTAAAATTTTGGCGGTACCTGAAAACCCCTAGTTTGCCCCAAAAGCTTCCCCCCAAAACTTAGTGAATCCCCGTGGACCCACCTTTTTACTGGGGTGTTGGTTGTGAGGGGGGAAAACCCCAAAATGGGGTTGGGGGGAAAAGGGGGGCTATGGGGGAAAAGTAGGGGGTGGTTTAAAATTTTCCCGGAGGAAATTTTAGGAAATGTTTTTCGGCGGTTTGCCCTTTAAAAAGTGTAAAACCCCCGTTTAAATTGTTAACCCACCCCCCCAAACCAACCCCCCAACACACAAACTACCCCCAAAATCGGTGGTGTGGGGTTGTGTGGGGGCGCGCCGCGCGCGTGCCCCGCGTAGTGTGGGGTGTGTTTTGGTGTGTGTGTGGGTGTGTGTGGGGGTGTGTGGGTGTGTGTGGTGTTGGTGTGTGTGGGGCCCTGCAAGCATATTCGCCCCAATGTGAAGGGGCCCCTTCTCCCTTCCCCAAAAATTTTCGTCACCCCCTGTTTTTCCCTTTTCCCCCCCCCCAATAAAAAAATAAAAGAAATTTAAAATGAAAAACTGGGGTAAAAAAGTCTGAAACCCCAAAACAAAAGAAACAAAAAAACCCAAAAAAAGAGAAAATAGAAAAAAAATAGCGCACATAAAAATTTGTTTAAACACCCCCAAACTTCCAAACCAAAAAACTTCGCAAAAACTTCACAAGAAAAACCACCAGTCACAGACAAAAATACAAAAGCAAAAAAAAATTTTCCAAAAGGCAAGGGAATAAATGTGAAAATGGAATCCCCAGACCCAAAGTTATGTCTGGGGGTTCCTACGGGAAATTTATAACTATTTGTCTTCCCGGGAAACCCTCTAAACCCGCGGGCCTCCCCAAAATTTTAGCTTTTAGTTTGGGGGAAAAGACGAAAACCAAATTTAACCCGACAAAAAACGGTTGGGGGGCCCGGCCTGTGGTGTCCGGGAGAAGGCCTGAGAGGGTGGTTGTTTTTAATAGGGCGATTTACCTTGTTTGAAAACGAGAACGGGCCCCCGTGGAAAAATTTCCCTTTTAAATCTGTTTGGATCGATTCAGTTTGAGGACCTCTCAGAGGGGCCCCCAAAAAGGGGGAAAAGGAAACTAGTTGAAAGTTTGAAAAGAGATAAAGGGGGGGGGGGGAAAGGGGGAAAAAATTGGAGCCCAAACCCTAAAACTTCGGGCTCCCGGCATATCGCTGTTTCCTTTAATTACATCGCTTCGGGTTGAAGAGAGAGAGAGAAAAGAGAGGGGAGAGAAGGGGGGGGAAAAGGAGAGGGGGAGGGGGAGAGAGGGGAGGGAGCCGGGGCCCGACAGACAGAGGGGAGGGAGGGGAGAGAGAGGAAAAGGACGGGCCCAAGAGAGGAGAGAGGAGAGAGGAGAGGAGGAGAGAGAGAGAGGGGAAAGGACAGACAGCAGAGAGAGAGAGAGAGGGGGGGAAGGGGAGAGAGAGGGGGTGAGAGAAGAGAGGGGGGGAAGGGGGGGGAGAGAGAGAGAGAAAAGGGGACAGACAAGAGAGAGAAGAGAGGAGAGAGGAGAGAGAGAAGGGAGGGGGGAGAGGAGAGAGAAGAAAAAAGGGGGGAAGAATAGAAAAAGGTGGGGGCCCTGTGATCAGGGGGTTTGTTCTACAGGGTTGTTTTCCCAAAAAGAAACCAAGAAAACCCAAAAAAAAAACCCCCCCCCCCCAAAACGAAGTGGGGGTGAACACAAAAAAACCATTTCAAATATCTAGTAAAACCCCCCCCCCCCACCCCCAAAACCTTTTGATAATCCCTTTTTTTCATTTTAACTTGATATATTTGAAAGAAAAAACAAATAAATACTAAAAAGAAAAAAAAAAGAAAAAAAAAAATACATGAAGAAAAAAAAACCAAGAAACAAAAACCACCAAAAGACGGGCCCGAAAAAAAAAAGGGAAAAGAAGAAAAAAGAGAAGAAAAAAGAAGAAAAAGGGAAAGAAGAAAAAGGAAGAAGAAGAAAGAAGAAGAAGAAGAAGAAAGAAGAAGAAAACTGACCAAAGACAGAAACCACAAAATTTAAAAGCGGGGTTATAAAAAAGTGAGGAAAAACGACCATTAAAATTAAAAACCTCTATAACACTAACAGCACTTGTTTTTAAAAAGGGTTTAAACGGGCAATTTAAAACCGTTTTAAAAGGAAATTTTTTGCCTCGGGGAAAAAATCTGTTTAAAAAACGCTTGGTTGGGGGGGAAAAGGCCCGAGGGGGTTGGGGAGTTTTTAAAGGTTTGGAGGTGGGGGGTAAATGAAAAAAATGGCTTTATTTAATCAATTTTAAATTTGGGGCTGAAAGAAAACAGCTTTTTAAAGGGCCTCCGAAAGGTAAACCGTATGTTTTTAAAAACCCACCCGCCCAAAAAATTGAGACCAGGGGACTCATTTAAAGACTGGAATAAAAAAACTTTGAGGGGGGGTTGAGAGTGGTATACCTGGGGTGTCCCAATGGCTTAAATTTTCAGTTTTTTCCACATCCCAACACACGTCTCTCTCTTTTCTCTCTCTTTTTTCTTTCTTCTCTCTCTCTCTCTTCTCTCTCTCTTCTCCTTCTTCTTTTCTCTTTTTCTCTCCCCTCTCTTGTCTTGTCTATCTGTCTGTTTTTTAAACCATCTTCCCCCCCAGGAGTTGGGAGGAGGAAAAGGAAAGAGAAGAAGGAGAAGAAGGGGAAAAAGAAAAAGAAAAGGGAAGAAGAAGAAAAAGAAGAGGAAAAAAAGGGGCCCAAAAAAAAAACCCCGGGGCGGGGAGAGAGGGGAGGGGGAAAAGAGAAAGGGGGAGAAAAGGGGGAGAAAGAGAGAGAGGGGAGGGGGGAGAGAGAGGGAGAGGGGGAGAGAGGAGAGCCCAATTGACAATTGACAATGGTTTAATTGTGTTTTTCCCTGTGACCCGTTCCCAATCCAAAAAGAAAAAAAACCCGTAAAAATTTAATGTTAAAAATTTTAACTCAAAAAATAAAATTGCCCAATAAACCCTGTCACTTTAATGTTTTAGGGAAAATATTTTATCTACTTGTATCAAATTTTCCCCCTTTTTTTTAAAAAGTGGAAAAAGAAAATTTAAAACTTTAAAGTTGGTATCAATATCCCCCATTAAAAAATTCCCTGCCCCATTGCCATTTTTTGACAAATAATTTCCCTGGACTTTTGGGATGGAATATTTTTTCTAAGGAATTATAATTTTTAAATTCAAATGGACGTGGAATTGGGTTTCACATTTGGTAACATGGGGAAAAACGGTGTTCGGTAGGCAAGAAGCGGAGCGTGACTTTAAATTGTTGGGACCCCCAACCCTGAAACGTACAAAGGCCCATTTTTAAAATTCTTTGTTAATGAAATCAAAATATTTTTACGTTAAAAAATATTTTTTAAAAAAAAAAAAAAAAAAAAGAAAAATTTAAAGATAAAACCCCCGTTGCTTTGACTTAGTGAGAAATCCCTGACAGAATAAACAAATTAAGGCGCCCTTAAAAGACCCTGAGAAAATTTTCTTGTTCCCGATTCCCCCTTCCCCCCAAACATACCCAAAAAACCTTTTGAACACAAAAGATGTTTTTACATGTGATCCCCCTTTTTGAACCCTTTATTTTTTTCCCTGTAACATATGCAGTTGTTGTATGTTTTTCTGGGAGTTCTAGTGGGGGTGTTTAAGGGAGCCCAAAACCAAAAGTTGATGCACCTAGCTGCGAAAAATTTTTTAAATGGGAAAGGGCCAAAATTTCGCCGAAACCCCCCCAAATGTCATTAGGCGGGAAAGTTGGTACATTGAGTATTAATTTGGGGGTTTTGGTGGGGTGGAGTTTTTCAATGGGATTGGTAGGCTTTATCCCATAATTTAAACCCGTAGAGAAGGGGAAAGGCCCCCAATTGAGCATCGAAATTTTAAAAGAAACAGGTTTGGGAAAAGGAAACCTTTTTTTTCTTGTGTTTTAAGAATCTCGAAGGGGCTCTTTTTGGGTCTAGCAAACAATCAAAACCCAGTAGCAAACATAAAAAAAACTAATTTTTAGTTGGAAAGAAAACCCCCAAAGTATTTATACAAATTTGAAACTTTTCCTTTTTAACCTAAAAAAAACCCATTTTTCCCTTTAAACACCTAGAAACCCCCCTTTTAAAAAATTTCCAAAATCTTATTTTTATCTAGATTGCCTTCAAATTTAAAAATTCAGTGCACGACTGTGAGAAAAATTGATTTGTTTTTTTGACCGCTATGTAGATGACTTTTAAGGGCCTTTCACCCGGGGAAAAGGGAGGATAAAAAGTTAAATTTATCATTAGGGGGGGAAAATAAACCCCCAGTTTCCCTTTTTAAATATGTCGTGGGCAAGTTATTGAGAAAATAGAAAAAAGAAAGGGGCAAAGGAAAGAAAACCCTTTTTGAGACTTGTAAGCAGGGAAAATAGTCAGTTTGGATTTAAAACAGATTGACCCCATAAATTTAAACTTGGGAAATACATGTTTAAAAATTTTTCAACATTTTTCCCTTGGGGCCCCTTTTTTAAAAACAGTATATTAAAAAAATAATCCATGCAGAACTGTGCCCAAATGTTTTTACTAAAATTTCAATGTAGGCAACGTAAAAAATTTTTTTTTTTGGTGGACAGATTTTTCTCAATCCCCGCTAGAGCGTGAAAATAGGGTTTTCGATGGGGGGAAAAAGTTTTCCCAAAAAAACCTGCTTGGCATATGAAAAAACCCGAGTTGATTCAAAACCCCAAAAAACCCGCCGCTTATTTAAGAATTAGTGTGAAAAGTTTCCTGATTTTGAAAAGAGAGTTCCCTCGAAAAATTTTTTGTGTTGTTTTTTTTTCCCCTTTTTATTTTGTGGGACAATAATGGTTTAGTAATTCGTCCAAAAAAAAAACACCATTTAAAATTTTTTTTGAAAAAAAATGAAAAAAAGGGGAAAAACCCTGCATCTTCTGCAGCTTTTTTTACTTCACAAATGGCCCTTTGGGCCCCGCTCCCTTTCCCCACATTTGGACTTTTTTTTTGTTTTTTCTAACCTCCTAAGTAGTAAAAAACACGGTTAGTTTGGGTCGGGAAAAGGTTTCGGGGAACCCCCGATGCCCAAATTCCTCAGTCCCCAACGACTCCGTTTTTAGTGGGTTTATCAAAGGGTTTAAAAACCCTTTAACCCCTGTGAAATATTCCCCCCCGCGCCGTTTCGGTATTTTTTGGCCCTCAGACCAAAAGGGTTTTGGGAAAAATCTTTTGCGTTTTTAACAGAGAGTTAATACGCTCAACTCAAAAATTTGTGGCTTTTAAAATTTTTTTAAATTTGGGCCATAACCCCGTTTAAATTTAAAAAAAAAATTGTCTTTTGGGGGAAGTCCAGATTTTTATTTGGCAGCTAGTGCTTTTTAACTTTGACTTTGGTATCCGACATTCCTTGCCCAAAAAAAAAAGAGTCTGAAAACTACCCTGGTTTCAAGGTTTTTTTTGACGCATAACAGGCCTAGCTTTCCCTAAACCCCGGGGAAAAATTCAGGAAAAATGCTTTTTTAAATACATATATCAATAAAATGGTGGCATATTCAATTTTTCCCGAGAAAAAGTGGGGCCCTTTTAGAAAAAAAAAACCCTCAATTTTGTCTTATTCCGGGAATTTGTTTCTTTTTGTTTTAGGTGGGGGTGGGGGGGGACGGGTTGCCTGAAAGTTCTAAAAAAAGGGGGGGGGGGGGCTTTTGGGGCCCCGATTCAATTTTCAACCAAGAGAAACTTTTGACGTTCGGAAAATAAGTCGTACAAAAATGAGAAAGGTCTTTACATTTGAACCATGGACAGATAAAAAGGGGTGAAGTCTCCCTGTAACAACCGTGGTTGGTTCTTTTAACAATCCCCCAAAAAAAACAAGCCACGGTTTTTAAAGAGGTTTTCCCCAAAACCATTAAAGTACTGGATCATTGTTGACGTGATTTTTTAAAAAGGGTTTAATGGGATGAACTGGATCAGCAAAAAAAATCGGTATTCAGGGAAAGCTATTTGGAGGTTGGTTTCCCCCAAAATCACCACTAATATAATTTTAGCCCGTGGGAAAAAAGACTGTTTAAGTCCATGAAAAACTTTCTAAAGCTTCAAAGTGACCAAAAGAATTTGATGACTGGTTTAAAAAACAGAAAATGTTGGGGGGAAAAATTTGACAAAAAAGAACACAATATCATGGTCCAAAATTTTGGGATTTCCTAGACCTTTTACACAAATGACTTTATCCCCCCAGAAACCCCCTTTTTGAATTTTTTAAATTTATTAAAAGTTTTGCTGATTATTTAAAAGAAGTTTTCCCCCAGATCTGCGACCCCCTAATTGGGAAAGCTTAAGTTTATTTTTTCTAAATTTGTCAAAAATTTTTAAAGTGATAATTTTAAAAAAGGACTCATTTAAAAAAAGTTTCAAAAAGGCCTTGGTCAAAACTTTTAACGAAAATTGTAAAATCCGGAAATCAGCAAGTTTGCTTGCAAAACCTTTAATTTCCCCCAAACCCCTTGACAGGCTTTTCTCCCCTTTTTTTGGATGATCCCTTGCCCGAAAAGGGCCCGGCCCCCCTTCCTTTTGTGCGTTGTAGGGTGAGGTTTAAATTTTGGGGTTTCACCCGTGAATTTCTTGTCAGTCTTGGGGCTGTTTGCTTTTTTTCATTGGTCTAGTTTTGGGGGGTTTTTTTTTTTGTTTTTTGCGGGGTAAAAAGGGCTTTAGGGGGTGTGGATTAGTGGTTTTTGCCTGGGTTACTCGTGTTTTTTCATTTGGATTTGGGGGTCCCGGAACCCGGCAACCCAGCCTCGTGTCAGCCTTTTGGCCCGTTTTCCCCCGGGGGGATTTTTACAGCAAGGATAAACAAAGGGTGCCGAGGGTGGGATTTTTGGACTGGGCCATGAGGGATCGGGGAGACAGGTGTTTTCCCGGTGTTGGTTTCCCGTAAAGGGTTTTGGCCCGGGGGGACGGGGACCCCTTTTCGTTTGGCACTGGGTTGGGGACCAACAATGGTTCTTGGGGACCCCTTTCATTTGGTCGGTCGTGTCGGGGAAGAAGGGGGCCCCAAAGGCGGAAAAATTTGGGTTGGGGGGTTTTGGGTGGGGGGGGCGGGAAAGCTGAAGAAAGTTTCCCTGTTGGGTTTTTTTTGTTTTGAAGGGCGCTGCATTGCCTGAAGGAAAATCCTTTGCCTTGGGGGAATTTTTGGAGTCTGGGGGAATCAGGTTCTTTTTCAGGAATCTTCCGATCATTTTTTTCAAAACTTTATATGGCACAGTCTCCTCCCCAAATTTTTCAATCCGTTTGGTAGTGGTTTACGTTGGGGGGTTTTGGGAGTTCAGAATTGGTGTTTGTAGGAGTTTAAAAAAATTTCCCTGAGATTTTTGTTGTGCTCTCACGAAGCAGGCCACTAGGCTTGGGGTTTTGGGTGCTCGAACGTGGTCCCTGCTTTTCCCGAATTTGGAGTGTTTGGGGGTCCTTGTTTGTGGTTGGTTTTTTAAGGCCTGGGAAAACTCTCATATTTGGTTCAGGGGAGATATGGGTTGTTGCTGGGAGGTTTTTCTGTTTCCTGAGTGCGACCCAACGTTGAGCTCTGGGACTGGGGGGCTGAATCACGACGTTCGTGGCTTACAGTATCCTTCGGGTGGGGCCGGCTGGGGCCCCCTCAAATTGTGTCAAAAGATTTTTTTTTTGGTCTGGTTGACCCCTGTGGTCCATAGTTTTTCAATTGCTGGTTTTTAGCACTATGTCGGGAGATTCTTTTTGTTGTATACCAAAGGGGTCCTTTCTGTACATAGACAAGTCTTCCCGCATTTCTCTCCTCCCCCACAAATTTACTTTGAAAGGTCGTAAGGTCCGAGGCTACCGGGTTCCCTTTAAAAAACCCCGCCAAAACATTCTTTAAAAACTCTGGCCCCCAGGTGGTCAGTTATTTTGCCAGCTGAAGAGTGGGCCCCCGATAGGACCCCCAAAATACTGGGGTTTTGTTTTTTCTGGCCGAGCCGTGT
>CM031599.1:69904390-69921890 GCA_018398815.1 Conus ventricosus | reverse complement strand
AGAGATATGGTAGAAAGGGGAATGGAGTTGATGTGAATCTCAAATTGCAATGCAGGGTGACATTAGGTAAATTCATTGTATATATGCACTTTCAATACACACATAAAGAACATCACGTAAGATAACAGTCATGCACACGTTACGCACGTTTATTTCAACTGATTAGCATTTGTTAATCTAAAGGATTTATAAATAGGTGGAAAATGTTCATAGATAGTCAGAGAGACATAGAGACAGACATACAAATAGACAGACAGACAGACAGACAGGCGGTAGGGAAGAAGGAAGGTAGGTAGGTAAATAAATGGATAGATAAATGGATGGATGGACAGACAGACCTACATACATACATACATACATACATACATACAGACAGACAGACAGACAGACAGACAGACAAAGGTACAGATAAATAGATAGGTAGATACATAGATAGATAGATTGATAGACGGACAGATAGATAGATGATAGATGGATAGATAGATAGATAGACAGACAGACAGACAGATAGATAGATAGATAGATAGATAGATAGATAGATAGATAGATAGATAGATAGATAGATAGATAGATAGATAGATAATTCGCCGGTTAATGATATAATATCAATGACTTGTTTGATTGCACTTATTTTCCATGATGCTTTACGTGTTCAGCATTTCCTTAAAATGTCTGTTTTCGTTATTGACTTTATAAAAGAAGAAAATATGTGGAATTGAAACCTGTCATAAGTTAGCCACGCATGTCGTTCCTCATTGCATAAAGCTGCGTAGTTGACCTACAGCAAAACTCTAGCTTCAGCAGAACTGCTATCCATTTGTCATTGTCATGTTGATTTCGGGAGAACCTGTATTCTCTTCACATCCATTGTATGATCTTTATCCCCATAATTGCTGTTCATAATCATGGACATGAGAATCACATGATGGATCATGCACACTAAAGCTGTCTCTTTCATCACGCAGCAAGACAGGAAGAATGGCCAATCGAGACCCCATGTAGCAGACCAGGCTGTATGGCTGCTAGCAGGAAGTACAGAAGACGGTCTCATTTATCAACAGACTGGCTAGACTGTGTGACCAGTGAATGGTATAACGAGTAAGAATAATAATAATAAGAAGAAACATAAAAAGAAGGAGAAGAAGACGAGTTTCACTTTAAGTTCTATTATGGTTCAACCAGTCTGTTCAAAGACACTTTTCGAGCTGCAGCGCGAACGTTGGATAGTCCATAGGAACAGACCAATACCTGACCAAACATCACGTACCAGTCTGTTACGAGCTTGGAATGCAGATCATGTATCTATTTTGTTCTTATCTATTTGTAATCTTCGTGTTGCACAACTAGCGCGCGCGCGCGCGCGCTGTGTGTGTGTGTGTGTATGTGTGTGTGTCCCCTGGCTCGCCTTCCATACCACTTCATAGCCATGTCGCTTATTCTGGTTCTCTGCCACACACCATCATGTCCCGCTGTAGCCATGATGTCAGCAATCCATAGTGAGTGTAGTGTGTGTGTCGCGCGCGCGCGCGCGCGCACACACACACACACACACACACACACACACACACACACACACACACACAGCCAGACAGACACACATTCATGTGCCTATACATACCATGTACTTGTAATATCAAAACTTGTTTCTTCCACTATTTTCTTGTCCAATTAAAGAAATTTATATATGTATATACAGACAGACACGCACCATATGAACATGGAGAGTTAAGCGCTTGTGATAGTGACACTTCACTGTCACTACTTAGTTGTATAATGGAAGAAGATGGCAAAGAAAAGAAAGAGAGAAGCAAATAAATAGATGAACAAATGAATGAATATTTAAACACAAAGTACGAAAAGAAGCAAAACAAATAAGAAATTACACAAAAGAAACGCACAAACAGCCTAGTTAAACTTATGAAAGAAATTTATTTTAAAGAAAAGAAAAAAAGAAATACAAGTGCAAAGAAGCTCGACAGATAAAGCAAAGGGAAATAACTGTGAGAATGGAACGTCGAAGCCAGAGTTATGTCTGTGGTATTACCACTGGCTTCTGTCACTATCTGTCTTGCTAAAAACCTCTCAACGTACCAGGGTACGATCTAGCCACTAGCTTCGTGTTGACATAAACCTATCAGTGAAAAACATGGATAGAAACGAGAGTGTAGCGTGTATTGTAGAAAGGACTGAGACTGACGATTACTAATTCATTAGATGATTCTGTCTTGATATGAATGGTAGATGGGCCGGTAGACAACTACCTTAAAACAAGTCTTTTTTATCATTCTAAGTTGAACCAAGCGAAGTTATCTATGTGTCTGTCTCTGTCTGTCTGTCTGTCTGTTTGTCTGTCTGCCTGCCTGTCTCTCTGGTTGTTTGTCTGTCTGTCTCTGTCTGTCTGTTTCTCTCTCATTCTCTTGCTTTCTCTCTTTCTCTCTCTCTCTCTCTCTTTCTCTCTCTCTCTCTCTCTCTCTCTCTCTTGCTCTTCTCTCTCTCTCCGTCTCTCCCTCCCTCCCTCCTTGCCACCTTCTATCTATCTATCCATTGATCTCATTATCTATCTATCTATCTATCTATCTATCTATCTATCTATCTATCTATCTATCTATCTATCTATCTATCTATCTGTCTGTCTGTCTGTCTGTCTGTCTGTCTGTCTGTCTGTCTATCTATCTATCTATCTGTCTGTCTGTATACTTATCTCAGTCTCTCTCTCTCTATCTATAAATCAATCAATCTATCTATCAACTTTCTTCCTTTGTTTTTAAACCTTTACATGAACAAATGATAACAAGGTGAAGAAAAAGTGCACAGTATGTGCACGTGCATCTTACGAAATGTTCATTATATGTGCGTTATAGTGCATATAATTGAAACCTTTTCCAGCCTGCTTTACAGTTTATGATTCACAATATCAGCTCCATTCCCATTTCCACCCAATCTCTCTCTCTCTCTCTCTCACTCTCTCTCTCTCTCTCTCTCTCTCTCTCTCTCTCTCTCTCTCTCTCTCTTTGCAATTGACTTGCATCGTATTTCAAAATCACGGCCCAGAAGAGAATACACCATGCCTCATTTTAGGTCTGAGATGCTGTCACATTCTTGGCTGTCTCGGTGACTTATTTCTTCCCTCGGTTCCTCGCGCGCGCGCGCGCGCGCGCGTGTGTGTGTGTGTGTGTGTGTGTGTGTGTGTGTGTGTGTGTGTGTGTGTGTGTGTGTGTGTGTGTGTGTGTGTGGTGTGTGTGTGTGTGCGTATGCCATTATTTTGTTTTGCTCAGTTGGCATACATCTGTATCTACTGTTTGTAAGAGCTGTGTCGCCATGTTTTGTTTTAAGAGACAGGACAGTCGTATGTATCTACTGCCGAAATAAGCTTAGGGGTACAGCTCCATCTTCCTTCCTTTTTTGTACTTTTTTACGAGCAGATGCCAGGCAAAATAGCCACCCCCCAGATGTGGTTTCTCTTTACCAAGAGAGGTCGTCGTCTCAACAGAGTCATCTTCAGACTCGTTGGAAGAAAGGAACTCAGTGTTAGACAGACATCAGGTCTGTGGTCAGACGTATGCAGTCTGACGAAGCCATTGAAGTCTGACCTTTTTGCAAGTATATAGAACTTGGGCTGGTTCGTTGCTGTTGGGTCATCGAAGCTGTTGGATTGCTGTGTGTCCACAGTGAAGGTGGAGACTTTGATGTGCAGGGACTTTGATTTGGAGCGACTTGGATGTGCAGTCACTTTGATCTATACTCACGCTTGAAGCCAGAAGAGGCTTGTTATACTGGTAGTGTAGTGATTCCGTCGAGTGTTCTGCAAGGCAGGGTTAGGGCGAGCAAACAACGACAGTTTGCGGAAGGGCCGTGAAATGCTGGAAATTCCATTTTCAACAATACTGTTTGCACTCCAGCCAAGGCAGGATCACTACAAAAACAGCAAAGTAAAGGCAGGAACAAAGAAGAAAGAATGTTGAAATTTCAAGCAATAAGGTTCTTTAAAGAAACGAAGAAAGGAAGGAAGAGGGCGACATCCCAATAACGGATCATAATGCTTCCCCATCAATCTTTTCCATGAACACTCTTTTTTATCCCAATAACGGATCATAATGCTTCCCCATCAATCTTTTCCATGAACACTCTTTTTTTCCAATCAAGGTAGGCCTTTTTCATGTCGGTGGTTAAATTGTGGGCCTGAACGTTGTGAGGACATCATCAGGACAAAGTCAACGAACTATGAGGTAATACATACATAGGCATAACTCTGTACATAACATAATCTCACAGTTGCGTTTTCATGATTTGCCTCTTTACCTTTGTACTCCCCCCCCCCCCCCTTGTTTCTCTGCTTTTGCTGATCTTTTACATTTACTTAGTTTACCTGTTTATGGGCGATTTTTTTTCTACTCTTCAAAATTTACATTAATTCATAAATGCATGTATTGTTTCCTTCCCCTTCGTATTATTTTCTTTAGTAGAGGAAGTAATTATGGACAGAAAAAACAACAAGCATAAAGAGTTCTTATACGTTTTCATACTGTTAGAAGTTATTTATGTGTGTATTGAAAGTCAATACTAATTGTGTGCATATGTATTTCTGTCCAACATTGCAATTTTCTGATGATTCATCATGTGGGACCACGTCTTTCTCTCTGTCTGTCTGTCTGTCTGTCTGTCTGTCTGTCTGTCTGTCTTTCTCTCTCTCTCTCTCTCTCTCTCTCTCTCTCTCTCTCTCTCTCTCTCCTCTCTGAGTGAATGAAAGAAAATTAAAGCAGGGAACATCAAGCCTCTCACAGTGGACTCTCAGTGCATGCATGTCTGTTTTCGGCACCCAAATCTCCACGAGAGCACCTCTTGTCTCAATCTACGTCTTGGAAGCAGTCAAACCACATCGATCTTCAAAGGGCCTCTGAAGGGGTGAAATATTCTTTTCCAATAACCCAGTCTGCATTCTGATCAAAACAAAATTATTTGATTTATAAAGTCCCCATCAGCCCTGTCTGCTCTTTCCCACCATTTTATTTCTTGCAGTCACCTTCTTGTATAATCAGTGCAGGCCCCTTTACATTGGAAGCGAAATTGTCAATCATGGTTTTTGGGGGGACATGAACAGCGTAGAGAGTTATCGAAACATGTGAAAGTGCCATTGACAAAATGTTACGTTGCCTCCAACATTTCATTCTCATGGCCCTACTTTTTCCGTTTTCATAACTGGCTTATTTGCTCTTTTTGTCAACTTTTACTTCTGTCTCTGTCTCTGTCTCTGTCTCTCTTTTCTCTCTCTCTCTTTTCTCTCTCTCTCTCTCTCTCTCTCTCTCCTCTCTCTCTCTTCTCTCTCTTATTTCCCCTCTTTCGTTCCTTTCTTTCTTTCTTTCTTTCTTCCTTTAATGTTGCTGAATCAATTGTGAATTTGTTCACGTACTTTGCTGTTTCTGTTTTTTCTTTCTATGCTTATCATTGTTCTTTGATCTGTTTGTTAATCCTCTCATTTATTTATCGAAATATGCATGCTCAATGTTTGTGTTGAGAATTTCTGTGTGTGTTATTTACATTAATCCACAAACAAGGACAGAGAATAAGCCCTTAATCCTTTACCGTATACAGTTTTCAGAGTTCTGACTTCTCTCTCTCTGTCTCTGTTTGTCTGTCTCTCTGTCTCGCTGTCTGTCTGTCTGTCTGTCTGATTCCTCTCTCTCTCTCTCTTTCTCTCCTCTCTCTCTCGTCCTCTCTCTCTCTCTCTCTCTCCTCTCTCTCTCTCTCTCTCTCTCTCTCTCACTTCTCCTTCTTCTTTTTCTTTTCTTCTCCACTCCCTTACTTCTCCAAACCCATAGTAGACTGTTCAAGATATTAATAAACACACAGCACGTCCCAAACACACACACACACACACACACACACACACACACACACACACACACACACACACACACACACACAACACACACACACACACACAAAAAACAATGCAAATCCATGCTTACTCAAGACACATATAAAATAAACCAGAGATGACATTTTAAAACTTGTCTTCTTCATATTTCAGCCATTGTGCACGAAATACACAAAAAAGTACTCCTCAAACCCCAGCCAGCATTTAGAATGACCATGTATAAAGCAGGAGTGGGAAAGTGCAGGCTAGTTAAGAGACAGAGGGAGAGAGAGAGAGAGAGAGAGAGGGAGAGAGAGGAGGAGAGGAGAGAGAGAGAGAGAGAGGGGAGAGAGAGAGAGAGAGAGAGACAGACAGACAGACAGACAGACAGACAGACACAGCCAGCCTGCCAGCCAGCCAGACAGACAGAGAGGGGGAGGGAGGGTTGCGAGAGACAAAGAGGGAGAGAATGGAGAGAGCGGGAAAAGTAGAGGGGACAGCGCATGTCAGAGGGAGAGGAGAAAGAAGAAAAAGAAGAAGAAAGAAGAGAGAAGAGAGTGAGGAGAGAGAGAGAGGAGAGAGAGAGAGGAGAGAGGAGAGATGAAGAGAGAGGAGATGAGAGGAGAGAGAGGTTAGTTTGGGCGGAAAATGATCGAATCAGGAAACAAAGTTATGTTCTAGTATTCATACCATGGAACATCCTTGTTTATCCCATTCTCATCCCATCATGTTTTATATCCAATTCTAAATGAATCACTCTGGTTGGTTTTACAGTATGGATGTATTCAAAACCACACGTGACCTTTCAGAAGTTCCAAGGAGCTGTTGTTTACCTGCCAATTCAAAAGTAATTAAGTACAGTCATTTTATTTATGGACCACCATGCTCGCCTTGTATTCTCACCCCATGGGTCTTTCCTCCAATCATACTGTTTGTAACCAGATTATTTTCCCCAAGCCAGAAGCGAAATCCTAGCCAAGACGCTACGAGGCTCAGTCAAACAGGGGTTACAGGAGCAAATGCCCCGCTTCATTTTGCTTTTTTGTTTGCTTCTTATTTTTGTTTTTGTTTTTAATGCTTCACCATGTGGAACACACCCACCTGATTTCAACTTCTCCCATCCTCCCTCCTCCCTTTTCCTGTGCCCTCTCTCCCTCTCTCTCTCCTTCTCCCCCGTACCTCTCATCTATCTCTGTGTCTCTCTCGCCTCTATATCTCTTTTCGTCTCTCTCTGTCTCTGTCTCTCTATCTGATCCAATGACAATGTAATCAGGCACCAGCTAGTGCGCCTGTAACACCCAACTCATGGTGGGCTCCAGGATATTCCTATACGCATCCGCCTCATCTCTCATCAATATATCAATCTTTCAACAAGTCCCTCCCGTTTTCTTTCATGTCTCGGAAGTTCTCAAACCTTATCTATCCACAGGAGATTTGAGGTACTTTTCCGCCGGCGCAGTTCTCATTCAAACTAAAGCACAATCACCTCAATAATTAATTACCACGGGTCTCGGTCCTGTCTACAATACACCATGAGTCTTGTCCTTAACTGTATTTGTCGTTAATAGGTTTATGTCTTCTCCATGCCAGGCTAAATTTTGGTTCAGTGCGCTGAGAGGATTCCAGCAAGACTGATAGTTACAAAAGCCAGTGGTAATGCCACAGACATTACTCTGCCTCCGTCAAGCCATGTCCACAGTTATTCCCCTTGTTTTTGTTTTTGTTATAATTTGTTAAAACCTTCTTTCCCTTTGTGTTTCTGTCTGTAGCTGTGTCTCTTTCTTTGTAAGTTTTTGCGAAATTGTTTGTTCGTTTCTTTGTGTGTTCTTATTATTTGCATGTGCTTCATACTTCATCTTTTGGTCGCTGTTATTCATTCATCTAATCATTTTTTTGTTGTTGTGTATATTCAGATATTTATCCACAAATCCATTTGAATATTTCTTTCATGTTCTTTTTTCTGTTTTGTGACAGTAGATAATTTGTTTGTGTGTGTGTGTGTGTGTGTGTGTGTGAGAGAGAGAGAGAGAGAGAAGCGAGTGTGTGTGTGTGTGTGTGTGTGTGTGTGTGTGTGTGTTAGTGTGAATAAAATAGATTCATATCATACATGTACTACAGCTCTCTCTCTCTCTCTCTCTCTCTCTCTCTCTCTCTCTCTATATATATATATATATATATATATAATGCTGAACAATTAAGTAGTGGGGGGAAAACAAGTGCAGGTTAACAATTCTTCCGTCAATATAGTAATGACTTCGCAAAGATTTTAAATTTAGAAGAAAAAAAAAAAAGGGGGGGGGGGGTGTAGGTTGAGGGAGGCTGAAGATAAAAAAAATGGGAAAATATATTATAAGTATGAAAACCTTTCGCTAGCTGCATGTGGGAACCATCGTAATCCCTCTCGAAGGCAGATCTATATGTATTGCCTGCTCCTAGGCCTTTCGTCCGTTGGATCTGACTCATATAAATATATGCATGTATATTGTATGTATGTATGGATGGATATATATATATATATATATATATATATATATATTATATATATATATATATATATATATATTATAAAGCTCACTTTGTCTGTCTGTCTGTTCACTTATACACGGCCACAGTTTTAGGCCGATCGCCACCAAATTTGGTATCAAGTATCCTTGGTGTCCTACAAACAGCAACGTTGGGTCGGCGATCATGTGATGCATTACGTCGTGACGCACTTTGCGTCCACATTCGCAAAACTGCACATCGGAACACTACACGACAGACAAATTCACCGGGCGAGACGGGGGTCGAAGCGCATAAGCGCTAGTATATATATAATATATATTATATATATATATATATATTATATATATATTATATATTATATATATATATATATATATATATATATATATAGTTAAAACAAGTTAAAAGAGGAATCTTAAAACTATCTACAAATTTGTTTCGAGGCGTGTTGCGCTGTCTCAGGATGGTTTTTGGTTTGCCCACCCCCGGGATGTTATATAGCTTTGTGGGCTCCCGTTTGCGGTTGTTTGCACGTGCGGGTTAGTGCCGTCAGTCATTGTTTTTCCCCAAAGAACAAAAAGCAATAGTTTTCAAACTTGTACCTACGGCTAGAGAAAAATATGACAAATATACATATCAAAAAAGTAGAAGAAAGTAAACGTCGCGAGGTACCGAAAACTTCGAAATTAATCATTTTTGACGCATTATTTTGCACTCCGACGGCCGACCGTCTGCTGTAGCCGGATTCTGCTGCTCGCGCTGCGCGCGCTACGTCATCTTCCTTACGGGCGTGGCGCCACCCACATTTTCAACTGCAAAGTGATGGCGGCAACTGTTTCCGACACCGGCGAATCCCACTTTGGTTGAATAGAACTGATTTTCGATGTGCAAGTTTCACATATAACAACATACATAACAAAGTGAATACATACAAGACTGTTTGTCATCTGTGTCTTGTATTTTCAGTGCTTTTTATATTTCGTCCTACTGCATCAACACAACTTTCCCTCCACGCAGTCCTCACTGGAATGTATGGTCAGCAACCATCGTCAAAAACACACACACACACCACACCCCACACACACAAAACCCCACACACACACACACACACCACCACACACACACACACGTACATCAGATGAGAATAAAACTTAAGAAATATTTACGTAGAAGTTACAACTTAGGTAGTCTATCTTTCTTTTCCGCAGTTACAAGTTGTGAGTCCGCGTGTGTGCTGTGTGGAGAAGCACTTCATCATAACTGTCAAGAAACAGGTGAAGCAGACTGAAAAAGGTTGTTGCAGGTTTCCTTAATGCATGCCGTTTGATAATTAAGAAAAAAATAACATTTTTACGTTGGACAAACTGTACATAAAGTGTGTCGTCAGTCGTATTGCAAACTCGAACGTTATCAAGCGAGATTTAAAACGACAGAGAGAGGCTCTGGACATTGAAGATCCAAATAACCTAGTACTTAGATCCAAACAGATGAAGTTTGATTATTTCCAATGATTGCCTTCTTTTGTGCACAGCCTGTTAAAGATGTAAGAAAGGAAACATCTCCGTTTATTTACATCAGGACATTTAGTTTCAGTAAAATGTTGAAGACATTTGTTTGCATTGAGGACCAGAAGACAAGTGGGCTCACACTGCACTTGGAAGAATAAAAGCTGTCATTGATCTTCATGCTGCAATTTGTTGTATATCATAAGCAGTGCAGTGTAAATTTCAGAACACTGAAAAAAAATCCCACAGGCGTTCCTGAGTTCTTCAGAGGAAGAAACCGCAGATACTGCATGTGCCAACAAAGGGAGACCTGGAGATACACATCGTTTTCGAAGCCTTCACACGTGTCATTCTCTTTTTTTTTTTAAAGAAAATGATGATGAGTAGATCACAATCACTGATTTGTGTAAATAGATGGAAGGGCACTTTATAGATGGGGGCACTTCTTACACAGACATAAATACATGCGGCAGAAAAATCACAAACCACTTTGGAGATGAAGCAATAATTATCTGCATCAGAGGGTAAACAAAATGTCGTCACCTTAAGATCAACTTAGGGGAAAATCCTTGCGCAGTTTGCAAAGTCCAACAGAGAGAAAAAAGACACTGAGAAAGAATGAGAAAGAAAAAAAAAACCCAGAATAATCAAAACAGCAGCAAGATTACTTCTGTCAGGTATAATAAAAAAAACGCTGACACCTCAAAACAGAATATCCATCAGCATCAGAGATTTCAGACATTACAAGAAATTTAGACTATCTATACCATCCTCATCGCTTCTTTTTCTTAGTACCGTGCTGGAAAGGGGAAAAAAAGATCCTAACTTGAAAATTGCTTCTCTAGGTCAGGCACTGATGCAAACAGCTCGGCCAAAAGTCCTCATCCCACCCCTTCAGATTGCACTTGGAGTTGCCAAAGCACCACCTGACTAGCTCCAGAGACATTGTTGAACGAATTCACAGACTTGGTTTTGGTTCTTCATACACCGAGATTAATTTGCTTGAAATGTGTGCTGCTGCCAAGCAGGGAAGAGATTTGGGGGCGTCAACCCTAACAGCTTAATCCAGTTTGTGGCTGACAATGTGGACCATCAGGTCAGGACGCTTGATGGGACTAGTACCCTTTCATGGTATGGGCATTATTGGCGCCGTGACCCCTGGTACAAAACAAAGCAAAGCTGTCCATCGTGATGTAAACATATCGCCAGAAAAAATTTCAGCAATTGGCAAAATTCCCATTCGCTATTTTGAAGCCTCTGCGCCTAGTCTTCATTGGCATATGAAGTATTACAAAACTTCGGTATTGATGACAGAACCAGGCAACTGGATCTTCTGTGGAAAATTTTCCGGTCTCTCCGTTCCCCACGTCCAGGTTTTGGGCTGGGATGATGCAAACTGTAAGTAACGGAAACTACCCTGGTCAGAGCAGCTTCACATTTCACCTGATTATAGACATGGACCCAACAAATACGAGCTGCACATTCTCCACACTGCACTTGGTCTCATCACTGGCTAGCGTTTACAACTGCACACCAGTTCTGACCTTCGGCCAACCACTCTGGTGGAAATCAACGATGATCACTGATCATGAGCCAGATAGCAGTGCGCTGCATTCCATCGTCCTTCGCCTGGGAGGATTCCACTGCGAAATGAGTTGCCTTGGTTGCATTGGAAAACTCATGGCAGGATCTGGACTTGAGCAAGTTTTGGAAGTGGTGTATGCTCAAAACTCGGTCATCCATTATGGTAAGCGGCAAGTCTGTTTCAAGAGCTGTCTGTGGACACTTCCTCGTAGATGCTGTGCTCAACGCACTGAACCTTCCAACTTACCCTTGAACACACTCAGTGTCAAGCAGCACTGAAGACGCAAAACAATGGAGAAATACCTTCATTGGCATCACCAATCCATGACGATGACTCACCACAAGAACAAGAAGATGAAGAACTGCAACAATGAAAGAAGGACCCAGTAGCAGCAGCATTTCAGAGCACCAAGGCCTTCATAGTGTCTTGTCTTTGTATGACCGTGTCACCAAGAAGGAACATACTGCAGAGACGAAAAAGAAAGTGCTGACATAAAAGCAGTGGAAAACAAACTTCTTGATACAAAAGCTGACCTTGAAGGAAGCCGCCTTGTCCCCCCTTTGGCTTCAGTATATGCATATGATGGATACAGTCCGGCAGTTTTGAAGGCAGAAAAGGACAGGCAATTGTATGCTGCATCTCCATGTCTTAGAAAGAATGCTGCCCTACCTGGCTGCGGCAGGTCACTCTCAGTATACCACATCAGTGCACATATACCTTCAGCAAATGCAGCAACTGAGAGATCGCCATCCAGATGTCCTCTATGCCTTTCAGTATGGAAAGAATGTCCTGCGCAGGAGTGACAGGTACTGGGCTGGGCTGAGCACTGATATGGTCATTGAGCAAGTCTGATGAAGTGTGCTGATTACACGGGCTGATCGGACTTGCAAGACTACCCAAGTTGGATTACATCTGAAGGTGTTCATTTCTTCCTGGATTTTTTAAAATCAGTTTGTGGTGATTTCACTGTCTAGAACTGACCGCTGTGTCTATGTGTCTAGGGCAATGCAGCGGTAAGTGATCACTTGTGTTCACGTCCAGGCAAAATGATGCATGTGACTGCAGATGTTCGTAAGCTGTAAACCCAAAACCGCTTCCAGGTTCAGTACATTTTCAGCAATATTTGCTCAGCCTTGCTTCTCTCTATGATTTTCTTATCTAACTTCATTCAGTACCTTGAGATATTTCGAATGATATGCTACATGACTATATTTTACGAAGTTGTGAAGAAATGCTATAAATAGATTTATGATGACGTCATAACCTTATGAAACGTGACCTCGCGACATTTTGATCGTTGTACTTTTTTGATATGTTAAAAGTTCACTATTTCCCTACCCATTCCACATGAAATCATTACTATTGCAATTAGTTCCTTTCTTCACTCTTTTTTTACATTGGCTTACCGCACTAGGTTGGCTGCGCGTGTTTTTGGGGGCTTTCAGGTTTTTGTTTTGGGTGTGTTCGCTAACAACGATTTCCATTTATGCCTGCAGTTGTTTACTATTTCTGTTTTGGTGTTTAAAGTTGCTAAGTGTGGTTTGCATAGTATTAACCATTTTTCAGTTAAACATAGGTTGCACCTTTTTGAAACATTGCTGTATGGTGATGCTCTTTTTATGATTTTCCAGGATATATTGTAGCTTGTTTTTGCGTCTTTAAGTTTCCAGATATATTTGCTCAGTTCTGTTTGGTTTTTATATTTTTCTTTATTAAATGACATTGTATACCAGGCTACTGTGACATCAGAAAATGAAAAAGAAACATACATAGGGATCACTGAAAACCACTTCAAAACCAGATATGCAAACCACAAACAGTCATTTAATAAAGAAAAATATAAAAACCAAACAGAACTGAACAAATATATCTGGAAACTTGAAGACGCAAAAACAAGCTACAATATATCCTGGAAAATCATAAAAAGAGCATCACCATACAGTAATGTTTCAAAAAGGTGCAACCTATGTTTAACTGAAAATGGTTAATACTATGCAAACCACACTTAGCAACTTTAAACACCAAAACAGAAATAGCAAACAACTGCAGGCATAAATGGAAATCGTTGTTAGCGAACACACCCAAAACAAAAACCTGAAAGCCCCCCAAAAACACGTGCAGCCAACCCGCACGTGCAAACAACCGCAAACGGGAGCCCACACGCTATATAACATCGGCGGTGGGCAAACCAAAAACCATCCTGATGACAGCGCAACACGCTCGAAACAAATTTGTAGATAGTTTTAAGATTCCTTTTTTAACTTGTTTTAACTAATGTTGCTCCCCAAGGGGTTGAGCACTTAAAAAATTGTTTTAGGCATTTTAAATATACTGATCTATATATATATATATATATATATATATATATTATATATATATATATATATATTATATATATATACACACATTGAGAGAGAGAGAGAATGCTGAACATTTGTAGTACACTCTCTCTCTCTCTCTCTTTCAATACACACATATGTAAATATATATATATATATATCTCCTCTCTCTCTCTCTCTCTTCTTTCTTTCTCTCTCTCTCTCTCTCTCTCTCTTTCTCTCTCTCTCTCTCTCTCTCTCTCTCTCTCTCTCTCTCTCTCTTATATATATATATATATATATTAATGCTGAACAATTAAGTAGTGGGGGAAAACAAGTGCAGGCTAACAATTCTTCAGTCGTTATAGTAATGACATGGCAAAGATTTAAACTTTTAGAAAAAAAAAGGGTTGAAGATGAAGAAAATGGGGAATATATTATAAATATGAGAAACCCTTCACTAGCTGCCTGAGGGAACCATCATAATCCCTCTCGAAGGCACATCTATTTGTTTTGCCTGCTCCTAGGCCTTTCGTCCGCTGGATCGGACTCATCAGGGAGACACGGCTGGTTGTGTCTGTGTTCTTGGTGTCAAATAGAGACGCACCACAGTCCATAATTCTGTGGGGTTCTCAGCACCAAGGGGTCAAATAAGAATCCAACAGCACCCTCAAAGCAGCCAGCGAAGGGCAGTAAATGAAACAAAACGAAAGTGTGGAGAGGAAAAAAGTTGCTGAAAAACTAAAAACATTACGCAAACAGTACAAAATACAGGGGACAATCTTTGAACCTATTTACATTACCTTTCTAGCTTTCTTCATGTTTTCCGTATAGTGAGCAGCTAAATAATTTTGATGCTAAAAGCACACAGCATCTATGTGGAGTTCGATTTTTTCCCCAAAAAATATATCAGTAACATTCGGGTAATGCACATTTACGCACTTTCATATTCAATTTTCATTTTTTATGATTTGCCATCTCAGTTTTGCACATCAGAAGGGATACCTATTTAGGAAAGTTTCCTTTGTCTGTAGGGATCCACCTTTGTCTTATTAGTGTCTTTCTCTGTTTACCACTCTTCACACAAGTACCTCCTGCCTGCTTTTAAGTCTCAACACACCAGCTCTTTCCACACGGACCTTCAGGGGTCCACTGAAGGTTTGGGGCTACTGAACATTCTTTGTGCAGCAGCCTAGTTCCAGTTTCGAGCAAGACAGATTCATGTGATGTCGGTACTACAACTGTATGTCCCCTTCCACTCCACTCCTGTCATGTATTGATAGTGTTCAGCAATCGGGTACATGTGTATTTCCATCCCACATTGCAGGGGAGGGAAAGGTTTGTTGTTAGATAATTTGCCATCTCAGAACTGTGCACCCAACAACCCCTATCCTTTCCCAAACCTCCTTAACAACCCGCCCCAATCTCTCTCTCTCTCTCCCTCACAAACAGACACGGACACATAGACGCACATAAACACACATACACATGCACGCACGCACGCACGCACGCACGCACGCACGCACGCACGCACCCCCACCCCCCCCCCCCCCCCCCCCGCACGCACGCACGCACTCACGCACGCACGCACGCGCCCGCACGCACACACACACACACACACACACACACACACACACACACACACACACACACACACACACACACACACACACACACACACACACACACACACACACACACACGTCTCTTTCAGACCTTTTTGAACACCCAAGTCATGAACTCCAGTGTACCCCAATCTCTGTTTCTCTTATCCGTAGCTCCGTCTGCAGATGAGTTACCCATGTCTCATTTCAGGTCTCGGAAGTAATCAAACCACATCGATACAAAACAACTTTTGTTTACCTATACTGTGGTTGCTTTATGATTCATCACAATGGACATGCCCATTCATCCTCCCACTTACATCTGAAACATCCCCAGCCCATCCTTACACTGTCTCTCTAAATCTCTATGTATCTGTCTGTCACTCTCTGTCTCTATGTATCTGTCTGTCAATCTCTATGTATCTGTCTGTCTTGTCTATCTGTCTGTCCCTGTCTGACTGTCTGTCTGTCTGTCTCTTCAAGACTGAATCAGAAAACAAGTAACCTTTTGTGACTCCAGCCATGATGGACCTACTATAAACCCATCCCCATGATCTTTTCCCGCACATCGATCTTCAAACAAGTGCCCCATGTCTCATTCCACACCTCAGACGTAATGAAACCACTTCTATCCACAGGAGACCACTCAAGGGTCAGAATGAATTTTTCCACCGGCCCAGTCTCTCATTCTGAGTAACGCAGCCTCATCTTACTTACGTCCCACTACTATCAGGTCTCTCTCCTCTCTCTCTCTCTCTCTCTCTCTCTCTCTCTCTCTCTCTCTCTCTCTCTCTCTCTCTCTCTCTCTCTCTGTGTATCCCAGCAGTCTTTTCCCCGATCACCATTTCGAACTCAAGGTAGGAGGGGCTTCTGCAAGACAGAGGTAAAATAGTTGCTTGGAGTGTTCTGAGGATTTGTGTAGGACATGAGGTGACAGAAGCAAACTGTCTTGCCTCAAAAACGCATCTGCCTGTAACATTCTGTTTGAACCTCACTGTCCTTTGATTTTGTTTGTTGCCCGTTTCCTTGCTGTTTGTTTGGTGTTTCTTTGTCTGATCCTATGGGTGTTGTTGATTGTTCCTTTTGTCTGTATGTTGGGTATTTCTTTGTTGGAGACCTGTTCTTCCTTCTTCCATTGGTTCATTCTGTCATATGCTTATCTTGTTGGTTCTCTTATACCATTACTTTATACTTTCATATAATTTGGGTTTGTTAAAGGTACAGAAAATATTCTAATTTTTCTAGTTACTTCTTTCATCCCAACTCTCTCTCTCTCTCTCTCTCTCTCCTCTCTCTCTCCTCTCTCTCTCTCTCTCTCTCTCTCTCTCTCTCTCTCTCTCTCTCTCTCTCTCTCTCTTCTGATACTGAAAGAAGACATCGTATGGCACACCAGTGTACTTAGTGCACAGCATAATCTCTTTTCCTTATACCGATTTTCAGAGTTGTACTTTCTGCCTCATTTAACGTCTTGGAAGTAATCAAACCACACTGAACCACAAGGGGCCGCTCATGAGTCGGAATGAGCTTATCACTGACCTACTTCCCTTTCTAAGCGGGACAGAATCATCTCTTTTTAATGTTCCACCACTCTCAGCCCTCTCTTCACCATCCCATCAGTCTCTCTCTGAACCGCCTGTTCTTTACAATCTGTGCAGATCTCGGGCATATTGGCGGAGAAATTGTCGACCAGTGTTTTGTTAGTTCGCCAGCATGTCTGGGGTTGGATGACATCAGTGGTAGTACCATGAATACAGCTGTGCTCATGACATCCCAGTCACTCGCCTTCCTGGTTGTAATGATCTCCTCTGCGTTTGCATTTCTATATCTCCTCTTTTGTGTTTTAAAATCTATTCTTCTTCATTTCATCACACCGATTTGCTTGTGTGTTTCCTTTTTTAAAATATAAATATACACTTGGTGTTGTCTTGCTTCAGTGTGCATTTGCGTGAGTTTTAATATCTTTTATGCTTCACTTGGAGGTACTGGAAGACAGAAGTGTGGTTCTTATAAATGTATTGCATGTAAATCCATTTTCACAGAGAGAGAGAGAGAGAGAGAGAGAGAGAGAGAGAGAGAGAGAGAGAGAGAGAGAGAGAGAGAGAGAGACACACACACACACACACACACAC
>CM031599.1:69881890-69886890 GCA_018398815.1 Conus ventricosus | reverse complement strand
ATCATCAGAGACGAATTGGGCGAGATAAAGCAAGGCCTAACTAAAGTAGCGGAAAAGTGTGATCAAATAGATCAACGATGTAGCAGACTAGAAGAAGAGAACAGTTGGCTGTGCAACAGAATGGACACTATGACTGCTGAGTTGGATGATCTGCACACAGAGGCGAAAGAAGGCAGAGAGAGGTGTGCATGTGTGTCTGAAAGAGTGGAAGAACTGAAAGAAGAAGTGAATAGACTGACGGATGAGATTGACAAATTGGAGGATTTTTCGCGGTGGGATAATCTGCTATGTTTGGGGTTCCTCCTGTGCGTGGTGGTGGGGGGGAAAGGGGTATGATGCGTGCGCTCATGCGGGTGTGTGAGACATTGAATGGGGTAGAGGGGGGAAGAAAGTGGACAGAAGATGACATTGTAAGGGCACACAGAGTGGGGCGGGCTAGGCCGGGGGAGCCACGGACAATGATCGTGAAATTTAGTCAGTGGAAGAATAAGATGGAACTGCTCTGGAATAAAGAAGTAAGAGGTCAGCTGGAAAGAAAGGGGGTCAGACTAGCGACAGATTTAACTCGCAGGCAAACAAAGCATTGAAACAAACGGCAAAACAGCAAGGGAAAATAGCAGTGTTTGTTAAAGGCAAGCTGAGGGTTTTCAAACAGTAAACCAGAGAATGACAGACAGTTTGTGGAAAGAAATGATGTTGTTCGTGATGTGCCTGTACCTAAGCCCACCACCACCACCACCACCCCTAACCCAAACCCTGCCCCTTTCCTCGTCCACCATGAAAATCAACCCACTCTCCCATCACGCCCCCTCCCTCCCACCTCCACTCACAGGTTGTTGATGAAGCCACGTTGAAATCCCCGCAGACAGGAGACCAGAGGGAGAAGGGTGGAGAGCGTGCATCATCACCAGCCTCACTCTCTCCCTCCACAACAGAAGCGGGTGACAGGAGGGCGACACGCAGTACGGCGAACAGTTCTGGTTCAGGCGCACCAAGCCAGGTCACTGGTACGCAGCGTGCAGGCAGCACGGGAAACTCGCGAAATCGCAGGCAGTCCCTGGGGTCGCGTTCATACCCTGGCTCCCTTGCGGGTGTGATAATGCACGGCAGACAGGGATGGGCAATTACCTTAGCGGGCAAAAGTAACTTGAACAAAGCTAGCTCACAAAGACGGGGACGTACATCACGCTCGAGTACCAGCAATAATAAATAACATAAGGCCGATCACCAAACTTTCAAGACTTAATTTCCTAAATTACAATGTTGAAAATTTGAAAAATAAACTCGCTGACATTTTTTTCCTGATTTTGTTAACAAATATGATGTAATTTGTTTAACAGAAACTTTCATCGATCATGCTTTGGATTTCAGTTTCCACTTTAAAAATGATGTTGCGTTTAGTGCTCGTGCTAAGAAACTGTCTGTGCATGGACGCGTTTCTGGAGGAGTTGTTGTTCTTGTTAGAAAAGACTTAGCAAATTTTATACAGAAAATTGAAATTGTTTTGTGAGAATGTTGTCGTGATTCAAATTGATAAATGTGTGTTTGGTTTAGATAAAGATGTTGTGTTTGTAGGATGCTATGTTGTCCCTGAAGGAGGGCCCCTATATAGACAAATTAATCTCACAGATGGTTATCTTATGCTTGAAGATAGTCTGCTGCAGTCTCTTTCTGATAGTAATGTTTATTATATTATGTGTGGCGATATGAACGCCAGAACAGGTTGTGAGCAGACAAAGGAGGAAGAAACGTATAATTATGTGTTTAATGTGAAAAATGGTGATGACAACGAAAATGATGAAACTGTTTCTATGAAAAGATGTTCAAAGATAAAATTGTAAACAAGTTTGGTCGTTCCTTGTTGGACCTTTGCTTTTTGTTTGATTTGTGTATTCTGAATGGTTCGTGTGACACTGATGCTGATGGAGAATTTACTTTTGTTGCTCCCCAGGGTTGTAGTGAAATTTGATTATTTTCTAGTATCTAGTGAACTATGTTTATATTGTGCTTAAAAGTTGGGGATACTCTCTTTTCTTGGCATTTGTCAGTCCAGTTTACATGGAATTATTGTCCTGTTAAAAAAGATGTACGTTAGTTGACAGGGTGAGTGAGGAGCAAGTGGTGTGGACAGAGGAAAATGTACAAACGTTTAAGAATGAATTGAATTCTGATGATTTTAAACAGTGTTTGGTTACAGCTATGAACAACATGATAGTTGATGTAAATAAGTGTGTGGATGGTTTTGTTAATGCTTTATATGGAGCTGCGGCATGTATGGTAAGGAAAGTAGGAGGAAAAAAAACCAAATGAAGATTGGTTTGACGATGAATGTGAGAAAAAGAAGAGGGAAGTAAAGAGATTATACAAATATTTAGAAGGGCTAGATCAAAAGAGTCAAAAGAAGAAAGAGTAAATTAATTTATATACAACAGAAAGAAAAGAATAATTGATTTAGAAAAGAAAAGAAATGAAATTTGATGAAAACAGAATACTAAAGCTTAAACAATCAGTAAATGATCCCAAATTATTTTGGAGTACAATGCGATCAGTTAACAGAAACTACCATTTACAATGAAATAACATCACAGCAATGGTTTGACCATTTCCCTAGTGTATTCAACTTCTTTGTAATGGTCAAAGTGATCCAGTGGTAGAAGAAATAGAAGATGAACAAAATATGAGCTTTTGTTTGATGACCCTATAACTACAGACGAAGTAAGAGCAAGTATTAGAAATTTGAAGACTGGTAAAAGCCCGGGACCAGATAGAATAATAAGTGAAATGATAAAACAAAGCCAATGACTATGTGATTGATTTCTGTGTTTCTTTATTTAACCATTTGTTTAATCATGGATTGTTTCCCCTGTCGTGGTCAACGTCCATTATTGTACCCATCCATAAAAAAGCAGACCCAAATAAACCCAGACAATTATAGAGGTGTAGCTCTCACAAGTATAATTAGTAAAGTATATACTCATGTTTTGAATAGAAGATTGACACAATGGGCTGAAAAAGAGAGGAAAATTGGGGAAGAGCAGGCGGGGTTCAGGTCAAGGTACAGTACAGTTGATCATATTTTCACATTATATGCTTTAGTCCAAAAGTGCTTAAAGAAAAATACTAAACTGTATGTTGCTTTTGTTGATTTAAAAAGGCTTTTGATTCTGTTAATAGAAATGTGTTGTGGCAAGTTCTTAGAAAAACAGGGGTTAAAGGAAAATTGTACTATGCTCTTCATGGTGTATATCATTCAGTTTTAGCATGTGTTCGTGAGAAAGGATTGTACAGTGAATTATTCAATTGTCCTAGAGGAGTGAAGCAAGGTTGTATATTGAGCCCTCAAATGTTTGCATTTTTTATAAATGAGATAGCTTTAGAAATGTCACATAAAGGCAAACATGGTATACAGTTGATTGCAGGTGTTGTGGAACTGTTTATCCTTTTATTTGCAGATGATGTAATCTTGCTCTCTAGTACTGTTGTTGGTTTGCAAAATCAAATTAATGTTTTAAAAAATGAAGCAGATAGACTTCAATTAAGTGTTAATCTAGAGAAAACAAACATTTATTGTCTTTCGTATGGGGGGTTATTTATCCCAGTATGAAAAGTGGTGGTATGGAGATGTAGAAGTAAAAGTAACCAATAGTTACAAATATTTGGGGATGTTATTTACAACTCGTTTAAGTCTAATGCAGGGTGGCGTGAAATCGGCAGAAAGGGTAAGAAGGGGGTTGTAGAAATTTTAAGATGCATGAAAAGACTTAATAGCATTGACCCTTCTTTGTTCTGGAAGCTATTTGACTCACAAATAGCGCCTATGCTGACTTATGCTGCAGAAGTTTGGGGATTTAGAAGAAAATTTGGAAATGGAGAAGGTACATACTATGGCTATTAAAAGATTCATGAACATTCCACTGCATTCATCAAACACAATGGCTTATGGTGATTCTGGAAGATATCCTTTATTTATTCAAACGTTTTCAAAATCTATAAGTATTGGTTAAAATTGACACAACTTCCAACGTCAAGGCTATGTAGGGCAAGCAATATGATATGCTATATTTACAAATGGGAAAATGGACAAATGTAACTGGGTTAGTAAAGTAATACATGTGTTAACTATTAATGGGTTTGGGATTGTGTGGCTTAGCAAAGAGGTAGGGAACGAAAGGACATTTATGTCAGTATTTAAGGATCGCTTGATAGCCTACTACAAACAGAATTGGCATTCAAAAATGGAAGAAAATGACAAGTATTCATGGTTTTATTCCTTTAAAAGCATTCTTCAGCCGGAAATGTTTTTGAAATCTGTTACTAATAAATGGCATAGAAGCATATGGCCAGATTTAGAAGTCGGACCCTTTGGGTTTTAAAGCAAATAAGAAATGGTTTTGCAATGAAGTTTTCTGTGATGATGTTTGTGTGTTGTGTCCAGATAACAGTCAGGAAGATGAAGAGCACTTTTTATTTCAATGTAAGGCATATGACGATAAAAGGAAAAAATCAAAAACTGTTTAATTTGATGCCGGAAAGATCATTTTTATACTTTGATTGAACTATTATCTTCTGATGATGGAAATATTCTTTGTCTGTTTGCTAATATTTTGCTGATGTTATGATATCAGAGAAAAAAAAATGTCTGTTACTGTTTCCCCGTGAGACAGTGCTTTGGTTCTTCATATGTCATAGCTGGTCATTTAGGCCCCCGTTTGGTGATCTTTTGTTTGACGTTAACTTTATTATTCCCAGAGAGATCAATACCGGGAATCATGTTTGTAATATACTATACATTTTTCGTTTCATAAATTCTTGACGCTGCATTAATGATAGCCCCCTTGACATGAAGACTGTATTTTGTCATTGTCAATAAAAACGATTCTGAAGCGTCTGAAGCGTTCTCTCTCTCTCTCTCTCTCTCTCTCTCTTCTCTCTCTCTCTCTCTCTCTCTCTCTCTCTTTTGTATGTGTGTGTGTGTGTGTTTTGTGTGTGTGTGTGTGTGT
>CM031599.1:69864390-69869390 GCA_018398815.1 Conus ventricosus | reverse complement strand
AGGAGACGACTGTATTTTGATTGATTTTGAACTGCGCAGACAAACAAAAGCTTCTTGAAACTCGAAGGTCGCAGTGTGACAACAGTACTTCAAAACCATGAGATGAGACTAGAAATACTCACCTGAAGATTGAGATATAGCTAAAAGTGTGGGGATGAGAGTGGGATGCATGGAGTTATTTCATGGCTTGAATGTTACAATGATACTTTTTTGTTCCGGTTTCAGTCATCTTCCACCTGCAACATCTCTCTGTCTCTGTCTCTGTCTGTCTGTCTGTCTGTCTGTCTCTCTCTCCCTCTCTTCTCTCTCTCTCTCTCATCTCTCATCTCTCTCTCTCTCTCAATGGACTTTCATCTTGTTTCCAAATCACAGCCCTCAAAGGAATTCACCCGTGACACTTTAGACCTTGGTTCCTACCACATTCTGGACAAGATCTCTTCCTTCCTACATTTCTATCATCGTCTTGTGCCTCTCTCTCTCTCTCTCTCTCTCTCTCTCTCACTCTCTCTCTCTTCTCTCCACTCTCTCTCTCTCTCTCTTCTCTCTCTCTCTTCATCTCTCTCTCTCTCTCCTCTCTCTCTTAGTCCCTTAACGGGGCAAGGGCCGAATGAAAAAAAGCATGTGTTTGCTTATCTATTACCCTTGGAAATAAAGATTATCATCATCATCATCATCATCATCATCATCATCATCATCCTCTCTCTCTCTCTCTCTCTCTCTCTCTCTCTCTCTCTCTCTCTCTTCTCTCTCTCTCTCTCTCTCTCTCCTCTGTTTCTTAGTTGGTATATATCTCTATAAATTGTTCGTGGGAGCTGTAATAGGAAACAGACTGTGTGGATGCATCCACTATTGAAATTAGCGAAAGGGGGTACAGGTGCATCTGCCTTCCTTTTTTCTGTGTTTGTGCCAGCAGACGTGATGCAAATGGACAATGTCAGATGTGGAGGGGTCTTTGCTCAATAGTTATCTCCAGCCTGGTGGGAAGGGAAAAAAATCAATATTGTCAGGCAGACGTCTGGTCTGTGGTCAGACTTATTTGATCTGACCAAATGATTCAAGTCGGACTTTCCTCACTTGCGCTACCTTTCGGGAAGGCGGTGGGACGGGGGGGGGGGGGGGGGGGGGGGGGGGGGGGGGGGGGGGGGGGGGGGGGGGGGGGGGGGGGGGGGGGGGGGGGGGGGGGGGGGGAGGAGAGGGTAGCGAGTGTGCAGTGAGAATCATCAAACAAGTACAATGTTGTATGGAAACAGGTAAACGAATCATGTTTATATACATGATCAATAAACATATCAAGAACAGGTCATAAGAAATGCATGCACATACTACGAACGAAATACAAACGAATAAAAAAAAATAGACAAAGAAGCACAAAAAGAAATACACACAAATAACAACATACACGAGCTAACAATACACACAAATAACAACATACACGAGCTAACAATACACACAAATAACAACATACACGAGCTAACATACCAACAAATCAGCGAAACCCAAGAAAGAAAACAAACACAGAAGGAAACAGAAGATCATGGAAGCTTGTGAGATAAAGCAAGGGGAAGAAATGTGAGAACGGAAAATGGAGCCAGAGTAATCTCTGTGGCATCACCATAGGCTTCTGTAGCGATCTGTCATGCTGAGATCCTTTCAGCGCTCCAAGCAACAATTTAGACGCTAGCTTGGAACAGACGTAAACCTATTAACAACAAACATAGTTAGGGTCAAGACTGATAGTGTATTGTAGAGAGGACTAAGACCGTGGTTATTAATCACTAAGATGATTCTGCCTTGATAAGAATTGGAACGAATGCTGGTAGAAAGCTAGCTGAAATTAACTGTAATTGATATGCTTTTTCGATAAATTTCCAAGAAGTAAAAAATTAAAAAAATATCTATATGGACCACCAAAAAAAAAAAGAAAAAAAAAATGAGGGGCATGGGCGATATAGTGGAGTCCAGCGTGACGTGGGTGCTGCAGTAGTACACACTGGTCCTTGATTAAATCTTCTTTTGCTTGAGAGAGAGAGAGAGAGAGAGAGAGAGAGAGAGAGAGAGAGAGAGGGGGGGGGGGGGTGGGGAGGGGAAAGGCAGAGTTTAGGCTGATGAGGTTGCTTACATGATGAATAAAAAAAACAACAACAAAAACAACAAAACAGAACCCCCTAAAAAACAACAACAGAAAAACAAACATAAAACAAACAAACAAATAAACAAACATGGAGACAAACTAAAAAGAAGGGGGTAAACTAATTTGTAAGAACCAAAAATTATCTGAGCTCTATCTAATGCATGAAATGCTGAAACAATTAAGTGCTGAACAATTAAGTATTGGGGAAACCAAGTTGCAGGTTAACAATATTCTTCCATCGTTATAGTAATTACTTGCAAGAATTAAAAAAAAAAAAAATAAATATCTAAATGTATATGTAAATAATTAAAAACTGAAAACAAATAGATGAAACAACAAAATGACAATGTAGGGTAAAAAAAAAGGAAAAAAAAAAAACCAACCAAAGGAAGAAATGCGAGTTATGTCAGCCAGTAATAAAAGCGAGTGAATGGCCGTAGAACCAAAACTTCGACGATGCTAGCATATTGCTTTTGTAACCCCTGTTAATCTGTACCGCCTGCAACTCTCTGACCGGCAATTTCGCCGCTGCTGGGAAGAAACAAGCAGATTACAAAAGCAGCAGGGTTAGAGAAGTTTCAGTTTCAGTTACATCAAGGAGGAACCTGCGATCGACTAGTCCATATCCATACACCAAATCCGCTAGTTTGAGACCAGACTAGCATGAATTTAAAAAAGGCTTATGGATAATTAATAACAAGCTAAGATGAAATAATTGAAGAGAAGAGGGTATCGTGGCTACGACTATAGCATGATGTCTGACCTACGTATTAGCCCAATGCGCTGGTCAGACCAAAGATATTCGCCCTACGGAGAGCCTACCTAACATTTGGTTGTGTCTTTTTTTTGTTAGAGGAAAGACTAAAAGGCGAGAAGTTAAGCTGGGAGTTGTGGTTCATGAATGAAGATGACCACCCCGTCATTTGATACACATTTGAAAGGGCTGATAAACAAAAATCTTTGAAATACCTGTAAGGGTTTCAATGTGGCTTGATTTACATTGAAATCATAAAACTATATTTGAATGACTCTTTTAAGATTGTGATGTAGAAAAGAAAGTGAAGTGAATGGTAATGGAAAACAACCGGCTTCTTCCATGACTTTGGATGCTACATAAAATACGTTCTTGTTTTCCTATTGGTCCCCCTTTTACCCCATGACACACATTGACTGTCCATCTGTCGTCTGTCTCTGTCTCTGGTCCTGTCCTATCTGTCTGTCTGTCTATCTCTGTCTCTGTTACAGTCTGTCCTCGGCTCTCCCCCCCCCCCCTCCCGTCTCGTCTTACTCCTTTTTCTATGCTTGATCTCTCTGTCGGTCTTTGCGTCTGTACTGTCGCTGACTGTCTGTGTGCTCCGTCTCTGTCATTCCATCTGTTTTGTCAGTCATCCCCCCCCAACCCCACCACCCCCCCCCTCTGTCTCTGATACTCTGCCTCTGTCTCTGACACCCCCCCCCCTCCCCCCTCTCTCTTTCTATTTTTCCACCTGTCTGCTGTCTGTCTTTGCCTGTTCCTATCTGTCTGTCTTTCTGTCTGTCTCTGTCGATCGTCCTGCCTGTCTGCCCATCTATCTGTCTGCTGTCTGTCTGTCCCCTCTCTCCTGAACCATTCTCCTTCCCGATTTCTGTCTGCCTGTCTGTCTCTGTCTGCCCTGCCTGCCTGTCTGTCTGTCTGTCTCTGTCTGTTTGGTCTCTTCTCTGTATCTGTCCTCTGTCCTCTCTCTCTCTCTCTCTTCCGTCTCCTCTCTCTCTCTCTCTCTCTCTTCTCTTCTTCTCTTCTTCTTCTTCTTCTTTCTGCACCTCCTTGCTTCCCTATTCAGTTGACCAGTCGTCATTCTCTTTGGTATCATCACGTTTGACAGAGACTATGTTTTTTGTTATGAGTCAGTGTATACTGTTTTTCTTTTTTATCTGGATTATTTGGTGCTTTTGAACAGTCTTCTCCTCTCTGGGTGAGGGGGGGTGGGGAGAAGAGAGAGAGAGAGAGAGAGAGAGAGAGAGAGAGAGAGAGCGAGAGAGAGAGAGAGTATGAATCAGAAGGTGGTGAGTGACTAGTGTTCGACATAGTAATCAACAAAACGTTGCAGTGGGGGTGAATTATTTGATGTTACAAACACGGGCGTTATCAATGTACACATAAAGCGTATACCTTAAAAATACATGTATATGCTAAATACATTTTAGTTTCATTTGTTGAACTGGAATAGTTAGTTGCTCAATCGAGAGACTAAGTGACCACGACAAATAAAAAGATAAATGATAAAGGCAAAATAGAAGGAAAGAAAGAAAGAAAGAAAGATGAAAGATGCAATAAATAAAGAAGAAAGAAAGATGAAAGGGAGGAAGGTAAGAAAAAAAGAAAAAAGAAGAAAGAACGAAAGAAAGAAAGAAAGCAAAGAACAAGTCGAGAAAGAAAAAAAGCAAGTAAGGCGTTTACGAACAAGGATAGAGTGCAAAACATAGGAGAAAATGTTTGGAAGGCCACACTCACACAAGCTTCTGTAACTCTCTCCCCTGCTGATGTCCTCCTCACCACCGGGGGGGGGATTGACAATTTCGCCTCCTAACTTAAAGAGGACCCTCCGCTGATAACACAACAAGGCCACAGCAAGAGGAAAAGGGAAAAAACACGATGGACAGGACAGACAGGGCTGAGTGTTCTTCCAATAACTCAAATAAATGGGCATGATTAAATGCTGACTGTAGATTGGAAAAAGTGTATTCAGCTCTTAAGGTGCCTCGTGCGAAAGAATCAAATGGTCCTGATTGCTTCCCGAACGAAATTGAAGCAAGAGGTGCTCGGTGTCGAGATTTGTGCGTAGAAAAAATATCTGGTGCATTTAAAGTCATATGAGTGCACTTGCCTCTT
>CM031599.1:69851890-69859390 GCA_018398815.1 Conus ventricosus | reverse complement strand
ATATTAACATTTACATGTATAGTTAAAGCATTCTTACTGCAAAAAACGTCAATTTCACCACTTGAATATAAAGAAACCATGAAGAAAATAAAGAAAAAGGCAAATGAATAGATGCATGCATATATAAAAAACAAAATATGGACAAACAAGTACTAAAAGATAAACATGCAAAAAAACAAAACTGCGAGAGCTAATTAAAACAAACAACTCAGAAAAAAAAACCTAAAAAATTTTCCAGAAAAATACACGCACGCACGAAACGCACGCACCGCACGCGCGCTCGCACGCACGCACGCAATGCACGCGCGCACGCACGCACGCACGCACGCACGCACGCACGCCGAAACGCACGCACGCACGCACGCACGCACGCAAAACACACCCACACACACACACACACACACACACACACACACGAGCAAAGAAGCTTGTAGAAAGAAAAAACAAACAAAACAATTAAAACGAACAAACAAACAAACCAGAAAAGAAAGAAACAAACAAAAAAGGGAAAACATAATGGTGACAATGGAAAGTAGGAGCCAGAGGTATGTCTGTGTTTTTACAAAACACTTACGCACCGAGTGAAAATTTCAGCCGCTAGCTTGGAGTAAACGTAAAGCATTAGCAACAAAGTTGGGGACAAGACTGACGTGTATTGTAGAGAGGCGTGAGGCGGTGGTCGTTAATTATTGAGAATTCCTGCTTTGATAAGAATTGAATCGGTTCGTTGGACAGCTGTCTGAAGCTCCTGGGGATTAACATTGTTTGATTGTTTCCCAGACTTTACGTAAAAGGAAGAAGGAGCTACTTATCTGAAAAAAAAATGTATAGGGAAAAGAGTTTGAAGGGGGTGGGATTAGATCCACTAGAGTTCCCCCTGACTTGGGAGCAACGGAATATATTGCTGTTCCTGATAGATTTCCTATGGCTGAGAGAAAGAGAGAGAGAGGAGGAGGGGAAGAGAGAGAGAGAGAGAAGAGAGAGAAAAGGAGAGAGAGAGAGAAGAGAGAGAGAGAGAGTATGTGTTTACGTGAGTGAGTGAGTGATGAGTGCGTGTGTGTGTGTGTGTGTGTGTGGTGTGTGTGTGTGTGTGTGTGTGTGTGTGTGTGTGTGTGTGTCCTGTCCTTGTCCTTGCCTGTGTCTTTTTTCTCTTTTTGTATACGTTCCTCTCTTTCTCCCTCTGTCTCTGTCTGTCTGTCTGTCTGTCTGTCTGTCTGTCTCGCTCTCTCTGTCTTCTTCCTCTTGTTCTCTTCTTGCTTTTCCTTTGTTTCCTTTTCTCTTTTTCTTCTTGTTTTTTCCTTTGTTTCCTCCCCCCCTCCTCCTCCTCCCTCCCCTCGCTTTCTTCTTTTCTTCTTCTTCTTTCTTCTTCTTTCCTTCTTTTTCTTTTTCTTGTTTCTCTTTTTCCCTCTTCTTCTCCTCCTCCCTTCTTGGTTTCCTTTGCTCCTTTTCTTCTTCTTCTTCTTCTTCTTCTCTTCTTCTCTTCTTCTTCTTCTTCTTCTTTTTTCTTCTCCTCTTCAAAAGCCCACCTAATGGCTACTTGCTGTGAAGGAGTGGCCAGTGAACATACCCACACCAGAGGGCAATAATGACACCCCTGGAATCATCAGGTCAAAAAACCTGACAGCTCGACAAACTCCATGAGAGTTTAGCCTACATCTAGTTTTGGAAGTTTGAAACGATATCAATATTTCCCGTCGTGATTTTATGACATGCATTCGACTTGATCGATTTACATTTGAAACGCCAAACATATTATGTCGTGCACATTTACACAGGTCATCGAGTTACAGAGATCTACTTTTGGCTCTTTGGGTGAATGTGGAGAAGTATAGACTTGAGCAGATACAGAAGTCTTTGAAGATGATTTGATCCCCGTTTGCTTCGAGAGCAGTTTTACTCACGCTCGAGAGGTACTGTTAACCCCAGTCAATATTGAGCATGGCCAAAAAAACTTGGTTTTTAAAACCCTCCATCTTTGTAACTAAAAAGAACGTATTTTTCTGATATTTTGGTAATTGACATTTACACGATACACGATATTTTATTTGTCCTCATAGAATACAAGGAAAATTTTTGTTTGTGGTGCCATTATCAAAATTCACATATTGCAACAACTTATAAACTAGTATACATTAAAAATATTCCACTCTTTGCACGTGCTCAGTCTTCCTTGTCAATTCATTTATCCATCGTGTGTCACTCTTATATAATAAATACTAACACATGCACACACACATCCTACCACCCTTTGGTTCAGGTATTATAGTGCCTGGTTGAATGGATGGTCATGATTGTCCTCAATTTTGATGCAGGATGATTTTGGATGGGAGAGGGGAGATGCGGGGGCGGGTGGCGTGGGTTTTTAAGTGTAGAAAAACAACTTTTGATATTTGGTTAGAAAAACGAACACATAGTTGTAGCTACAAAATTCACGTTTGGACAACGTTGCTAAAAACTTACTTTTGAAAGTAAACACTGAACAGAAACATGTTCAACACATAAACAAAAGCACGGCGCGTGCGAGCATCCCCCTCCACACCCCACACACACACACACACACACAACACACACACACACACACACAACACACACACACACACACAATGTCCACCTGTGCCTCTCTCTGTCTGTCAGTCTGTTCTGTCTGCTGTCTGTCTGTCTGTCCTGTCTGTCAGCCTCTATATCTGTGTCTTTGTCTGTCTGTCTGTCTGCCTGTCTCTCTGTCCCGTCTGTCCCGCCTGTCTCTCTGTCTGTCTGTCTTTCTTGTCTGTCTTCTGTCTCTCTGTCTCTCCCCTCTCTCTCTCTCTGCCAGATTTTCTCTGCAACGAGCGAAGCTTTCGCACAAAACTGTCAATGCGAATGGTAAATAATACAATAGATTCATCTTCTTAAAAGCTCTGTCGGAAAGCACAATCCACTGGCTAACGGCGACGACCAGTTTCACAATAGAAGAAAAAAATATATCCTTACAAATCAAAAAGGGTTTCAAAGCATAATTCTCCCATTCCTTCTCGAAGGAGGTTACCTGTTCCCTGTGCCTGTCCCCTCTGTTTGTGATTAGCAAGATCTATAAATGAACCATAACATTTTGCTGCTGATCATATTCCAGATGCCAGCAACCATTCATTTAACTGTGGGGGATGTCTGCGGTCTCCAACTACCCTTCAAATATCATAATTCATACCAGTGTCATTAGTTTCTATTTTTCAACACAATACCTTAGTTCTTCTTATCGATACAGTGTCATAATTTATACATATTGTCCCCAGTTCTATCATTTATACACAATAACATAAGTTCCCCTATCTATGCTCAGTGTCCATATGTTTCGTTAAATTTATACGCAGAGTTCTTAGTTCCATCATACAAGCACAGTTCATTTAGTTCCATTATTTAAACATAGTGTTATCAATTTCAAATTTGGGGCGTCCCCGTTTCACCTATTCCCGTTTCACATATGCTTTGTTATTCAAATTAGCAAGATGGCTGCCCCTGATCCGTGCAGTTTTCACCTACTCAGTTGTTCCCCCCCTTTTTTTAATACAGAAGTTGCCAAAAGTCCAATTTTTACCTACCTCGGGGTTGGCAAGCCGTCAAATGTCCCCCTACGACCTGTGGACCTATGAATTGCATTTTTCGTGTTCTCTCTCTGCATGTCTTTCCCACTTTTTATTTTTTAAAAAAGAACTCACGGACTCGTACTTTTGTAAAGTCTTTGAAATGGAAATTTACTCAGTCCCTTTACTGAACTTTACTGAACAGACCCAGGGATGAGAGGTGATGAGGAGAAAGAATGATTCTCCAATAATTCAGCTGATGAACACAACATATGTGAATGTGATATCTATGTACAGTCTTACAAAGTAAGATTTAAAATATTTTAATTGAAAGGCATTGCTTTCACGTGTATTTTTACCCATGCTTAATGCGTTGGTAGGCTGTCGGTCGGGCCTCGTATGGCGGGAAAAACGACAGTAGGGAAATCGACCCTTAAGATAACATCACAGTAGGTGAATTGGCCTTCCGGAAGGTGAAACTGGGAAAGGGTGAAACTGGAAAGGTGAAACTGAATAGGTGAAACTGGGAAAAGGGGAAATTGGATGTCCCTTTACCCTTATTTATACACGATGTCATTTGTTCCATTTTAAATACCCAATGTTATTTTTTCCAGTATCTATATACAATGTCAACTGCATTTTTTCCCCTAAATTCCCCGTGGGTATCCTGCCATCCAGGTGGGATTCTGTTGCCCCAGGATAAAATTGCTATAAATTAAGAACAAAAATGGTATTTCATGCCTATTTCGTTTTGATGAAAACAGTTTTGGTGACTTTAAAGTAAAAAAGTCAGTTAGTCATTTTGGGCAGGGTTTGAATGTTAAGTGTATGTGTTTTGAAATTTTCGCAATAAGGAAGGGAGATAGAGATAGAGAGAGAGAGAGAGAGAGAGAGAGAAGAGAGAGAGAGAGAGAGAAGAGAGAGAGAGAGAGAGAAGAGAGGAGAGGGGAGAAGAGAGCAAAAACCATCCTTCTTGGCGTGCGCCTACCCGCTCCCTACCTCGCTGCATCTCTTCCACCCAGTCCCCTTCTCCACCCCCAACTACCTACCCCTCCCTTAATTCCCCTCTTCCCTCCTTCCGCTAAACCCCGTTTCTTTCATTTCTTGTCGTCGTGTAGCGCCAACAGTACTCGCCTCGTCATTCTCTTTTTAATCATTTTGTTCACTCCAGTGCGTTCTAGATATTTGAATAAACACTCCGTTTTGTTCTTTGTAAAACCACATTAAACCCCTTTTTATGCCGTATTCATAAAGGGCACCCACCCACTCTTCATCTGACAAGTTGCGGATTCAATACTTTCTATTCCTAGCTGACAATGGCATGGAACTCCAACAAATCCTGCAGCTGATATTAGACAGATTCATACATGGGTAAATTTAAAAAACATGCTTGGGGAAATATTTCGGCAGACTGTTACTTCAATGGAATATCATTCATCTGACCATAACATCAGATGATACAGTGTCGGAATTCCAGAGTAAGTGAAGGAAATCTTACTAGGGAAATGAAGCGTCGCATCAAGATCTATCAAGCGAAGAAAGCAGGGAGGTCTACAAATTTTTCAGACACGACCTGATTGATAAAGAAACATGGGGTGAACTCCTCCTCTCTCTCTCTCCTCTCTCTCTTTATCTCTCCTCTCTCTCCCCCTCTCTTCTCTCCCTTCCCCCTTCCCCTCTCTCTCCCCTCGTCTTTAAAATCGCTGCATATGCAGCTCAGCAAGGACAGACAAGAATAGGCTCTGCTTAAAATATCAATTTCCTTGATCGAATTAAAGTTTGCTGACCTCTCTCTCTCTCCCCCTCTCCTCTCTCTCTCTCTCTCTCTCTCTCTACTCTCTCCCCTCTTTCTTATTAGGACAGATTTTGACACGATCATAACATCAAAAGCAATGATATATGAATATTAGGTTCATTTTTAAAAAGTCTCTTTTTAGAAGCACTAATCCGCTGGATAAAGCGGCTGACACACTAGCCTCCCGCCCGTAAAGCTTCGGAAGTACCGGGCGAACCCGATCCCAAACATAGCGTCTGTCATAGTAAACGACATCTCAAATAGACTTTCGGCATCCAGTTAAACCCGACCGTTCGAGATACACCGTGCAATGTTCGAAACGGACAGTTATAAACCTCCAACCAATCAACGCTCAGCATTACGCCAACACCCATGGCACAAGGAAAAATGGCGTTTGTCCGGGAAGGTGGTTTAGACTGTCCGATTCGGAGACCAAACATTTGATTGAATCGTACCCAAAGCTATGATGTGCTTTGGAATGTCAACTCAAAAAATTATCAGAATCTAAATATTCGAGAAAAAGCTTCGTATTCAATTGTACAGTCCTTTGAAGTGCATGTGGGATCAAACTCGAAGGTTTAAAAATTTTAAAAAACTATTTGGGAAGGCCCCTTCCATCCGTTCAAACGTTTGGCAAGAAGAAAGAAGAGAAGAAGAGGGGTGGAGAGAAAAGAAGAAGAAGAAGAAGCAAGACGCAAAAGGAAAGACAAAGAAGAAAAACACAAAAGAGAACATGAAAGTAAAAAAAAAAAAAGAAAATAATAAGAAAAAAGGGAGCGGCAGCATAATCAAGCGTTCCTGGATCATGCCCTGTGGCGATGTGTGACTTATTAATCTAATCACGTAGCTGGTATTGCCAAACCAATCCCCTTTCTTTCTGCCATGATGAAATAAATACACGCCCATAACCCCCCAACGAATGCTGCTAACGACACCGAATCGCCTCGTGGAAACGACAACACAGAGGATACAAAACAAACAAGGATGGATTAAAAAAGAAAGACAGAAAAGGCTTTTTTCAAGCTTGATACAGGGCGTGTGGGCTAAGCTTGGAACATCCTCTTCTTGGATTGGCTCCACGTTCCTTCTGTGTGCTGTGTGCTGTCATTTCTGCTGGGCGATTATGTGTCATAAGCAGCATTCTTTTTGGAGTGAGGGGCGTTTATTTGCTTCACCATGGGGACATGAGTTTCTCTACTTGTTTCTTTGTTTTGCTGTTTACTGTTGCCCGCTCTAAAGATTTCCTGTCAATCGCTTCTTTCGTTTTCATCGTTATGTACATCACTATTCTTAAAATCGTCACTGTCTTTATGGTGTGTATTACATTGTGTAAGAAGAAAAAAAACCTTCAAAGAACAACATTAGACACAATAGGTGTGTGCGCGCGCGCGATCAGTCAAAACAGGTTAATGTATCTTCATTCACTTCTAAGGCGTGTTTTGACGACAACACCTTCATGTGATTAAGCTTTAAATATCCATAAACTTAAAACTGAGTAAATTTGAAAATGGAAATGTTCGCATACAAATCAAGCACATGTAAGCAAAACTATTGCTTCAACACAAATGCATATACAGATGTTTCAGTCACTGAACTCTGTTGTAGACAGACCATGTTGTGCTGACATGTCAGACAGCTGTACACATTTAAAGGCAGGTAAAACAAAATCTCGGGAAAGGCAAATTGCAAAAATGGCGGGGGAGGCGACAGCTTCGGGTGCAAGAAGTAGATCATATTTCTGGAGGCAGATTTTATTCCTGTCTTGTCTCTTCCTCCAGCCCCAGAATACGTTCCACCAAAGTCATCTCAGAAGACTTCACTGTATCAAACATCAGGCGAAAGAACATGTTCCAAACTCGGGAATTCTGTAACGAGTGACGATGCAACGTCTCGTTACTCACACAGTCATGCCATCAATGGCTTGGCCATGTCAGAAGAAGAGACAAGGGCCAGGTTTCCAAGGATAAGCCTTAAACACAACTTGCCTCGATGGCTTGGACTGGGTTGACAACCCACACTTCGTTTAAAGGATTATTACCAACGAGACATCAAGACCGGAGACAGACCAGAATGTGACAGAATCCAAGACCTAAAATGGGACGAGATGTTCTCGCTTGTGGGCTGTCAATTTAAAAAAAAACGAAAATA
>CM031599.1:69832250-69849750 GCA_018398815.1 Conus ventricosus | reverse complement strand
TTGATTTAGTTGGATCACCTTCACCCTGCCTTGCAGATAAACTTCACCGAGTCACTGTACGACTGATACTTCCAGTATCCCCTGGCTTCAACCATGGGTACAGCTCGAAGTCATCGCACATCAAAGTCACTGCACATCAAAGTCACTGCACATCAAAGTCACTGCACATCAAAGTCACTGCACATCAAAGTCACTGCAGATCAAAGTCACTGCACATCAAATTCACTGCACATCAAAGTCCACTGCACATCAAAGTCACTGCACAGCCAGAAGCATTGCACATTAAAGTCAGTGCACATCAAAGTCAGTGCACATCAAAGTCAGTGCACATCAAAGTCACTGCACATCAAAGTCACTGCACATCAAAGCCATTGCACATCAAAGTCACTGCACATCAAAGTCAGTGCACATCAAAGTCACTACTGCACATCAAAGTCAGTGCACATCAAAGTCACTGCACATCAAAGTCACTGCACATCAAAGTCACTGCACACTCAAAGTCAGTGCACATCAAAGTCAGTGCACATCAGAAGCATTGCACATCAAAGTCACTGCACATCAAAGCCATTGCACATCAAAGTCACTGCACATCAAAATCACTGCACATCAAAGTCACTGCAGATCAAAGTCACTGCACATCAAGTCAGTGCACATCAAAGTCAGTGCACATCAAAGTCAGTGCACATCAAAGTCAGTGCACATCAAAGTCAGTGCACATCAAAGTCACTGCACATCAAAGTCACTGCACATCAAAGTCACTGCACATCAAAGTCACTGCACATCAAAGCCATTGCACATCAAAGTCACTGCACATCAAAGTCACTGCACATCAAAGTCAGTGCACATTAAAGTCACTGCACATCAAAGTCACTGCACATCAAAGTCAGTGGACATCAAAGTCAGTGGACATCAAAGTCACTGCACATCAAAGTCAGTGCACATCAAAGTCAGTGCACATCAAAGTCAGTGCACATCAAAGTCAGTGCACATCAAAGCCATTGCACATCAAAGTCAGTGCACATCAAAGTCACTGCACATCAAAGTCACTCCACATCAAGTCACTGCACATCAAAGTCAGTGCACATCAAAGTCACTGCACATCAAAGTCAGTGCACACCAAAGTCACTGCACATCAAAGTCACTGCACATCAAAGTCACTGCACATCAAAGTCAGTGCACATCAAAGTCACTGCACATCAAAGTCAGTGCACATCAAAGTCACTGCACACCAAAGTCAGTGCACATGAAAGTCACTGCACATCAAAGTCACTGCACATCAAAGTCACTGCACATCAAAGCCATTGCAGATCAAAGTCAGTGCACATCAAAGTCACTGCACATCAAAGTCACTGCACATCAAAGCCATTGCAGATCAAAGTCAGTGCACATCAAAGCCATTGCACATCAAAGTCACTGCACATCAAAGCCATTGCAGATCAAAGTCAGTGGAAATCAAAATAACTGCACATCAAAGTCAGTGCACATTAATGTCACTGCAAATTAAAGTAACTGCAGACCAAAGTCTTTGCAGACTCTCTCTCTCTCTCTCTCTCTCCTCTCTCTCTCTTCTCTCTCCTCTCTCTCTCTCTCTCTCTCTCTCTCTCCTCTCTCTCTCTCTGTGCGCGCGCGCGCGCGCACGCGCGTGTGTGTGCATGTTTTTGCGTTGGCGTGTGTGTAGTAGTTGTTGTTGTTGATAAAATGGTGAAAAACTTGTTTTCCCCAAATGAATTGTTTGTTTAGCAGCACTTCAGGTGAACTATCCGAATTAAATCCGGTATAAAGCTAAGATAAGCCTGCATGATCTCTCTCTCTCTCTTCTCTCTCTCCTCTCTCTCCTCTCTCTCTCTCTCTCGTGCTTTATCATTCCAGTTCCCCACAACCCCACTCCCCTTAGCGCTCCCTTCCCTTCTGCCTGTGCCTTCTTGTCTTGATCTCTTTATCATTTTTTTTCCCTGATGGTTTTACTTCGACGTTCTCAATGACGAAAACACATGGAATTGATACCTGCCATGTATTAGCCACGCATGTCTTTTTTTCCGATGCATAAAGCTGCGAAGACGATCAAAAGCAAAGCTTATTCCTTCTGCCTTTAGCAGACCTACTATTGATTATTCGATCTTCAGAAGAACCTGTATTCCTCAGTCTTCTTCTCCTCTGTGTGATCTTCATCCCAAATAATTGTTATCTACAATTTGTGGACAGGGAAATCAAACGGCGGAGCATGCACACCAAAGCTATCTCTTTCATCACGCAACGAGACAGGAAGTGTGGCCAGTAGAGACTCCATACAGAGCAGGTGGTATGGCTGCTGACAGGACATGGAGAGGATGGCCTCGTTCATCAACAGATCTGGCTTAGACTGTGTCACCAGTGAACGATATAATAACATAGGAGAAGAAAGGTGAGTAGAAGAAGTAGAAGAAGACGAGTTCCATTTTGATTCTATAGTAGCTAGGCTGAGCCACTCGAGACATCTGTAGGACCGTAGCAGAAGAAGAAGAAGAAGAAGAAGAAGAAGAAGAAGAAGAAGAAGAAAGAAGAAGAAGAAGAGAAGACGAACAAGAAGACGAACAAGAAGAACAAAAACAAGATGCAGAGCATATCAGCGTACTTCCTGTGTATCTTGAATACGCGTGAAATATTCCAAAAAGAGAAAAAAAACCGTTTTGGGCCGTTATATCGTTGGTAATGGCTATTCTGGTTAACATCAGGCATCATCCGTGACCCATAATGAACATACCTACAATTTTTCAGAAAGATCGGCCCAATAGTTTTTGTCTGGAGCGAGTGGAACACATTTTGACCACGGACACACACACACACACACACACACACACACACACACGCACACGCACGCACGCACGCACGCACGCACGCACGCACGCACGCACGCACGCACGCACCACACACACACACACACACACACACACACACACACACACACAGATTTCTTCGTTCCCATTCTAAAGTACTCTCTGTTCTATAAGAACAGGGAGTACAACAAGAAGAACGATTCTAAGGAATAAAAAGAAGAGGAGATAAAAGAAGAATGAAGAAGAAACAGAAGCAGAGTAAGAAAGACAGGGAAAAAGGAGAAAACAAAAAAAAAAAAAAAGAACAAGAAAGAAAGAAAGAAGTAAACGAACTACAAAAATAATCTCGCCTTCCTGGATCATGCCCTGTGGCGATGTGTGACTTATTAATCTAATCACGTAGCTGGTATTGCCAAACCAATCCCTTTCTTTCTGTCATGATGAAATAAATACACGCCCATAACCCCCCAACGAATGCTGCTTACGACACCGAATCGTCTCGCGGAAATGACAACACAGAGCATACCAAACAAACAAAAGGTCATCAACACAAAAAGGCGGGGAGGGGAGGGGGGGAGGGGGCAGGGGGGGGGGAGAGAGAAGGATGTTTTAAGCTTGGTACATGATATATGGGCAATCTTGGAACATTCTTTCTTGGGAATGTCTCCTTGTTTTTTCTGTGTGCTATGTGCAGTCATTTCTGCTGGTGTTGTAAGCAGCATTCCTTTGGAGTTATGGGCGTGAGTTACGCTACTTGTTTGTGTGTTGTTTTCTTTTCATGTGTAGGCCTACTGTTCTCTGCCTCGTGAAAGATTTCCTTTCTGGCCCTTTTCGTTCGTTTTCTTCTGTGTTTCCTTTTCCTCATTTAGTGTACGTCTCTTTCTCTAAAATCTTCACAGCCTTTTTGTATAATTATTACTACCTTGTGTTAAAGACATTGACTTGTACGGACTACATTACTCATAATAGGAGTGTGTGTTGTGTGTGTGTGTGTGTGTGTGTGTGTGTGTGTGTGTGTTGTGTGTGTGCGTGCGTGCGTGCGTGCGTGCGTGCGTGCGTGCGTGCGTGCGTGCGTGTGTGTGTGTGTGTGTGTGTGTGTGTGTGACTAAGGAACGAAAGTAAAAGGCAAATAGATAGATGGATGAATGAATGAAGGTATGGATACAGAAAACAAACATGTACAGAGAGAATTTCACGCCAATAAACGAAGACATGAATAAACAAATATAGGAATAGATGATAAAAATAAATAAATAAATAAATGAAATCCAAGAACAAACATTCAAGAAGCAACCCAGCAAAAACTTAGAAAGTTCCAGAAAAAACGGACCAAAGAAGGTTGTAATGCAAAAGGACCAAAGAAGGTTGTAATACAAAAGGACCAAAGAAGGTTGTAATACAAAAGCAAAAACAAAACAAACAAGCAAAAACAACAACGACAAAAACAAACAAGGAAAACAACTCTGACAGTGGAAAGTGGGAGCCAAATTCATGTCAGTGACAATACCACAGGCTTACGTACTAAGTGACAATAGAAATTACCTGCTCGCTTGGAGTAAACGTAAACCTGTCAACAACAAACAAGTCTGCGACAAGACTGGCGGTGTATTGTAGATAGGACTGAGACTGGTGGTTACTAATTATTGAAATGAGTCTGCTTTGATGAGAATTGGAATTGGTTCGGTGGACAACCATCTGATGTCCCCTGTGGATCGACATGGGTTTGATTGTTTCCCAGACGTGAAGGGAAACGGGATGTACTCCTGAAGAAAGGTACATGGAAAAGAAGATGATGTGGTTGGAATTTAGTATACACTGGAGTCCCTCCTGACTTGGGTGCTACAGGAGTACTTCTTGGTTCCTGATAAAGACTTTTTATGGTCTGAAGAGAGAGAGAGAGAGAGAGAGAGAGAGGAGAGAGAGGGGAGAGAGAGAGAGAGAGAGAGAGGGGGAGAGAGAGGGGAGAGAGAGGGGGGGAGAGAGAGAGAGAGAGAGAGAGAGAAGAGAGAGAGAGAGAGAGAGAGAGAGAGAGAGCGCATGTGTTGTTTTACGTGAGGGATTTCAGTTCAGTTCAGTGGTTTATTTAATGTCTTTCATGGCCAGATGATATTAGACACTTAAAAAAAAAACAACAACAACAAACAAACAAACAAAAACACCCTCCACACTTAACGTATCATCCACATTAGTACTTTCAACTCCACATCTAATATATGCATATTGACATGAGTGTAATACCCTAGCGGTACACAAAGTTGTTCATCTTTATAAAAATTTTGCAACCTGTGACTGCGAAATAACCATGGCAATTTCAGCAACAATGAACCATATAAGACAGTATTGACATTATCAATGTTATTCATCTGAATACCTTTCTCCTCATAGAGTGGGGTCAACACTGAGCATTCAAACAAAAGATGATGTACAGAAATGTTTTCTCTGCATACACAAAAATACCATGAGAATATTTAGTGTTCCAAGCATTCAACCTTAATTTATGAATTAATCTAACAATGTGCCTGGCACGACGGTAAAGTAGCCATTTGTTGACTAGAAGATCTGCTTATGCATACATTTTTCCATAATTTAAATGAATTCACAAGAGGATAGATCTAAAGGATTTGTTTAGTAAATTTTCCGTCTTTCTGTTTGCTCCTTCTTTTGCAAGACTGTCTGCTATTTCATTCCACTTTAATACCACAGTGAGATGGGACCCAACAAAATCAATTCTTATGCCTAGTGTAATGAAACAATGCCGGAGATGTTTTATTTCAAAAAGCAAATCTTTTCTAGCTTTGCAGTCCCAACGCTCTAGTGACTGTAAAACTGATTTGGAATCAACACAAAGTAAAATTTGATAGAAAGCAATTGATTATCATATATGTAAGTCAAAGCCTTCACTATTGCATATAATTTTGAGGTATAGATTGAAAACCCCTTTCCTACATAATATGATTTCCTGACATTTAAGGTTGGTATTATAAAGCCTGAACCACTGTCAGAGGATTCCATTACCGACCCATCTGTAAACACTTTTAGATGATTTGGACAGCTGTTTTCTAGATGTTCACGAACTTCAGTTGTTAAAATATTTACATTATCACTTTTCTTACCAAAGTGTATTTGTAAATCAAAAGAAGCATTTAGGTGCTCCCAAGGAGGCATTGGAGGTGCTGCAGGAAATTCTGGTATAGCAGTAATATCAATATTACAATGTGACATAAAGTCAGATGTGTAGTTTCTAATTGGTTGAATGTAAGATATATTTTTAGACCTCCTAGGAAAATCTTTACTGGAATCAATCAGTATTTCTTCAGTAACTGAATTTTCAACAGAAAGACTTCTGACAATATATTTGGATACATCTAATAATCGCTTCTCATTTAGAGGTAATATATTTGTTTATTTATAACATCTATTAGTGTTTGTGTGTACTGGGACTCCCAGGGCTAATTTCATGGCCTTACTATCCAAGCTTTGCAATCACTTTAAAAGATAATTAGGTGCAGAGGAATACACTTCCTGCCCATAGGTCAATTTCGATCGGACTAAAGAGATGTATAGATGTAAAAGGGTATGACAGTCCTGACCCCATGGTTGACAACATATAATTTTAAGAATTGTTTAATCTTTTTCTGTTTTATCAATTAAGTTTTCAATATGTGTTTTCCAGTTCAGCTTAGGAGTTAAAAATACCCCCAGGAACTTAACGTTTTGTTTATATTCCAGAATCTGACCATCTCGCAAAAGCGAGGTAGAGTCTTTGGGTTCTCACCATTGTTAAACAACATAAGACATGTTTTTTCTCCAGATAGTTCTAATCCATTGTTTCTTCATATATGAAGATAATTTATCCATTTCCTTTTGGTACATCTTCTGTACAAAATTTATTGTTCTTTATTGGAATGCTTCCTTAATGTACAATTAATCCAAATAGCAATATCATCTGCATATTGTACTACATGCATTGCTTTTGACATAGATTTGGGAAGATCATGGATTAGGATTGTGAACAACATGGGAGCAATAACTGATCCCTGAGGAATACCCATATCTACATTCCTAAAGGATGAATAAGTTCCTCCAATCCGCGTACATATGCTTCTTTCTGTTAGGAAGCTTTTAATGTAATCAAACATTCTCCCAGAAATGCCAACATTTTTAATTTGTACAATAGCCTTGCATGCCATACGCAGTCATAGGCTTTTTTAACGTCAAAAAAATGTAGCCAAAGTACTTTTTACTATGGGAGAATTGCTTTTTAATGTAACTGGTCAGTTTTACTAAATGGTCTGTGGTACAGCGACCTTTTCGAAAGCCCGCTTGCTGAACAGGAATCACACCACCCTTTTCACGTAATAAAACAATCGTTTTTGAATATTTTTTTCTAAAAGTTTACCATCAAAGTGAGGGATGTGTGTGTGTGTGTGTGTGTGTGTGTGTGTGTGTGTGTGTGTGTGTTGTGTGTGTGTGTGTGTGTGTGTGTGTGTGTGTGAGAGAGAGAGAATGAGAGAAGAGAGAGAGAGGAGAGAGAGAGAGGAGAGAGAGAGAGAGAGAGTGTGTGTGTGTGTGTGTGTGTGTGTGTGTGTGTGTGTGTGTTGGTCCTAGTCCTGCCTATGTTGTTTTCTCTTTTTGTATCTGTTCTTCTTTCTCTCTCTCTCTCCTCTCTCTCTCTCTCTCTCTCTCTCTCTCTCTCTCTCTCTCTCTCTCTCTCTCTCTCTCTCTCTCCTTCTTTCTCCTCCGCCTCCTCCATCCCCCCCCCCCCACTTCTTCCTCCTCCTCCTTCTTCTGCTTCTTGTCCTTTCTTTTGCTTCCTTTTCTTCTTCTTCTTCCTCTTCGTCTTCTTCTTCTTCTTCTTCTTCTTCTTCTTCTTCTTCTTCTTCTTCTTCTTCTACGTAATGGCTACTTGCTTTGAGAGGAGTGGTCAGTGAGCATGGCAGCGCCATTGGAAAAGGACACGCCTAGAATCATCAGATCAAAAAAACTGACAGCCTAACAAACTGTCGAAGAGTTTAGCCTGGAGCTATTTCTAGAGGTTCGAAACGATATCCGATTATTTCCTGTCATAATTTTACAACATGCATTCGACTTGATCGATTTGCATTTGAAACGCCGCCTATTATGTCGTGCACATTTTACGCAGGTCATCGAGTCATAGAGATGTACTCTTGCCCTTTGGGAAAAACGTGGGAAAGTATAGAGTTGAGTAGATACAAAAGTCTTTGAAGATTTTTTGATCCCCGTTTGCTTCGATAGCAGTTTTACTCACGCTCGGGAGGTCCTGTTGAAGCCAGTCAATTTTGAGCATGGCTTGAAAAACTTGGTTTTGCTCCCCGTCTTTGGAACGAAAGAAAAATTACGTATTTCCGTGTGAATCCACTTTTGGTCCTGGTATTATAGTGCCTGCTTGAATGGACGGTCGTGATTGTCCTCGATTCTGATGCAGAATGATTGTTGGATGGGAGAGGGAGGTGAGAGGGTGGTGTGGCATGGGACTCAGTGTGGAAGGAAAAACAAACAAAAAACTTCTGATATTTATTTTGAAGTAAACGAGAAACACAGAGTGTATAGCCTCCAAAATTCACGTTTGCTCATATTTGTTATATAACTTCTTTGGGAAGTAGTTGCAAAGCGAGACGACTGCAGGCGGAAATCTAAACAAATCGTAAGGAACCGAAGCGCAAGGAACCCTAAGCGATCTGAAGCGATCAAAGCTAAGTGAATTTTCGTTGTTTTATTCGTTTATTTATCACCCGACGAAGACCTATGAGGTCGAAACGCGTTGTGTTTTGTCTTGTGACTCGTTTGTCCACGTTCTCTGGGCGGTTCGCTAACATTTATTTAAGATTTCTTTGGGAAGGTTAAAACTGAACAGAATCAACACACACACACACACACACCACACACACACACACACACACACACACACACACACACACCACACACACACACACACACACACACACACACACACACACGCGCGCACACGCGCACACACACTTGTCCGCCTGTTCCTCTCTCTGTCAGTCTGTCTTTCTGTTTGTCTGTCTGTTACCCTCTTTATCTCTGTCTTTGTCTCTCTCTCTCTCTCTCTCTCTCTCTCTCTTCTCTCTCTCTCTCTCTCTCTCTCTCTCTCTCTCTCTCCTCTCTCTCTCTCTCTCATTCTCTGCTTCTCTCTATCAGTCTGCCTGCTTGTCTGTCTGTCTCTGTCTCTTTCTCTGTGTCTTGCTGTCTCTGTCTCTCTGTTCCCGTGTCTGTCTCTGTCTGTCTGTCTGTCTGTTTGTTTGTCTGTCTGTCTGCCTGTCTCTCTCTATATATAATGAGCAAAACTTTTCACACAACACCGTCAATGCGAATGATGAATAATAGATTCATCTTTTTAAAACGCTTTTGTCGGAAGATGTAATCCACTGTTTAAGGGCGATGACCGATTTCACAATGCGGGAAAAACGAGGAACTTCACTATCAAAAGAATTCAAAGCATAATTCTCCATGCCTCCTCGAAAGAGGATATCTGTTCTCCTGTGTCTGTTGCTCTGTTTGTTGTAAGAAAGCTTTATACTGAACGCATGCAACCTCAACATTTGCTGCCGATCATATTTTAGAATTATGGACTTTGGTGTGTCTCTATTTGACACCAAGAGCACAGACACAATCAGCCGTGTCTCCCTGATGAGTCCGATCCAGCGGATGAAAGGCCTAGGAGCAGCAATACAAATAGATCTGTCTTTGAAGGAGAGTACGATGGTTCCCTCAGGCAGCTAGTGAAGGGTTTCTCATATGTATAATATATTCCCCCCATTTTTTTTTTTTTTTTTTTTTTTTTTATAAATTCAAATCTTTGTCAAGTCATTGCTGTAATGACTGAAGAATTGTTAACTTGCACTTGTTTTCTCCCACTGTTTAATTGTTCAGCAGTATAATGTTTGGTCAATTGTGGAGATTGCATCTCTTAGGAGATCCAAGTAAAGGTTGTTCTATACAATTCTTAGCCCTCACAATGCTTGGGTTATTGAACAGCAGAGCTGACCACTCACACTGTTCCATATCTTTTGATCTCCCTTGCATCCTTGAATGGATCCTCAAGCATAGGCTCAAAGATTGTCCCCTACATTTTATACTGTTTGCATAATGCTTTTAGTTTTTCAGCAACTTTTTTCCTCTCCACGCTTTCCTTTTGTTCCATTTACTACCCTTCGCTGGCTGCTTTGGGGGTGCTGTTGGATTCTTTTTTGAACCCTTGGTGATGAGAACACCACAGAATTATGGACTTTGGTGTGTCTCTATTTGACACCAAGAGCACAGACACAATCAGCCGTGTCTCCCTGATGAGTCCGATCCAGCGGATGAAAGGCCTAGGAGCAGGCAATACAAATAGATCTGTCTTTGAAGGAGAGTACGATGGTTCCCTCAGGCAGCTAGTGAAGGGTTTCTCATATGTATAATATATTTCCCCCATTTTTTTTTATTTTTTTTTAAAATTCAAATCTTTGTCAAGTCATTGCTGTAATGACTGAAGAATTGTTAACTTGCACTTGTTTTCTCCCACTGTTTAATTGTTCAGCAGGATCATATTTTAGATGCAAGATTTGTTCAACCGTGGTGGACCTCTGCGGTTTCTCAACTGCCCTTCAAGTACAGTTACTCATACACGGTGTGATTTAGTTGTATTATTTATACATCGTGTGATTAGTTCCCTTATATATACACAGTGTCATCTGTTTCACTATTCACACGATGATTCGAGAATGCACAATCAATCTGGATTCAGATGAAACAGATATCATGTTTCAGGAATCGATCTCTCGGAGGCCCTTACCATGTATATGTACGCCTACACCTTCGTTTTCGTGTCCAGATAGTCGTGGACATGAGCAAGGGCCATGAGCGAGAGTGGTAAAGAGAAGCTACTGCAAATGATATAAGGATGTTTTAGTGCGCTCTGCTGCTGCATCCAATTTGTCCACTTGAGTTGGGAATACCTACGTCCAACACTCATCACATGAGGTACATACCAACTGCTTTGTACATGGGAAGCTTGTCACGTGCATTCTATTATTTGACAATTGCATGCATTGAAAAATGGGCCAAACTGCTTTGCTCTGTTACTGAACATAATATCCCTCACTGTGTGAGATCCAGAACGTCGTTTTTTTTTAAATTCTCTCTCTCTCTCTCTCTCTCTCTCCTCTCACACGAGGGCATCTATTATCACACAATCACACCATCAAGAGAATGATGAATAACATATTAGATACATCTTTTCTGAAAGCCTCTGCCAGAAGCAGTAATCCACAGGACAAAGTGGCAGCAGTTTTCACGAAACAAAGAAAGTGTGGGCAGTCAAGATGACTGTCAAAGATATTCCAAATATTACTCTCGTTACCTCCTCCAAAGAGGTCATCTTTCAAGAGGTCATCTTTCAACCTGAATGGATGGTCTGCTGGTTTGTTTGTCTGTTCGCGCGATTCCTACTAAGCCCATCTTAAATGAAGGCGGTTAAAAGACGTGGCCCAAGAACAAAGCCATGACAGTTTTAGCCGATCCGGATCAAAAAGTGTACACAGGATCCGTTCAACGTTAGTGGAGGTCTGTCTCCCCAGTACCCTTCCAGGTCCAACGGTCATTATATAGCTTATTTCTTTTCTATCCTTTTAAAACGGGTGACCTGAACAGCGTTTTGGTTGTTTTTTTGTTCTTTCTGTCCAATCTTCCGTGCCACCTCAGTGACAGTGCACCCACGACGCTCATTCCGACGCTCGTCCACAGCCACAGCCCTGTCAGTCCCGCCGCAGCCCCGGCACCGGCAATCCACAGGGAGCAGTCAATGTCAAGTCGTCAAAAGGTAACCCACCGGAGGAGACACTGCACTGCTGCCGAGTCACTTCGGTGGTGTTCAGTGGCGCCTGTTCTGAGCTAGCGTACGCAGGAACACCACCTACTAAGCCCCCTACTGACGACAATAATTGCTTAGTCGCGGAGCCGGAGTGAGTGATCTCTCCCTCCGGAGGGCGCCACCACGTGCGTCCAACGACAGCCCCCATGGACTCGCCGATATTGATGACCCCAACGGAATGATTCCAAGGCCACAGACCTGGAGAAGACAGCGAAACTGAGCTCACCATGAGAGCAGGGCATGAAGGTCCACAGAATTTGAGACTTTTTATGCTCATCGATGAGAATGAGTCCACAGAATTTGAGACTTTTTAATGCTCATCGATGAGAATGAGGATGATCAAGATGATGCTACAGATATCAATTCCGGTCTGAGACTGCATGACAGCGCTGTACTCTACGCTTCCTTTCATAATATATCCCGGCGTCAACCAAGCCCGAGAGTTACAGACACCTGCAGTGTTGGTCAGGAAATTTGAGCAACACTCTCAGAAACGCATCCATTGAGTGGATGAAACTCGACTGTGTGGTCCCAGTCTTCCCAACTGAGCCCGTAGCAAACTCAAGTCTGGGTAGGAGTCGGTCGAGGAAGAAAAATCCCGCATGACTCTGATGGGAATCGAACCCACGACCTCCCAGCCGGGAGTCCGCGACGCTAACCACTGCGCCACGGCGGCTGGCCACCATATGATATTGTTCATGCCGTTTTTCCTGCCGTGTTGCAGAAGACCTCAGGGTCATCTCCTTCCACCAATGCAGACTGACCAGTGAGACACAGCTGATTGTGCCTGTGCTAACCACTTCGCCACGACGGCTGCCTTGACTGGTATTGTTTGCGTATGGTCGTTGTGAATGAGGATGTATGTTTGATGGCGTATTTCATTTCGGAGGCAAGAATGGTGTGTGTGTGTGTGTGTGTGTGTGTGTGTGTGTGTGTGTGTGTGTGTGGTGTGTGTGTGTGTGTGTGTGTGTTTCATTCAAATATGTCTCAGATAACGAGTTTGTTTGGGCGTGTGACTGAGAACATATAAATGGTGTTGTTAGAGAGAGAGAGAGAGAGAAGAGAGAGAGAGAAAGAGAGAGAGAGAGAGAGAGAGAGAGAGAGAGAGAGAGAGAGAGAGAGAGAGAAGAGAGAGAGTCGACGATTTGATTTGCTTCGTACACAAAGATACTTAATTCTGCAGTATAATTGTCTGACAATTGTTTGTAGTGCAAGATGTGATCAACTGCTGTACCTTTTTGTAGTTATAATCCTCTCTTTATGATTGTGAGATCCAGAACATTACGCGTTCTCTCTCTCTCTCTCTCTCTCTCTCTCTCTCTCTCTCTCTCTCTCTCCTCTCTCTCTCTCTCTCTCTCTCTCTCTCTCTCATTTACTGTTCCCTGCCTCATTTCATTTCCAATTTCATTTTGATTAAATTGAGGTTATTTGCATTTGTTTCTGTCCGTCTGTGTGTTTGTCTTTTGATCTCCCTTGCATCCTTGGGTGGATCCTCAAGCGTAGGCTCAAAGATTGTCCCCTACATTTTGTACTATTTGCATAATGTCTTTAGTTTCTCAGCAACTTTTTCCCTCCCCACACTTTCGTTTGGTTTCATTTACTACCCTTCACTGGCTGCTTTGGGGTGCCATTGGATTCTTTTTTGCACCCTTGGTGGTGAGAACACCACGGTATTATGGACTGGGTGTGTCTCTATTTGAAGCCAGGAGCGCAGACACAACCAGCCGTGTGTCCCTGTTGAGTTCCGACTCAGCGGACGAAAGGTCTCGGAGCAAGTAATACAAATATATCTGAGTTTGAAAGGGATTACGATGGTTCCCTTATGCAGCTAGTGAAGAGTTTTTCTATCTGTAATATATTTTCCCAATTTAATGTTACCAGTTTCTCCATCTTCACCCCCCCCCCCCCCTCCTTAAGTCCAAATTTTTGCCAAGTCATTACTAAGAAGACAGCTGAGTTGTTGGCCTGCGCTTGTCTTTTCCCCCACTATTAGATTGTTCGTCTATGTATGTATTTGTCTGACTTTATTCAAGTTTAAAAGGCTGTGCCAGTCTTGAATAAAAGTTACTCTGTGTTAGGTTTTCTTATGGGAGCAAAAGTTACCCCACCTGTTTATTGCTTACAGTTCCCTGCCTCATTTCATTTCCAATCTCATAAAGAAATCTATTCATACAATTACCACTTCAAAGAGAATAATGAATGATATGGGATATTCATGTTTTTGGTGGTGGTGTTTCTATCAAGCTTCTGTCACAAGCGATCATTCGGTTGGTAAAGGCGATGGCCGATTTCTGGCGGTTAAGTGAGGAACCACACGTTCAGAGGAAGTCAAAGCTTCATTCTTAATACGTCCTCCAAGGCGATTGTCTTTTGAGCCATGTCTATAGATCTGTTTTTGTTTGTTCGTCTGTTGACAAAACTCCTAGTGAACTCGTATTAACCCAGGTTGACTGAAAGACGAAATGGAGGCCAAGAACAAAGCCACGGCTTTCCTGTACGGATCCGGATCAAGAAATGGACCAAGGATCCGTTGAACCTTGGTAATGGTTTGCGATCTTCCCAATATCTGTGTACTTTCATTATTGATATTCTTGCACAGTGGCATTAGTTTAGTTATCCATACAGTGTTTTATTAGTTCAATTATTCACCAAATCATAATGTCATTAGTTCCATCATTCATACATCGTGACGTAAGTTCCGTTATCCGTGTACAATGTCAGTAGTTCGACTATACTAACATAATGTTATTCGTTTCATTATTTAACCACAATGTAATCGAATCTTATATTGAAATTAGTGTCGTTATTCATACATTATGTCCTTATTGCCATTGTACATACACAATGCCATTTGCTCCATTATTCATACACATTTTCCTTTGCTCATATTATTATTCATTATTCATACACATTGTCATTAGTTAAATTATTCATACACATTATCAGTTTGGTTTCATAACTATTCTACGGGTTGCGTTTGAACCCTGATATATTTTTTGTCTGTGTTATCGTCTCCTACCCCTATCGTAAGCAGAGATGTGCATTGAATGCATACTTCATCTCTGATGGAAAAAAATGTGTGCGTCTTACATATCAGATATAGTGAGTTTAAGTCACCCTGTAGATGGGTGTATGAGATCGGGCTCGCGCTCGGGCGTGTGTGTGTGTGTGTGTGTGTGTGTGTGTGTGTGTGTGTGTGTGTGTGTGTGTGTGTGTGTGTGTGTTGTGTGTGTGTGTGTGCGCGTGCATGCGTGCGTGCGTGCGCGCGTGCATGCGTGCGTGCGTGCGTGCGTGCCTAGGTGTGTTTGTGAGGCACAGAAAAGAGGGAGAGAGAATGTGTTGAAAGTACATTGGAAGAACAGAGACGGAGAGAGAGAGAGAGAGAGAGAGAGAGAGAGAGAGAGAGAGAGAGAGAGAGAGAGAGAGAGAGAGAGAGAGAGAGAGAGAGAGAGAGAGAGAGAGAGAGAGAGAGAGGAGAGAGAGAGAGAGAGAGAGAGAGAGAGAGAGAGAGAGATTCAAACTGCATTGAACACACTGCTACACTTCACGACATCTATGTGCTGCTCTCCTCTCCGTCCCCTACCCTTCTTCATCTTCCGTTCCACTCTTCTTCATTCTGCATCCCTTGCCCTTGTGCAACGCAAATCACACTTCTTCCCCCCTCGTCCTGTTCTGGTTTCTTGGCAACAATGTGTGTTCCAGACTTTAGAATCATCACTTGTTTCTGCTGTTTGCAAACATATAGCCTGTCACGCTTTTTGTATTTTTTTTTGTTTTGTTCCGCACGAAAACATTGCTCCAACTCTCCTGCCAGTAAACTATCAATTCAGCTCTTGTTGATTCGAGCAGGCAAACGGTATGTACCTCAACACATTTTTGCAAATTCATTCACCTCGCATTAAAGGAAGACCGATTCACAAGTAGGTTTTCAGAGCATGTCCAGGGAAGCGTGTGGATGGTGTTCATTGAATCAGGGTTTCATTCCTGAGGTGAAAAAGTCAGGATGACGGTGTGACAGGTTCCAGATTGAGGGACGGAAATCTTATTTCTGACCTGACGTCAATGGACGGGGAAGGAGTTAAGTTGTCATGACATCAAGATCTGGGGAAATGGGAATTTTTGGTTTGTGTCCATTCGCAGCATTGAACGAATCAGAACGCTGCTCAATGATACCCCCCCCCCCCCCCACCAAAAAAAAAAATTGAAGTAAAGCAACCACTTGCTTTGACACTCTTAACGCTGGAAAATAAAGTAATAATAATAAAGGGCACGAGAAACATCTCTCTCTCTCTCTCTCTCTCTCTCCTCTCTCTCTCTCTCTCTCTCTCTCTCTCTCTCTCTCTCTCTCTCTCTTTCTCTCTCTCTCTCTCTCTCTCTCGCTGTGTGCGTTGAAGCCAACTGTTTTACATTCTGTGAAAGAAATGCTCCGACAACCGTACGTTCAAATTATAATGAGCTAGCAATTATGTATGAACGTTTCAAGCGATCAACAGACGATACCGTATCTTGCTTCTGCTATTAGATGCAAGTGATTACCACTCGCCAAGCAACAGCATCATCACTCGCCAAGCAACAGCATCATCAGGGACAGAGCCTAAGTTGAAAGATATAAACAGAGAGAGCTTATGTAGATCAACACTACTCCCAGCTCTTTGGACACAGCTGGCAGAGACGGGACCATGGACGAGTCCCAGGGTATTGTGGTTGATACACTTTGCGATGCAGACCACCATTTTGGACCATCTTTCACAACTTCAGCATCAAGTGGAACGTATAAGAACAAAGTCAGCAGAGAATCTGTAGTCACATGCTAATGCGTAACGTCTCAAGACTCAAGCATGGCATGTTTTTATTGAGAGATCTGATAGGTTCGCCATGCAGTATATGCCTCTGGAGCATCCTGGCCGTTAAAGAGATGAGTGGGAAGGCATCACCCAGGTGACCATCGCAGTGTACCTGTTCTGAAAGCTCTCCCTGTTGCTGGGCAATACAATGTGAAAGGTAAGGTTGCACACTTTGCACCGCGTTGCAGTGCTCTATACATACGTGGTGGTCGCTTATATTTTAGTTGCTCGTTTTTGTTTTGTTTTGTGTTGTGTGACACTGTGTTATTCTAAATGATCCCATTAATAAGCATCTAGTTTTTTTTTTCAGATCCATTAACATTCCATTTAGGGGAAGCACAATCTATAACCTCCCAATTAATAAGTAATACGTTCTTTCGTTTGATTCATTAACTCTTCTTTAGACAAACAGATAAAAATTAAAGAAAAATTGTCATGCGTAAAAAACGTTCTGTCATTCGATTCATGGAAGACGGTTCCAAATTAAAGTTCTATTAAATCCCCATGAATAAGCAACGTTTCTAGTTTTGTTGTTAGATTCATGAACCTCCCCGTTTACAAATTGTAAGTTCCAACCGTTTCTTTAATGAGCAATGAGCTTGTTCGTCTAATTCCTTGATCTTACTTATAAAGAATGATGAGTTCAAACCTTCTTGGTAATGAATAATGATTCTTTCAGTTAATTCAGTAACCTTCCCAATAAAAAATAGTAAATTGTAACCTTCTCGTTAATAGATAACGAGCTCTTTCCATTGATTTATTAACCTTCCCGGTACCAAGTAACAATCTATGACCTTCCACCAATGAATAACGAATTCCTGACTTTGAATCTTACGTCTTCCCGGAGACAAATAAGTTGCAATCTTCCGTCTATAAACGAGTCCTTTCAGATGATTCATTAATCTTCCCAATAAACAATGATGAGTTCAGCCGGGCAAAGGAAACGT
>CM031599.1:69802250-69807250 GCA_018398815.1 Conus ventricosus | reverse complement strand
AGTGGAAACAAACCATGCAGTAGAGAAATAATGGAATGAGCACATCCATAGAGTGAAATTAACACCGAGTCATACAGTTGAAACAAACCATGCAGTAGAGAAATATTGGAGTGAGCACATCGATCTAGTGAAATTAACACTGTGTTATACAGTGGAAACAAATCATGCAGTAGAGAAATAATGGAGTGAGCACATCAATAGAGTGAAATTAACACTGAGTCAGCCTTTTCTTCTTTTATTGTTTCCTGTCTGACTGTTAGCGCTTTTCAAAATGGCAGTCCTCAGGGAGCAGTCATTCGGCAACCTACCAGAGGATACTTTCTTTCTTTGGCGTTCGACAGCTACGCAGTCAGGGTCAAAGTCCGAGGGATGCCACAAAATCGGACGTCCGGCGAAGATCGGCTGCCGTCCCCCGAGCTTGGTGTTGAGGTCCGCACCCTCCGGGCCAGGACTGAAGTTCTGGCCATCGCATCAGCAGCAGAATTCCTCTCCTCCTGTCGAAAATCCCTCGGCAGAATCTCCATCTTCACTGACTCCATCTCCACACTCCAAGCCCTTGACTCCCCTGATCCTGGACCACTCTATCCAGTCTCTCAAGGCCTCCCTCGCAGCCCTTACCCAAACAGCCCCAGCACCAGAGGATGCACCACACCACTGGTGCTCAGCAGTACCAGTTCTTATTGAACAGACACACGAGGCAGCCCTCCGAGCAACACGACTGACAATTATTGCTTTGTCGTGGAGCCAGCAGGAAGAAGCAGCCCCCCCCCCCCCTCCCCCCCACGGAGCTTATGGAAACAACAGTACCCATAAACGTTCCAAGATTGGCGTCTTTCGCATGAACAACATTGCAAAATGGACTCAGGAAATCAAAGCGGAGCTGTAAGTACTTCACTGGCTTAAAAAGGGGGGAAAATGGCAGTATGACCCTTCTTAGCACATTATTTCCTTCAAGAATATTAACTACCTGGGAAGTGACACTCATCACAGATCAAACATCAGAGCTACATTAGAAAATGGTATTAGGCCTCAGAATCAAAACTTACTTGGAGAATATTTTGGCAGGATCGCTCTGTCTTCATCAGCTCACTCCACACAACAGTCGCCCCACCAGGCCTCGCTGTCACAACAGCAACAACGAGCTGATGAAGACAGGGCCATCCTGCCGAAATATTCTCCAAGTAAGTTTTGATTCTGAGTCCCATAACCATTTTCTAATGTTGAATCCAGAATCCAGAAACCTACATTCTTATCAGAGCTACATATTTAAAGACAAAAGTAAAAATTTGCCTTTGGCGCTAATGACTGAGGAAAGGCAACTATGTTTCCTTGTTTACTGAAAGGAAATAAACGTAAGAATAATAACTTCCTTTTATTTAAATGATGAGACCCAGAATTTGAACTTGCAGCCCTCTGAAAGAAGTCTCACGTCTCTAGCCATGCCAATTAAGTGCCTAATGCTTCATTCAAAGTACTGGTAGGGTACTCATGAAATGGGAGAACACCAGGAAATCTCATCGGCAGAATAGTTGTTCCCGTTGCGGACATCCGGCCATTAGCAGCCCGGGGCAGTATTGTTTGCAGTGTAATCATTGGCAGAAAATGAGAGTATGTCTACCAAGTCAAGAGGCAGTGAGAACTATGAACCTGCTTCTGGGCTCTGATTTTGACACGAGACGAGCTGAGCGACAGACTGTTAATCAGACACTAAATTCGGTATGTTATGTGTCTCTTTACTCATACGACGGAGTACACGTGCAAATCGGAAAGCGTATGCCAGCAGGACTGCAATATCGTGACCACAGTGTATGAGTGCCAATATAAGTTGGAGAAAGTGACCTTAGTTTTTTTTTTAACACAGAAATGACTTAAGACTTTAAATTTTTGTTCAACACAGACTACAGAAATGATTTGAACAACTCTCTCTCTCTCTCTCTCTCTCTCTCTCTCTCTCTCTCTCTCTCTCAAGTAGTGGGAGAAAACAAGTGCAACCTAACAGTTCCTCCGTCATTACATGACTGGCTTTGCAAAGATACTAATAAATAAAGGGGGTGGGAGAAGGAAATGGATATAAAGAAGTCAGGAACTTCTATCATAAATATAAAAACGTAAACTGGAAGACAGGGTGGAAAAGATAATCCAAGGAAAAGATTAACCAAACGTTTCGGGCCTTAAACCCTTTTCAATGGTAAAGAACCATGAGAATAAAGCAATTTAAAAGATGGAAAGGTGAACATAAATCATGGTGATAGCAAACTGAAGCAAGTGGCTGCAGGGCCGAGTAGAAATCAGATGTGTCAGGAGAAAGGAAAAAGGAAAGTGAAGTTGAAGAGAGAGAGAGAGAGAGAGAGAGAGAGAGAGAGAGAGAGAGAGGAGAGAGAGAGAGAGAGAGAGAGAGAGAAGGGGGGCATGGGAAAGAGAGAGAGAGAGAGAGAGAGAGAGAGAGAGAGAGAGAGAGAGAGAGAGAGAGAGAGAGAGAGAGAGAGGAGGAAAGAAATTATTCTTTGATGCAAAGTCCTGTTGGTGTAGTGGTGCCACGTCGTTTAATGAGCCAGGATACCATACATTTTGGATAGGTGATGCTGGCTTTATTCTGTCAGATAGCAGCAACTTTGGCGTGAGAGTATGTGTGCATGGCGCTGTTAAAATGCACTCCAATAGGGTTCTTGTGCTGAAGTTTTATGGATCTAAGATGTTCAGTGAAACGGTCGTTGAGTGAGCAATAGATTTCTCCACTGTACAGTTTGTTGCAGAGTGTGCAGGTTATGATGTAGACCAAACTGGATGACTGGCAGGTGAATGAAGATCTTATTGTGAATTTTCCAAGCGGGCCTGTGAGGGTGGTGGCAGAGTTGAGGAAGGGGCAGGTTTTGCAGTTCTTCGTGTGACAGGGTTGATTTCCGGGAGAAGGAAAAGAGCCACTGGATGGACGCTGGACTGATGCTCTTATAAGAAGGTCTTGAAGGTTTGTATTTCTACGAATTACAATCGATGGTGGTTTGGAAAATGCAGTTTTGAGTACTGGATCAATTTGCAAAACATGGACGTTACTGAGGAGAATATTGCGAACAGCAAGGTTTCCCTTCATGCTTCCCCCCCCCCCCCCCCCATGCTGCCCCCCCTGCTGCCCCCCCCCATGCTGCCCCCCCCCCCCCATGCTGCCCCCCCCCCCCCATGCTGCCCCCCCATGCTGCCCCTTCCCAACAACCTATATGAAAACAAAAAATCCATATCCTGTCAATCACCCAGTCTATGTCTGTATTGTGTGTCTCTGTCTGTCTGTCTGTCTGTCTGTCTGTCTGTCTGTCTCTTCTCTCTCTCTCTCTTCTCTCTCTCTCTCTCTCTCTCTCTCTCTCTCTCTGTCACACATGTGCGCTCCCACCTACACACACCCACACACCCACACACACCCACACTCACTTTCCCACCCACCCACCCACCTCACACATACGCACAATTACCATCACTACCACCTCTATTCATTTGTTCTATCAGTACTGGAATTGTTGGAAATATCACCAAGAAAAAATACATAAATAAAAAGAAAACACACACACACACACACACACACACACACACACACACACACACACACACACACACACACACACACACACACACACAGAAACGAAGGAACAAACAGATAAACAGACAAACAAAGCTGCAATCAAACAAACAAAGAAATATATGTTTATATAATATGCGTAGAAAAGGCAATTATCGATCAAGAGAAGAGGAGATGGGTGGGGGGGGGGGGGGGGGGGGATAAATGAGCCTGAACTGAATGAAGTTTTAAAACAGCATCCTTCATCTCTCAATTTGCACAAGGAAAAAAATGGGAAAAAAACCCAAATAGAAACGAAAACATAATCACTAGAAAAGCTCTACGAATATCTGGTCACGTATCAAATTCTTCTTTCGATAACCTGCACTCGTTTCCGAAGGAATGGAAATGAAATTAACACGGTTAAAAACTCTTTCTATGATTTCTAGATGCTGGCTTCTTTTCAGAGTAGAAGAAAAAGTGAACGTCAGGCAGAAATATAGCAGGGATTCATTTTTTTTTCTTCTTAGTTGTAACCCAAATTAGAACTGAATAGTTCACGTGTCACTGGAACTTAAATTCCAGAAAAAAAAGGTTAGAACATCATGAGAAATAAAAAAAAGTTTATATTTCTGAAGCTTTGGCAACTAAAAGGTCAAACAATAAACTATTTCTCTACAGACTGAGTTGAAATCTAAGCTGGTTGATCTGACTATGACAGTGCTGATGGTTGGGCAGACTAATTAACTAGGGCTCTGGGGATTAAACAGTCCCCCATTATCATTAACAAGGAGCTCATATCCTGACTGCCAAAATTAAATGAACTAACAAAAAAGGAACTTGTTTTTTTTTTCATGTTCAGCCCGTCCTACCACACCCTATCACGAGTTAGGATCATTTTGGCCTTAACATTAAAAGGAATTTGTGATGCACTGTTCTGCATCGTATTGAATTGTGTTGTCCTGTACAGCTTTTATAATGTTTTTGTGTTGTTTGTTTGTTTGCGTTAAATTCAAGCCGCAGGATCAAGTTGCCGTTATACAGAGACATTCATAAATTTCTATGTCAGCGTATGTATATTTGTCCGATCCAAGTGGATTGTTCTTGTTTATTTTGCCAGGAACCATATGTTTGTTGTCATGGGCTTTTGTTGTGCACATACTTCGAGGGGAATATGAATCATGGGAAATTTTGGTTCAGCCAAACTACTGACAGACAAAACGTATGCACGAAAAAGTCATGTTTTCTGGTCATTTGCCTGTCTTGTTAGATTTCTCAAGAACCAAACGATTCTGGCGCAGAGAGAGAGAGAGAGAGAGGAGAGAGCAAACGTAAAGGCGAAAGGGGAGAGGAGGAGAGATTGTGCAAGAAGAAATAAATTGTAGGCAAGACACAAGACACGCGGTTTTCAGATATTGTGCAATACAACTGAAAGACAAAAGAAGAAAATGGAGAA
>CM031599.1:69792250-69797250 GCA_018398815.1 Conus ventricosus | reverse complement strand
TTTATTTTAAAGAATTGTGTGAATGAATGACTTGTCAGTTGATTTTAACGTGGTGACAGCCCTGATGTGGCCCTTGGCTGTAAGCAACAGTATCTAAGTATCTAAGTTCGGATAGTCATTTGCAGAGTCACGGACTCAGGCTTAGAAATGAGCCATGTGAAGTATGGTAGTTAACACAGGACGCTGCATGGAGCCTTACGTCGTCTCCATTGGACGGCCAAGGCAATACAAGATCTGATCCGAACCGTCCTCCTGAACCATACAGTTGAAACCAACTGGCGAGTCGAGTAGTGAGTGAGCGCTTCAACGAAGTGGAATTAATTACCGCTGCTGGCCTGCATTTTCTTTGCACGATCTACACTGTTAGAACAGAGTTTTCCCCCTTGTCTTGTCTTTTCCTTGTTTCATTGCTTGAGCCCTTCCAGTGGCAGTCCCTCGAGATCCATCATACGACAAACTACCAGAGGACACGCCACAGTGCTGGCGTTCAGTTATCAAACATACACAGGAGACCGACCATCTACCAAGCAACCCTACTGACAAGTATTGTTTTGTTGCCGAGCCAGCGTGAACGAACAACACCCCCCCCCCCCCACCCCCACCCCAGTAGCTCCACAATGTTCATAAAATCACAGTACACAAGACTGGAGTCTATAAAATGAACTCACCACCAAATGGATTTCGACCATTGAAACTAAACTGTGACTGCCTTACCGGCAAACATACACACACGCGCGCGCGCATGCAAGCACGCGCGCATACACGCACGCACACACACACACACACACACACACAAAATGCAGTATGCGCCCTTGTTTTTTTTTTCACACACTCTTTCCCTCAAAAACAGGAATTAGCTGGGGCAATGGAAGCAAAAGCTATAAGAATTATCTGTTCATTAAAATTGAATAACTATGACAAACAAACAAACAAAAACAAAAAACAAAAACAACGAAATTGTACAACACGAAAATGAGACGTCGCTGCCATCATTATGAGCAAGGAAGACTTGTGTAAGGAAACAGAAGCAGCATTTGATGAGATCATTTAAGAGATTTATGGGGATTACCCGACAGAATCAGGAGATGCTTAACGACCCCCCCCCCCCCCCTCCCCCTGCTAGCTCTGAGACAAGAAAACCAGGAGCCTGGCGGAGTTGGGAGTAATGTCAGGATTAGCGTTGTTGAGGCAGGCACAGACAGAGGATGGACAGTGTTTTTTTTTTTTCGTTAGACAGAAGATGGAGATATGATCCTTTTTAATCAACATGCATTTATTTATTTATTTTTTTTAGTTTTTTTTTTAAATTTTTTCCCTTGCACTGAAGGTTACATTTCCATTCAATACACATGTTACATCAACAATACATTTACATACAATGTTTAACTAGTGCTGTCAAGATCATACAAAAGTGTCATAATTCAAAAGTCATAATTCGCATGTTACAATGTAAACTTATTACACTATATCAATTATTATTAAATGAAATATTAAAAAGCTGCAAGGGTATATACCAATTACAATATATAAACAAAGGCTATGAACATAAATTTTTTTTAAAAAAAAACAAGGGAGGGAACCAATAGCCCCCACACCACACCCCTGAAAGGGTGGGTGCTTGGTGCCTCGGGCATGGTGGGATAGGGGAAAAAAAAGAAAAAAAAAAGCAAAACAAAACAAAAACAATTTCATGTTCACAAAGTATTGCTCGCTCAAATTTCATGGCTTGTGTGTCGATCCATTACAGGAGCATCGTTTTTTTTTTTTTTTTTTTTTTTTTTTTTTGATGTGTGTATGTGTGTCTTTACCATTCTACAAGTGTCATGTCAACAATGAAAGACTGTTATAGTGTTTCGCATAGAGCAAGGTAGGGTAGCCAATTTTTCAAAAAGACATGATGACGCATTTCTGTCATATGTGCATACTTTTTCTATATTGTATCGATGCTTAAGTTCAATTTTAAACCCTGACAATCTGGGTTTAACACTATTAATTCTGCAAGTGTAAACAAAATATTTCGCCCACAATAAAATGAGATCAAATGATTGGTCTGTTTTCGTGTTTTCATCGGTTCCAAACAAAACCAGCTCAACATTAAATGACAATCTGATACTATTTTCACACGTTGTTTTCATGTAGTTTTCTAATTCTTTCCAGAATTCTTGTGAAGTAGTGCAGTACCACAAATAGTGATGTATACTATCTCTCTCAATTTGACAAAAACTGCATCTATCGCTGTTCCTCAAACCCATTCTGTTTAGTATGATATTGGATACAAGAATTCTATGACAAATTTTCAATTGGAACCACCTGAATTTTATTTCTTTTATTTTTCTCGCTTTCCCAATCTACTGCGGTATGTAGCTTGAGTCCCCAGTTCACGAAAGACTTAATATTAAGTACACATAACTTATCGAGAAGTATATTATAGTAAATCTAGCTCCTTTATGACATTTGTTATAATTTTCAATAACTTACAATTTTCATTCTTGTAATTATTTTCAAATTTTATGTTTCTTTTCCTTGCATATTCTTTTACTGCACGGACACATCCAAAATAGTGTAGAGGATTTAAATGACTTCCCACCTTTGTTGTAAAGGCTTCATAACTTAAAAAGTTGCCATTTTCGTCAATCATATCCCCTACGTAGAATATACCTTTCTCTGCCCATGGTTTGTAGAAAAAATGGGAATGGTTAACTTTGAATTTATCATTATAAAAGACAGGTTCTGAAATAATTTCTTCGTTGTTATCTAAATCTACATGAATGCTCAGATTGTCATATGACTTAAATACGTCTTTCCAAAACTTGTTGCATTTACTATACAAGAATCTCTTTGATCCAAAATAGTTTATATTGCTAACTTCTGGACATTGAGTTACTAAAATGGTATTCCACTTTGAATCATTATTTACTCATTTTCTTATCCAGGACAATTTCAGTGCTTGTATAAAAGCATAAATATTTGGTATTCCTATGCCCCCCCTTTTCAATATCATGTACTGCATATTTTCGTTTAATTTTGTCAGGCTTCCCATCCCAGACAAACTCAAAACACATGCTTTGTAATTGTTTTATAATGTCATCAGGAGGTTTGGAAGCAACAACCACAAGTATACAAGCTTTGACAAAATAAGAGATTTCAGGACTGCAACCCTACTAATGGTATGCACATCCGTTTGGACCAAATTTTGAACAACCTTTTCACTTCCAAAAACTTGTCTGATATATTAAGCTCTATTAATTTTGAAAGGTGATTTGTAACCATATTCCAAGAATTTTCAACTTTCTTGGATTCCACATCATGTGTTTTTTTCGACTAGGTACACTATTTTCGAGTCCTTCTTCTGTCCTAACCATACATTACAGGTTTTTTCGAAAGTTGATTTTAACCCCGAAATATTTTCAAATTCTGATGACTCGAAAAGTTTTTCGTAAGATTTTTTATCTCCTTGTAGAGTGAAAAACGTATCGTCTGCAAACTGGTTCATTTATTTATGTTTCATTTACTTCCTTATCCTGAGACATTTTCAGCCATAGTAGATGGAATTACGTGTCTGAATTATCTCTGATTGTGTTCTCTCTCTCTCTCTCTCTCTCTCTCTCTCTCTCTCTCTCTCTCTCTCTCTCTCTCTCTCTCTCTCTCTTCTCTCTCTCTCTCTCTCTCTCTCTTCTCTCTCTCTCTCTCTCTCTCTCTCTCTCTCTCTCTCTCTCATCAGTTCCTTCTTTTGTTTTTCGTTTTTTCTATACGCCATATGCGTTACTTTCTTTGTTTAACCTTTGTTTTCTTATGCCCCCCTCCCCTCCCCTCTGACTCTTCCTAAAACAAAACAGCCAATTTTCACATTTTGACATGAACAAAACGTGGCACCCTATGACAGTCGTTCTGAATAGAAGAAACTGAATCATAACACACTCTGTTTCAGATCATGCCAGAGTCAGCAGAATACCACTTTGAGGACAGCCAGGCACACACACGTGCACTGAAGGTGAATTAATTGAATTGTAAAGTCCACACCTGCGTGAAGTGACATGGCAGACACGGATAACTATTCCATAAGTGTGGTGAAGGGGATTGTCTAACACTACACTAACACAACCAGAACGACATGTTAAAAAGGACAACCGAAAACACTTTTTTCATGTGAGATCCCAAGATTTGAACTTACAGCACTCTGAAAGTACTCTCGTGTCTCTCATTGGCTATGCTAGTCACGCGCCCCAGTGGTTAATTCAAAGTACTTGTAGGCTGCTCAAGAGATAGGAGCATATCAGCAAAGCTCATTTGCAGAATAGTTTTTTTTCCCGCTAGCGGAAATTCGGCCATTAGCAGCACGGGCAGTATTGTTTGAAGCGTAATTATTGGCAGAAAATGAGAGCTTGTCTACCAAAGTCAAGAGGCAGTGAGAACTATGAACCTGCTTCTGGGCTCTGATTTTGACACGAGACGAGCTGAGGGACAGGCTTATAATCAGGGAATAAACGTGATTCGTCACGTGAGCATCGCGTATCTACGTGCACGACATGGAGAGTGTGCAAATCGAGACAGCCAGTTACCAACCAAGGAGTATGAATGCCAAGATGAGCTAGAGAAGGTGACCTTGCTTTTTCCTTACAGACATGACTTGAACACCTCTCTCTCTCTCTCTCTCTCTCTCTCTCTCTCTCTCTCTCTCCTCTCTCTCCTCTCTCTCTCTCTCTCTCTCTCTCTCACACACACACACACACACACACACACACACACACACACACACACACTGTACACGCATACACATATGCATATACACATACACGTACACGTGCGTGCGTGCACGCGCGCGCACGCACGCACGCACGCACGCACGCACGCACGCACGCACGCACGCACGCACGCACGCACGCACACACACACACACACACACACACACACACACACACACACATACATACACACGCGCGCAGGTTCACAAATACATAGTTATCAGCGATACCACCTCCATTCTTTCGTTCTGCTAATGT
>CM031599.1:69784750-69787250 GCA_018398815.1 Conus ventricosus | reverse complement strand
AAAAATGTAATTTTTGACAACTGGGATATGAGTGTGTGGGCATATTGGGATCTCCAGACTCCTCCCCCCCCCCCCCCCCCCCCCCTCATCCCCTTTCCTTGTCTTTCCTGCAATTCGTCTTCTTCACAGCCTCCTCATCTAAATGCATTTATCTACATTTGTTCTGTTGGAGCACTACAATTGAAACACACACACACACACACACACACACACCACACACACACACACACACACACACCATGCACACACACACACACACACACACACACACACACACACACACACACACACACACACACACACACACACACACACTAACATATTTAACACGTACACTGATGCCTGCAGCAAAATCAATAAACAACTACACGCATTTTTAGAAACATCATCATTCTGTGACACCAGTAACCCACCCTATTACAAACCACAGAAACACGAACGAACACGGAAAGCAAAGGAAACAACAGGTTAGCTGAGTAAAGAGCAAAAGGCCAGACTTGAAAATGGTTAGCACGGCTGGTATACAGACGTAAAGATAAGAAAAGGCAGTAGGGATCTAGGGGAAGGGGGAGAGAGACGGGAAAGAGGCACAGACATGCTTATTGTCTACCACTGAACAAACGCGATTCTTCGTGGTCTCCACCTTGGCGAGGACAATCTAGAAAGGCGGCTGACACTTTTAAATGAGGAAAGTACACACGCCTGATGGCAAGCAACAACACATCCCAGAAAAAAAGGACTTGCAGATAGGCGGAGAGATCTTGACAGCTGCTGATATAGTGGAGAACATAGTTTCCCAGCAGTCGTTGTGAAGGTCAAGGTCGACGTTTGTGATGTTGGGGAGAAAGGGAAGAATGTTCGGGGAACAAAGTAGGCAATTCCACAATGCTCTCAAACGTCAGCCATGGAAGTGATGTTTCCTGTCTCAGAAGGTGGAATCTGACACCCTCTCACCAAAATAGCATTCTCTCTCTTTGTTGTTGTTCTGATTGTTTGTTTGGGATTTTCCTTACTGTGTTTTTTTTTATAATTTTTTTAAAAATATTTTTTTACATATCATCTGAAGAGGGGGTGAATGCAAAAGTGACCAACATATGTTTTGCAAGAAACAGAATCTTAAACACTCACACTAGCTGTCAATGTCTAAATGCTACCAATGACAATTAAAAGAAGATGTACAACGGTGTCTGTTGGATTAAAAGATGTTGTACAACGGTGTCTGTTGAATTAAAAGATGTTGTACAACGGTGTCTGTTGGATTAAAAGATGTTGTACAACGGTGTCTGTTGGACCGCTTCCATTCTTGAATAGTTGAGTTCTTTAAATCATCTCTGGGTCATCTGTGTGATTCCAATTCATGATATAACATCACCTTTTTGTTGGTTTCTGGACTCACCATTTTTATGCTCGCCTGAAACGATCAGACTGGCCAGTTTCTGGATCAGCAGTGCACCCACACATCACTGAGTGGTGTCCAGCCTACTCCAGGGTTTTACCTTCATTTTATATATATATATTTTTTTTCCTCTCCACACTTTTGTTTTGTTCCATTTTATTACCCTTCACTGGCTGCTTTGAGGCTGCTGTTGGATTCTTTTTTCGAACCCTTGGTGGTGAGAACACCACAGAATTATGGACTGTGGTGTGTCTCTATTTGACACCAAGAGCACAGACACAATTAGCCGTGTCTCCCTGATGAGTCCGATCCAGCGGACGAAAGGCCTAGGAGCAGGCAATATAAAAATGTGCCTTTGAGAGGGATTACGATGGTTCCCTCAGGCAGCTAGTGAAGGGCTTCTCATATATATAATATATTCCCCCAAATTCTTCATCTTCAAATTTTTTTTTTTTAAAGTTCGAATCTTTGTCAAGTCATTACTATAACGACTGAAGAATTGTTAGCCTGCACTTGTTTTCCCCCACTACTTAATTGTTCAGCATTATATTGTTTGGTCAATCAGTGGGAGATTGCATCTCTTAGGAGATCCAAGTAAAGGTTGTTCTGTGCAATTCTTAGCCACTCACAATGCTTGGGTTATTGAACAGCAGAGCTGACCACTCAGACTGTTCCATATCTTTTGACCTCCCTTGCATCCTTGAATGGATCCTCAAGCATAGGCTCAAAGATTGTCCCCTATATTTTATACTGATTGAATAATGCTTTTAGTTTTTCAGCGACTTTTTTCCTCTCCACACTTTTGTTTTGTTCCATTTTTATTACCCTTCACTGGCTGCTTTGAGGCTGCTGTTGATTCTTTTTTCGAACCCTTGGTGGTGAGAACACCACAGAAGCATGGACTGTGGTGTGTCTCTATTTGACACCAAGAGCACAGACACAATTAGCCGTGTCTCCCTGATGAGTCCGATCCAGCGGACGAAAGGCCTAGGAGCAGGCAATAAAAATAAATGTGCCTTTGAGAGGGATTACGATGGTTCCCTCAGGCAGCTAGTGAAGGGCTTCTCATATTTATAATATATTCCCCCAAATTCTTCATCTTCA
>CM031599.1:69774750-69782250 GCA_018398815.1 Conus ventricosus | reverse complement strand
TTGACACACAGACACAGGCACACACACACACACAGACACACACAGACACAGACACACTCACACACACACACACACACACACACACACACACACACACACACACACACACACACACACACACACACACACACACACACACACCTTAAGACGTCGCTGCCATCATTATGACCTAGGAAGACTTGGGAACGGAAACAAAAACAGCATCTGATGAGGTCCTTTAGGAGATTTACGGGGATTACAAGACTGAATCGGGAGATGTTTATGAACACCCCTGCCAGCTCTGAGACAAGAAAGCCAGGAGCTTGGATTTGGCGGAGTTGTTGACAGCTGGTAGAGAGGAGTAATGTCAGGATTAGTGTTGCTGAGGGAGGCACAGACAGAGAATGGACAGTGTTTTTTTTTTCAGTTAGAAAGAAGATGGAGATATGGTCCTTATAAATCAACATTCATTTATTTACGTTTTCATTTACTTAATGTCAGGATTAGTGTTGCTGAGGAAGGCACAGACAAGAGAATGGACAGTGTTTTTTTTTTTTAGTTAGAAAGAAGATGAAGATATGGTCCTTATCAATCAACATTCATTTATTTACGTTTTCATTTACTTCCTTTTTCTGGTACTTTTTCATCTATAGTAGATGGAATTACGTGTGTGAATTTTCTCTGACTCTCTCTCTCTCTCTTTCTCTCTCTCTGTCTCTCTCGTCAATTCCTTCTTCTCTAGTTTATTTTTTTCTCTACGTCATATGCGTTACTTTCTTTGTTTAACCTTCTATTTTCTCCCCCCCCCCCCCGCCCCCCCCCCCCCCACCCTCCCCTTCGACTCCTTCCGAAAACAATCCAGCCAATATTCATATTTTGAAATGAACAAAACATGGCAGTTTATGACAGTCGTTCTGAATAGAAGAAACTGAATCATAACACACTCTGTTTCAGATCATGCCAGAGTCAGCAGAATACCACTTTGAGGACAGCCAGACACACACGTGCACTGAAGGTGAATGTTGTTGTTGGGGTGCCATGGCTAAAAGACTCCAGGAATCATCAGAACAGCTCAATCATTTGAACACTGTGGTACACATGCATCAGCTAGGGTAAGAACATGACGTGTGTGACCGTTTTTGATTACCCCACCACGTGGGCAGCCGCACTCCGTCTTCGAGGGATTTTGGAGACTGATGGTGTTATGCTGGGAGCTTGTAACGACCTGTATACCTATGCAGAGCATAACAAAATGTTGATGTAGTCTTGGTGTTCTAGCCTATGTCAGCTGGTTTGACACAGCCTTAAGCCAAGGCTTGGAGGTGAATTAATTGAATTGTAAAGTCTACACCTGCATTAAGTGATATGGCAGACGTGGATAACCATTCCATGAGTGTGGTGAAGGGAATGTCTAGCAGTACATTTATACCACCAGAACGACAACACGTTTTCCTGGGATAACTATAAAGCCTTTTTTCATGTTGAGATCCTAAGGTTTGAACTTGCAGTCCGCTGAAAGCGCTCACATGTCTCTGACTGACGATACCAGTCATACGCCCAGTGCTTCATTCAAAATATTTGTAGTGTACTCATGAAATGAGAGCACATCACCGAAGCTCATTGGCAGAATGGTTGTTCCCCTCACGGACATCCAGCCATTAGCGGCCCAGGTCAGTATTGTTTGCAGTGTCATCATTGGCAGGAAATGAGAGCCTGTCAACCCAAGTCAAGAGGCAGTGGGAACTACCATCCTGCTGCTGTGTTCTGGTTTTGACACGAGACGAGCTGAGCGACAGATTGTCAATCAGGAAATAAATTCGAAGCGTCATGTGCGTTCCCACTCACGCGACTGAGTGCACGTGCTAGGCATGAAGTGTGTGTAAATCGAGACTGCCAGTTACTGACCATGATGCATGAATGCAACAAGAGCTACAGAAGGTGACCTTGGTTTTTCGATACAGAACTGACGTGAACATCTCCCCTCTCTCTCTCTCTCTCTCTCTCTTCTCTCTCTCTCTCTCTCTCTCTCACACACACACAAGTTCACACACACAAGTTCACACATACAAATTATCATCACTGCTATTCCACCGCTATTCTTTCGTTCTGGTAACGCTGTGAAAAGAATAGATATAAAACGCTTGTCCGTTTTAGCGTAAACAAGGCAATTTTCACTAAAATTATCAGACAGGAAAAAAGAAGACGAAGGATTAGGGGAGTCTGAACTGGATTTATTTTCAACAGCGTCCTCCATCCCCCATTCTGCAGAAAATTAGAACACACACACACACACACACACACACACACACACACACACACACACACACACACACACACACACACACACACACACCGCGCGCGCGCGCGCGCGCGCGCGCGCGCGCGCACGCGCGCACCAAATGAAAACAAATAGAAAAAGTCTGTGAATATCTGGTCACGTATCAAATTAGCTTTCGATTTCCTGCCTTCGTTTTATAAAGGATGGAAATAAAACTAATGCACTTAAAAACAGTTTTATAAAGGATGGAAATAAAACTAATGCACTTAAAACCAGTCTTCCAAGTTCCAGATTTGCAGATAATGGATTCTTTCCAGAATGAAAGGATAAGTGAATGTCAGGTTGAAAATCTATTATCGTGTTTTTTTCCTCTGGTTTTACTTTCTAAGACAGTGTAATGCGTGACCCAGTGAAACTTTGAGTCCAGGAAAAATGTGAATAAAACAACAAGAGAGAGACAGAGAGAGAGAGAGAGAGAGAGAGAGAGAGAGAGAGAGAGAGAGAGAGAGAGAGAGAGAGGGAGAGAGAGAGAGAGAGAGAGAGAGAGAGAGAAGCCACGCTGTACATTTCGCTTGCTTGCCAAATCTTGAAGATGCGCAGCACAACAGTGTTCTTGTGGATCTGCCAAACGGCATCAGTTTGTCAACATATATTTTAAAGGCTAAAACGCTTCTCATCTACATGCCAAAGAGAATTACATCCTGGAATTTAAAAAAAAAAGTGGACAATGAGGGGCGGGGGGGGGGGGGGGGACATGCCGGATGAGATAGTTTATGACATTAAAATAGAAACAAAAGCCAACCAAAAAGTAAACTGTAGAAAACCCAATTATAAGCGTCAAACAAACAAACAAACAAACAAAACCAGCAACAAAAAAGCAACAAGAATAAAAAAAACAAACAAAATACTCATTGAAAGAGAAAATGCACAGTATCAGCGCACTTGAATATTCCTAAATGGGATGGACTCAGAGGTTGTGGAACAGTGTGAATAGTGACCGAATTGAAACGATTGAAAAAGAAATTGCAAAGACTAAAAACTAACAAGATGCAAAGCATATAAACGTACTCCCAGTTTATCCTGAATACGCGTGATATATTCCATAAAGAGGAAAAACCGTCGTGGGCTGGTGTAACCGCTAGTAATAGCTATTCTGGTAAACATCGGCCATCATCTGTGACCTATAATGAACATACTTACAAATGTTCAGAAAGATCGGCCAAGAACTTTCTGAGATTTTCCATAAAGAAAAAAAAACATCATGGGCCGTTAGTAACGGCTATAACAGTAAGCGTAAACATCGGGCATCATCCGTGACCCATAATGAGCATGCCTAAAAACTTTCAGAATGATCGGCCAAGTACTTTCTGAGATTCCATAAAGAAGAAAGACTGTTACAGGCCGTTACAACCGTTAGTAACGGATATTACGGTATGCTAAAGCATCGGGCATCATCCATGACCCATAATGAACACACCTGCGACTTTTCACAAAGATCGGACAAGTACTTTCTGAGATATTCCATTAAAAAACCGTTACAGCTGTTAGTAACGGATATAACGGTAAACTAAAACATCGGGCATCATCCGTGACCCATAAGGTAGATACCTACAAATTTTCAGAAAGATCGGCCCAGTAGTTTTGTGTGGAGCGAGTGGAACACATTTTGACCACGGACGGACGGACAGACACACAGACACACAGACACACACACACACACACACACACACACACACACACACACACACACACACACACACACACACACACACACACACACACACACACACACACACGCACGCACACACACACACACACACACACGCACGCACGCACGCACGCACACACGCGCACGCACGCACGCACGCACGCACGCACGCACGCACGCACGCACGCACGCACGCACACACACACACACACACACACACACACACACACACACACACACACACGCACACACACTCACACACACACAGAGACAGCATTTCTTCGTTCCCATTCTAAAGTACTCCCTGTTCTATAAAAACTGGGAGTACAAAAACCGTCACAGGCCGTTAGTATCGGCTATAACGGTAAACTAAACATCGGACATTATTCGTGACCCATAATGCACATACATGCAAATCTTCACGAAGATCGGCTATGTACTTTCTGAGATATTCAATGAAAAAGAAAAACCGTGACAGGCCGTTACAGCCGTTAGTAACGGCTATAACGGTAAACTAAAACATCGGGCATTATACGTGACCCATAATGAAGATACCTAGAAATGTTCAGAAAGATCGGCCAAGCACTTTCGGAGATATTACATAAAGAAGAAAAACCGTGACAGGCCGTTACAGCCGTTAGTAACGGCTAAAACGGTAAACTAAAACATCGGGCATTATTCGTGACGCATAATGAACATACCTAGAAATATTCAGAAAGATCGGCCAAGTACTTTCGGAGATATTACATAAAGAAGAAAAACCGTTACAGGCCGTTACAGCCGCTAGTAACGGCTATAACGGTAAACTAAAACATTCGACATTATTCGTGACCCATAATGAAGATACCTAGAAATGTTCAGAAAGATCGGCCAAGTACCTTCGGAGATATTACATAAAGAAGAAAAACCGTGACAGGCCGTTACAGCCGTTAGTAACGGCTATAACGGTAAACTAAAACATTCGGCATTATTCGTGACCCATAATGAATATACCTAGAAATTTTCAGAAAGATCGGCCAAGTACTTTCGGAGATATTCCATAAATAAGAAAAACTGTTACAGGCCGTCACAGCCGTTAGTAACGGCTATAATGGTAAACTAAAACATCGGGCATCATCCATGACCCATAATGTTTGTACCTGCTAATGTTCACAAAGATCGGCCAAGTACTTTCAGAGATATTCCATAAATAAGAAAAACCGTTACAGGCCGTTACAGCCGTTAGTAACGGCTATAACGGTAAACTAAAACATCGGGCATTATTCGTGACCCATAATGAACATACCTACAAATTTTCAGAAAGATCGGCCAAGTACTTTCTAAGATATTCCATAAATAAGAAAAACCGTTACAGGCCGTTACAGCCTTTAGAAACAGCTATAATGGGGTAAACTAAAACACCGGGCATCATCCGTGACCCATAATGTTCATACCTGCTAATTTTCACAAAGATCGGTTAAGTACTTCCGGAGATATTCCATTAAGAAGAAAAACCGTTACAAGCCGTTACAGCCGTTAGTAACGGTTATAACGGTAAACTAAAACACCGGGCATTATTCGTGACCCATAATGAACATACCTACAGATTTTCAGAAAGATCGGCCAAGTACTTTTTGAGATATTCCATAAAGACGAAAAACCGTTACAGGCCGTTACAGCCGTTAGCAACGGTTATAACGGGGTAAACTAAAACATCGGGCATCATCCGTGACCCATAATGTTCGTACCTGCTAATGTTCACAAAGATCGGCCAAGTACTTTCGGAGATATTCCATAAATAAGAAAATCCGTTACATGCCGTTACAGCCATCAGAAACGGATATAACGGTAAACTAAAACATCGGGCATCATCCTTGACCCATAATGAACATACCTACAATTTTTTCAGAAAGACCGGCCCAGTAGTTTTGTCTGGAGCGAGTGGAACACATTTTGACCACGGACGGACGGACGGACGGACAGACACACACACAGACACACACACAGACACACACACAGACACACACACACACACACACACACACACACACACACACACACACACACACACACACACACAGCATTTCTTTGTTCCCATTCTAAAGTACTCCCTATTCTATAAGAAGTGGGAGTACAAAAACAGACAGCAACATTGCTACAAACAAGCTGCAATGCTATTAAATACACAATCGGTGTCCATAGTAAAGCTTGCTTTGTACATAACACAGAACAAATGTCTTCCCGCATAACTGTTGATGATGAACAATGGTCTGGTTTATTTTGTCTGACTCTTATGAGATCTGGGTGATTTGCAGAAAGAAAAAATGCACTAATCAGCTTTGTGGTGTGTACTACGTTAGCATAACTCTGCATTCTGTTTTGTATGTTTATTTACATTTTGGGCAATGAACAGGGAGCAAATGTAATATCAGGGTTTAACCTGATTCTAACAAGCAGAAAAAAATAAATAAAGAAGGAAACAAACAATCTAGAGTTAAAAGAGTCCAAACAAAGAAACGGCAATTAGAACCAGAGTGAAAACATTTTCTGTTTATCTGCCTTTCTGTCTGTATCTGATATCATCCCTCTCCCGTCTGTATTGTTACATCTGGCTGTGAGCATAGAAAGTGAACACACATATGATTCAATTTGTTCCTGATCAGAGTCAGGTCTAGAAACGAGCCACTTAAAGAATAGTATTTAGAGCAGAACACCAGGTGGCGCCCCGACTCAACTACAGTTCATGGCTAAAGCAATACAAGATCTTTAGAGCAGAACACCAGGTGGCGCCCTGATTCACCCCCATTTCATGGCTAAAGCAATACAAGATCTTTAGAGCAGAACACCAGGTGGCGCCCCGACTCAACTACAGTTCATGGCTAAAGCAATACAAGATCTTTAGAGCAGAACACCAGGTGGCGCCCTGATTCACCCCCATTTCATGGCTAAAGCAATACAAGATCTTTAGAGCAGAACACCAGGTGGCGCCCCGACTCAACTACAGTTCATGGCTATAGCAATACAAGATCTTTAGAGCAGAACACCACGTGGCACCCTGACTTACCCCCATGTCATGGCTATAGCAATACAAGATCTGAGCACAGGTCTGAATAGTCTTCCCTAACCATACAGCTGAAACAAATCGTGCAGAAGTGTTGTGATGGAGTGAGATTAACCCTGTGCCGGTCTTTATTTTGTTTGCGTAAACGCTTCTGTGAGAACGCCTTTTTCATGATAGAAATGCAGAATTTGCTGAGCTCCATGTGATGCCTGTGTAGGTTCTTGATTTAGTCCTGTATCCTGTATTAGTCTATATATTAAAGTATTTGATGGTCAGTCAGCCTGTCTGCCTGTTAGTCTGTCTCTCTCTCTCTCTGTTTGATTGTGTGTGTGTGTGTGTGTGTGTGTGTGTGTGTGTGTGTGTGTGTGTGTGTGTGTGTGTGTGTGTGTGTGTGTGAGAGAGAGAGAGAGAGAGAGAGAGAGAGATAGAGAGAGAGAGAGGTGTGTGTGTGTGTGTGTGTGTGTGTGTGTGTGTGTGTGTGTGTGTGTGTGTGTG
>CM031599.1:69767250-69769750 GCA_018398815.1 Conus ventricosus | reverse complement strand
GCTTTTAAGTGAGGAAAGAAGACACCCCCGTCGGCTAGCAACAGCAGATCCTTGGGAAAAAAAAAAGAACTTGGAGCTGGGCGAAGAAATCTTGACAAATGCTGATATAGTAGAGAGAACAGTTTGTCAGTAGATTTTTGTGAAGGTCGAGATCGACGTCTGTACTGTTGGCGGGGGTGGGGGTGGGGGTGGGGGGTGGGGGTGTTTCCATGGGAACAAAACTGCCAGTCCTGCAATGCTGTTATTGTCAGCTATGGAAACGATGTATGTTTCCTGTCTTGGACAAACAAAACCTGACATCCTTTTTTTTTTAACCTAAATAGCATTCTGTCTGTTTGTAGGGTTTTCTGTGTTGTCGGCATTGTTGTTCTTGTTACTGTATATTTGGGCTTGCATTGTTACTGGGTACACCATCTGGTGGAAAAATAGATACATAAATGGCTGGTATACTACAGGAAAATCACATTAACTGTCCATTTGCAACAGCTACCATTGACTAACGAAAAAGTTGCCACAATGGTATCTGTTCGATCTTTTCGATTCGTGAATAGCTTGGCACTTTATATCTACATTATATCATCAGTGTGACAGATGATATGGTAGCGCCTTTGTTGTCACTTTCTGGGCGTCTTGATATTCTGCTTGTCTGTAACAGCAATGTTTGTCATTCAAAGTTTTTTTGCACGGGTGTTTTTGTTGTTACGTTTTTAACATAACGGTACTGGAATGACCTGGACATTTCAAAAATAGATTTACCGCAGTGTTAACACCCCAGAACAAACACCTCTGCATGATGTCAGTTTGTGCACAATACTCGGACAATCGACCCTAGGATCACATGATGAAAATGGGGAAGTAAATATGAAACACGCAGAAGCAGCAGTGACATGCACTGAAGAGCTGCATTGTCTGCAAGTCGGATTGATCCATCTAGCTGTTCAGCCAAAATCAATTTCACCTGAAAGGTACATCGGGTTTCATTTTCTCAATAAACAGCATCACTTGTTTGCAAGGTGTTTTTTTTTTCCTGTTCTACATAAAACTAGTAGATTCCCCAACAATGTTCGTTTTTTTTCTGTGCCAAGCTAAACAAAAAGTCGTAGTTGCAAGCATAATGCAATGTGGTTTTTGTCCATACTCAAATAATATGAACATTTTACAAGCATATACTCCAGGACTTTTATTACATGTCTATATTATTCTTTTGCAAGGAAACTAAGGGGTAGAGAATGGGGAGTTCGCAAAGTCAAAATATGATAACTTGTTTGGAGGCAAAGAAACTGTCTCCTTACAAAAGCAAGCCGTTTTTTTCTGACATAGCATAACCTGATGGAAGGCAGTTGCCAGGAATTATGCCTAAATTCCTGACAGGTACAAGCATTTTATCGTCGTGTTGTCTGAAAGTATATGCAACACGTCTTTTGTAGGATGTTTTAAGACTTGAAGGTTACAACACACAAGAAGCAGTTTCACTTTTATATACAGACCACATAACATTTTTAACCAAATGCAACAACGTGTAATGGTTTTGAATATATCAAGACAATCGTAGTCAGCTGAGTGACTGCAAGTGCACGGACAGCTAGCTTCCACTGCTTGGCTCAGAGTTTTTTTCTACACACATATATTCCAGAACAAATGAGAACACTTATCAGCATCCACTCCATTTAAGGGGGAAAAAACCCCTAACTTCAAAAGATGGACGCGTGTATAAAGGGAAGGGGACACGAAACGTAATCCATCCCCAGTGAATGATTCATGACCTTGCTTGTTTTTCTCCGTTGGAGATCAGCACGACCAGCAAGTGACAGCTGTTTCACTTTATGAAGAGCTCATCAGGCTTGCTGTGGATCGACCAGCAAGTGACAGCTGTTTCACTTTATGAAGAGCTCATCAGGCTTGCTGTGGATCGACCAGCAAGTGACAGCTGTTTCACTTTATGAAGAGCTCATCAGGATTGCTGTGGATCCTGATTACCTGCTGATAAGTAGCACTCCCAACTAAGCCACACAAAAAAATTAACACAAATGAAAATGCATGAATAAAATCAAATAAAGTAAATACCAAAAGCTAAATTTGATGCTTTCTGGATGTCCTAGTTTCATAAAATCCTAAAACCTAACACTATGTTGCACTGTGCATTTAGTAATAATAAAAAAAAAACCAGACAAGTATTTCATAGTAACACTGACAGACCATTTCTTGAGAGCTGGTGCTACGTTGTCATGAACGTGCTTGGCTAGGAATAACTGTAGACGCATTCAGCAATACCGGCAGTTTACCGTTGAGCGTGTAATATTGCCATTGTTTGTTTGTTATTTTGGTGAACAGTGTTAAACGCCAGCCGGACTCTAATGCGTGTTGTCTGGGAAACCAGATCTCGATTGTCTGCATTGAGTTCAAAACCGTATTTTGCTGAGAACGAAAATGTAAACAAACTGACAGAAGTATTCGGTCCGGAATAGCTCAGTTGGTAGAGCGCCGGACTCGTGATCCTGGG
>CM031599.1:69749750-69752250 GCA_018398815.1 Conus ventricosus | reverse complement strand
GTGCGTGCGTGCGTGCGTGCGTGCGTGCGTGCGTGCGTGCGTGCGTGCGTGCGTGCGTGCGTGCGTGCGTGCGTGCGTGCGTGCGTGTGTGTGTGTGTGTGTGTGTGTGTGTGTGTGTACCCCCGCCCCCCTTGTATACATCAAATCACACGAGATTCCTAAACGCAACGCAGTAAACAAGTGTCAACAACTCGAGCATCATCTGGTCAGCAGATTCTATGCCGCCTGGCAGCAGGTAAGCACTGAGGAATTCAGTCCAGTGCCGGACCATCATGCATCACACCAAGCCCTCCGTCCCCTACACACGTCACAGACAGGGACAGCCAGAGTGGCCTCCCTGTATGGACGCTCTCCACGAAGGCTCAGGAGGTAGATGAGTTTATCTTCAAAGAACTCGTACTCCGAGTGGCGTCACCGCCCAGCCTCCTATTGCCTGTTATCTGTCTCTTCACATCAGCAGCACATTCTTTTTTTTTTTTTTTTTGCCACTTCCCATCAACGGAACGAGCAAACAAAGAAAAGAAAAACAAACGATTTACGTAACATAATGACCGTTGTTTACCATGTGTAAACGTTGTTGACCATTTAAAGCTATACTGTAATGACTCAAAAGAAATTCTGTCGAGACGCCAATAACACAGTTACAATACTCTCAGACTGACACAAAACAAAATGTGAACAGCGTCTCAACAGCCTTATACGATGTACAGTATGTGACAGTCAAGCAGTGAATGAGCAGATGCACACGTTGTGAAAGATGACATTTCACAGAGTCCTTACTTCACTTGATATATAACATGGATAGTCTTCAGGCGGCTCCGCGCATTCAACAACTGAGCTTCCAAGTTCATGTCGACAGACTAGGCTTGGCAACGTTCAGTCATAAACAGTGTCCTTGACAGCTTTGGCAGATCCGAGCTTAATCCTCCATCTTCCACCCATACATCCCCGCCTCTCTCCGTCCCACAAGGACTGAGCGCGGTAATATTCCACCTGGATGGGTGGAACGGTGTTCCACGGCTGTCTGGGTCACCAAGCAATGGGTCTGGGATGCAGAGTTCTCTCTAAGGCTTAGCGCAGACACACATCAGCAAGTCGAGGACCGAAATGTTTGCGACAAGAACCTCCTCCCCCCACACACACACTGCGTGGATTGTCGGCAGCTGCACGATGTTCAAGGTACACTGAGCAAGGCATGGATCACCGCCAGGCCTCAACGTCCCCCCCCCCCACCCCCCGGCTCCCTCTCCCTCCCTCCAGTGACCGTCAACACAGAGGAGTCTGAGGTCGCATAGCCCACTGTCCCCAATCAGGTGTCCTCCGTGCCCTGTTCCTCAGCGAGGTTCAGGTGCACCTTCTCCGAATCGGCGTCATAGAAGGCCTTGGTGTCCTTCGCGTTATTGGGCGTGTTGGTGGCGTCGGCGGTGGCGTTGCAGTTGTTGTCGTTGCCGTTCTTCATGGGCGATCGGTTGAGCATGATGGAGGGCTGGGCCTCCACGCTGGTGTACTGGGTATAGTTGGAGTTGTTGGTGCTCTGCCGGCTGCCCATGAAGAGGCAGGGCAGGATGGTCTTGAACTCCTTCTTGAAGCTGTCGTTCATCCAGGCGTACAGGAAGGGGTTGTAGATGGTGGAGCTCATGGCGATCACGTGGGCGGTGAAGAAGATGAGGGTGAAGTAGTACCAGCTGTCTACGCTCTCCTTGTACTCGCGCAGCAGCAGCACGGCGTTGAGCGGCATCCAGCAGCACATGAAGATGACCACCATGGCGATCAGCATCTTGTTGGTCCGCTTCTTGCGCCGGATCTCCTGCTCCTCGCGCTCCCTGGACCGTGCGCCACTGCCGATCTTCACCTGCACACATCCCGGCATGGTGAGATGGTATCAGGACCATGTACACATGAATACAACATCCACTGTGCATGACATGCTCATGCTTGCCGGGGAGGGATTTGTTTTTCCCCTTGCAATGAAGGTTCCATATCCACTTCAAACACATTTTACAGATCCCGGCAATATGAGATGGTTTCAGGAACTTATACACACATCCAATACCCACTGTGCGTGACATGTTAATGGTTATTAGGGAAGAATGTGTTTCCTCGCAATAAAGGTTCTACATCAACTTCGAACAAATTCACATCAACAACACCATACCATACTCAATGAATGTACAGAGTTCATCAAGAGGAACAAACATAATTCAAAATTATTCCCGTATATACAACGTAATACGAACTGAATTTTAGTATGATTATGAATGCTTTACAATAATTATTTAGAACCGGACATATGAGACTAACAGGCAATTTTAACTTTTAGAATAAAAAAACAAACAAAAGGGCTATGAAAACAAACTAAAACAAACAAATAACACTGGAGAAAGGGAACGGAGGGGGTTGGGTGGGGGAAGCGCATGAAAAAGGAAAGAAAGTACAAATTGCCAACTGTTGTTCATTAATTAGTCTTTCCCATGGCTTGTCTGATCATCATTTTTAATGG
>CM031599.1:69734750-69744750 GCA_018398815.1 Conus ventricosus | reverse complement strand
TAAATAAGCAATACCGTAACCCCTTATAATGTGCACGCACGTGCACATAGAATGTGTGTGTGTGTATGTATGTGTGTGTGTGTGTGTGTGTGTGTGTGTGTGTGTGTGTGTGTGTGTGTGTGTGTGTGTGTGTGTGTGTGTGTGCGTGCGTGCGTGTGTGCGTGTGTCCGTGCGCGCGCGCGCGCGCGCGTGCGCGCGTGTGTGCGTGTGTGTGATCTACTCTAAATTGCATATGCTTCATTTTCCCCACCAAGAATCTTAAAGGGTTTTACCCCCACAAATAAAAGTTTAACGTTTTCCCCAAAATTTTAAAAAAATTGGGCCAAAATTTAAATCCCAAAAGCCCCAGTTGTCTTTTTTCGGACCTTATGGTTAGTTATTTTAAATGCACGTAAAAAAAAGCCTTTTTAAATGTTTTTTTGGTTTGATTGACATAATTAAAGTTCAAAAAGGGCCAAGTTTTTCTTCTTCGATATCGGGGGAAAAGGGGGTCCCACTTAAAATATAGACGGGAAAGGAAAGTTTGGGGGGGGATGGTTTCGGGATGCAGTTTTTTTTTTTCATAACTTTTTGGGTTTTCGTTTTTTTTTAAAATTTTTATTTCCGTTATATTTATTTCCTAAAAACGCTTTTAAAAATATACGGCCGGGAAAATTTCCTTGTAAATTTTGCCCCAAAGGCTATAATTTTTTAATTTCCCCTTTAAAAAAAATTTAAAATTTTGTTTATTTCTTACACGTACAGAGACTACAGCGGGGGTTTAAAAAATTGTTTCCCTTTAAATCACTTTTTTTTTCTTTTTTCCCCAATTCTTCACTTTTTTGGGGGTTAAAACACAGAAACTTTTCCGGCCCCACCTGTTATATTTGTTTTTTTTTCCCCTTGTGTGAAATCGTCCAAAAATTAAGTAAAATTTCGTGTTACATGTGAAGGGTGTGGGGGGTTAAAGGTTTTTTAAAGGGGTCGGGTCCCCTTTAGTTTTTTCCCATTATTTTTGTGCCCCAACCGTGTGTGTGTGTGTGTGTGTGTGTGGTGTGTGTGTGTGTGTGTGTGGGGGTTTTGTGTGTGTGTGGGGGTGGGGGTGTGTGTGTGGGGGTGTGTGTGTGTTTTATGCAACAAAATGGCTCCGGGGCCCTTTTGTTTTTTTTTCGTGGGGTGTTGTGTGTGTGTTTGGGGTTGTGTGTGGTGGTGTGTGGGGGTGTGTGGGAAAGGGAAATTTTTTTTTTCGTCTCGTCCCCTCTTTTTGGTGATTGCGGGACTTTTTAATTAACATATTGTTTAAAATTTTTAAAAAAACTATTTTTAAAAAAAGAAAAGAGGACGTTGGGGGTTTACATGGAACAAAAAATAAAGCATAGATTTTTTGGTAGGACAGTAAAAGGGGAAAAAATTTTTAAAAATTTCCCTAAAATAATCTAACTTTCGTTTTTATAAAATTTTTCCTTAAGGGGTTTTCCCCAAAAAGGTTACTCTTTTAATTTAAAAAGAGAAACAACTGGCAAAAATTTTTTAAAAAGTAAAAAACCATATTTCCCATCCCGGTGTCAGCATTTGGGTTTTCCCACCCACCCAAAAAGGGTTTTTTTTTGGCCCCCCCAATCAAAATACATGTTAAAATGAAAGATCCCCACGACTTTCCCCAATTAAAAGTCTGGCTTTTGGGGGTTTCTTTGGGGAATTTTTTTTAAAAGTTTTTAAAAGTCAGGTTTAAAAACCGGTCGGTTTAAATTGAAAAAAAGGGTTTGCAGATTTTTTTTGCTGACGAGGTTTTTGGGTTGAGGAACTGTATTGACTCCGGGAAATCCCTCCCCTTATTATATTTTTTAATTTTTGTTTGTTTTAAAGGACAATCAACCTTAATACTAAAAAATTTATATTCTTTGCCCCCCCTTTTTGCTTCTTTTCGGGCTTGATAAATTAAAAAGGGAAGGAGGTGTGCAAATGGCCCAAAAAAATAAAAACTTATTCCCTTTTTCATGAAAAGGTGTGCAAAAATTTCTTTAATCTCAAATAATTTTCCCTCTTTTTGGGTTTTTTTTTAAAAAACAATCCCAAACTTTTTAAAAAGACTGTAAAATCAAACAAAACGGTTTTTTAAATTTTGAGAGGGCAAGGAAATTATTTTAATTTTAAATTTTCCCTTAGGAAAAAAAAATTGTTCAGCTGTAAATAGGGAAATTGACCCTTCCCAAAAAAAATTTTGGGATTTTTCGTTTTGGCAATCGGGGAATTTCAAAGCCAGATCCCGAAAACCCCTTCTTTTAAAGGGAATGAGCCGTCGTGTATACTTTCAAAAAAATTTAGTAAACGTTTTTTCCCCTTTGCCCAATTTTGACAGATGCTGCAAAACACATGCGGAAAAAATTCGTTTTTTTTGATCAAAAAAAAAATTTTTTTTTTAACGGGAAATTTTCCGTTTTTTCCCAAAAGGGGGGTTTCCCGGCGGGAACCATTTCGCGAGGCGTACCTCGTATGGGTAAATTTTTTGGGTTTTTTAAAAAAACGTTCTGAAAACTTATAAACAAAAGCGTCCTAAATTTGGGAATTTTTTTTTTTTGTGAATTTTTCGAAAAATTTTCAAGGGCGGTTTCGTTTTTTTTTCTCTTAAAGGCCCGGCCCCGAAAATCCTTTCTCACTACTTTTTCCCGGGAACTTTTTTTCCCTTTTTAAACAAGTGGCAAAAGGCCCTGCTTCTTTTTTGCTTAAGGGTTTTAGTGTGCAATTTTACACCCGGGGAAAACTTTACAGTTTTTCTGTCAATTCTTTTGAGGTTTTTTTTAAAGCGTCGGGAAGCAGGAAAAAAATACTTCCTGTCCGAAAGTAAAATTTTGATTTTTCTTTAAATGGTTGCAATTGCCCCAAAAACTTTGGGGTTTTCCGGGCCCCCCAAGGGGAGGAAGGACTGTTTTTTGGGAAAATTTCAAACTTTTAATGCTTTTTTTTAACAATTGAGTCTTGTTTTTTCCATTTTTGTTTTGGTTTTTAATTTAGGACCCCTTTTTAAATTGTACTTCTGTTTAAAAAAATTTTCCTTTCCCCCCGGGGAAATAAAAATTTTTGGCAGGTTACTTGGGTTTTTTATTTTTTTTAAAGGAACCTTTGTGTCTTTTCAACGAAAATTTTGAAAGCCAATTCAAATGCATTTAACTTTTTAAATTTATCCGCTCGTGTTTAAAAGGCTTCTGAATTTTTTTATGTGCCCGAAAATTTTGTTCTTTTTTTAAAAAAATTTTTCATTAAATCCTTATTGCAATGTCATCAGCATTTTGAGCTCCCTTGGTTTATGATGTTTAACTTGTTTTTAAGTCATATTATTGAAAAATTAAAAATAACTTGGGGGATTTTTTAAAACCCTTTGGGGAAATTACCATTTTTTTTTAAAATCTTGGGATGATAAAGTCAAAAACCCTTTTGGGGCATTTTTTTGGTTCCCCCAAATTTTAAAAATGATTTAAAATTTTAAATTGTAGCGTGCCAAAAAGCCAATTTGTTTTTTTTATATTTAATGGGGCTGTGCCACACTCTATCTTTAAGCTTTAGAAAGATCAAAAAAGGAAGGAAGAAAGGGCCCTTTTTTTTTACCCTTAGGTTTTTTAAATTTTGATTTGTTGGGACGTTTTAAAGGTGATCAATTGTATTTTCCCGTCCTTTTCAAAATCCAGTTTTGATGTAAAGGTTAAATACATCTTTTTTTTTCCTTTAATGGGCCCAATTCTAAATTTTTTTTTTTTTTTCCATGACTTTTCCGTATGGCGTGACGGGAAAGGGTTTTTATTGGGACGTTCAGCCGGGCGGGCCCGGCTTTAGTTTAGGAGTCCCCAATTAGACGTTTTCCCCATATAGGGGGGTTTGGGTTTTTTCCCCAAAACCCTTTTTGTTTTTTTTTTTTGGGAAAAAATTTGTTTACCCAGTTTTTGGGTTTTATGGTTTTTTTTGTAAAAAGAAATCCCTTCCCCCCAACCCAAAAACCGGGGGTTTTTCCCAAACCAGACGGAATTTTTTCCCTGAATTCCCTGTAAAAGTTTTTGGGGTTCAGTATTTTTTCTTTTGGGTTTTTTGGGGTTTCTTTTTTCCTTTTAGTTTTCGGTTTTTTTTCTTTCCCCAAAAACGCCCTTTTGTCTTTGGGCAAAAATTTCCTTACTTCATTTTTTTAAGGACTTAGATGAAAATTTTTTCCTAAAGCCTTTTCTTTGGGAGAAAAAAAATTTCATTTATTTTTTTTTGGTGGGGTTTTTCTTGGGTTTTAATGCCCGTTTTTTTTTTTCTTTACCTTTTCCCCCTTTTTTTTGTTTTACAGTCTGATACTTCATTTAAAAAAGTACTGGGCCGAAATGTCTTTTTGTTGCGCGGTAACTCTTTTTTTGTTTTTTTTTTTTTTGCCCCATTTTCTTTATGAGCTGATCTTTTATCTCTTTGCACGGGAAAATTTTTTTTAACTTTTTCCCTTTTTTATGATAAGTTTAATTTTTTTGGTTTTCAGCCTCCCGAAAACCCTGTTTCCCCCAAAAATTTTCCCGGGAAAATTGTTTCCCTTTTTTTTGGTTTTTTTTGGGAAATAGCAAAAGCAGCACCCCAAAAGAACGGTTTTCAAAGTTATCAAAAAGTTTTTTAACCCCTCCTTTTAACTTCATCAAGTTTCTCGTGGGGTAATTTTTAAAAATTTTTCCCATTTGCCTTTATTTTTTTTTAAATTGGGGTTTTTAACTTTACCCCAAAATTTTTTTTTTAAAAACGGTTTCCCTTTAAAAAAGATTAAAAGTTTTGGCCACATGGTCACTACCTAGGGGGGGTCTTTGGGGGGGGCCCCCTTTTTGTGTTAATGTTTTAAAGCAGGTGCAAAGGAAAGATAAAGGCGCCGATGCTTTTGTGAGATTTGTTTTGGGAGGGCGGTATTTTTTTCCCCGTCTTTAAGAAAATCTAAGTTTTTTCCAGAAATTTTCCCAAAAAAAATTCAGGGGGGAGAAAATTTTTGACAACCTGTACCCCAAAGGGCATAGAATTGAATCGCCCCCAATGTTCCACTTTTTTTTAAAACATTTTTAGAAAAAAGGGAAACCAAATTTTTTGTTTTTTTGCCCTTCAGGGCCCTTTTTGGGAAATTTAAACTGATGCAAATTTTAAAATTTGATTGTCAAAAACTTTCGTTTTTTTAAAGGTTCCCGGGACACTTTTAACCGAATTTTTTGAAAAAGAAAGAGGACAACGTTTTTTTGGGGAATTTTGGCCCTTTGGGACTTGTTTAGCTGAAATCCCTTTTCAGTTTCTTTGCAATTTGATTTAACGGGGGTTTGGGGAAGAATATAATTGAAAACTTTGGCAACTTTTTGTTGGTGAAATTTAGGGACTGAAGGAGAAGTAAATGATGAATTTACGGGGAAAGGGGCATAAAACCAAATTTTATCTTATTTAGTTGACAAGGAACTTTGGGGGTTTTTTTGGAACCCGGGACAAATTACCCACATGTGTTGTTTTTTTTTTTCCCGGGGTCATTTGTTAATTTAAATTTTTAATGGGGGAAAGTATCATTTTAGGTGACGCTTTTACAAAAACCCAGTAAAAAACCTGCTAAAAGGGCTTTTAACCCGGAAAAATTTTGGGGGGGGGGGGTGGGGGTGGAGGTGGGGTGGGGGGTGGGGGGGTTTTTTTTGGAGTTTTTTTTCCATGGGGGTGTTCATGGATAGGAACTAAATATCTTGAACTCTTGTATTTAGTTTGGGGATGGACGGCTTTTCCCAAGGGCCCCTCCTTATGAAAAATTTTACACAAATGATGTTGGGGCCAAATGGCTAAAACCAAAAAAACCCCGCCCGGCGGAAATATGGCAGAGGGTTTTGGGGTTTTTAAACATCCTTGGGCGGGGCAGAGAAAGATGATTGCTGGACATTTTGTTGCTACCCCTTCTGCCAAAAAGATGACTGTGGTGCCATGTTGACCAGGGGGTTACCTTTTTGGGAGGGAGATGAGTGCGGGGTCACCATGTTGACCAGGGGGATGCCTTTCTTGAAGGGTGATGAGGTGCTGGTCGCCCATTTTTTCCAGGGGAAAGGGACTTTTTGAAGGGGGTGAGTGCTGGTCCCCATGTTGACCAGCGGTTTGACTTTTTGGAAGGGGTGGTGCTGGTCCCCTGTTGCCAAAGCGGTTAAACTTTTTAAAGGGGATTGTGCTGGTCGCCAGGTTACCGGGAGGACTTTTTGAAGGGAGATGGTGCTGGTGGGCCATTTAAACCGCGGTGATTTTTTTTGAAGGGAGATGAGTGATGGTCCCCAAATGTTGACCAGCGGAAATCTTTTGGGAAGGGGATGAGTGCTGGTCGCCAGGGTTGCCCAGCGCTTTAAATTTTTAAAGGGAGATGGTGTGGCCCGCCATGTTGCCGGGGTTGACTTTTTGAAGGGGGGGGATGGGGTCCCTGGTCGCCTGTTAACACGGATGATTTTTGAAGGGGGTTTCCCCTGGCGCCTTGTTGACCAGCAGCTGGGTTTCGGGGGGACAGGGATAAAAAATTGTTCTTAATACCCTTTTCAAGTTTGATTTTGGAAAAAGGGAAAAAAACTTTACGCGTTTTTTTTGATTTGAAAATTCTTATTACAAGCTTCCCTTTTAAAACTTCGGGCTAAGTTTTTTGGATTAAGGGGATCTTTCTTTTTCGCTTCGCTTTGTTTGCGAATACCCCTTTTTGAACAAAATTTTGGGTTCTTTGATTTAAAAAAATTTTAACTTCGGGGGCCCTTCTTTTTTTAGGGGAAATTCCTTTAAAAAAGCTGTTGGGGGGCACCTTTTTTCTTTTTTCCCAGAACGGCCCAAAGGTTAAAAGTTCTTTCGGGGGGGGTTGGTTAAGGGACTGACCCCCTTTGCTACATATCTGTTACTTTTTTTAAAAACGGGGGTTTTTTGGTTTTTTTTTGTTTCCCGGGGACGCTGACAAATTCACCCTTTTTTTGGCGCCTTTATGGGGGTTTCTTCAAAAAACATTGTCTTTCTTGTTTTTCGGGAAAAAGGGCTTAAATTTTGGAAATTTAATTATTGTCCTTTTTTCCGTTTTTTAAGAACCAAATTTTTGGGAAACCCCGCTCAATATTTTTGGGAACAAAAAGACAGGAAAACCTAATCCAGGTCCTTAAAAACTTTCCCTTTTTTTAAATTTGGGGTTTAGTAGTGTTAACGTATCCCAGCAATGCTTTTGTCTGAATAGCTTTTTCTTTGTCTTCTTTTCGGCCTAAAATTTAAAAAAAAAATTTCCTATCATCTTTTAAATTTTTTTTGGACAGACAAAAATTCCCTACCACGGACCTATTCCCTTTTTTGGGAAAAATTGGGGTTTAAAATCGCGGAGCAGAGGCCGTAAACCTGAATCTTTAATAAAAAACATTTTTGATTTCTTTGTTCAAAAAATTTTGGGGTTTTCAAAAGGGATTTTTTAAGTTTTTTAAGTTGAACTTGTTTTAAAGGGGGAGTTGTCACCATCAGGGGATGGGGTTGTTCTTTCCCGTTTTTAAATTCCATGGTCAAAATGATGGCAAAACAAGATAAGACACTTCCCGGGGCATTTGTTAAGGGCTTTATTTCGTCATTGCTGAGTTCCCGGTTTAGACCTAGTAAAAACCCAAAGCAAAGGAAAAAAAATAATTGAAAAAAAAAAATTCCCTCTAAAACCAAATTTAAAAAAAGAAAATCAAATAAAAAGAATTGGGAAAAATTTCGAATTGAAAGACCTGTAGCAGTAAAGGCCTTCGGCAGTGAAAAAGGTTTTTGTGAAATTCAAATTGAAGGGGTGCCGTCCCCAAAAGGTCGCCCCCCTTTTTGTTGCCCAAAACTGCCCCAAAACTGCCGACTCAAAAAAAAAAATAGGGCTGGACGGCCCTTTCCAAATTTTTGATCACACCCAAACCAAAAATTGCAGATCACCAAAAAAACTGGGATAATTCACTCTTTTTTTAAAAAACCCCTATAAAAATCTTTTTCGACCGAAAAACTAATTAAAAAGGGAGAGGTGTTAGTTCCCGTTTTTTAGTTAGCCCGGGGGCCCGGCCCCTTCTTCGTGTTTTGGGTGTGTGTGTTGTGCGTTTCGGGCTTTCGTGCGTGCGTGGGCGTGGTGCGTGCGTGCGTTTCGTGCGTGTGTTTTGTGTGTGTGTGTGTGTGTGGGGTGTGGGGGGTTGTTTGTGTGTGTGGGTGTTGTCTTTTCTGTGTTGTGGTGTTTTGGGGATGTTGTGTCTGGGTGTTTTCTTTGGGCTGTGCGTGTTTTTGTTTTGTTGGGGCGCTTCGTTTTTAGAATTTAAAAGTGGGTGTAAAATAAAAGTTTTTAAAACCCAAATTGGGTTTCCGTTTTAAAGAATCTCCTCCCGTCTGAAAAATTGAATGCAAAAAAGGGTTAGTGATCACCCCCCTTGTAATTTCTCAAATCTCGCCCCAGTTTTCCCCGGGGGGGGAAACCCCCCAAAAAATGCCCCGGTTTTTGAATTTGGGTTTTTAGACCTTTGCCCCGCAGGGAATTCTCATTCCGGGGGAATGGGGACTTGTCTGTTCCCTTTCACGGCCCTGTGGGCATTAAAAAATTCATGTGGGCTTTTGCTTTTACGCACCCAAACTTTATTTCCATGTGCCCGAAAAATGAACTCTGTTGCAGTCGGCTTTGTTCGAAGTTTTCCTCAAAATACTGTACTCCCAAATACTTATTTTAAAGTCCTCAGTTTTCCCCTGGGGGGGGAGGTACCCGCACTTTTTTTAAGTTACCGTTTCTTTCTTTTTCTGTCGCTCATTTTAATCCCGTGACGTTTTGGGGAGTGAGAGAGAGGGGGAGAGGGGGGAAAGAGAGGAGAGGGAGGAGGAGGGGGGAGGGAAGAAAAGAGAGGGGGGAGAGGGAGGGGGGGAGAGAGATGAGAGAGAGAGAGAGGGAAAAGAAAAGGAGGAGGAGAAGGGGGGAGAGAGAGAGGGGGGAGGAGGGGAAGAGGGGGAAATGGAAAGGGGAAAAGGAGTGCGGCCCCCAAAAAGAAATGACTTAAAAAACCACTGCAAATCTTCCTTTTCCTTTTTTTTTTTTTTTTTTTCTTTTTTTAGAAACGGGGGAAGAATTTTGTTTTGTTTGTATGTATGTGTGTGTGGGTGTGTGTGTGGGGGAGAAGGAGGGGGGAGAGGGGAGAGTTGAAAAGAGAGGGGAGGGAGGAGGCATTAAAATTAGGGGAAAAAAAAAAAGGGGTGGGAGGAGGGAAGGGGGGGGGGGGGGGGGGGGGGGGGGGGGGGGGGGGGGGGGGGGGCCCTTTATTTTCGAAATTTAGCCCTTTATCTAAAAAGGGCCAAAAAATTTTTAATGCAGTTTTCTTTTCTTTTTTTTTTTTTTTTTTTTTTTTTTTTTTGTTTTTTCTTTTACTTTTTTATAAAAGGCGGAGATTTGGGGTTTCCCCATTGGCAACTCTGGGTTTCCAAAAATTCATAAAATTTTTTGGGGCGGGGTGGGGGAAAATGTACAAATGGTTGTAAAATCGAAGGGGGAAGAATGGGAAAAGGGGGGGGGGGGGGGGGGGGGGGGGGGGGGGGGGGGGCGGGGGGGGGAGGGGGTTTAGGATTTTGGGGGTGGGGGTGGGGGGGGGGGGGGGGGGGGGGGGGGGCTGTCCCTTTTTTTTCCAAAGTTTTTGAGGGTTCCCCCTCCCCTTTTTCGCTTTTTATTAAAAGCGGGAGAGGGGGAGGAATTGGGTGGAAACCAGCATTTTACCCATCACTTTTTTGGCCCTTTAAATTCCAAATAAAAATACGTTTTAAATGGGGGGCGGGGGGGGGGGGGAGCTGGTCACCATTCCTCCTTCCGTCCCCCAGATTTAAACCCGCTGTATCCCTACCCCTTTCCCCCCCCCCCCCCCCCCCCCCCCCCCCCCCCCCCCCCCCCCCCCCCCCCCCCCCCCCCCCCCCCCCCCCGCCCTTTTTGTTTTGACGCGGGCTGATTTTTAAATTTTTAAGAGGGTTTTTTTAAAAATTTTTGGGTGTTGGGTTCGTCAGGGGGCCCTTTTATTTC
>CM031599.1:69727250-69729750 GCA_018398815.1 Conus ventricosus | reverse complement strand
CACGAAGCTTGCTTTTGGAAAGTTACTTTCAATCTTGCAGAAGCTCCACACGTATGCGTTTCAACATCTGCAAAGTTAATCTGTCAAGGAAGCAATCACTATGGCTACTGGATCAACAATCATCACAATAACTTGGTCAAATGGATTCGGTATGGAGTTTCCCGCAAGTGCCAACAACCATTAAGAGCCATTAAGGTCTAGTATCATTTCCTTTCCACAGTCGATTGCACTGTCACCAATTCACCAACACCCTTCCTGTTGATAGCAGGAGAAGACCCCTGAATGTACTTTGTAACTTGCTTGCATCGGGAATCAGCACGCGCGTCACTATTGGTCAAACCAATGCCACACTGGGAACGCGATAGGGGGAAAAAACGCCCACGAATTGCTGAAGAAAGCAAATATTCTGACAGCCATTATGTTACAGTGCGGATAGAAGAAGAAGAAGAAGAAGAAGAAGAAGAAGAAGAAGAAGAAGAAGAAGAAGAAGAAGAAGAAGTACAACAACAACAACACCAAGAAGAAACAACGATAATAATAACAACAACAACAACAACAACAACAACAACAAGGAGGAGGAGGAAGAGGAGGAGGAGGAGGAGGAGGAGGAGGAGGAGGAGGAGGAGGAGGAGGAGGAGAAGAAGAAGAAGAAGAAGAAGAAGAAGAAGAAGAAGAAGAAGAAGAAGAAAGAAGAAGAAGAAGAAGAAGGGGATGGAGGAGGAAGAGGAGGAGGGGGAGGAGGAGGAGCAGCAGCAGAGAGAGATAGAAGAAGAAGACAGTGAAGGAGAAGAGAGGGTGGGGTAGGGGGAGGATAGGGAAGGCAAAGAAAAACCTTGTGGGGGGTAATTTCATAACATGGTCTGAGCCCTGGTAATGGCCTGCATCGACCAACTGGGCCACAGGCAAAATGGCAGGGAATTGAGTAAGTAAACCACACCGCCACAGACAGGGGGCTCTGTGGGGCGGAAGACACGGCCACTCTGACAGAGTCTGGAACTACCAGGGGCTTTCATAACAACCCCAAATGCCGGCCAGACCTCATGGTGCCTCCCCCCCCCACCCCCCCCCCCCCCCCCCCCCACACACACACCAGTCCGGTCACCTTCAGCGTGGACGTCACATGTTGGGGAAGATTTGACTGTAGAGTCTGTCTGTCTGTCTGTCTGTCTGTCTGTCTGTCTGTCTGTCTGTCTGTCTGTTGTCCGTCTCTCCACAAATGTCAATGCGCCTAAAGTTGTATGTCTTTTCGTCACTGTCTGACTGTCTGTCTGTCTGTCTGTCTTTCTGTCTGTCTGTCTGTCTGTCTGTCTGTCTGCTGAGACCTGCCTGCCTGTCTGTCTCTACGAGTCTGTCTCTCTGACAGCAAATATTTCTCTGTCTGACTACGAGTGTCGGATCCAAAAAGTTTTGTTCCAAAGACCATACTCGCTGCATAGCATAGCATAGCATAGCATAGCATAGCATAGCATAGCATAGCATAGCATAGCATAGCATAGCATAGCATAGCATAGCATTGTAAAAGAACAGTTTGAGATGCAGCACAGCCTCCGGACGTACAAGTTCACATGATCAGCTTTACATCAATTTGGTGTCAGTCACATACATTCAGAATCATGCTATTCATCCCAATCTCTCCCCGTCCCTTCCTCCTTCCCCTCTCCGTCATTCCTCAATTGCAGGAGATATCGGCAGTCCTTTCAGCATAAACTGCATTCCCACCTGGAACCCTAGGGGAATTCTATGTCAGTAATTTCTCCTTTTTTCGGTCAGTCTTTCAGTTTCTGCTGTCCTTCCTTGTTACTCTCCTATTTCAAACTTTCTCTGTCTTTGTCACTGTCTCTGTCTCTATCTATCTATCTATCTATCTATCTATCTATCTATCTATCTATCTATCTATCTATCTATCTATCTATCTATCTATCTATCTATCTAGCTATCTATCTAGCTAGCTAGCTATTTATCTAGCTCTCTACCTACCTACCTATCTTTCTCTCTCTCTCTCTCTATCTATCTATCTATCTATCTATCTATCTATCTATCTATCTATCTATCTATCTATCTATCTATCTATCTATCTATCTGTCTGTCTGTCTGTCTGTCTGTCTGTCTGTCTACCTATCTACCTACCTACCTACCTACCTACCTACCTATCTATCTATCTATCTATCTATCTATCTATCTATCTATCTATCTATCTATCTATCTATCTATTTACATGTGTGTGTGTATGTGTGTGTGTGTGTGTGTGTGTGTGTGTGTGTGTGTGTGTGTGTGTGTGTTGTGTGTGTGTGTGTGTGTGTGTGTGTGCGTGCGTGCGCGCGCGCCTGCGCGCGTGCGTGCTCGCACACGCGTGCGTGTGTAACTCTGTATACAACAGACACTTTAATGACTGGACTTTTACTACGTGGCGACAGCCCATCTGGCCCTTTGCGGTCGGCTGGGCTATAAGCAACGTTACCTTACCTTACTGCATGGAAAAAGGCCACGCGGGATTGGGGTG
>CM031599.1:69714750-69717250 GCA_018398815.1 Conus ventricosus | reverse complement strand
TAGGGTTTTTTAATGGTTAGTTTTTAGCCCCCCAACTTTTGTATCTTATTTTCCCCCTTTGGTTTGCTTATATTAACCCCCTTGTTTTTTAAAATATTTCATGGGCGCGACCGTTTTGGCCCCGCAATTGTTATCAATAGCATGTTCTAAAAACGAAGGACTGTCTTGAGTTGTTATTGTTACAAAATTTTTTAAAACAAATAAAAATGAGTGCATTCAAATATACTGGCGCAAAATATTCTGTTGGGCCGCACTACATCTTAAAATATAGCAATGACACCCTCGACATTGCTGTGACCAGACTGCCTCTTTTCATAAAAAGGTGAGTACTCCATTGAAGAGCTATCTTAACCCCCTATTGAAACGACACATCAGAAAGCGTGGTTTAGTCATCCGATGCAGTTTTATCAGAACCAGTAAACTTTGCTGTGTTTTGCGCATCAACTGGGTGTGGAGTGGCGTATGCTGATCATTTAATCACCATGATCCTTTGGTGAGGTCAGTGTACAGATTTCATTTCTATTACACCTTTAGACGTATTTTGACTGAATTGCAAGCGCCATTGCCAAATGACAAACCGTTTAATCCACTCAGCAACAGAATAGACATGAGGCTTTTGAAAGGATCTGTAACGAATTCAATCTTACATCAAGACAGACTTTAGACAAAAGTTGGATCATAATCATGGCTAGGCGACCTTTATTTTCGGGGCACGCACAGAAAGTATAACTATGACTGGCATCCTCCTTTCAAAACTTTCTTTTCAGGCCCAACTGTTCAGCCCGGGGTCCCTACAGCAGAGCATAAAACAGCATGGACAACATTTATCTTAGACACTTCTAAGGGCCTAACTAGAGCGGGAATAGAACGAATAAAACGACTCTATTCGTACTTACGTTTGGTGCTTGCTAGGTTCGCAAGCACAGGCGAGATCGAGCATAACTGATCTTTCTACTGGCTTTGACGCACAAAAACAATACTTAGCAAATTTAGAGGACGCATTAATTCTACAGTTGATTTACCTTCAAGTATTCAAAGGTACCAACATGTTTTACAATACGCAAGATCGAAGTAGACTTTGCTGTTGGCACTGGTTTATACATTGCTGCCTTCTGACCTCAGACTCCGATAGGTACAATAATAAACTATAATAATGAAATTTTATAGCAGGCAATGAACAGAAGGTTGGGAAAAACGACATAAATTCTGAGCCAGTAATATTACAAACAATAAAAGAACACCAAGATTAAGTCATCAATTCCCGAAGTCCAAACCCCAAAGTCATTGAAGGATCAGCAAGCTCGCGGACTCTGTTCGCGAAGTCAAAAATAATGACCATGAATATGAAAAGACAGCGCTTGTTCTTGGATTAACTGGCATAGGATTACTTGGTCTTTATCTTACTAAAATAGTAACCCAACTATTACAAGAACTAATGCCATAAGTGCTCGGCCATAAAGCCAACTACTTTGCTTGCAGTAGACAAAGCCAGCTGACAATACTCCCCAATATTCCTGGTAAAGAGTCTATAGCTTTACGGCTAATTTTTTTAATAAATTCGCAAGATGATCAAGCTGTTTTTTTACCCATGATTTATCAGGTGGGGGCGATGGCGGTGGAGGTACTGAACTTTGGCACCGCTGCCTGTAATATCCAACACCAATGTACTTATTGCAAATCCTAAGGCAGTTATAACGCTTGCTAATGTGACTCCTTGCTCTCTAAACAGTGTTCGTATTCGTTCTGCTAGTGTCGTGTCTTCATATAAAATTTTTTCGATTAGTTTCTCTTATTCTATTCACTTGAGTTGTAATTGGTCTCGGTTAGTAGTCAGCGCTTCTAGTCTTGCTGATCTTTCTTGTTCAAGATCTTTTAGTCTTTGTCTATTCTTTCTTTAATATCAGGCCCTAAGTTGGCGTCATCAGCTCAACGAGTTTTTCTTTTTCTCTTTTTATATGCTCATCTAGTTCACTAGTTTTGCTAAATTGTTTGTTAATTCGCCTCTGATGCTTCTCAAAGCATGATCAAGGGCTGTTAGTTCTCGCATGGGAGCGGTGAGTCGTGTATAGTCTTTAATGCTGTTTCTTCTGAAAAACTTGTTTCTGCTTCTATTGCATTTATTATTTCATCTGCTGATTGATTTAATTCTTCAAGTTCCTGTTTTGTATTTGGTTAGTGTTGGGAGTTCCTGCAGTGTGTTTTGAAGTTTAGCAACTGCATCCTTATCTAATTTCGGTTAACAGACCAGGCGATTTGATCTTTCACACTGAGTCTTTGTATAATTGTACTCTTGGCTAAAAACTTTGATGGGTCTGGTTTAGTTGTAAGCGAAGTTGCCTTGTCGTTTTTTAGACAATGTCATCTTTTAATTCAAATATTTGGGTCTATAAATCGGAGTTCTTGGCCTAATTTCGTTAAGATTTAACCTTATTTCTGTTAATTCATGCCGCATTGGAGCTTGGGAGTTTTTTAAAGGTCTTATTTTCTTATTCAATCAAAC
>CM031599.1:69695857-69703357 GCA_018398815.1 Conus ventricosus | reverse complement strand
CTGCAGGAATTTGAGTGGTTGGTGATCTGTCTCTATCACGAACTCTTTCCCATACAAGTATTTGTGGAACTTCTGCACGGCCCACACGACAGCTAAACACTCCTTCTCTACCGTTGCGTACCCTTCTTCACACTTTGTCAACTTCCTGCTGGCATACCTCACAGGAAACTCGACTCCTTCATGCTCCTGCAACAATACTGCACCTATCCCACCACCTGATGCATCTGTCCGCAACAAAAATGGTTTGGACATATCTGGCAGCTTCAAGATGGGACGGGAACCTAGTCTTTCCAACACCGTCTGCAGTGCTTGCTCTGCAGCGTCTGACCATTCGACCACTGCCGGTTTCCCTGCCTTGACCAAATCACTGAGAGGACTCGTGATTGCAGCAAAATTTGGGACAAACTCCCTATAGAACCCAATAAAACCTAGCAGACTCCTGACTTCTGTTTTGGTCTTTGGTCTCTCTGAATTCATCATCTTCTCCACCTTTCCTCTTTCCGGCTGCTTTGTGTCGCCTCCGACAACAAAACCTAGGAACTCCAGGCTTGGAAAACCAACCTGGCACTTTGTTGGTCTGGCTGTGAGATTGGCTTGTCTCAACCTCTCTAAAACTGCTCCTAGCTGCCTCATATGCTCCTCCCATGTCTCGGATGCTATCAGAATGTCATCCATGAAATTCACAACGCCTTCCAATCCCGTCAATAACTTCCTCATCATCCGAGAGAAGACTGCAGGTGCGTTGACCATCCCAAAAGGGAGTACTCGCCACTGGTATAGCCCCATAGGAGTGGAGAATGCTGTGACTTCCTTTGAGTCCTCACTCAGGGCTATTTGCCAGTAACCCTTGCTCAGATCTATCCTGGTGAAATACTGGCTCTTGCTTGTGGCGATCTGAGCGAACAGGTCTTCCATGTTTGGTATGACCTCTGCATCGACCTTGGTGACACTGTTCAGACGTCTATAGTCGACACAGAATCGATGCTCACCTGACTTTTTCCTCACTAAGACGACGGGGGCACTATACGATGATTTGGACGGTTCAATCACCCCAAGGTCCAACATCTTTTCTACCTCCTCCTCGATCACTTGCTTGGTGGCATATGGGATCGGGTAGGCTTTCACATGTACGGGTTTCTGTGATGTCAACTCCACCGTACATGTCTCTAGAGTTGTCCTGCCTGGTTTATCAGTCAGGGACGCCCTATACTGTTCTAGGAGCCCACTAACTTCCTCCTGTCTCCTACTGTCTAGCCCTTCATACAGTGACACATCCCTGTATGACTCTTCTCCTGGAAACTCAGGCAACAAAATCTCCCCTTCTTCTGCTGGGTCTCCTTCACCTCCATCAATGATTGCTGCTGCGCCTATGTGCTGAGTCTCACGCTGAATGTATTTGCGGAGCAAATTTGCATGGAAAAGTTTTGATTTCCCATTCACATCGATTCGGTAGTCCTGATCTACCTTTTCAATGATGGTGAATGGTCCCTTCCAATGCATCAGCAGCTTGTTGTGATCCGTGGGAAGCAGTAATAGGACTTGATCTCCCACCTTGAGGAATTGCTTCCTCACCTTCCTGTCATACTGCTTCTTCTGGACGACCCTAGCCTCCTGCAAACTCTCCCTTGCGACCTTACATGTCTCCTCGAGCCTATTGCGTAGGTCCACCACATACTGATAAGTGGTTTTGACCTCTTCTGACTCCTGTTCTCCGGACCACAGCTCTTTGAGAATGCACACTGGTCCCCGAACTGTCCGCCCATACAGCAGCTCAAATGGCGAAAAGCCTGTGCTTTCCTGAGGGGCTTCCCTGTAGGCAAACAGTGCCGCTGGAATGTAGCGGTCCCAATCTGCTGGCCTTTCCTCACAGAGCTTCTTTAAGATGCCCTTCAGCACACCGTTGAATCTTTCCACCAAGCCATTGCATTGTGGATGGTATGGGGTAGTGAGCAGCTGTGTGATCCCTAGCAGCCTGTTGACCTCCCTCATCACGCCTGAGGTGAACTGTGACCCCCTGTCACTGAGAATTTGTGCTGGCACACCCACGCGAGAGAAGATGTCTACCAGCCCTTCAGCGACCTGTTGCGTATCTACGCCTTTCAATGCAACCGCTTCTGGGTATCTGGTCGCGTAGTCCACCAGCGTCAACACATACCTGTGCCCACCTTTGGAACAGGGCGCGATTGGGCCAATCAGATCAACAGCCACCCTCCTGAATGGTGTGTCAATTAAAGGGGGATGTTTAAGAGGCGCCTTCCTCTTCACCCCTCTTGTGGCTGACCTTTGACACACGTCACATGACATGCAGAAACGCTTGATGTCTGCCATTGCTCCTGGCCAATGAAGTCATCAAAGATTCGGTCAGCTGTTTTGCTGGTGCCGAGATGACCCGCCATGAGCGACTCGTGACCCACTGACATGACAGTGTCACGATAACCTGCTGGTACCTCTAACTGAGTGGTCACCTTACCTGTCTTCCCCTTGGTGAACACTCGGTACAACAGCCCGCCTTTCACAAGAAATTCTGTCTCACCTCCTCTAACCTCCTGTTTCTCTCCACCTCTTGCCAACTCCCAAGACTTCACGAGCGAAGGGTCTTGTTCCTGTGCAGCCCTAAACTCATCAGGCGACACGTCTATGCCCGACTTCCTTCCTGGAACAACTAACGGTTTAACAACCTTTTCCTCCTTCTTGCTCCGTGTTTGAACTGCTGCCCCTGTAGCAGTCAACAACTCAGGATCCCCTGGATCCCTTGCACCTGGAATATTTCCAATGATCAGATCGTGAAGGGTTTCTCCATCACCAACGCAGACAACTCGCCTGAGAAGTAAGGGGTACGTACTTCTATCTTAGCAACTGGAAACTCCCTCACAGTGCCATCGATTAGAGTACAGGTCTGGATTTGCCCTGTCAAATCCCCTTTATCGACCAGCGTTGTTCGTACTACACCGCATGAACAACCAGTGTCTCGTAACACTTTCACCCTCTGCTGGCCAATCCACCCTTCTTCCACTGGTAACGAACCACTCAGCCTAGTGCCCTCCATCCCTGACACTGACTGCTGTCCATGCTAGCCATAGGCTGCACTCCACCCTCTTCAGACTGAACCCCTTTTGGTTCCACTGCAGGTCGTTTCCCTTGACGACCCTTATCTACCTCTTGCAAGGCTGCTGCCTTCTGGAACCTCATGCGACAATCCCTCGCCACATGTCCCTTCTTGTGACAAATGAAACACCTAATGTCCCTTTGCCCTTCCTTCTGCCCCACCACTGGGTTTGCAGACTTTGCAGAAAACTCTCCTAGTCTCCTTGCACTCTTCTCACCTGTGCCTAGCACCTGTTTCTCCTGCACCTTAGTGCCCAAACGTGCCTCTCTATACACCTCTGCGAACTTCAACAACTCTCCTGCTGTCTCTGGCTGTCTCTCTTTCAAATGTATGGTTAACTCAGGGCCGCAACCTGACAAAATCTGTTCCTTCATAACTAGCTCTTTCAATTCAGCGAACTCCTTCTTCGTACCACTCAACTCTAACCATTTCTCAAAATAGTGATCTAGACGTGCACCAAACTGAGTGTACGTCTCACCTGCTTGTAATTTAGCTGAACGAAATTTCTTCCTGAACCCTTCCTCTGTGAGGTCAAATCCCTTCATCAATGATTCCTTCACAGCACCAAAATCAGACTGTTGTTCTGCTGGTAACGCAGTGAAAATTTGTAATGCCTTACCCGTCAGTAACGCCGACAAAATGACTGCCCACTCTTCTGGAGGCCAACCCTGACTGGTCGCAAACGTTTCGAAACGACTGATGTATGCGTCAATCGAATCGGTCCCTTCAGAGAATTTTGGTAACTTGGGTCGGGGAGCATAGCTGCGCACAGAGTCACTGGAAACTGAACTACCATCCTCGGTGGTCTCCCTTTGTATTCTCACTTTCTCTAATTCTAATTGAACCTTTAATCTTTCCGTTTCCTGCTTCATTCTTTCTGTTTCCTGCGCTTCCCTTATTCTTTTTTGTTTCCTGCTTCATTCTTTCTGTTTCCTCCCTAGCCTGATTATCATTAGCCTGAATCCTTAATTTTTCTGTTTCCTGCTCTGCTATTTCTCCCGCGACACGTCGTCTTTCCGCGCGTTCATCCCTTTCCATCTTTTGCTGGTTTTCAACAAATGCTCGCAACTCTTCTCCCGAATAACCTAAATCACGAGCGACGCTCACAAGTTGTTCAATAAGGGTGTTCTTTTCTTCCGCCATTATATCTCTCTCTTTTTTTTTTTTTTTTTTTTTGAACAAGATTTTACTACTACGACAGCCAAACTGGTGGTTACCGACACGAGTGACGTAATAGCACAATCCTATGAATGATAATATTAGCTTGGGACAACGTAATTAGTTTTTATAAGACGCCCAGCGCCTGACCCAACTATGAGAGCGAATTATAGGCAATCTGTGCGAAATGAGTACTCTGGGCTGAAATGCCAAGCCTAGTATTAACTATCTTGGAAGCAATGCCAAGCCTAGTATTTAACTATCTTGGGAACATACAGTAAGACAACCCCTTGTCTTAGGATTACAATACTTGAATCCCACCCAGCTTCCTCTCTGAGAAGTTGAACAATTATAATAAATGGGCCAGAATATCCTGGGAGGCTCGCCAATAAATTGTCAACCTCGGGTGATGTCAGTGGAGGAAGGACTAGCGCACAGCCCAAACACACTCACAGCTTGCTTACAATCTCATTCATATATCATGCATTCGTCACATCAAACCACTAGTAAAGTCTATAACTTTACTACACATGATCATAGAACGAAACATCAATGCATATGGAATCAAACAAAATAAAACATTCTCTCTTTCCTGAACTTCACAAAATCATTTATCTAAAACATCATTAACTAACCCGGGTATAAATAGATTTCTACTTTACCTGGCCAGGTGATCTTAACTATTCACGAGTCACTGTCTTTTTCTTTCCTTTTTTTTTTTTTTTACTGTCTCTTTCACAACACGACACAACTGCTGGCACTGGTATTGGTCTGCTGCCGCCTGGTCAGGTGAGACTGTTGGCACTGGCGTTGGTCTGTCGATGAAAGTGGCGCTGGCCAAGTATGAGGTCGAACCCAGTGAAGATAGAACAGTGACTATCAACATCGATCTGTTCTCCTTTCTTTCTTCCTGCATTAACGCATTGCACTCTCTCTCTCTCTCTTCTAGTCTGCTCTTATCAAATGGACATGGTTGCTTTTCTTTTCTTTTTTTTTCTTCTTTCTTTCCCTCTTCATTAGTTAGCAACTTCTCTCCACATCTCTCCTAAGTCCTTCCTCTGCAGACTATCTCGTGCTAATGCCCCCACTTGGTTCTCTCCTCTCCTCCCCTCATCTCTCTGCTCTTCTCTCCTCAGAGATTACACTCAGACCTCTCCTCTCTCTCTCTCTGTTCTTTCTCCCCCTCGTTCTCCCGTTCTCTCACTCTCACATCTTTCTTATTCGTTCCGATCTCTCCAGAAAGGGCGAGTACCATTGGTCAGTATTTTTACCCCTGACACCCGAAGTTAGCTCCCTCTAATTCCATTGGATATTCAAATCATGACAGTCACGCCTACACACCTTTCTCTCTGTGGTGGTCAATCGGTCATTTAATTGATTAGCTAGATCTCACCCCACCACACACTACCTTCCCCCCTTCCCTACTTAACTGGCGCCGTGTGGCTTAAGTCGTGGGCACTGGTCAGTGTAAATTGGCTAGCTGAGTCTGGGTAGGCGCCACGACGTCTAACTAACAATGACGCTGGTTCCACAAATTGGCCAGATGAGCCTGAGCCAGGCGCTACGACTCGTCTCGCTAGACATCGAGGCGTCGGTCAAAACGGCTTAGTCTGTCTGGGTGGGTCGGACCGTCTCCGTGAAGCCTCTCCACTAAGCTTAATTGGCCGGATCCGAACCATGGGCCCGTCTATGTGGCGCCTAGAATGTTTGAGTTGAAGCTTATGTCCGAACAAATTGGCTGGCGACTCCACGAGTTGGGTTGTTTCATTTTTGTCCGTGACAGTGGTGTGTGTGTGTGTGTGAGAGAGAGAGAGAGAGAGAGAGAGAGAGAGAGAGAGAGAGAGAGAGAGAGAGAGAGAGAGAGAGAGAGAGAGAGACCCGAACTTGAATATATTAGTAAAGGCCAAAGTCCCATCAGAGGGGGCGTGTACAATTAATCAACACATATACTGCATTCATGATAAACACAAAAAAAAGAAAGAAAAGTTTTATATATATATATATATATATATATATATATATAATATATATATATATATGTGTATTCAATTGTAAACAAAGCTTGCTCTTATGTCTTAGATTGAAGAAATAGGGGAGATAAGCATTCATATCTGCAGTGGTAGATAATTCTACCTAACTAACAGTATGTGCTTGAGTGGGTGAATGGGGAAAAATAAAATAAATGCTTCTCAAAATGAGCCTTCAGCAAGCTTATAGTCTCCAAGAGTCTCCAAGTCTCGACTGCTCTCGCCTTGAATGCCTGAGATAAAAAGAGACTAAGATTCCTGAGAGAGAGAGAGAGAGAGAGAGAGAGAGAGAGAGAGAGAGAGAGAGAGAGGAGAGAGAGAGAGAGAGAGAGAGAGAGAGAGAATGCATGCATAAGCATGCCTGCATGCATGTGCGTGTGCGGGGAGGGGGGGTGGGGGGTGGGGGGGGGTAGTAGTAGTAGCAGCAGCAGCAGCAGGAGTAGTAGTAGTAGTAGTAGTAATAGCAGCAGCAGCACCACCACCACCACCACCAACACCAGCAACAGCAGCAAGATTATTGGTGGCGATAGCACCAGTGGCAACAGTAGTAGCAGGAGTAACAGTGGCAGCAGCAGCAATTTTCGTAGGAGGAACATGGGGAGCATCAGCAGAAACAGATGTAGTCGTGATAGTAAGATTATTAGTGGGAGGGGGGGGAGGCAGCAGTAGTACTAGTAACAATTTTACCTCAAAGTCTTTTCAGGAAATTGTGTTATCTCATAAGAGGGGGGGGGACAGAGAGAGAGAGAGAGAGAGAGAGAGAGAGAGAGAGAGAGAGAGAGAGACAGACAGACAGACAGACAGACAGACAGACAGACAGGGAGACAGAGGCAGAGACAGACAGACAGACAGACAGACAGACAGACAGACAGACAGAGAAACACACACAACACACACACACACACACAGACAGGCAGAACAAATATAGAGAAACAAGAGGGGGGGGGAGAGGAAGAAGAAGAAGAAGAAGAAGAAGAAGAAGAAGAAGAAGAAAGAAGAAGAAGAAGAAGAGAGAAGAAGAAGAAGGAGGAGGAGGAGGGGAGGAGGAGGAGGAGAAGAGGAGAAGAGGAGAGGAGGAGCAGGAAGAAGAAGAGAAGACAAGAAGATAGAAGAAGTTTAAGAAGAATGAAGAACGAGGAGAGGAGGAGGAGGAGGAGGAGGAGGAGGAGGAGGAGAGGAGGAGAGGAAGGAGGGAGGAGGAGCAGGAGA
>CM031599.1:69665857-69683357 GCA_018398815.1 Conus ventricosus | reverse complement strand
GGAGTTGGCATCAGCCACATTGTTGGTCGCTCCGTCAGGGCTGACAGGAAACACGCCCGTCATCCGGGCATTTTTGAATCAATGGCTGACTATCTCACGGGCTCGACAGGAAGGGCAGACAGGTGACTCCTAAGTCCATTTTTCCCCACTTGCATATCTTCATAAAGAAAAGGCATTCCGAAAACTATTTATTCATGAAATGATTTTATTGGTTTGATTTCGATCTGCCTTTTTCATTGAAAACGTTTCCTTTCATAGTATCGGTTAAGTTGTTTACTTATTATCTATGCATACTCGGAATGTACTTTTACCTTCGTGGGTCCTCCGGCGAGTCGGAAGGTAAATGGGTTATCGAACGCAGTGGAGTGACCTTTTCTTGACGGAACTGGAAATGGTGCCTAGGCATGCGCCGTGACTTGATTATTGATTGGTTGAGTTAATGCTGCAACGCAGAAGTAAGCTGGTTAGACTGGCACTGTAACGCGAGTATTCATTTACTAGGAAGGGGGTGGGTGGGGTGGAAATATCGACCGACTAGCCTCTGCAATCTGCCTGTCAGTAAAACTGAAGGACAGAAGTGGAATTATGAAAGTCATGATACCAGTGCGTATTTCTTACAACGTCACGTACCCCTAGTCAATTGTTCATAATTATGGAAACAAAGAGTCCCGATTGCGAGCTGGGTAGTGCACAAATCTAAGCAAAACGCAGTATCGTTTTGATAAAAGCGTCACTGAAATAGCCACAAAGCCTGAGATAAATTGTACATAGTTATTTCGTGGTTCCTTGTTGTGGACATTTTGTATTCGTGTACGGTTACACTGGTCGGTGTCATTCGACAGGACTACTTTCATTTTATTTATTTCTTATGTGTATCCATGCATACGGACGGGTTGTATCCATGCATACGGACTGGCTGGTTTCCAGAGAGAGAGAGAGAGAGAGAGAGAGAGAGAGAGAGAGAGAGAGGAGAGAGAGAGAGAGGAGAGAGAGAGAGAGAGAGTACAAACTGCACAGGTATGTAAGTATGTATGTATGTATATATGTACGAATGTATGCATGTATGTATGTATGTATGTATGCATGTATGTATGTATGTATGTATGTATGTATGTATGTATGTATGTATGTATGTGTGTGTGTGTTCATAGATGCATGCATGTATGCATGCATGCATGCATGCATGTATGTATGTGTGTGTGTGTGTGTGTATGTATGTATGTATGTATGTATGTATGTATGTATGTATGTATGTATGTATGTATGTATGTATGTATGTATGTATGTATGTATGTACGTACGTACGCACGCACGTACATACATACATTCGTACATACATACACATATACTTACACACCTGTACAGGTACGTACGTACGTATGTATGTATGTATGTATGTATGTATGTATGTATGTATGTATGTATGTATGTATGTATGTATGTATGTATGCATGCATGTATGTGTGCATGCATGCATGTATGTGTGCATGTATGTATGCATTTATTTATGTATGCATGTCTGTCTGTCTGTATATAATATGTATACATGTATGTATGCATGAATGTTTCTATGTATCCATGTATGTACGTACTTATGCCTGCTTCCGTGTGTACGTGCGTCCGTGCGTGCATGTGTGTGTGTGTGTGTGTGTGTGTGATTGCGTGCGTGTGTGCGTGCGTGCGTGCGTGCGTGCGTGCGTGCGTGCGTGCGTGTATGCATGCGTGCGTGTGTGTGTGTGTGTGTGTGTGTGTGTGTGTGTGTGTGTGTGTGTGTGTGTGTGTGTGAGTGTGTGTATACTCACATTCATAGAATGATCATACCTACTGTTGCTGCTAACATCCACAGTACTGTATGGTCACTGCACAGCACAGCACGGCGCTCACCCACCGGCATGGAAACATTGGAACCACCGCCATGTTATATTTTGCTCCTAAATATGTCAAGTGTTCACTTTAAATCTGCAAATGTCTATAACCTGCCGACACCTGCCTCCTGTCACACAGGGTCATAATATTGCGTGATCACATACACAACAAAAACAACATGTGTAACCTTTTAGGTGCGAAAGGGTGTGGGCTGGGGGGGGGGGGGGGGGGGGGGGGGCGGGTGTTCTGCATCCCCAATATTTGATCATATGACTACCTCTGTGTGTCGTTTGTTTGTGTTTTTCGCTACTCCATGCATGTAGTTAGGGTGAAACAGAAGTTGTTAATGCGTTCCTCGCTTTATGAATTTAGCAATAACAGATTAACAATAAAAGATTAACTCTTACTTTTTGAATCTGGTATTAACATAAAAAAAAAACCAACAAACACGTTAACTGTTTGAATTCATGCAGTCGTCATCAAGTACTTTTAAAAACCAATTTCACGCATACATAAACGAGTCAGTTGATAAACTCAATCAAACCAAAATTTTACAAGCTTCAATGTATGTGATGTATGAAATGTGTAGTTTAAAGCAAGACTCACTCTCACACCCAAAAGGCAATGGCGCTGGTTCAATCTGTGAGGAAGAATAACAAGGAGTCTTTTTTTTTCATCGCCGGAAATTGTGCGTATTTTTGTTTGAATTTTCGTTCAATAATGAGGAAAACACCCACAAGCACTTCAAAATCGTTGCCAAGGATCACACAGTCACCATCATTCCAATCTTCAGAAGTCCACCTTTCCACGTCTGTTCCTTCTTTGAAGTGCTGCGAACTAAGGGAGGGTAAACTCGGCAGAACTTCGACTGTTCTTTAGCGCTTTAATGAACAGTTCTTCGATGTCGGTGTCTGGCTCCTTGTTGAAATGAGAGTGTTGATTGCCGTGCTGCGAATTTGATCGTTTCGTTGTGGGGGTAATGCGTCGGTTTAAAGGATGTAATCAGCTGATTATCATTCTGTTTGGGTCTTTCGCTCTTTCGCTGCTTTTCTTCTTTCTTTTTAGCTTCCTTTCCTTGTCTTTTGGATGGGGAGAAATGGGGTGGAGGTAGGTTGGTGGGGGGGGTGGGGGGGGGGGGGGGGGGAGTGAGTGGAGTGTCTTCATTCTGTTAATATCCCAGAAGGAGCCATGTATACTTTAGCACACACATGACTACATTACATATCACTTTGTTTTTCTCAAAGGTTTTAGTTTAAATTGTTGCCTTTGGCGCGCGTGTGTGTGTGTGTGTGTGTGTGTGTGTGTGTGTGTGTGTGTGTGTGTGTGTGTGTTGTGTGTGTGTGTGTGTGTGTGCGTGTGAAGTCGCAGGTGGGTGCGAAAACTAAGGCCTTCAAAAGCTGGATGATAAGCCGTCATACGCAGCCTAAAAGTAGAGTGGAACAGTTACACGTGAATACAAAAAAGCTAACACCAATAGTAACAAAGTTGTTGCTTTTGCAAAGCAGCAATATTACAAAAACCTAGTCATCAACTGTTCCAAACACCCAAACGATAGCGCTTTACTTTGGAAAGAAATTAGAAAATCTAAAGGTTCTTTTCATCTCCCAGAGCCTGTCTTGATCGAAAACGATAAAATCTGTAAAACAAACGAGGAGAAAGTTGAATTATTTGCTGACACTTTCGCAGCAATGAGTCAGACTGAACATCTGCTAAGGAAGAGCAAGAACGAAGAAGAAATATTGAAAACGAAGGAGAAACAATTGAACCACATGACAATGACAACATGTTATATTTTAATAAAAATCTACAATGGAGGAGTTCTGTACTCATTCGCCGTCTAAAATCTGGTAAAAATTGCGACAGGATTTGATCCATTTCTTACACATGATAAAGCATTTTCACAATGCTTTCTGAAAAAATTATTAGAGTTCTTCCAATTATGCTGGAATTCTGGAAGCTGCCAATGGTTGGAAGAAGGCAAAGTTGTACTATCCATAAACAAGGAAATCAAAAAGAAAATTTCTAATTTTCGACCCATTTCTTTGACTCCTCACATTGGAAAACTTTTGAGAGGATAATGAAATTCAGATTAGAACATTTCTTAAAAAGAATGGGATCTTCCCCAATATTTCAAGTGGTTTCAGGAAATGGAGGGGTGTCACTGATATGTTAGTCTTTTGCTTCACACATCAAAAAAGGGCCTTGGCTAAGCGCCCATCCACTTTAGCCACGTTTTTTGATATTCATAGAGTGTCGATTCCGTTTGGCATTTCAAATTATTGTCCAAGGCTCATGGAAAATTGGGATTTAAAGGTCGTTTCCACATGTTTTTACAATAAATTTGTATCTGAAAGAACGCTACAAGTAAACTAAATGGTGTGTGTCAAGTACAAGATATGTTAACCATGGGTGCCCCTCAAGGAAGTGTAATTTTCTCCAATTTCTCTTCTCATTGATGCTTTATGATTTTAAACCCAAAAATTGACACGAAAGGGGAACTTTAGCTGTTATGCAGATGATATTGCAATGTGGAAAATGTAAATTGAAATTTTTACAAAAAACAAAATCAAAGCGTAATAAAATTGTTGAACAGTTTAAATTTGCGATCAGTAAATTGTTAATTATTTGAATTCAAACGGTTTTAACTTATCAACGGAAATCGGTTTTTATTTATATTTCAAAGAAAATATCGATTTTGAAGGTACGGACGCTGTAAAAGTAAAAATAGGTGATTCTTTCTTTTTCCCCAAGTAAGCAAGAAAAATTTTAGGCTTTATTTTTCACTATAAATTATTTTGGGTTTGTAAAATATAAATCATCCCGTGGAAAAGGAAAAGAAAGAAAATTGCGTACTGCGTGTCCTAACTGGAATCCTCTGTTAAATTATGGATCTAATCTTATCCATGTCGCCTTGGGACAGTTCGTTCGATTGTAAGTTATGGTCAGAAGTATTTTTTACTGCCCAAAGACAGATTTACAAGGTTAATAGTATTGATTCCTTGGCACTTAAAATTGCTTTGGGGCTTCCAAGATGGGCATCAATTGATATGACTTACAGAGAGGCAGGAGTTTTACCTTTAAATGAACACAGGATGCTCAGTGCTTGTAGCTACTCAGCACGAGCAAGAACAGTCCCTACTCAGTTACTTCTGAACTTGATGAAAGCCCCTTACGTTTCTAGAGAGATACGGAATAAAAAAGCATATACTTCATTGTCTGATTATGTATCTCCTCTTTTACAGGGCATGCGATTTTTTCGCTTGACAACATTGTTAAAATGCCCAAATACCCTTTCCCCCTTTGGTTGATGAAGCAAGCAGTTTTTTTTCTATTCCTTTGGTAATATTTACTAAAAATGAGAATCCACTTTTGCTTGCTTCTCTTGTTAAGAATTGATTTACACTAAATATGAATCTTATCTGCATATTTTCATGATGGTTCAGTTTCGTGTACTTCTGAGGTTGGTTTCTGCTTTCGTGATACCTTCCTTAACATTGAAAAAGATTTCATATTACAAAGGTTGTTCTATTTTCACGCTGAGTTATTTGCTCTCGTGGAAAGCTATTAATTTCTTTTTTGATTGCAAGTATTACCCGAAAGAATACTGATTTGTCAGATTCCCAAATCTGCTTTTAAAGGCTTTACACCTTCAAAATACATTTAAGTCGTCCTGATCTCGTCAGTGAAATTTTATTTTCAATTCACCAGGTAATGATGCGAAGTTCTAAAATAACATTATTATGGGTACCCGGTACTGCAATCTTCAAGGGAACGAAATGGCTGATACCTGTGCAAAAGAGGCTTCAATGTGCAAATCGAATTTCAGTTGTATGTGATATTCCCTTTTTCGGTTCTTTAAATAAACAGTATTTGACAAAAGCACTCTGGGACCAGAGAAGAACAAGTTTCCCTTTAAGTGCCATTTAGAAGAAAAGATGGGATTTTTCTGCCCCCAGCAGTCATTGTATAAATCGCCAGGTTCTATTCCGAACCGAAATTTATTGCACAGAATACGGGTGGACGGCTGGTTAGGCAGGTTTTTAAAACCATCTCCTTTGTGTGTCTGTGGTCAAAACCTTAATGTATCTATTTTTTACTTGAATGTTCATTACAAAGCGTATTTCATTGTCTTCATGATAAAATTTTGTCTAAAAAACTACCTTTCACATTGCATAGTGTTTTTTGTCCCAACCCAGAAATGGGTGGAGTCTAGCCAATTTGGCTTGTAAATCTGGGTAAGTCTCATCCCCTTGGCAGATTTTTCTAACGGATTTTTTTTTTTTTTTTTTTTTATTATTTTTTTTTAAATGTTTGTTTTTGGTTTAGTGGTCTGTGTTACACGTAGAGCAAAGAATTTGTTAAAGAAAATAGCTGTTCCCACTCTCCGTGTACTAGGTCGCATTATTCCATTTACGAAATTTTTGTGGTTGTGCGCGCGTTAGACAGAGTAGAGAGAGAGAGAGAGGGGGGGGGGGGGAGAACTTGGGTTTTTTTTATATGTGAGTGCATGTTGTGCGTACGTCTATACGTTTTTTGTGTGTATATGTTTTGAATGAGTGTAGGGGGGGGGGCCCTTTTTTGTGTTGTGTGTGTGTGTGTGTGTGTGTGTGTGTGTGTGTGTGTGTGTGTGGTGTGTGTGTATGTTGTGTGTGTGTGTGTGTGTGTTGTGTTGTGTGTGTGTGTGTGTGGTGTGTGTGTGTGTGTGCGGGGCGCGCGCGCGTGCGTGCGAGAGAGAGTTTTTTGGTTTTTTTTCTGTAAGTGAAAATATGTGCGTGCTGCACACAGTGAGTTTGGGGGAAGGGGAAGCGTGGTTGTGTGTGTGTGTGTGTGTGTGTGTGTTGTGTGTGTGTGTGTGTGTGTGTGTGTGTGTGTGTGTGTGTGTGTGTGTTGTGTGTGTGTGTGTGTGTGCGTTGTGTGTGGTGTGTGTGTGTTTGTGTTGTGGTGTGTGTGAGTGTGTGTGTGTGTGTGTGTGTGTGTGTGTGTGTGTGTGTGTGTGTGTGTGTGTGTGTGATTGGATGGTGTGTGTGTGTGTGTGTGTGTGTGTGTTTTTTTTTTTTTTTTTTTGGTGTGTTGTGTGCAGTTATGGTTTCTTTTTTTTAATTATTTTTATTATTTTTTTTTTATGGTGTTTATGAGAGAAGAGGAGAGAGAGAGAGTGAGTGGATAGAGAGAGAAGTTGAGAGAGTTAGATAGACGAGCGAGATCCGATCGAGAGGAGATACGAGAGAGAGGAGAGAGAGAGAGAGAGATATTTTTTTTCAACTACGTTAAGATTAATTGCTTTATTGTTACATTTTTTTTATATTTAATTCTGTTAACTTACAAATGTTAAATGTTTCTGTTAATTTTCCTTCATAATTTTATGTCTTTCAGATGTTATTATGTATTATTTTCGTTATCTCTATATTTTATTAAGTTTCTTCTTTTTAAATAATTCATGACAACGATATGTTTATCTGACAGTAAATGGTTTTCAGTTCAGTGTGTGTGTGATTGTGTCGTGTGTGTTGTGTGTGTGTGTGCTGATATCCAAAACTTACTTATTATGGCTTTCTGTGGTGATTTTCAAATGCGAAAATTGCGAGAGCAGAGAGAAGAGAGGACAGAGAGTGAGAAGGAGAGAGAGGAGGAGACGAGAGGAGATGAGAAGAGATGCGAGGAGACATGGGAGGTGAGAGAAGAGAAAGAAGAGAGGGAGAGAGATAGAGAAGAGAGAGGGAGAGAGAAGAGAGAGATAGAAGAGAGTGGAGGAGATGAGAATAGAGATGAGAGAGTGAGAGAGAGAGAATGCATGAGATAAGGTTCCCACAATTGCATGCACGATAAAGGGAAAAATGTTATATTATCAGTGATTACTCGCGGATAAATGGAAGATGACTTACGTCTGGCGTTTGCGTTATGCATAATTTTCTTTTAAACTGTATATAAGCTGTGGTGTACAGAATTTCACCTATGTTTACTACATCCCCCCCCCCCCCACACGCACTCAAACACACTCACACACTCACACATATAACACTCACACACACACAAACCACACTATACTCACACTCACACACACACAACACATACACACACACACACACCTCCCGACACACACCACACACATACACGTACACACACACCACACACACACACACACACACACAACCACACACACACACACAACACATGCAACCACACACACTACACACACAACACACCCACCACACTCTCAACACACACCACACACAACACCAAAACCCAACACCACTACATACCAGAAGCACTATTGCTGGTACCCCCCACTTCACCCAACTTCATCACCATCAATAACATTAGTGTCAGACGATCCTCAAACCAAACTCCCACTATAAACACTCCAAAATAAACGACTCTCTCTCTGTACAATCACACCCCACACACACACCACACACAACACACACACACCACACCACACAACTCACAAAACTCTCACCCACACAACACACCCACGCACGCACGCACGCACGCACGCACGCACCGCACACGCACACACACCACACAACTCCATCACACACACACACCAAACACCACACATACACAACACACACACACACACACACACACAACGAGGGAGGTATTGATTCTACACGAAAATCTCTTTTTGTGTGAGCCACTGGACAAGCTTACCGATGTGTGTTTGTATGATGGTGTTCCTTAAAGTAATGACCTTGAGAATTGCAGCCCAAAATACACACACACACCACAACACACATACACAGCACACACTCACACACACACACACACACACTTCACACGCACGCACGCGCACGCACGCCTCGCACGCACGCCCACACACACAACCCCACACACACACACACACTCACACACACACAAACACACACGTGCGGCTGCGGTTATATAAATAAAACGTCAACTTCCAACACCCAACAAAATATGGAGGGGGAAGTGGTGGTGGGTGGTGGTGGTGGTGGGGTGGGGAGTTGATAACGGATTTCCCAATGGCATAAAGCCAGGCGCATGTAATGCCCTTGGCCATGCAGTCTCTCCAACTCTATTGACAGAGTGTGCCAGCAAGCCAAATGGCCTGGGAGGGATTTTTGTCCGCCGTGATTTGTGACCTCGCTGTCACAATGCGTCGGCAGGAGGCCGTGCCTTGTGCGACGGCAGAGCTCGAGAGCGGAAGGCACGTGGTCCCTTGCCATGAGGTGGTGGTTCAGCAGCTGGATTGTTGTGATGATGGCTTCCTTCTCAATCCCCCAAGACAGAGTGCGTCATACATAATCTACTCGCGCGTAAGCGTGACACACACACACACACACAACACAACACACACACAACACACACACAACACACACACACTTGTATATGCGTTCAAACACATAAATCCATTGCACTCGCACACACACACACACAACACACACCAAAACCACACACACACACACACATACACCTCACACTAGCACGCACGCACGCACGCAACGCACGCGCACGCACGCACGCACCGCACGCACGCACACGCCGCAACCACGAGCACACACACACACACCACACACAACACAACACACCCACCACACTATGCACGGCACATCAGATTTATCGTCTATATCCAGATTAGTGGAAAGACGTTTTTTAATTGAATCACACACAAACACAAACCACCCCACCACACACACAACACACCACAACACACCACACACCACTCACACCACATGTGGAAACCAGACGAAGATGTTGCATTCTGTGGAAAAATCTTTTGGCGGAGAGCAAAGATATTATGTCCTTGGATTTTGTGTGTGTGCGTTGCGTGCTTGCGTGCGCGCGCGCGTGTGTGTGTTCGTGCCGCTTGCTCGTGCGCGCGCGTGTGTGTGTGGTGGTCTACGTACGTGCGGTGCGCGCGTGTCGTGTGGTGTAGTAATGAAACACTGTGCATTACTCACTGTGACCCTTGTGGAAGCTGGTAAAATACAGCAATTACCAACAGAGCAGAGAGGTGGGGGGGGGGCGGGAGCAGGGGGCGGGGCAGTGGGACGGGCGGGTAGAGAGAGAGAGGAGAGAGAAGGAGAGAGAGAGTGAAGAGACGAGAAGAGAGAGAGAGGAGAGAGTGAGAGAGAGAGAAAGAGAGAGGAGAGAGAGGAGAGAGAGAAGACTAGAGAGTGGAGAGAGAGAGAGAAAAAGAGCGAAGAGAGAGAGAGAGCGAGGAGAGAGAGAGAGTGAGGAGAGAGAGGAGAGAGAGAAAGTGATTAGAGGAGGGGGGATTGAGGGGAGGACGAAACGGGAGGGGTGGCTGGTGGGTGGGTGGGAGTGTGTTGATTCGTCATGTACCTGGCATCAAAGCCAGGGCGTAATTCAGACCGACTGCCGGCGAGCTCTCTCCATCTCTATCGACAGACTGCTGCTGGCCAGAATGGGATCCCTGCGCTTGATTCTGTGGAGCCTATTTCAGCAGGCCAGTCGGCGTGTATCGTCACCGATGGACAGTCGTGGCTCGTTAGGGGAACGAACCTGGTGGCAGGGTTGACGGCCCCAAACCACCAAAACAAACGCATATAGGCGAAGCCGGAAGGGAGGTTGTGCTGTGTGGGGGGGGGGGGGGGGGGCGGGTGGGGGGGGGGGGGGCTGGGGGTGAGAAGAATGAAGAGAGAGAGAGGAGAGATGTGAGGAGGAGAGGAGGAGCGAGGAAGAGAGAGAGTGACATACATGCAGAGAGAGCGAAGAGAGAGGGAGAGTGGAGAAGAGGAGGGGGAGGAAAGTGAGAGCAGAGATGAGGAGACTCTGTGACTCGTTGAACTCGTTTGAAATCTTCCAACTTTAATGTGAGGCCATCTGCCTAATCACTATGAGTACGCAACAAGAAAAACACAACACAACAAAAAAAACAATGTTATACAATAAGAAAATAATGCTAACATGATCTGCATCAAAACATCCTTCATGACAGTATGTAATGCAAAAATTCATTTTAATTATACACCAAATCGCCTTCTTCGATACGTTCTTCCTTTTTTAAATAAATAATATATAGGTATAATTACTTCCGGAAGGCCGTGCTATTTTTAGCATCTTATGTTTACTATGTTTACGCATGCGCCATCTACCGTGGAAAGTAGGAAACCCCCAAATCTTGGGTCTGCCATGTTAACTTTTGACACTAGTGACCACTGTACTTCTGTGGTCCTGTTCAGTGGTGTTGGGACTTGTGTTGTTAGTGTTTCGGTTGTGGTTTAGCATCCCCATGGATAAATTACTAAGCCCTTACGCTTTCCATGCATCAGGTTAGTACTTTCCCTTCGATTATTTTCTTTATTTGTAGTTTTCCCTATTTCTTCAGCCTGTGAGAGAGAGAGAGAGAGGCTGACAGAGCAGAAAAGTGGGAGAGAGAGAGATGAGAGAGAGAGAGGAGAAGAAGGAGAGAGAGCTTTGATACATGCACGAGAGAGCGAGAGATAGAGAGAGAGAGAGAAAGAGGACAGACAGTAATGCATAATGCACAGACACAACACACACCACACCAACACACCACACACACACTCACACACACACAGATGAGCGAGAGAAGAGAGAGAGAGAGATGAGAGAGAGAGAGAAGAGAGAGAGAGTTGAATTCAGGCACAGAGAGTCAGAGAGAGAGAGACGAGCAGAGGAAAGAGAGGAGGAGATGAGAGAGAGGAGAGAGACGAGAGAGAGAGATGGAGAGAGAGAGAGCGAGGGACAGAGCGAGAGTGAGACAGGACCGGAGAAGAGTATGCACAGAGACAATGCATACATGCATACGGGGAGAGAGAGAGAGAGAGTGAGAGTGGTAGAAGAGAGAGAGAGATGACGGATGAAGAGAGGAGAGGAGAGACGCTGACGGAGAGAGATTGTGAGACTCATAGTAGAATGAGAAGAGACTGAGAGAGTGAGAGAGAGGAGAGAGAGGAGAGAGAGAGACTCATGAATAAGACTCAAGATCTTTTATTCATATTAGGCCTCAGCCCATCATGATGGGGATGTGAACTGAACAACTGAGATAAAGATATTCAACAGGTTCAAATTACAAGGTAACGATGATATATATGTATTCATGTATCCTTTCAAGAAGTCAAAACATCTCTTCCCAATTTTTAAATCCTTTTTACAAAACAAGAAAGACTACGCACATTCTTCAGGTTGGGTCGATGACATTAGCAAACTCAGTTTAAACAGTGACGGATGTCTTATAGTATTAGGCTTAATAATAGAGAGAGAGAGAGAGAGGAGAGAGACGAGTGAAGAGTAGAGAGAGTGAGAGAGACGATCGAGAGAGAGAGGAGAGTGATGAGGGCGCGGGCTGCTGTTCTGATCGGGACTCAAACCTTGGTCTTCGACACGTCAGAGGCGTTTGACACTGATAAGGTATCGACAACAGTTGGCTTCAGTTTTTAGTGTAGCTGAATCGATGCAGGTAGTGGAGGGGGGTGGTAGGGGCGGGGGCGGGGGGGGGGGAGGGGGGGGGGGGGAGGCGGGGGCGATGTCTACTCGGTATAGTACGTTTTGAAGTCTTTATTTCAAGCAGAAAGATGTACTAATGGAAACCAATGTAAACCGTCAGAAGTGTCCCAGCACAAAGACTTGTTCTTACTCACTCTGGAACTTTGCTTGTTGTTTGTTTGTTTTGTTGGATGCTTTTAGATCACATACTGTTTTCTACTTGTCATCTTCTCTTTCAAACTCTCAAACCTGGACTCTTGAGTCTTATTTTATCGCCACCATCAAGTTCTAATCTTCTTGGCGCATGCGCAGTAGTTAAGAAGCAGATAATGTGAAATATTTTGGGAACCCATGACGTGAACACACCCAATCAAATGTATTCGGAGTTTCTAGAAGGGTCAGGGAGCTTGGAACGTTTCAGGCTCAGTATGTTTATTCTAAACAAAAATCGTTTTGCACCTTCAACACTGTTTCTACGATTATAAAAAGACCGTCAGAAGTATTTAGTAATATGTACCTACGGTATTTGGTAAATCTAAAGTATGTGATTCTGTACACACCTAAACAAAAGCTATCTTAAATATGTGGATCTGAATCAAACGATTTTGCGCGGCGCCCGCGCCGCCCGCGGCGTGTGTGGAAGTGTGTGTGTGTGCGTGTGTTGTGTGTGTGTGTGTGTCGTGTGTGTGTGTGTGTGTGTGTGTGTGTGTGTGTGTGTGTGTGTTGTGTGTGTGTGTGTGTGTGTGTGTGTGGTGTGTGCGTGTGTATCTGTGCGGCGTACGTGCAGTGTGATGTGTGTGCCGTGTGCATGCGCCGCGCGGAGTGTGTGTATGTTGTGTAAGTGTGTATGATATCCTAATTAGATAATTATCGTTTCTGTGGTGTTTTTCAATGTGGGGAGAGAGAGAGAGAGAGAGAGAGAGAAGAGGAGAGTGAGAGTGAGAGCAGAGAGAGTTAGAGAGAGAGAGAGACGAGAGTGAGACAGACAGAAGAAGACAAGGAAGACAGACAGATAACTGACGGACAGACAGACAGACAAGACAGACTGCATGTGTTGTGGGTGTGTGAGTGTGGGGGGGTGTGTGTGTGTGTGTGTATGTGTGTGTGTGTCGCGGCGTGTGTGTGTTTGTGGTGTGTGTGTGTGTGTGTGTGTGTGTGTTGTGTGTGTGTGTGTTGTGTGTGTGTGTGTTGTGTGTGTGTGTGTTAGAGAGAGATAGCGAGGCGCGCGCATGCATGCTTGCGTGTAAAAGTGTCATAAAATGGCATGCGGGTATGTGTGTGTGTGTGTGCGGCGCACGCACGTTAATTAAACAATATTGAAAAGCACAGCATGTGTACTTCAGATTATGACCTGAAACTATCTGCCAGGGCAGAAATGTAGGCGCAAGATCCATCCCAAAGCACTGTTACGTTCTCCCCAGCATCTAATAGCAGGACATTAAACAGTTTCCCCACTTGTACACACCACACCCCACTCCCGGTTCTCCATCCCCAATCACCATTACCTTAAGCTGTTCATATGTCCTGAGTCCGTGTCGTCCACGCGTTCATGCCTTCCCGGACGCCTACTCTCTCCCCCCCTCTTCTCTCTCTCTCTCTCTCTATCTCTCTCTCTCTCCTCTCTCTCTCTCGCTCTGTCGTTCTTTTCTCTCTCTCTTTCCTCTCTCTCTCTCTCCTCTCTCTCTCTCTCCTTCTCTCTCTCTTTCTTTCTTCTCTTCTCTCTCTCTCTTCTGTCTCTCTCTCTCTCTCTCTCTTGTCTTTATCTCTTCTTTCCCTCTCTCTCTTCTTTTTAGTTTTTATATTTGTCGGTCGTGTCTGTCCGTTCTCTCTTCCCGTCCTCCTTCATTCCTCCCCTCCCCCTTCTCTCTCTATTCTTCTTCCCTCACTTTCTCTCTCTTGTTCATTCACTCATTGCCATTCCTCCCCCCCCCCCCAACTCTTCGTTCCTTCTGTCTCTTTTTCTGTCCTCCCCCCTCTCTTCTCTTTTCGCCCCCCTCCCCTTAATTTTCTTTCTGTCTGTATGGCTGTCTGCCTGCCTCTCTTCTCTGTTCTGTCTGTCTGTCTGTCTGTCTCTTACTGTATGGCATCGTCTGTTGTCTATCTCTTACTGGTATGGCCATCTGTTGTCTGTTCTCTATTTACTGTGTGGCCATCTATTGTCTGTCTGTCTGTCTCTCTGTTATTTGTAAGTTGTTTATGGTCTGCTGTCTGTCTTTCTCTCTGCCTGTCAGTAATGTCAGTCTGTCTGTCTGTCTGTCTCTGTTTCTCTCTCCTCACTCAAATCTATCCCTCTGTCTGGTCTCCTCTTGTCGTCAGCCCGGCACGCCACTCAGACAGAAATTATGCTGTGGTATTTGATAAGCGAAAGAGGACCAGGAACGAAGCAGCAGTATGTGGGATGCTGCTTAATCATTTATTATTCAAAAACGGTATTGAGAGAGAGAGAGAGAGAGAGAGAGAGACAGAGAGAGAGAGTAGAAGAGAGAGTTGCGAGAGAGAGAGGTGAGATGACAGTGACAGAGTCAGAGACAAAGCAGAACCAGTTAATGAATGATGTGAGTGAAGGAGGATGGGGAAGGAAGGGAAGAATAACGCGTAAATGAATGAATGTTGGATGAAATGGATGCTTTTTATTCATGTAGGCCTCTCTGAGAGGAGAGAGAGAGTGAGAGGAGGAGGAGAGAAGCAGAGAGAGTGAGAGAGAGGAGAGAGAGAGGAGACAGACTGACAGAGAGAGAGGACAGAGGAGAGAGAGAGAGAGAGGTGAGAAGAGGAGAGTAGAGAGCGAGAGCGAGAGCGAGAGAGTGGAGAGAGAGAGAGTGAAGGAGGAGAGGTGATGAGAGAGGTGAGAGCTGGAGAGAGAGAGAGGAGAGAGAGAGAGGAGAGAGAGAGAGAGTGAGGGAGAGAGAGAGATTGAGAGAGAGAGAGAGAGAAGTATGCATTATTCATAATGGAAAATCAGAAAGTGATGAAATATGGTGGAAGACCAGAGCGAGTCGCTCTATAACAAAGCTGTTTTCTTGGTTCAGTAACCCTCGGGACCAATCAAATGGACAGGGCAGCACGGTTCGCTATACTCTTTTTTTCTTCTTTCATTTTTGTGACAAAAGTTTACTCGAAAGTATTGATAATGTTTTCTACAGTAGCCGCGTTTGGCGGGTTCATGGTTTTTTTTTTTTTTTTTCCCCCAAGGCCTGAGTTGAAACATTTTCCAAAACGTTTTCAGGTATGGACAATGTTGATGGATGAATGATTGAATCACAGTGAATTCTCATTTCCGATCCCCCCCCACCCCCCACCCAGCAACCCCCGCGGCCGCTCTCCTTTCTCAAACTCGGTCTCATGATGATCTTACCTCTTTTATTTGTCTGTGTCAGACTGTATATAGTTACCGAATGTGCATGAGGCATTCTTATATTATTCTCTTTCAGTCAACGAGAGGCAAACATCTGACATAATATTGATGTATAAAAGTACTATGTACGGGTACTCCGCACTCTTCAGTCGGCATTGTGTGAGGTCGCTACGGCGGGGCGCATGAAGCCAGTCTAACCTGCTGGTGCGCTGTGAAGTCGGACGGATTGCCGACGAAGCTACGCACAAAGTGATGATAGCCTTCTTTTAACTGGTGGCGGTTTTGTCTGGTTGCCATTTTTACTATTAATGAGTAATCTCACTTTCGTCACAGCTCAAGGAAGCGACACAAAACCTTGTGGATATCAAGGCGCAAACAACATAAAAAAATAGAATGGACCAAACAGCAAATAGTAGACAATAAAAGACCACAAAGGGAGAAACAGCTGTATTCATATACGTTTTTCTATCACAACAACACACACAACACCACACAACACACACACACACACACACAACACACACACAACTCATCCCTCCCTCACAGCACTCCGGAATTACCATATAAAGTTCGATTGCATAAAGGTGTGGGGAAGTCACAATTTATGGGATTACCTTCTATGTCTATAGAAGTACACTCTTTGATTTGAAGCTTTTTTTTTCTTCACTAGAAATGATCTCAGGTGAGGCTGTGCTATTTGTTTGTTTGGTTTCAACTCCATGATGATTGGCTATATAGACTGTAGAAAGTGTCATATTGCCGAGGTGGGTTGGCATTTTCTCAAATTTCCATCAAAGGATTGCAGACATGGCAGTTGGCAAGGAATACAGATGACGTTGTTTTGTTGTTGTTGATTTTTGTTCTTTTGTTTTTTTTTATAATATATACTACCTACCACTATACTATCTCTCTCTCTCTCTCTCTTTTACTTTTCTCTCTCTCTCTCTTCTCTCTCACTCTTTCCTCTATCTCTCTCTCTCTCCTTTCTCTTCTCTCAACCACCCCCTCTATATTATCTATATATCTATTATCTATATATATATCTATCTGTTATCTATCTTCTATATCTATCTATCTATCTATATATTATTTAGCTGTATCTATTTCTATTTTATACATATATATATATATAATATATTTATTTTAGTATATTTTATGTATATTATATATATATATATATGTGTGTGTGTGTGTGTGTGTGTGTGTGTTGTGTCGTGTGTGTGTGTGTGTGTGTGTGTGTGTACTTGAATAATCATTGACAATCTTAGTTAAGGAAATTTAAAAAAAAATAACAAAGGTCTATGGAACAAGAAGAAACATTAAAAAGAGGGGGGGAACTTATCGAAAATTAATTAAATTTGCAAAATGTGTGGCGATTTGAAGGAAAGTTAAATTTACATTCGGCTTAAGTTCTTGTTCTTATTGCTCCTTTTTTTCTGTTATCTCAAAACTTGATTATAACATGCAAGCAACCGGTTGTGTAGTGGGTAAACGTTTGTGGGAAATCCTCTGGCGAGGTGTTGGTTCAGTTTTCCATTCCATCCGTTTATTCTTGAGGAATTTTTCAGCAAAAGAACTTGCTCCTACCTGAGTTCAGTTTGCTATACGCAGAAGCCATCGGAACCACTCAATCGACGTTCAGTGACCGTGGTGGACGCGTTCTGCAGTGGCTATCCATTTTCCCAACACACACTAGGGGTGCTGTATCTATGGGTCTGGTCGACGCGGGATTATATGGAAAGTAAAACGTTCAGTACAAGCATTGGTCGTGCAGTTGGACCTGAACGGGAACCTTATTAGGATCTCTTGATCATTCACGTCATCATTAAAGAGCATCAGACCTAT
>CM031599.1:69618445-69633445 GCA_018398815.1 Conus ventricosus | reverse complement strand
TTATCACATAAAAAAAAAGAGAAATCCACTAAACGTTCAATGGTTTGTAATCCACTAAAGGAGCAAGCCGGTTCAACATGATCAATGTGTTTACATTGTCAGTCCCCCAAACTCTGCCAGTTTCTTTGCACAGCCCCAGGGCCCTTTACACTGCCCCTAACCACCCCCCCCCCCACTCCACCCTCCATCGCCCCTACCCACCCCTTCCCCTCCACCCTCCACGGTCCTTACCTACTCCCTCCCTCTCCACCCTCCACCGCCACTACACACTCCCTCCCCCTCCCCTCTCCACCGCCCCTACAACCCCCTCCCCCTCCCCTCTCCACCGCCCCTACCCACCCCCTCCCCCTCCACCCTCCACGGCCCTTACCCACCCTCCCCCCTCCCCCCTCTACCGCCCCTATCCACCCCTCCCCATCCCCCCCTTCACCACCCCTACCCACCCCTTTCCCCCATCCCCCTCGACCATCCCTACCCTTCCCCTCCCACTCCACCCTCCACGACCCCTACCCACCCCCTCCCCCTCCCTCCTCCACCGCCCCTACCCACTCCCTCCCCCTCCCCTCTCCACCGCCCCTACCCACCCCCTCCCCCCCTCCACCGCCCCTACCCACCCCTCCTCTTCCACGGCCCCATACCCACTCCCTCCCCCTCCCCTCTCCACCGCCCCTACCCACCCCTCCTCCTTCACCCTCCACGGCCCGTACCCACTCCCTCCCCCCTCCACCGCCCCTACCCACCCCTCCTCCTCCACGGCCCCATACCCACTCCCTCCCCCCCCCTCTCCACCGCTCCTACCCACCCCCTCCTCCTCCACCCTCCACGGGGGGGGGGGGGGGGACATACCCACTCCCTCCCCCTCCCCCTCTCCACCGCCCCTACCCACCCCCTCCCCCTCCACCCTCTACCGCCCCTACCCACCCCTCCTCCTCCACCCTCCACGGGGGGGGGGCATACCCACTCCCTCCCCCTCCCCTCTCGACCGCCACTATCCCCCTCCCCCCCTCCACCGCCCCTACCCACCCTCCTCCTCCACCCTCCACGGCCCCATACCCACTCCCCCCCCTCCCCTCTCCACCGCCCCTACTCACCCCCTCCCCCTCCACCCTCCACCACCCCTACCCACCCCTCCTCCTCCACCCTCCAGGGGGCCCATACCCACTCCCTCCCCCTCCCCTCTCGACCGCCACTACCCCCTCCCCACCCCCTCCACCGCCCCTACCCACCCTCCTCCTCCACCCTCCAGGGGGGCCCCATACCCACTCCCTCCCCCTCCCCTCTCCACCGCCCCTACCCACCCCCTCCCCCTCGACCCTCCACGGCCCTTACTCACCCACTCCCTCCCCTTCCACCCTCCACTCCCCCCCCCCCCCCCCCCCCCCCCCCGCCGCTATATCCCTGTCAACCTGAACGCCTTTCTTTTCCACTACCCTGTCTGCTCTATCCTTCTGCTTACATGACTATCCCCTCCCTCTTCCCATGGAGTCAGGCTAACAAGTGGCTTGACCTATGCTGGATCTGTCTGCTTTCAAAGTTTCCATAAAGGATGTTCTGTTTGTTCTTCTCTTTTCTTTGCTCGATTTTTGTTTTCACCAGGAAATTATCTGGCACAACAACAGGCATGCACATACGATTATATCATATTGTATTGTACAAATGTAAAAACAAACAAACAAACAAACAAACAAACAAATAAACAAACCTAATGGGGCAACAGGTATGACTGTATGCAAAATGATACAGAGAGTGACTGACTTTTTTTTTTTCACCTCTACGCGAATAGTGTCTTATGAGCTCCTACCCTTGTAGTGCATATCAGCATCTACAGGCACTAATGGCTGTCTTCCTCAGAAAAACAGCAACGATTATTGAAGGAAATATTGATATTATCTTTATCATTATCATTATGATGATGATGATGATGATGATGATGATGATGTTTGATGAGAGAGAGAGAGAGAGAGAGAGAGAGAGAGAGAGAGAGAGAGAGAGAGAGAGCGACATACAGACTGACGGACAGACAAACAGACAGACAGACCGATGAACAGGCAGACAGAGACAGGGCAATAAAGCATTGTGAGTGGGTAGGAGAAGGGGTTGCTATTAGGCTGGCGAGGGAGAGAGGAAGGGAGTCAGAGAGAGAGGAAACAGACAGACAGAGAGAGAGAGAGAGAGTGAGAGAGAGAGAGAGAGAGAGAGAGAGAGAGAGAGAGAGAGAGAGAGAGAGAGAGAGAGAGAGAGAGAGAGAGAGACAGACAGACAGACAGACGAGAGACAGACAGTCTGAACGAGTGACCATGAAGCAGGGAGACAACAAAGGCAGGCCGCAGCCTCCACCACTAGAGGTGCCTTTGAATCTTCTTGGACGACTTGCCTGGAACCCTCGCTGGAATACTAAAGGCCTGATAGGGCCAAGAAGGCGTGCTGCAACAAAAGGTCACCTTTACCATTTTCCCCGGGCGAGGTGTCAGCCTGAAAGCGCTCAACCACCACCACCACCACCCCACCCCCTCTCCCCTCCTGTTCCCATCCAGATCAAGAGATCTCCTAAGCTAAAGGCGGAATCACGTGACAACTGGGGGAAGATTTTGGAGTAAGAATCCATTGAGTCTGCGATTGTGGACCAGGCGTTTTGCTCTGAAAGGGCTGCAAGGGATCATCAACTTAGTGTTTGTGTCTGGATTTCTTTTCTTTTCTTTCATGATGCATTTCAGGGCAGTGAATAATAATAGTTTTAACAACAACCATCATATCATTACCATGTTTTTTCTGTCTGTGTGTTTGTCTGTTTAACTCTCCGAATACCTGTTTGTTTTCATCTCCGTCTCCCTTTCTCTGCCATCTGCATTCTTGTCTGCCTGCCTCTCTCTCTCTCCATCTCTTTGTCTGTCTGTCTGTCTCTGTTTCTGTTTCCCCTTCCCTCCCGCTTTCTCTCTCTGTCTCTGTCATCGATTGCCTGTCTATCTGTCTGTCTGGCTGCCTGTCTAACTATCTGTCTGCCTGTCTGTAGGTCTGTCTGTCTCTCCATCTCTCTCTCTCTCTCTCTCTCATTTTTCTTTCAAACACACACACACACACACACACACACACACACACACACACACACACACACACACACACACACGCACGCACGCACGCACGCACGCACGCACGCACGCACGCACGCACACAAGCGTCCCTCTGTACTTTAAACCGATTTTCTATAGCCGGGAATCAAACGAGATGCGACAGCCAACACACAATCACAAAGGAATAGAAACTCGAGAGGAAAGGCGCACAGTCGTCTGTCAGAATAGCTCCATCGAACCGTACCCCCCCCCCCCCCCCCCCCCCCAGCCACACTAGAGTACAGAGACCCTTGCAATTCTCCTTCTCTTGGACATGGAGTTTGCTTCCCTTTGGCGTTCATCTGTCGTTTGGAGGTCTGGCAATGGCTGGCTTTAGTACAAAGAAGGCAGAGTGTGTTCCTTTTCTTTGTTTGTTTTTGTTTTCTTTTGTGGATGTGTAGGTTGTCTTCAACAAAGCTGCTTTTCAAGACAGCAGGATTTTTTGTTGGTTGCTCCTTTTTTTTACGCTTTCTGGATAATGAGAGCTCGACCTTGAACCAAACCCTTACCCAGTCTATCAACTGGTCAATCTAAAGACACATAACCATTGACTTGATTTCCTGTCTTCTTGCACAACTCTGAGAACTTTCCCTTTATGGATTCACATAGTAAAGGTCGGTGAAAGCATGCACACATTTGGCTTACATTGACCAGCATGTACATCTGTATAGATATCACATGTACGCGAATTTATCTACGTGAGGATGTCTGTTCATTTTATGATGGGTTTGCCTGATTCATACGAAATTCAGAATTACTGTTTGTTTCACGAAATTGGCTACGCCTTGCTCACAACCCAGAAGTGAATGGCTACGTGATTCAGTTAAGGGGGACCAAGGCAGCAGAAGGAGAGAGTGAGGGCGTTATCTCCGATCATGCTGCACCCCAGACACGATGAGTCTCTGACAGGTTGATCTTAGCCTTAACTTTAACCTAATAATTAGCAACATCCATCGGCCTAACTGCCATGGTTATGCTACCTCAAGACAAGGCAATTCATAATTATCTTTGTAAAGCAGGTTATGCTTTCACATGCGTCTATATGTTTGTTTGTTTGTGTGTGTGTGTGTTTGCCAGACTGACAAAGGAAACTACGTGACAGATTTGTTTCAAAACATTGCAGAGAGATGACTAACCCCAATGCTGGTACAGATTCTTGTGAAAAGGACGCAACCAGAATCCCTTTAGGTCTAAACCAATGATAATGAAACCTCATGGAAAGATGAAGTGTGTTTCTAGAACGATCATGTCGAATTTCTATGTGGATCTGTCACGTGGATCTGCATCAAATGGACAGAACCAAGATTTCTGCAGCCTGGACGGGGGTCTGCGATTCCCGAGTGCTTTACTACTTCATATATATCATATACTTCATATGTATCATATACGTCATATATATCATATCTGCTGGACGGGGCAGATGACTGGGAGTGCACTGCAGACCTCCCAGAATGGAAGAGTCACCCAGAAATCATCAGCAAGAGTGGCATGAGACCAGACATAGTAGTCCACTCTAAGTCAACCAAGCAGCTGATCATGATCGAGCTCACGGTGCCATATGAAAACAGAATGGAGGCAGCTCAAATCTACAAGACTGAAAAGTATGCTGATCTGGCAAACAGCCTGAGGAGAGAAGGCTATCAGGTCAAAGTCCTCACTGCAGAAATTGGAGCTAGGGGATTTGTAGGAACGTCTGCATACAGCCTCATGAAACAGCTCTCAGTTGCAGGGAAGGAAAAAACCAGAGCCCTGAAAGCAATGGCAGAAGCGGCAGAGAGGTGTTCAAGCTGGATCTGGTCAAGGAGGAACAAAAGTGAACTTCATAAGGCTTAATTTCCCTACAAATATCAGGTGTCCCTGTGGCTCAGTGGTTAAAGCGCGAGTCATTAAGTGGAAAATGAGCATCTCCAGAGGGTCATGGGTTCGAATCCCAGCCATGGCTCGTCCCAAGATGGGAAACAAAAAAAAGGGGCAGCAGAGGGACATCCGGAGTCATGAACCGGGTGTGGCCCAACCCCCCTAGAGTGTCAGGAGATAAGGGCCGAAACACTTGCTTGAAGGGGGCTTCTCTTCTGAGGACTCTCTGCTGCCACGCTCTCCACGAGTTTCTTTCTACTACATATTCTTCATATATTGCTGAACGCGCTCACCTTTCTATAGACACAAGGATGAAGAAGAAGTGAGGTGAAAATTGTCAAATATCACAAAAGCCTCATGCCAACATCAAATAACAGGCTTTCAACTGAAACCTACATGGTTGAAGAAAGATGGGATGACCTCGACAGACTTGGCATTCGTGAAGGGATTCTGAGGTATAGACGGCCAAAGCAACCTGGGCCTAGCTAGAGAGGTCAGCCCAGATCCAGGCAGGTCTGTATGTACTGTTGGACCCTGAGATGTGCCAGCATCTACTGACACAAGACTGTTTATCCTCTCCCTGGTCTCCAGCCAGCTCTTTTTCCTCTCCACACTAATGAAATTCATCTGAATTCAACTTTGGAGAGGAGAGAGAGAGAGAAGAGAGGAGAGAGAGAGAGAGAGAGAGAGAGAGAGAGAGAGAGACGAGGGAGAGAGAGAGAGAGAGAGAGAGAGAGAGAGAGGGAGAGAGAGAGAGAGATTGTCAAGTGGTTTATTTTAAGAGAGAGAGAGAGAGAGAGAGAGAGAGAGCGAGAGAGGAGAGAGAGAGAGGGAGGGAGAGAGAGAGAGGAGAGGAGAGAGAGAGAGAGAGAGAGAGAGAGAGAGAGAGGAGAGATTGTCAAGTGGTTTATTTCAGAGAGAGAGAGAGAGAGAGAGAGAGAGAGAGAGAGAGAGAAGAGGAGAGAGAGAGAGAGAGAGATTGTCAAGTGGTTTATTTCAAAGGAGGATACAGTTTATGGATCATGACGTTTTCGAATTATTACACTATTTGTGTTAATTCTTTTTTTCTTTTGGGATTTTGGAACTTTGGGGCTTTCCATAAGAGAAAGATTAAACAGTTTCGTTTGTAGGTAAACGTCAACAAACTTCGTTTGAACCCAATATGCAATGTACAGAATGATTGTGAAACAATCATGTTCTTTATTACATTGTCTTTCCGGACAAGGATGAAAAAGGAAGAACAAAAAAAATCATCTTGTATCCGTTCTACTGCAACAGCTACGTGAAAAAAGGGAGATAGAAAAAAAAAAAAGAAAAGACAAGCAAGGACAGAGAAAAGGAGAGAAGAATTGTTTGCTCGACGGTCTTCTGAGGTCCTTAGAAGCCAGACTTTCCGTAGTACTTTTCATCGATTGGTCTCGGACTCAAGCACTTAAAGGAAAGCTGCGCGGAGCTTTCTTCTGTCGATCTTCTCACACCCAGTAAAGACAGTCTGGCCTGCTTTTACTTTTGTGTCACAGATTTTTCTGACGAACTATAGTGTCTGTCCACCCCCCACCCCACCCCCCAAAATCTCCTCCTCTCCTCCTCTCCCTCCCTCCCCAGCTTCATCCTTTCATTTCTACATACTCTCCTCCATTCTTTACCGGGCCTATCAGTCAGTCTGCCTACCTTATTCAGGAAGTTTGTTCTGAGCCTGTTTTTTTTCTCTCTCTCCTTTATTACTTATGTATACATGCATGTGTGTGTGTGTGTGTATGTATGTATGTATGTATGTATGTATGTATGTATGTATGTATGTATGTATGTATGTATGTATGTATGTATGTATGTATGTATGTATGTATGTATGTATGTGTGTATGTATGTATCTGTCTGTTTGTCTGCACTCTGTCTGTCTGTCTGTTTGTCTGTCCGTCTGTCTGTCTCTCTCTGTCTCTCCATCCCCCCCCCCCCTCTCTCTCTCTCTCTCTCTCTCTCTCTCTCTCTCTCTCTCTCTCAGAAGCATGCCCAACAGTTTCATCTTGTGTTTCAGCCTGATGTTTAATCTCTGATCTGTGTTCAAACTTTTCATTCCTGGAAGCAAAGACTAGTTGAAAAGTTCAGACACTCACGTTTTTCCCTTCTCACTGCGACATCAGGAAGGAGATAGCAATCTCTCTCTCTCTCTCTCTCTCTCTCTCTCTCTCTCTCTCTCTCTCTCTCTCTCTCTCTCTCTCTCTCTCTCTCTCTCTCTCTCTCTCTCTCTCTTCAACGTGGACAAGGTCCAAAAGATCTATTGCAATCTGATGTTCTGTATGTGGCTTTTACAGTTCTCTTATCTATGATCGCTTCTTTGTCTATAAAAATTCAGCCTGTAAATTTGATCAGTTGTTTGCATGGAACGTGATATTTGTAGAAGGAAAGGGAGAAAAGTATAGTTTGTTATTCCTTCATTTCCTCTCTCTCTTCTCTCTCTCTCTCTCTCTCTCTCTCTCTCTCTCTCTCTCTCTCTCTCTCTCTCGCGCGCGCGCGCGCGCGCGCGTGCGTGCGTGCGTGCGTGCGTGCGTGCGTGTGTGTTGTGTTGTGTTTTGTGTTTGGGGTGTATGGTGTGTCTGTGTTGTGTGTGTGTTGTGCGTTTGTTGTGTTTTTGCTGGTTTGTGTGTGTGTTTGTATGTTGGGTGGTTGTTGTGTTGCTTGTGTGTTGTGTTGGGGATTGTGGTGTGTGCTGTTGTGCTGTCTGTCTGTCCCCTGTTTTGTGGTTGTGTCTTTGTTCACTCTCTCTCTCTTCTCTCATCTCTCTCTCTCTCTCTCCTCTCTCCCTCTTCTGTTATTTTTTTTCTATGCTTGGTCCCTTTTAAAAATTCTGAATCTCACCATTTTCTCTCAACAATTTCCCTTCTCTTTTTCTCCTATTTCACCTCTCTCCTTTCTCTCTCTCTCTCTCTCTCCTCTCTCTCTCTCTCCTCTCTCTCTCTCTCCCCCCCTTTTTCCCCCTTTTCTTCTTTTTTTGCATTGGTCCTCTTTGTTTCATTCTGATTCCTCACCCATGTTTCTCTTCAACAATTTCGCCTCTCTTTTTTCACCTCTACTCATCTTCCTTCTCCTTTCCTGTCCATCCTCCTCCTGACCTCGTTCTCGTCCACTTTCTCTCTTCCCCTCCTTCGACTTTGGGCCCTTCTTCTCTCTGTGATTTTTCTTTCAATTGTTCTTCCATCTCACCCAGGTTAGAAAGGACGTCTTTACACTGTAGAGTTCCGCAGTCTTTATACTTTTGGAGTACTGAAGTCTGTGTGAACTGCATGTATAAGATGCAAAAAATAACCCAAAACAATGGAGTCGGATACAAGTTACAGGGGCCATTACTAGGCATTCAACCCTAAATACACTCTTTGCTGATACCCTAGTCGCGGCGGGTCGTCTGTCTGTCTGTCTGTCGTCTCTCCCCCTCTCTCTCCCCCCTCCTCTTCTCTCTCTCTCTCCTGTGTCCATCGTTTTTGTCTGTCTGTTTGTCAAGCCTGCCCTCTCTCTCAAGCAACTCTCTCTCTCTCGCTCTCTCTCTCGACATCTCCCTTTCTCTCTTCCTCTTTACTGTCTCCTCTCTTTTTCCCCTCAATTCCTCTTACCCCGTCACAGCCACACCCGTCTCTCGTGTGGCAGTAGTAGACCACTTTGTGAAAAAACCCACCATGTTGCCCAGTTACCACTTTCGCCCCCAAGAGCCAGGCGCCGAGCAGCGGAAATGGCTTGGAGTGAAAGCAAGAGTGGAGGGGCTGGGGGACGCTGATCATGTGGAGGAGAGAGAGAGAGAGAGAGAGAGAGAAGGAGGAGAGAGAGAGAGAGAGAGGGAGAGAGAGAGAGAGAGAGAGAGGAGAGAGAGAGGAGAGAGAGGAGAAGAGAGAGAGGGAGAGAGAGAGGAGGAGAAGAGAAGGAGGGAGAGAGAGGAGAGAGAGAGAGAGGAGAAGGAGACGAGAAGAGAGAAAAGAGGAGAAGACAGAGAGAGAGAGAAAAAGAAAAAGAGAGAGAGAGAAAAGAGAGAGAGAGGAGAAAAGAGAGAGAGAGAGAGAGAGTGGGAGAGAGAGAGAGGAGAAAGGAGGAGAGAGGGAGAAAGAGAGAGGGGAAAGAAAGAGAGAAAAGAAGAGAGGAGGGAGAGAGAGAGAGGAGGGAGAAGAGGAGAGAAAGAGAGAGAGAGAGAGACAGACAGAGAAGGAGAGAGAAGAGAGAGGGAGAGAAGAGAGAGAGAAGGAGAGAGAGGAGAGAGGCAGACAGAGAGAGAGAGAGAGAAGAGGGAGAGAGGAAGGGGGAGAGAGAGGAGAGGGAAGAGGGGAGGAGAAGGAGAGGGGAGGGAGGGAAGAGGGAGAGAGAGGAGAGGAGAGGGAGAGAGAGAGAGGAAAGAGAGAGAGAGAGAGAGAGGAGAGGGAGAAAGGGAGAGGAGAGACGAGAGAGAGGAGAGGGGAGAGAGGAGGAGACAGGAGAGAGAAGAGACACATAGAGGAGGAGAGAGACAGGAGAGAGAGGACGAGAGACAAGAGGAGAGAGAGAGACGAGGAGAGGAGAGAGGGAACAGAGAGAGAAGGGACAGAGACAGAGAGACAGAGAGACAGAGCAGAGACACAGAGAGAGAGCAGAGAAGGAAGGACACAGAGGAGGAGAGAAGAGAGAAGAGAAGAGACAGAGAGAGAGAGTGGCTAATGTAAAAGGAGGGAGGGGTCAGGGTGCGTGCCAGGCGTGAGGACGGCGAGGGGGAACTGCTGAACTGTTGCAACACATTCATCCAGTGGGATGAAAGAGAAGAGAGAGAGAGAGGAGGGAGAGAGAGAGGATGTGTGTGTGGGTGTGTGTGTGTGTGTGTGTGTGTGGTGTGGGTGGTGTTGCACATGGGGAGAATGTTGTAAGAGGAGAAGAGAGAGAGAGAGCAGAGGAGGAGAGAGAGAGAGAGAGAGGGGAGAGAAAGAGGAGAGAGAGAGTGAGCATGGTGCAAGATAGCCAGCATGTTGTAGCACACACACACACACACACACACCACACACACACACACACACACAACACACACACACAAAACACACAACACAACACACACACACACAGAGAGAGAGAGAGGGAGAGAGAAGAGAGAGAGAAGGGAGAAGAGAGAAGACGAGAGAGAGAAGGAAGAGAGAGGAAGAGAGGCAGAGACAAATAGAGACCGAAGACCGATAGCAAGAGAGGGGAAGGGTGGAGAGAAGGGAAGAGAGAGTGGCAGGCAGCAGACAGACAGACAGAAACGAGGAAGAGGAAAGAAACAGAAGAGCTGTCAAGGACAGAAAGAAAAACTGACTGAGACAAGACAGTAAAAGACACACGACAGAAACAGAAGAAGACAGAAAGGAGAAGACAGAAAAGAAAAGAAAGAAAAAGGCAGAGAGTAAGTTATCATTATATCCCAGCGATTTACAAGACCTTAAGGCTGTCAAACACATGAAAAAACGCACAATGGAACAGGCCAATAAGACATAATTATATCCTGAAGGAAAAAGAAAGAAAGAAAGAGGACAGTAAGAAGAAAGAAGGAAAAAGAAAGAAAGAAAGAAGAAAGAAAAAAGAAAGAAAGAAAAGAAAGAAGAAAAAAGAAAAAAAGAAACAAACAACAAACAACAAACAAACAAACAGAAACAAACAGACAGACAAAAAAAACAGCTGGATGCAGGGTAGCTAAAGTTACGTCTTGGGGAAAAAAAAAAAAAAACCCTGTTATGCTGAGAGGGCCATTCTTAAATTTATGAAAATTTTGAAACTAATGTGAACAAAATAAAAGAAATAAAAAATGCCACAAAATACATAACACTCTCAATGGGAAAACGGAATCTGCAAAATAGAAGTTAGTGTCCACTTCGACAGTGTGTGAATTTTGAAAAAAAGAAGAAGAAGAAGAGGAGGAAGAAGAAGAAGAGAGGAAGAAGAAGAAGAAGAAGAAGAAGAGAAGAAGAAGAAGAAGAAAGAAAAAAGAAGAGAAGAAAAAAAAAAAACAAGAACAAGAACAAGAAAGAAGAAGAAAGAAAAAACAAGAACAAGAAGGAAGAGAGGAGGAGGAGAAGAAGAAGAAGAAAGAAAGAACGAAGAAAGAAAGAAAGAAAGAAGAAAGAAGAGAAGAAAGAGGAGAGAGAGAGAGAGAGAGAGGAGGAGGGAGGAGGGAGAGAAGGAGAGAGAGAGAGGACGAGAAGAACAGACAGACAGCCGACAGCGACACGACGACGACAAAGCTCGAGACGAGAAAAAGAAGAACAGAGAGGAACAGAGAGGTAGCAAATAATGCGGACGCAAACATTGAGTTGTTCATTCGCACATGCTGCGTCCCTATTTGATGCGGGAGACAATTTCCAAAGCAATGAATCTAGCAGTGGGAAAATAGTTGAGTTTTACGTCCTCATAGCGAAAGCTTTTAGGGACCATGTCTAATTTATAGAAATTTAAAACCCGTAGCTGGAGACCTATTTTACCCAATCAGAATGCACGTGTGTCTAACATGCCATGCAGTGTTCAAAACAATTGTTAGATTCTGTATACGGAATTGCAATTTTCCTATTGTATTTTCATCTGTGGGAGCGAAAAGAGATGAGCATTTACATAGTTATGTAAGGATTAGTATTGGAAACTGATAATGAATGGAGAAGGAGGAGAGAAAAAGAGAGAGAGCGAGAGAGAGAGAGCGAGAAGAGGAGAGAGGGATAGAGAGGAGAGAGAGGAGTGAGAGAGAGAGGGGGGAGAGAGAGAGAGGTGAGAGAGAATTACAATGACAATGAATACAGTTTAATGTCTCAGCAAAACCTGCTATTTGACATGGGGAACACTGCTTTGAACCAAAATTAAGAAACATCAAAATTAAGAGAATCAGAAAGCAAATAGAATTAGTAAACACCATAAATAGCAAGCGACCAGCAGGCCTAGTCAATCAGTTGATAGGACAATAGGACTTAATAAGAAAGAAGATGATTCTACTTAAGTATTGAAAAGCTTCCTTTTTCGAAGAATATTTTGCTTCTGCGATAAATTTAGCAATAGATTTTACATTGTGTTCACTGTCACTCTGTAACAGAGTGACTAAGTCACGTTCTTCTGCTAATACTGATTTAAGATATCACATTTTCCCGTAATCTTTTCATACACCTCACACTGATAGAAAAAGTGAGTCATCTCCCCAAGAGGGGTAACTAGCAGCGAATCCATGTCTTGAAGATTCACCCCCAATCACCTCGTAATCTCCTGGCCTTTCCTTCGGATAGCAGACAATGAAGTGCACAAGACGTGACGACGTGAGATGCGACCAGTGAGCGGGTAAGAATGGGGATGAGGGGCAAGAGGGAGAACAACACAAAACAAAATATGGGTTCAACTTTTCGAAACAAAGATTATTCGCATTACAAAAAACAAGATCACTTTTAGTGGAGACAAGATGCAAGTCGTAGCAATAGATGGGCATGCTATTTTCAACATTACGGTCTGTGTTGCTTCAAAGTGAAAGACTTCGGTTTCAAACAAAGAACTCACCTTCTGGGTAAGATGGCAGTGACGACTGACAGAAAAATAAAGTTCCTTGCACGAGAGAGGGGAGAGAGAGAGAGAGAGGGAGGAGAGGAGGAGAGAGAGAGAGAGGAGAGAGAGAGAGGAGAGAGGTGAGGAGAGGAGAGAGGTGAGGAGATGGAGGAGGAGAGAGAGAGGGGAGGAGAGAGAGAGGAGAGAGATGGAGAGAGGAGAGAGAGGAGAGGAGAGAGAGAGAGAGGAGAGAGAGGGAGGGAGAGGAGTGGGAGGAGAGAGAGGAGAGAGAGAGATGGATGAAATGGGGATGGGAAGGGGACAGTAAGGCTGGAATATTATACGACTTTAGAGTTTTTCATAACTTCATAAAAGAACCTCACGTCACTTCTTTAGTGGGCAAACAGTGCAAAATAACTAGATGTGATAGTGGATGAGGCAATAAAGCAAAGGGACTATTTCTGAAAACAGGAACAATGGCTCCAGACAATGAAAACCCTTTTAGAGCAAACATGACTCGTGGTTGTGCAGCCCGTGGAAACACGACAAACAAGGCAGGCTGAACTTCTTGTCACAGAAGCAACGTGCTAGTGGACAAACAAACTCTTTAGGCGCAGAACATGTCTGCTAACCACGATGTGTAAATACAAACAACTTGAAGAAAAATTACTTCCAACTAATTCCAACCGACATTCGTAACCGCTTTTCTCTCTTTCAACCCCTTCAGTGTCCTTATTTATAATCACATCAACATTGAAACACAACACAGGGCCACACAGACACAGACAGACACACACACACACACAACACAACACACACTCACACCACACACACAACACACACACACACCACGCCGCGACGCACAATCTCACATCTCTGTGTCTCTCTCTCTCATGTCTCTCCTCTCTCTCCTCTCTCTCTTCTCTCTCTCTCCTCTCACACACACACACACACAGACACACACACACACACACACACACACACACACACACACACACTACAGAACCAAGAACCTTTGTATCGTTTGAGTCACGGAAAGAAGCAACTCTGTCACCATGATCATTGTGTCTACTTACCCACGTCTAACCCCCCCCCCCCCAAAAAAACAAAAAAAACCAAAAAAAAAAAAAAAAAAGAAAAAGAAAATTGCCGATCATTTGGCAGCTCCCGCAAGCCTCAACTGTTTCCAGTTTCCTCCACTCCCACCACCCTTCCCCGGCCCTCCCCCTCCGCAAAAAAAAAATAAACTACCAACGCTAAAAGCAATTTAACCTTGTAACACCAAAGTCCTTTCCTTTCTCTCTCACCACGCGTCTGCTCTATCCTTCTTCGTGCTCCTCCCCGCCCACCCCTTCTGCATCGACAACATCGCCGGAACAGCAAAGCTTGACCTACTCTGGATTCTCTATGCCTTCTAGTTGACAGTATCTGAACAGGAACCAGCGCTGTGGCGGAAGTGGATTAGCGTTCGCGGACTCACCCGGCTGGGACGTCGTGGGTTCGAATCCCATCAGAGTCATGTGGGTTTTTCTGCTCCTACGGCTCCTACCCAGAGTTGAGTTTGCTGTGGGACTCAGTTAGGGAGACTGGGACCACACAGTCGAGTTTCATCCACTTAATGGATGCGTTTTTTCTGAGAGTGTTGCTCAAATTTCTGACCAACACTGCAGGTGCTGTATCTCTCGGGCTGGTTGACGCCGGGTATTTTATGAAAGGAAGCACTAGAGTACAGCCTGTCATGTAGTCTCAGACCGAAATGGAAATCCGTAGATCATCTTAATCATCTCATTCTCATCGATCAGCATTAAAAAATGTCTCAAGCTCTGTGGCCCTTCATGCATGCTCTCATGGTGACCTCAGTTTCGATATCCTCTCCACGTGTATGCCCTTGGTGTGGTTCCGTCGGGGTCACCGGTTATCGGCGAGGTCTATGGGGGCTGTCGTTGGACGGACGTGGTGGCGCCCTCTGGAGGGAGAGCTCACTCACGCCGGCTCCGCGACTAAGCAATTATTGTGTCAGTAGGGGGCTTAGTAGGTAGTGTCTTGCGTATGTTAGATCAGAACAGGCGCCAACTGAACACCACCGAAGTGACTCGGCAGCAGTGCAGTGTCTCCTCCGGTCGGTTTTGGCCTCTTGACGACTTGACATTGACTGCTCCCTGTGGATTGCGGTGCCGGGCTGCAGCGGGGCCGACCGGGCTGTGGCTGTGGACGGGATGTCGGAATGAGCGGCGTGGGTGCACTGCCTCTGAGGTAGCGCAGAGATTGGTACAGGCAAAAAAAACGTTTCTGTAAAGGATGTTCTGTTTCTCCGTTTCTTTGTGTCTCCTCTATACTATTTTCCCCCAGGAAATTACCTGACACAACAGGCATGCACATACTACTATAGGATGTATTATTATGCACATATAAAAAAACCATGACATCTAAACTGACAACAGTAATCAATATATGCAGAAGAGAGAGATGACTATTCTGAAAAACCCGCTCAGAGCAGACTACCTTAATATGCTGAAGACAAGTATTCATGATGATGATGATGAAGATG
>CM031599.1:69610945-69613445 GCA_018398815.1 Conus ventricosus | reverse complement strand
GAGAATGTGGGGGGGGGGGAAAAGGGGTGGTGATAGAGTTTGGGGTGGGGATGAGCGATTTTAAAATGAGTAGAGGAGAGAAGAGAGGGAAAAGAAGGGGAAGAGAGAGAGAGGATGAGAGGGGGAGGGGAGAGGAGGAGAGGGGAGAGAGAGAAAGAGACAGCCGACAGGCAGAGACAGGCAGAGAGGGAGAGGAGAGAGAGAGAGAGGAGAGAGAGAGAGAGAGAGAGAGAGAGAGAGAGAGAGGGGAGAGAGAGAGAGAGAGAACAACAGACAGACAGACAGGACAGACAGACAGACAGAGAGGGGTGGACAGTAAGGCGCAGAAATGGTAAAGAAAACACATCTTAAGATTCATTCCAATCACTTCATAATCTCATGTGGTTTCTTTCTGATAGCAAACAAGGTGAGAGATGTGAAAGTAGATAGGACACACACACACACACACACACACACCCCACACACAAACACACACCACACACACACATACAAATTGTTTAGGATACAATGACACACAGGGCAGAAGGACAGTTGATTGACATACAGGACAGGAGGACAGTTGATTGCACTCACTCACTCATCCACACTCACTCACCTCACTCATTCACTCACTCACCACGAGAAGAGAGAGAGAGAAGGAGAGAGAGAGAGAGAGAGAGAGGAGAGAGAGAGAGAGAGAGAGAGAGAGAGAGAGAGAGAAGAGAGGGAGACAGTGAAACAGGAAAAGATACGGACAGTCAGGCAGGAGACAGTCGGGACAAACAGACAGCAGAGGAAAGGATGGAAGGAAGGAAGGGTACAGCGAGAGGGTTGGCTGAAACGGAGATTTTGGGCAATAGAAGGGAGAAAGGGGGGGAGGGGGGGGGGGGGGGGGGGGGGGGGCTATGAGAAAAATCGGGGAACCAAATACATCCACGATTCACCCATGATTTCATGACCTCACGTTCACGGCTTTTGTTGGCAAACAAGGGGATGCAAAGATGTTGGTGTGATAGCGGAGGAGACAATGGTAAGAAAGGAACTCATTTTGTGACAACGGGAAAAACGTTGTCTCCAGACAAACAGTATCCTCGTATATATATATCATGATTTCATGTGCAGAGAGCTGAAAAGTACAAACAATGGGTTTTAACATCTTGAAGCAGAAGCAGCATGCTCCTAGACAAACAAACCCTTTTACACAAGAAACCCTGCTAGAAGCAAGTGTAAAAAACAACAAGTTCAAATTTTTTTCTTCCTAACCGCCATTCCACCTTTCTTCTCTTCCACCATCTAAATGTCTTTATTTTTTTCATCGTCAGATAAATGTCAGTAAGCGTTCTATTGTTTGCAGTCGACGAAAGCAGCGACTGTGATCAATATGTTCATTGTGTTTATTTTTCGGCCCCCACAAGCTCTGCAAATCACTTTACACAGCCCCAGAACTTCTCAACCCTCTGCCCCCCTTTTCACCCACGCGCCCCGACCTCGGTTCTTTATCTTCGACCAGCCGGCACTATCCTCCATGACAGTACTATCCCCCTCTTCCTCAGGAGTCAAAAACAGTGCCAGACTGGTGTGAGGTTTGACCTACTCTGGATCTGTTTGCCAACAGTTGACAGACAAGGGTTTCGGTACAGGATTGTTGTTGTTGTTTTTCTTCTTCTTTTTTTTTCTTTTTTGTTCTTCTTTTTTTGTGTCCTGATATTTTTTCTTTTTCTTGCCAAATTTCCTACCACCACAACAGATATGGATCTTTTACTATTTACTATCACATCAGACGCCGTTTTCAAACGCTGACCTCGCCCTTCCCTCATCCTGACATCCCCTGGCAGCATACTAGCGTCTAAAAAGCAATGATGACTTATTCCCCTGGCAAACACACACACACACACACACACACACACACACACACACACACACACACACACACACACACACACACACACACACACACACACACACACACACACCACACCACACACACCCAGCTACGATCTCGAGGAAAATAGCAAACAGAGGGTGAAAAAAAGTAAGGATGGCATTTTAATATAATTTCACTAAGAATTCACATCTGTTTTCCCAAGGATGATAACTGTGTCCCTAACAATCACGATTGTTTTCTGTATGTTCTTTTTAATTCTGACAGTTAGGAATAAGAAAAAAAAGATGCACACGAAGATGCGGGTAGGACCCTGAGAAGTGTACTCTCCTCAACCACCAAACAAACCGGCACTTCTCCTCTATTATGACTGCGATGAACATAACATAATGTAGCAAGGAAAACATCATTCACGTGGTAAAAGCTGTGATCGCTGCGTATACCATGCCAAGCAGAACAGGAAGGGTCAAAATCGAAAACAAAGAGATAGCCAATGATCATAACGGCTTTCTTGAGTTGGTTGTTTTCATACTGAATGATACCTGGATTAAAGACAGAACTACTGAGCCATCAAAACGAAGAAGAAACACATTACAAACCAAACACAATGCGTTTTGACCTTTTTGGCCTTCTTCAGGC
>CM031599.1:69598445-69605945 GCA_018398815.1 Conus ventricosus | reverse complement strand
AGCAGCAGCAGCAGCAGCAGCAGCAACAGCAGCAGTAGCAGCAGCAACAGCAGCAGCAACAGCAGCAGCAGCAACAGCAGCAGTAGCAGCAGCAACAGCAGCAGCATCACCATCATTATCATCGTCCTCATTATCATCATCATCATCATCATCATCATCATCATCATCATCATCATCATCATCATCATCATCATCATCATCACCAACAGGCCGCTTGTTTCCTCGATCACTCGATCCTATCTCTCCGCTCCATTTTGAATCCAGTATGAAACATTCTTTGCTCCTCTGTTTCTCAGCACCTGTGCTTCCAGTCCTCCCACCCCCCCCCCTCCCCCCGCCCCTCGCCCTTCTCCCCTCTTTTCTTCTCTTGTTTTCTTTTGTCTTGTTCTCTGTGTGTCTGTCTTTCACTGTCTGCATAGCAGCTTGTTTTGCTTCTATCTCCATCTCATTCTTCTCTGTTCTTCTGTATGTCTCTCTCTCTATGCCTGCCTGTCTATTTGTTTGTCTTCTATTTGTCTGTCTGTCTGTCTGTCTGTCTGTCTGTCTGTCCGTCTCTCTTCTGCCTGCCTGCCTTCTTGTGTGTGTGTGTGTGTGTGTGTGTGTGTGTGTGTGTGTGTGTGTGTGTGTGTTGTGTGTGTGTGTGTGTGTGTGTGTGTATCTGTCTGTCTGTCTGTCTGTCTGTCTCTCTCTCTCTCTCTCTCTCTCTCTCTCTCTCTCTCTCTCTCTCTCTCTCTCTGTCTCCCTCCCTCTCCCTCTCTCTCAACACAGCCTTTCCCCCCCCCCCCCCCCTCTCCATCTACTTACTTTTTTTTTCTATGTTGAGGAATCAAACGACATGTCACGGTCAACACACAATCACAAAAGAATGCAAAGCACGAGGAACGTCGCAAGGTCGAGGCCCATAATTCTACCCCTTCCACCCACCTCCCCCTCACTCTGCTCACCGTTCCTGTTGTCCGAGAACATAGGCACCCTTGCAATTCCCCCCATCTCTTGGGGCAATGATTGTCTTTCCGGAGGTGTTCCTCTGTTGTTTGGAGATCTGACAATGGCTGGCTCAGGAAAATGAAAGCATTTTGTTCTCATGTTTTTGCTGTTGAAGTGTGGGGTTTGTTTGTTCAATGACGTTGAATTTGTTTTTTAGACAGCAGAATTTTTCTGTTGTGAATGTAGATGGTTTGATAAAAAAATACCCAAAAAACTTATCTTTCTTGAAAGGTCTCTGGATCATGAAAGACTGGGATTTTCCCATGATAGACTGGGATTTTCCCATGATAGACTGGGATTTTCTGGGATGATCCATTGGTTAGCCTCGTAATCAACAAGCCAAGTAATCAATCATTCAATCGATTAGCTCTATCGTCTTGCCCGACTCTATGTCCATCTATGCACTCTAGATAAGGGTTTATCTAGACATGCGTTTGTTTATGTCGATTATCATGTAGATCCATGTAGATATTCTAGGCGCGCAGTTCGTCAAGGTCTGCATCTGTGTGCATTTTGTGAAACAGGTTCTCCTTGATTCATGAACATTTCCAAATTGCTGTCTGCATCTGCTTCGAGAAATAGGCTTAAATCTTGCATACAACCCGACAGTATATGGGTACTTGATTCAGTCCAGAGAGTCTGCAGGCAGTGGAAGGAGGGGTTGGGTGGTGCCTTTCATTATACTGTGCTCAGATATGATGAGTCTGTAACAGTTCACTGACCATATGATATCATAGTTATAACTGTTTTAATCCTTACCAAAAGCAATGTTTACATCCATGTAAATCTAACCTATACCCCTTATGTATGATTGCCGCCTTATTTCATGCCACCCCAAGACAAAGGCAACCTACGATTATTGTTGTTATGTTTTCACTGACGTCTATAGTTTTGTTTGTTTGTTTTGTTTGTCTGCCAGATGACATAAAAACAAACGAAGAGTATGGAGCCAGTCTCTTGCAAAACATGACATATCCACATCGAAAGGGCGGAACCCGAATCTCTTAACAAAGACTACGCTACAAACTTCCAAACCTTTCTCCACGACACTTAATGGAAAGATGGGATATAGTGCTAGAAACGATTCATGTGATGTTGGTATGGCTCTGTTGTGTGAATAATCTACATCCAAGGGGCAGAACCAAGATCCGTTCAACCTTGGCAGAAACCTGCGTTTTCCCCAATGGTTTCGTGGTACCTACTCTATCTGTTGCTGAGCACAAATAGCCCTTTCAGTTATATGTCCATTTGTCCGACGAGTTGCCACCGTGCTGTTATCTATAGATCATATCGGCGGTGAAGAGAAGAGCTCTGTGTATTTGGTCTCACGGCGGAGAGTGGAAAATGACGAGGGAATCTCTCTCTTTCTCTCTCTCTCTCTCTCTCTCTCTCTCTCTCTCTCCTCTCTCTCTCTCTCTCTCTCTCTCTCTCTCTCTCTCTCACACACACACACACACACACACACACACACACACACACACACACACACACACACACACACACACACACACACAATCATACACACACACACACAATCATACAATCACACAAGTGCGCGGGCGCACATACACACATACACATGCGCGCGGGCGCGTAGACACGCAGGCACGCATGCTCTAACGCAGGTGCGCACGCGCGCGCGCACACACACGCACACACATATACACACACACACACAAACCTACTATCTATCTACTATCTATCATCTATCTATCTATCTATCTATCTATCTATCTATCGATCTATCTATCTATCTATCTATATACAGAGAGAGGAGAGAGAGAGAGAGAGAGAGAGAGAGAGAGAGAGAGAGAGAGAGAGAGAGAGAGATAAACACTCAAGTGCATCAACACAAAGGCACACACACACACACACACACACACACACACACACACACACACACACACACACACACACACACACACACACACACACACATGCACAGAGAGAGAGAGAGAGAGAGAGAGAGAGAGAGAGAGAGAGAGAAGAGAGAGAGAGAGAGAGAGAGAGAGAGAGAGAGAGAGAGAGGGAGGGAGGGAGAGAGAATAGCACTGACGACGTATTCAAACCTCATTTACTTACATATGTACGTATTCATTTGTTTGTATGTGGCTAGTAATGAACTAGTAATCTGTGCACGCACTTCAAAGCAGAAGACACAAAGACAGTTAATTGTATGCTATAAAGTGATTGTTGAAAAATATGGATTGTATTGATTTTACCACAATTACCCCCCCCCCCCCCCCATCCACCCACCCACCCACACCCCCTCAACCAGCCTCCTTCTTCATATCCTTTCTCCTAAACACCCACCCCCTTCCCCATCCGCCCACCCACTACGAATCCACTCATTCATCTTATCGTTTTTATCTTATAATATCAGACGTCATATCCGCTCATCCCTCTCTCTCGCTTTTCAACACTATTTTGTTCTTGTCCTCTCCTGTTCCGCCTCCTGTCGTCCCCCCGCCCCCCTTCTTCTACTCCCCCTCCCTCCCTCCCCCCCCCCCCCCCCCCCCCCTCACAACAGGCTGCACACCAGATATTAACGTGCCAAGGTGTTGCTTAAAGATTCCAGTATTTATAGATTGGCGCAATGAGATAATTTTGAAAATGTTGACGGTGTCTGAAAGTTGGTTCTCCTCGTTTAGTATGCCCGTCAAAATACAAGCCAGATGGTTCCAAGCAGACAGATTGAAATTAAAGGAATGGGACTCTTTGGGGAGCTTATAACTGGCGCAAAGATCGGGACGCTGCCGAGTACAAAGGCCTGAAGCGTGACCTCCACTAAGGGACGGTCATGGATTTGATAACTGCATGTGGTGTCATCGGTGGAAATCTCTCGAAACAAGGGAACTAATTGCTGGATCAGTTTCAGCTAAAATACTTGCTTAATTTCAACTTACGGGAGGCCTCAACACGCTTGCATGCATTAGAAAGATGATTGGGCGCAAAATCTTAATTGTGGCGTGTGGCCACACTCAGCCTAACCACCCACTCTTCCTTCCAAGTCCCCCTCCACCCCAAGCGCGCGTGTCCAGTTTTCCATTCCAGGCAGCAGAAGAGGAAGAGGAAGCCTTAGTAGGCGGCAGCCTTACAAAGCCCCAAGGGCAAAAGGGCTTAGAGCAGCGGGGTGAGGCAGCCTCACAAAGCCCAAAGGGGCAAAAGGGCTTAGAACAGCGGGGTGAGGCAGCCTCACAAAGCCCCAAGGGGCAAAAGGCTTAGAACAGCGGTGTGAGGCAGCCTCACAAAGCCCCAAGGGGCAAAAGGGCTTAGAACAGCGGGGTGAGGCAGCCTCACAAAGCCCCAAGGGCAAAAGGGCTTAGAACAGCGGGTGAGGCAGCCTCACAAAGCCCCAAGGGGCAAAAGGGCTTAGAACAGCGGGTGAGGAAGCCTTTGGCGGAACGAATTTAAAAAAAAAAAAGGTCTGTCGCCAGGAGATGGTGTGGTGTGTGTAGGTGTGGTGTGTGTGTGTGGTGTGTGTGTGTGTGTGTGTGTGTGTGTGTGCGTGCAGTGCGTGCGTGCGTGCGGTGTGTGTGTGTGTGTGTGTGTGTGTGTGTGTGTGCACGCGCGCCACACATGCGCCCCCTGTGTGTGCATGCGTGTGTGTGTGTTACGCGCGCGCGCATGTGTGTGGTGCGTGCGTGTGTGCACAGGTGCGGCCATGTATATGTGTGGTGCGCGCGCGCGGCGCTGTGCGCCCCCATGTGTGTGTGATGGTGTGTGTGTGTGGGTGTGTGTGGTGTGTGTGTGTGTGTGAGTGTGTGTGTGCGTGCGTGCGCATGCTCACATGCGCGCGCGTGTGCGCCCCCATGTGTGTGCATGTGTGTGTGTGTGTGTGTGTGTGTGGGTGTGTGTGTGTGCATTAGTGTGTGTATGTGAGTGTGTTTTGTGTGTGAGTGTGTGTTGTGAGTGTGTGTGTTTGTGGTGTTTGTGTGTGTGTGTCGTGTTGTGTGTGTGTGTGTGTGTGTGTGTGTGTGTGTGTGTGTGTTGTGTGTGTATGTGCGTATGTGCGCGTTTGTGGCCACATATGTGTGTGCGCGCGCGTGTGGTGGTGTGTGTGTGTGTGTGTGTGTGTGTGTGTGTGTGTGTGTGTGTGTGTGTGTGTGTGGTGTGTGTGTGTGTGTGTGTGTGTGGTGTGTGTGTTATTGTGTCTGTCTATGTCTATCTGTCGGTCTGCCTGTGTCTGTGTCTGTGTTCGTGTCTGTGTGTCCATGTATCTGTGTGCATGTGTTTGACAATTTATATATATATATATATATATATATATATATGAACAATATAAAAGTGTTCTTTAAAAATCTGAAGGTGCTCAACCCCTTGGGGAGCAACATCTGTTAAGAATATTTTTAAAGAATGAAGTATTAAAATCAACAAGCTTGTTTCGAACCTCTCGCTCTCCTCAGGATATTCTTTTGGGGCACGCTATCTGTCTTTTATAGCGTGCGGGACCTGATTCCATTTCTGCACGTGCGAGTCGCTTCACGTGTCGTCTGTGGTTCTTGTTGGGGTCTGTTCAGGTGGCGTGCGCTAACAAAGATTTCCATTTGTGCCTGCAATTGTTTACTATTTCTACTTTTGTATTCAAGGTTGCTAGGTGTGGTTTACATAATATTAACCATTTTTCTGTGGAGCATAGATTGCATCTTTTTGAAATATTGTTGTATGATGTTGCTCTTTTTATGATTTTCCATGATATGTTGTAGTCTATTTTTTTATCTTTGAGTCTCCAAATGTATTTACTCAGCTCTGTTTGATTTTTGTATTTTTCATTTTTGAATGACTGTTTGTGGTTTGCGTATCTGGTTTTGAAAGTGTTTTCTGTGATCCCTATATATGTTTCTTTTTCATTTTCTGAAGTTACCGTAGCTTGGTAAACAATGTTGCTGTGAAGGCATTTGTTGCTTAGGGGGCACTGTTCTTTTTTAGTGCAGTTGCAAGATGTCCTTTCAGCACCCTTCTCTTTTATGTTGCTTTTCATTTTGTTAGATGAATCAATTATGTTTTTAAGGTTAGGCATACATGAGTATGAGAGTTTGATGGTGTTTTTGTTGAATATTTTGGACAGTTTGTGTTCTTTTGGAAATGATGTTGCCAAGATTTTAAAGAATTCTTTTCCTACATTTGTTTTTACTTGTCCATCGTATGGTGGGTTGTACCATATGATCTTTCTTTTCCTATTTTTCTTATTTCTGTTCGTGTTATTATCTGGACTGTATTGTAGTTTGTAATTGTAACCACTTTTTTGTAATGCTTCTTGATATTCTGTTGCTGCATCATTGAATGCGTTTTCATTGCATGACAGGTTGGATAGTCTCTTGTTTATACCATTGGGTATTGCTTTTAGTATGGATGGTGGGTGGTTGCTTTTGATATTTACGTAGATTGGTATGTCATTGGGTTTTTTGTATGGTTTGTACACGTGGTCATTGAGGTCTAATGTTATGTCTAGGTAATTCACTACTTTTTTGTTTGCTTCTATTGTGATTTTTAAGTTGTGATTTTTAAAGATTTTACATAATTCTTTTTTCTTGTTTTCAATGGTTCTTGGATTATTGTTTAATGCAAAAACAACTTGGAAAACAGGTCGGTTTGTACAGAGATGACGGCCTCGCTGCATTAAACAATAATCCAAGAACCATTGAAAACAAGAAAAAAGAATTATGTAAAATCTTTAAAAATCACAACTTAAAAATCACAATAGAAGCAAACAAAAAAGTAGTGAATTACCTAGACATAACATTAGACCTCAATGACCACGTGTACAAACCATACAAAAAACCCAATGACATACCAATCTACGTAAATATCAAAAGCAACCACCCACCATCCATACTAAAAACAATACCCAATGGTATAAACAAGAGACTATCCAACCTGTCATGCAATGAAAACGCATTCAATGATGCAGCAACAGAATATCAAGAAGCATTACAAAAAAGTGGTTACAATTACAAACTACAATACAGTCCAGATAATAACACGAACAGAAATAAGAAAAATAGGAAAAGAAAGATCATATGGTACAACCCACCATACGATGGACAAGTAAAAACAAATGTAGGAAAAGAATTCTTTAAAATCTTGGCAACATCATTTCCAAAAGAACACAAACTGTCCAAAATATTCAACAAAAACACCATCAAACTCTCATACTCATGTATGCCTAACCTTAAAAACATAATTGATTCATCTAACAAAATGAAAAGCAACATAAAAGAGAAGGGTGCTGAAAGGACATCTTGCAACTGCACTAAAAAAGAACAGTGCCCCCTAAGCAACAAATGCCTTCACAGCAACATTGTTTACCAAGCTACGGTAACTTCAGAAAATGAAAAAGAAACATATATAGGGATCACAGAAAACACTTTCAAAACCAGATACGCAAACCACAAACAGTCATTCAAAAATGAAAAATACAAAAATCAAACAGAGCTGAGTAAATACATTTGGAGACTCAAAGATAAAAAATAGACTACAACATATCATGGAAAATCATAAAAGAGCAACATC
>CM031599.1:69578445-69588445 GCA_018398815.1 Conus ventricosus | reverse complement strand
CGTCTGATATTCAAACAGTAGAAAGAAACTCGTGGAGAGCGTGGCAGCAGAGAGTCCTCAGAAGAGAAGCCCCCTTCAAGCAAGTGTTTCGGCCCTTATCTCCTGACACTCTAGGGGGGTTGGGCCACACCCGGTTCATGACTCCGGGTGTCCCTCTGCTGCCCTTTTTTTTTTCTTCCCCATCTTGGACGAGCCATGGCTGGGATTCGAACCCATGACCCTCTGGACATGCTCATTTTCTACTTAATGACTCGCGCTTTAACCACTGAGCCACAGGGACACCTGATATTGTAGGGAAATTAAGCCTTATGAAGTTCACTTTTGTTCCTCCTTGACCAGATCCAGCTTGAACACCTCTCTGCCGCTTCTGCCATTGCTTTCAGGGCTCTGGTTTTTCCTTCCCTGCAACTGAGAGCTGTTTCATGAGGCTGTATGCAGACGTTCCTACAAATCCCCTAGCTCCAATTTCTGCAGTGAGGACTTTGACCTGATAGCCTTCTCTCCTCAGGCTGTTTGCCAGATCAGCATACTTTTCAGTCTTGTAGATTTGAGCTGCCTCCATTCTGTTCTCATATGGCACCGTGAGCTCGATCATGATCAGCTGCTTGGTTGACTTAGAGTGGACTACTATGTCTGGTCTCATGCCACTCTTGCTGATGATCTCTGGGTGACTCTTCCATTCTGGAGGTCTGCAGTGCACTCCCAGTCATCTGCCCATCCAGCAGACTCTGCCTGCATGTTTCGAGTGGCACTGTTGTTCTTGGCCATGATTTGCTGCCTCCTGCCGTGAAGAATGTTGCGGGTGCTTTTGGAGTCCTGATTCTCCCTTTTGTGGTGTTGGTACTAGCCCAGACTACTTGTACAATCTCTTTGAGCACTTGGTTGTGCCTCCATGTGTACCTTCCTTGAGCCAGGGCTACTTTACATGAGCTTAGAACATGCTCCACTGTTTGTTTTTCATGGCAGAGGGGGCATGCAGGATCGTCTGTTTTCCCCCACTTCACCAGGTTTGCATTTGAGGGCAGAAGGTCATATGCAGATCTGAGAATGAAGCTGATCCTGAGAGGGGCCATGTGCCAAATGTCATTCCAAGTTAGACTTCTTTGGAGTGCATTCTCCCACGTTGTCCATTGCCCTTGCTGGCTCTGCCGGACTGCTTTTTGGAGTCTTTTTTGGTCTTCTTCTTTTCTCATCTCCTGAATCATCATGTCTCTTTTGGCTTTTCCTTTGGCCTTTGACCACCATTCAGTTTTTGGTCACCCCCAGTCCTTGTCTGTTGGTCTGTGTGTGTCCTGTTATTTCTCTGATCTTGAGACTTTCTTTTGCAGAATCCATCGCCTCTTGAACTTTCCATTTTCTGCCTGTCTTCAGCTGGGGCTTGATTGCTTCTACCACCTTGTCTCCTGAGTCCTCCAGCATGCTTTGAAGTCTGATCTTCCCTGCTTTGTATTCCTCCAGGATGGATTTCAGTGGTAGTTTGAGCTTTGCTTGGCGACAGTACAGCGCGATGTCAGTCAGACAGGGTGGGACACCAAGCCATTTCCTTGTGAACTTGTTGATTTTGGCTTCCATTGCCTCCACTGTGCTGGTGCAGATGTCGTATATCATCAGAGGCCATAGGAGCTTTGGTATCAGCATGAACTCCAGACACCAGACCTTGTATTTGCCAGGGAGCCCACACGGGTCAATGGTCCCAAGCCTTCTTCCGCCATCTGCTTGGTTTCTTTTGCTCTTTGTGTGTCTTTCAGCGTATCATCATACCATCTTCCAAGGCTCTTGACTGGTTCTTCTGTGACTGTTGGAATGGCCTGGTTGGCAACACTGAAGCCCACAGATTCGGCCACTTTTCCTTTTCCCTCAGTGAGAGACTCCGTGATTTTTTTGGCTTGAACTTCATTCTGGATGAGGCAACTATGTCGTCCAGCTTCTCCAGCACATGACGTGTCTCGTCTTCTCTGGATGAAATCACTGTAGTGTCATCCATGAAGGCCTTGAGAGGAGGCATCTTGTATCCATCGCCAAGGTCTGTTTGTCTCGCGTTGTTTGTTGCTGCTTTCAAGATGAGTTCCATTGCCAGCACGAACAGTATCGGGGAAATTGCACAGCCCATTGCAATGCCCACTTCCAAGTTGATCCAATCAGTTTGTACTCCTTGGTAGAGAACCGCATTGAGAAGCCATTGAAGTACTTCTTGAGCATGTCGCGGATGTTCTTTGGCACATGGTACATCTCAAGAGCCAACTGTATCATCTCATGGGGCACAGATCCATATGCGTTTGCCAGATCAAGCCACACTACGTCCAGGTCTCTCTTTTCTGTTTTTGCTTTTTGGATTGCGTCCCCCGATCATTGTGGCGTGTTCTACACAGCCAGCCACGCCTGGGATGCCACCTTTCTGGACTGACACATCCAAGTACTTGTTTTCCATCAGGTACTTGGTCAGCCTTGCTGCCATGACAGAGAAGAAGATTTTCCCTTCGACGTTCAGTATGTTATTGGCCTGAACTGGCTGATGTCACTTGAGTTTTGCTCTTTGGGATGTACACACCATCTGCCGTCATCCACTGGCCGCTGATCTTCTGGTTTCTCCAAGCTGATCGCAGCAGCCTGTGGAGCCACTCCAGCACCTTGGGACATTTCTTGTAAAGCTGGTAAGGTATTCCGTTTGGCCCTGGTGATGATTTGGCTCTGGCTTTGTCGACCACCTTCTTGATTTCCGCCAATGTTGGAGGCTTGCCATTGAACTGTTCCTCAGGGTTGGTTGGCCACACCAGACCTTGAATGTCGAGTGGTGCTTTGCTCTGTGAGTCAGAGTATGTTTTCCTCAGATGCTGCTCAAGAACTCCTTTGTCCACACTTAGGGTCCCAGATTTTGGCTGCTCAAACAGTGTTCTGGCAAACTGGAAGGGGTCTCTGAAGAAGCGCTCTTGTGTCTTCTTCTTTTTGCTCTTCCTCTTCCTCGCAGATTCCGCTTTGCTGAGGGCGCTGTGTTTTTCTTTCAGGTCTTCCCACAGTTTTTCCAAGCCTTGTTTTTCAGCTGGCAGTGCGGTCTTCATTTGCTTCTTGAGGTTGTTCTTTTGGACTCTGATCTTGTCCATCTTTTCTTGGCGTCTGGATTTCTTTGGAGGTGTTTTCTCTTTGGGTAGTTTTACTCCATATGCGTCTCTACATGTGGCATACACAATGTCCCCATATGTGGCTAGTTTGTGTTCCAGGGTGCTTTTCCCTATCAGTGCATCGAGTCTTGGACGATTTTTGCATCCAGTTTCTCCCAATATTCAGTTTCGTTTGCTCGTGGCAGGTTGAGTTTCAGGCGCCTGGCATCGAGGGCCTGTGCAAATTCCTCATCCGAACAAACTATCTCATCATAAATTGCACGTTCAAACAAGTGCGCTGATTTGTTTTTCCTTTTCAATGGTTATATCTGATTTCAAAACAAAGAACTTGTCTAGGCTTATTTCTAACTGTCGCACAGAATTGTCCACAATCTTTTTCATACACACAAAAAAGCTACAATTGCTTCTTATATTGAAACAGATTTTTTTTCAGGTACTACTTCGAATATTTGAACAGTATTTTTCAACTGTTGTTTCTGAATTTCTGATCTAGAGACAGGTCTTATTGCTTTTTATTTCTGCTGCTTACACATGACGTTTTTCACTGTTACATCAGATATTTTAAAAAAACCTTTTTTCATTTTTTTGTGCTGGTCAAACAGCATTCACATTGATACTTCAGGTAGCGTTTCCGCCGCTCCTTCTGACCTTCAAAATGACTTTTTTTTTTTTTTTTTTTTTTTTTGGGGGGGGGGGGGGGGGGGTACGTCTGATGTTCAAGAAATTTTTCAACTATTTCTTCTCGTATGTAAACAGTATGCCCTCTGTTATAAAAAAAGTACACATTGTAAAGGGAACTTTCTGCAGATTGTGTGATATTTAAAAATGTCTTTGCCACTGCAAACATCTTATAGTCAGACAGGACTTCTCCATAGCGCTTCTAATGTTCAAATACAGCTTTTCCACGGTTCTCCACTGAGCTGTGTGGACTTCCTAACATGAAGTTTTCTTCCTGCATAACGCATGTTCTGAAAGAATGTTCCACTGGTACTTCCAAAGGTCATCAATTGTTGTCTGGAATATAAATGAATGTTCTGCTCTGTCATTCTGCTGGAACTACAACTCTTACCCAGACTGCAAAAAGTCTACAACACGATCATACATACAACAGTTAAACGTATTGAAAACAACTTAAAAAACAACAACATACAAACAAAAACAACAACAAACAAACAAAAACAACAACAAACAAACAAAAACAAACAAACAAACACAACAAAAACTCAAGTATAGTGTAACCCTCGTCAGGAGAAAGCAAATGTTAATTTCTATACTAAGAGAAAGTGCTTCCCCTCTTTAAAGGAAACCTGGGATGGATTGAGTTGAACAATAAAATCAAAAGCTTAGAAACGTTATTGTGCTGACTAGAAACTGCAACGATCGCCATGCCCTGAAGTCAAAAAGAGGAACTATCATCTGAAACCCAAACACCTGAAGCCAGCCTGAGGCAGTAACTCTAAACTGGCATTGTCAAGACACGTCACGTGATCTATCCTTCCATGGATACAAAGGAGAAAGAAGGAAGAGAAATGTACAGTTCATGAGCGGGAATAGGTACATCAGTCTAAAAACAAAATGGAAACTATTGATCTCGAAAGCTAGCGAACGTCAGACGTATTTCTGGACTCAACAAAGGCGTGCAGAGAGTTGGGGTTTTCTTGTATTAACAATCTCAGCGTATTGTTCATTTGGCAAAAGAGCTCTCAAAGCTTAAGGACTTTGTAAAGAGATTTTTTTTATCTGTCTTTTTTTCGTGTGTGTGAGTGCGTGTGTGTTTCTCCTAAGAAAGTGTGACTAAGACCCATATAGTATTACTTCCCTATTGTGGTGCACGCTCTCTCTGTCTTTGTCTGTCTGTCTGTCTGTCTGTCTCTCTCTCTCTCTCTCCTCTCACTCTCTCTCTCTCTCTCTCTCTCTCTCTCTCTCTCTCTCTCTCCCCCCCCCACACACACACACACACACACGTCCCCCGCCGTGTGTGCGTTGCTAGTGTCTGTGTGTATGTATGTGTGTATGTGTGTGTGTGTGGTGTATGTGTGGTGTGTGTGTGTGTGTGTGTGTGTGTGTGTGTGTGTGTGTGGTGTGTGTATGTGTGTGTGCGTGCGTGTGTGTCTGCGTGCGTGCGTGCGTACGTGCTTGTGCGTGCGTGCGTGCGTGCGTGCATGTGTGTGTGCGTGTGCGTGCGTGCGTCTGTCTGTCTGTCTGTCTCCATTTTCTGTCTGTCCGTTTGTCAGTCTGTCTGTCTGCATCCCAATCATCCTTCTTTCTCAATCTGTTTTAAATTCTTTTTCCCTCTCCCTCCCCCCCCCCCCCCCCCCCCGCATCCCTCCCGTTCTATGCATGTCCACCCCCTCTCTCTCTCTCTCTCTCCCCTCTCTCTCTCTCTCTCTCTCTCTCTCTCTCTCTCTCTCTCTCCCTCTCTCCTCATAATACTGCCAGTCTCTATGAAGCTCTACTCCCACATCGTTCTATTCCATGGAGACTTATGGGCTTGTAGTAGCATACAGAGGAGAAATAAATCAGTCACCGGCGAGACATAATCTCATCTCTAATCCTCTTTACCTGCTATTCATTCATGCTAAGGAAACAGGATACAATCACGCACAAACCGCGACAAACTTGCTTATAATGAAACTCCTTTTGCATCAAACTCTCACTATTTGCTGCTTGAACCTATTCTTATACACATTTTTTTCTGTTAAAAAAAATAAACGAACAAAAAATCCCCAAGACAAACAAACATACACACCCTTGCAATACAATGATACTGAACCTTTGTAGAAGTGGCAGTATTTTAAAAGCTGGTTCTGGGCATCATTTAACATTACATCAATGTTAGACTCTGTGCCAGTACGTTTTCCTCACAAATACATCTAACAAAACACAAAGACGTTTTGTTGGTTCTATGAACTCAGGCTTACCATACGTATTCATGAAAATACCGCATTGGACGGCGTGGTATGTAGCTGGGCTGAAAATGTACAGGTATTTCCCGGCCAGCACCGAAAAATAAGCACTTGAACAATCACCTATTTTTGGCCCCAATTTTTTAAGAAGATTAGCTTTGACCATATTTTCCATACTCTCTCTCTCTCTCTCTCTCCTCTCTCCTCTCTCTCTCTCTCTCTCTCTCTCTCTCTCTCTCTGTGTGTGTGTGTGTGTGTGTGTGTGTGTGTGTGTGTGTGTGTGTGTGTGTGTGTGTGTGTGAGACACTAACACACTGACACAAGTTTATTGCCATTAGCAATGGCCCTGTTGGCAAGGGAATATCATGAGTCGTATTCAGCAACAGCGACTAAAAAGGAAACAAATACAAAAGACTTCCCTTGAGATGTTACAAACTCACCATACATATAACTTACAAAACGGATCAACTTATTAAGCACCCATCCATCCACACGACCCTCCCCCCCCCCCCCCCCCCCCCCCCCCCCCCCCCCCCCACACACACACATACGCGCGCGCGCACGTACACACAATATACTACTGACATAAACTATCAGGTTACAGTATAATCTTTTTCATTCGTTATGTTTTTTATTATTTTATTTTTTTACTAACAGTGCTAGCTTCTGCGATATACTTCGCAAATTCTATTACAGTGTTCTCGTTTCTACTTGATAAAATCGCTATTAAATCTCTTCTTTGAGCAACTGATTCACTGACAATGATAAAACCTCTGTGGGTATTCGCATATGCAGGACAATCAAACACAAAATGTACTTCATTCTCAACAGTCTCTTTCTGTACACATTTGACCAGATCTATTATTCGATTTCTCAAACCAGCTTTGGTTTACATTAAGGCCGAGCGCTCTGGTTCGAAATTTTGCTACAATATTTATGCCATTTATGCGTTATGATTTTAAGATACTTCTCTGCTTCGAGGTTACTTTAAAATGAGAGGAACCAGTCGTACTTACCATTTCCATCCATGCCAGCATGCCAGTTTTGTTTATAAGTACAAACTAAACGGTCCTTGAATTCTGAAATAATTGTGCTTTATTACCGACTCCTTGTGACAACCAAACTATGCCAAAACCATTCTCTGTCAATATTTTCTTAACACAGGAGGCCCAGTTCAATTTTCCATTTTCATGTTGCAGCATGAGCATTTCATACACCTGAGCACAGAGTCTGGTTATTGGTAGGTTTACTAATTTCAGCCAATAGTTAGTACATCTAACATAAGTTATAATAAATAGAGAGTATCGTCCACGTTCGCCATAAACCATTTTATTAGATGCGTGCAAAGGTACGTGGATAATACGTTTTATTGCATAGGTATGAGCATTTCCATTTGACTGTTACCCAACATTCCCCAGACTTCTGAAGCATATGTCAGAATAATTTATGCTGTATCTGTGAATCGAATAATTTCCAAAATAGATTCACATCATTGGAGTTCAATGTTTTCATGGTCCTCAGAATATCCATGACACCTCTCTTTCTCTTTCTGCACATCTCAAGCCAGCCCTTCTTACTCAAGCTTAATTTTGCCGTGAATATCATCCCAAGGTAGTATACTTGTCACTCTAACTTCTACTCCACCATAAAACCATCTTTCATATTTTGATAAGTAACCACCATTTCTAATAAACCATTACATTACTTTTGTTTAAGTTCATTGTTAATTTCATCCTATGTGATTCCCTTTTCAATGTGTCTAACTGATTTTGCAAACCAATAGGGGTATCTGCTAGGAGGATAACATCATCAGCGAAAAGCATTCGAACTAAGTCAGCAGCACCAGGTAACATTTGTATTCCATGCTTCCCTCCCCTCGATATCTCTATCGCTGCATGAAGAATCTGAACAAAAGTGGGCTAAGCAGACACCCTTGTTTCACTCCTCATGGGCGGCTGAAATAATCAGTATAAGCTCCTTTCTCTCGAACACATGCAAGAACAGACTCATACATTCCATGAACAGCTCCATACAACTTCCCATTTACGCCATTATTCCTCAAAATACACATAGAACATTTCTGTTGACTGAATCGAACGCTTTCTGGAAATCAATAAAAGCAACATACAATTTGAATTTTGTTGATAAGTATTTTTGTACTAAAGCATACAGAGTAAATATATGATCTATTGTACTATATTTGGATCGGAATCCAGGCTGCCCTTCCATTATTTTCTCTTCTCTCTCTGCCCATGCTTTTAATCTTTTGTTAAGTGTATGTGTATACATTTTACTAATTATACTCGTCAGTGCAACACCTCGATAGTTGTCAGGATTGTTACAATCACCTTTCTTGTGAAGAACAACTATAATGGATTAAGACCAAGATTCTGGAAAGATTCCCTTATCAAACCCTGAGTTAAAAAGATTAACCAAGAAATCAACTACAACAGAGTTAGCACATTTGAACATTTCTCCCACCACTTTGTCTGGCCCAGCACTTTTTCCACATTTGATGTGTTTTATACTGTTTAAGACTTCATTTCTTGTTATTTGATCATTAAACAGTGGTTTTCCTGATAGTCTAGCCTGTCCTATTTTAAGCACGTTATTTGATCTCAAAGATCTCCCACGGACATCTTTAGCCAGATAAGAATTAATGCCACTTTGTTTTCTCGACCGAGACCCTCGCCCCTGCATTGTGCGCGGCCATCCCTCCCCCCTGTCCATACCGTGATCCACTGTTGTTTGACACACCGGTGAGGGTTTTCCTGTCCGTCACACCACGCACACACTGGGATACGACCCCCGCCTCGTGTTGACGTGAACTGGTCGGAGAATCCCGGCTCTGGTCAGACAACTCATCATAAGATCGCGCTCTGCCACGCAACACAGGTGTCGATGGAGGCGTTCGCACGTTTGGAGGTACTGTGTGTTGGTGTCACGGCTGGTTGGCTGCTTGCTTCCCCGGCATCACGCTGACCCGTAGGTTGATCGGCACGGTCACCATCCCCATGCGCGGCACGCGCTTTTCTCCGCCTCCACTGTCGCCACTCCTTCTGCCGCTCCCGATTGGCTGCTATGTTGTCTGACGTCATAGTGACATGAAGGGGAATCCCCCGTGCCACTGTCACTTGCCACGTGAGTGTCGGCAGACTTTCCATCCGTGCCAGTACTTCGAAGTGTTGTGACAGATCGTGTATCCGCTCTTGCCACCTCGGCTTACGATCGTGGATCGGTTCTCCGTGGTTCTACTGTCAGTTTTCCCCGGACAAAGCAGGCTGCCATGCCGTCTTGTTTCGCATTGGCTACTGTTGCTGCCTGTCTTCTCGTAAGATCGTTTGCTAATCTAACACCTCTTTTCTCCAGTTCGTGTCGTAGCTCGCGCATTATTTTCATTTTGTCTTTTCATGGCGTCAAACAAACACTCATTGTTCTTGACTCGCCTGGTTTGGCATGGCCCACCCTGTGTGCCCGCAGCATGTCATTCTCTGTCCACACTTTAGAACTGCCAACACTGTTCAATGTGTCAACAATGCATCTAGCACAGCTTTCGTAGTCTTCTGTAGCGCCTGAAGGGATACCAAAGAATTGCAGATTATTGCGCCTTGAAAACCCCTCTAAGCTGTCTATTTCGTCTGACATCATCGTAACTTGTTGTTCTAATGTGTTCACAGTCACTGCTAGTTTCTCAGTCGCTTTCTTCCCCTGTGCCGTTACGTCGAACAACTGATCTCAATCCGTGCACATGTGTTCTATGACGGCTGACAGTCCGTGTTGCTCCGTTTCCACTACTGTGCACCTGTTGTTGATTCCTCTACACTTCTCTGACACTCTCCCCAGTTCTGTTTTAATGTCTGTCAGTTCGTGGTGTATGAAAGCGTTCTGTTCTCTCTGTTCTTTTTGCTGCGCGGTCTGGTTTTCCCGGTCTCGTTTCCATTCTTCTCTTTGTAGAGAGAGAGAGAGAGAGAGAGAGAG
>CM031599.1:69568445-69570945 GCA_018398815.1 Conus ventricosus | reverse complement strand
ACATCGGCTATCGTCTGTGACCTAAAATGAACATACTTACAAATTTTCAGAAAGATCGGCCAAGAACTTTCTGAGATTTTTCATAAAGAAGAAAACCATTATGGGCTGTTAGTAACGACTCTAACGGTAAACTTAAACATCGGGCATCATCCGTGACCCATAATGAACATCTCTACAAATTTTCAGAAATATCGGCCACGTACTTTCTGAGAAGAAAAGGCGTTACAGGCCGTTACAGCCGTTAGTAACAGTATAACGGTAAACTAAAACATCGGACATTATTTGAGACCCATAATGAACATACGTACACATTTTCAGAAACATCGGCCAAGTGCTTTTTGAGATATTCTATAAAGAAGAAACACTGTTACAGGCCGTTACAGCCGTTAGTAACGGCTAAAACGGGGTAAACTAAAACATCGGGCATCATTCGTGACCCATACTGAACATACCTTCTAATTTTCACTAAGATCAGCCAAGTACTTTCTGAGATATTCCAGAAAGAAGAAAAAGCGTTAAAGGCCGTCACAGCCGTTAGTAACGGCTGTAACGGTAAACTAAAACATCGGGCATCATCTGTGACCTATGATAAACATACCTACAAATTTTCAGAAAGATCGGCCAAGTGCTTTCTGAGATATTCTATAAAGAAGAAAAAGCGTTACAGGCCGTTACAGCCGTTAGTAACGGATATAACGGCAAACTAAAACATCAGGCATTATTCGTGACCCATAATGAACATTTCTACAAATTGTCAGGAAGATCCGCCAAATACGTTTTAATATTTTTTAAAAAGAAGAAAAACCGTTACAGGCTGTAACGGGTAAACTAAAACATTGGACATCATCCGTGACCCATAATGAACATACCTGCTAATTTTCACAAAGGTCGGCCAAGTACTTTCGGAGATATTCCATAAAGAAGAAAAAGCGTTACAGGCCGTTACAGCCGTTAGTAACGGCTGTAACGGTAAGCTAAAACGTCGGGCATCATCCTTGACCCATAATGAACATACCTACAAATTGTCAGAAAGATCGACCCAGTAGATTTGTCTGGAGCGAGTGGAACACATTTTGACCACGGACACACAGACAGACACACGGACACACAGACACACAGACACACACACACACACACACACACACACACACACACACACACACACACACACACACACACAACACACACACACACACACACACACACACACACACACACACACACACACACACACACACACACACACACACACGCATTTCTTCGTTCCGATTCTAAAGTACTCCCTGTTCTATAAGAACTGAGAGTACAAAACGAAAAGAAAAACGTTTGAAAGCTGAAGGCAATAAACTTCACGGAAGCAACATGCACTACCTGGCAATACCTGGTGAGACGAAGAGTCTTCTGGGAAAAGCCTATTATTACCCTTGACCGCAATTCGGTGTGATCTGTCTTCGTTAGCTGAAGCAAAACGCCAGAAACACTCTTGGAAGAAAGACATATCAAAGTCAGCATGTCAGAGGATCACGGTTTGAATACTACCGTAGTGCCTGTTACAGACACACAGCACAACACAGCACAACACAGCACAACACAGCACAACACAACACAACACAACACAGCACATCACAACGCAACGCAACGCAACGCAACGCAACGCAACGCAACGCAACACAACACAACGCAACGCAACACAACGCAACGCAACACAACACAACGCAACACAACACAGCACAACGCAACGCAACTCAACGCAACGCAACGCAACAGAACGCAACGCAACAGAACGCAACGCAACGCACCGCAACAGAACGCAACGCAACGCACCGCAACAGAACGCAACGCAACGCACCGCAACAGAACGCAACGCAACGCACCGCAACAGAACACAACGCAACGCAACGCAACGCAACGCAACGCAACGCAACGCAAACGCAACGCAACGCAACGCAACACACACACACACACACACACACACACACACACACACACACACACCACACACACACACACACACACACACACATTTTAAGACTCTAACATCAAATCATTCATTTTTGGCTAATGTATCAAAATATTTACTTCGCAGTCCTATTGGTACATTAGTATGAGATTTTAGTATTTTTGAAGCAAACATTGTTTATGTTGTTCATGTCCACTGATTTAAGCTTTATTTTCAATTGTGTTTTCATTTGTATAATAATATCAATGTCATCTTGATGTATATCATTTACAAATATCATAATCGTCTAAAAACACGCCATGTGAAAAGACGTAAAACTAAACACACACACACACACACACACACACACACACACACACACACACACACACGCACGCACGCACGCACGCACGCGCACGCACGCACGCACGCACACACACACACACACACACACACACACACACACACACACACACACACACACACATACGCACGCACGCACGCACGCACGCACGCACGCACGCACGCACGCACGCACACACGCACGCACGCACGCACGCA
>CM031599.1:69553445-69555945 GCA_018398815.1 Conus ventricosus | reverse complement strand
GGCTCGTCAGTCGGTGACATCATGACGAAGCTAAGACTTCTAGAAGGACGAGGACCAGAAACGTAAAAAAAAACCAACAATGGCAGAGGTGAGCTTCAAAATGTTTAACATTTCCCATATTAAAACATTTGTCAAATTGTGATGTGGGTGAGGCATGGAACATTGCGTGCCTTAAAACGCCCATCCATCCAGAAGTTGCCGGTTTGAATTCCAAAAAGCGCCAGTGACAATAAACAAACAACCAAACACACAAACAAGAATCTGGTAGTTGAAGAGCTTTTGGGTGTCATGACCTGGATGCGGCCCGTCCTCCTCATATCAAGAGTGTACGGAGTTCAGGAACAAAAGATTCGTCGGAGAGCGGCTTCTTTGAAGACCATCTGCTGTCACGCTCTTCATCGAGTTTCTACCTTTTGGAAGTATGGTAAGCCAGTTTCATTGTAGAAATCTGGCAACTAGGAAGGGAGATCATAACGACACCTGTGATGTCACCAATGAAATGTTAACTATAGACTGATCAAAGACGGTGTTGTTAATATGGCTGTTCCTTCATGCAGAGTGATGCCATTTGTTTTCCTTTCGTGTAACCTGATTGGTTGTTAACGTGCCTACAGAGTGGGTTTGATTCAGAGCCTGGGGAGTGCCAGTCACCTGGCTGTGAATGGTTACGGTACTTTGGCTTCAGGCAGTCGATGATTGTCCCTGGGTGACGTTTGTCAAGATCTCTTGCCAGCGTTCCCTCGTGAAGTTAACAATGGTATTTACCCCCCCCCCCCGGGCCGATATTATCGGTCAGTCATCCGTGTGTGTGTGTGTGTGTGTGTGTGTGTGAGAGAGAGAGAGAGAGAGAGAGAGAGAGAGAGAGAGAGGGGAGGGAGGGAGAGTTTCTAACAAACAGCAATTAGAGAGCAACATAATAAATAATAATAATAATAATAATGAATGCTTATATAGCGCCTATTCTCGGCTAGAGGCCAAGCTCTAAGCGCTTTACAATCAACACTCGTTTACACAACGAGCTGCCTACCTGGGTAGTGCCGACTGAAGAGCGGCCAGCTGGCGCCTCATTCAGTCGTTTCCCGTGTCATCCAGTCAGTATCGTTCAATATCGATCACTCATTTTCCTTACTTCCTTCATTCTTTCCATTTCTCACGCAGGGTGCATGCCATGTGTAACGTGTCATCCATACCAACGGCCAAACTGGCCTACTCTTCCGAAAGTTGGTGATGGGATTTTACGTGTGTGCAAGATGTTATGCGTGCGTTCACACACGGGACCTCGGTTTATAGTCTCATTCGAAGGACTGTATGGGAAATGGAGTCAGAACCAATGTTAACTCCGAGGGAAAAATCCCCTGTACCGAAACGCCCCGGCGGAGGTTCGAACCCGCAACCCCAGGATCACCAAGATTACGAGTCTGGCGCTCTACCAACTGAGCTATTCCGCCTCCCACATAAACAGCAGTATTAACAACAGAAACAAATGCATCACTGTATTTCAAAGACTCGTCATCATAATTTTCTTCGTGATTGTCATCTAACACAGTCGTCGTTGTTATCGTCATCTTCAACTCCAACTGAACTTCTGCAAACTTGACTGTGCCACCTCCAACTGAACTTCTGCAAACTTGACTGTCACCTCCAACTGAACTTCTGCAAACTTGACTGTCACCTCCAACTGAACTTCTGCAAGATTGACTGTCACCTCCAACTGAACTTCTGCAAGATTGACTGTCACCTCCAACTGAACTTCTGCAAGATTGACTGTCCCCTCCATCTGAACTTCTGCAAACTTGACTGTCCCCTCCAACTGAACTTCTGCAAACTTGACTGTCACCAGTCCCGGTCCATTCACTAGAACACCCCCTGTCCCCCTCTCCAACCCTCCACCTCCACACTACTCCCCATCCCCCCACCCTCCTTCCCCCTGCTCTTTCCCTTTCCCCTCAAATTCATCAAACAATCTTGAAACATGTCCAGCAGCACTTCGAATTTTCTCGATGCTGGACAGAAGACTGACTGTCCTCCTTAGTATCAAGTTGAACGGAAGCGTGGTGGAAGACCCTTTTTGAAGCACGTGGTGATGATGGGGCTGAGGTATCTGGGAGAGCCTTGGGCTAAGACTTTTCTCCACCAATCCCTTCCGTCTCCTCTCCCAACATACAGATCGCAGATGCATCATCCTTACTGCATTTGCAGCCTTTGCTTCAGCGGAAATGAAACACGGACTATACAAAAACCTCATTCCTTGATGCAAATAGAGGACTCAACCCATTCACTAGTGGAAATTGCCGGGATAAGAAAAAAAAATGTAGCAGCGTCTACTATAGAAGTCTCGCCGGGTTTTTTTAAAATAATATTCCTTCTCGGGTTCTTGGCAACTAGCTCAAGAGAACGAGGGACATAGAAAATTGTAAACTTTCGGAGCCTTACAAATGGAAACACTGTAAAAATGAAATTACACACCGCCTTAAAATCGCTCTGCTTCATCTTAGACCAT
>CM031599.1:69528445-69533445 GCA_018398815.1 Conus ventricosus | reverse complement strand
ATGTGAACCGTACATCCAAGTCCTGCTGAATATGAAGCAAATGGACGAGCAATGATTTCTCACCCATCGACAGCAAGGCATTTCAATCTTAATATTTCATTGGATTCAGTAGTTACTGATGTTAAAACCTGACGAAAGGAACTAAATTTAAAAAAGAAAAAGAAAGGAACTGTTACCTTGGGTGGGGTTTTTGTTTTCGAAAAAGAAAGGTCTTAGACATTTGTTACATCTATTGTGCATCATCCGAGTAACAAAAAGTTACAAGACATCTGCATCATCATCTTATTGAAAGATTTCAACTTCGTTGCACTTTGCATCGTATTAAACCACGCGGTTTCCCCGAAGATGGGGTATGGCTGCGTCAATGGCGGGATAAAAAAAAAAAAAAACGGTCATACACACACAACTCCACTGCCTGTCTATACAAGCAGTGACCGCGGGAGTATCAGTCTGTGTACGCAGAAAGAAAGAAAGAAAGAAAGAAAGAAAAACAACGCGGTTAGCATACCTGATTATTGTCACCACCCACCAACCGTGTACCACTGGCCAAGCCGATAACGTTTTTACACCCTCTCTCTCTCTCTCTCTCTCTCTGAGCGCGCGTGTGCGCGAGTGTATGTGTGTGTGTGTGTGTGTGTGTGTGTGTGTGTGTGTGTGTGCTGTCAGCACAATTCTGCGAGAAACGTTAAGTCGATTTCAACGAAACCAAGTGGGGGAAAAATACGGTCTCAGGACGAACACATCAAAGATTGTTGTTGATCTGCATCAAACAAACTCATCCAGGCGTTCCCCGGTTTCCTTTGCACAGCATGACAGGACGTGTGTCGAACGTGTGGTAAGTTTCTTATGAAAGATTACAAAGAATGCAATGAAATGAATCAGGTTATGTAACTGTGTTGATATCTTCAAGTTTGTAACAATTTGTAAAAAAAAAAAAATAGAAAAAATGATAATACACAAAGATGGCTTTCAACCCGATCAAAGCGTGGGAGGTGGGGGTGGGGGCAACAAAAGAAATGACAATTCATAACGCTGAAGGGGTGGGGGGTGGGGGGTGGGCGCAGGAAGTGGTAGTGGGAGAAGCTTTATTCAGCCACTGCGCACGGAGCTTTGTACCTGTGAGTGTTTTCAAATAAATACAACAATGATTTCGTTTGATATGGCATTTTTGGGTGTCGTTTTGATCACTGTGGAGATGGTTTATAAGACATTACAACTGATTGGTGTGAGTAGACATATGCGGCATAACATTAAATCCTCTTTGACGAACTTCAAACAGGTCCGAAATCGTAAGAGTTCCTTTCCAGTCAGCTGAGGGAGATAATCCTTCCACAAGATCATAATTATGACAGAGGGACCTACCTAACACGACACCGATACCCCCAGAACGACAACGCGTCAAGATGGGCTGTGAGGGTGCCAACTTTTATGGTGGGCTGGGCTCTAGCAGAGCTCGGACCTGTATCATCTGTTCGTGAACTCGGCGTTCTACTTTGGCTCCAGCAGCTAATGGGGCTTCCCTTGTACGGTCATGACTGGTGATTTCCAAACAACTGGATGACCCCCCCCCCCCCCCGCACCTTTTTCACCACCATACCCTCCTCTGCTCTCCCATCCCACCCCTCGACCAACACTGTCCTACCCCTTTATCTCCCCACTCCCAGACGTACACATGGTGGCGATGACTGCCGACCCAAAGAAGTTGAGAATCGAGGTGATACTGCGCAGACATCGCAGGGCGTTAGTTTGTAATGGTGATCAAAGAAAATAATGAAAAAGGAGCACCATCTTAAGAGATTTCTTTTTTTAAATATAATGTTCCTTAGGGCCAATGCTGGTCCTGTGTGTGTGCAAGAATACATGGATATTTAAATGGGAAAAGCTTCATCAGGGTCTAGATTTGTTTTAACTTTGTCATTGCATAGCCGCGAGCACAAACACACGTGCACACACACACACACACACACACACACACACACACACACACACACACACACACACACACACACACGACACACACACACACTCACACACACACACACACACACACACACACACACAACACACACACACACACACACATGCATGCACACACACACACACACACACACACACACACACACACACACACACACACACACACACACACACACACACACACACACACTTCTCTCTATCACACACACACACACACACACACACACACACACACACACACACACACACACACACACACACACACACACACACACACACACACACACTCTCTCTCTCTCTTTCTCTCTCTCTCTCTCTCTCCCTCTCTTTCACACACACACACACACACACACACATACACACACACACACACACACACACAACACACACACACACACACACACACACACACACACACACACACACATCGTATTTTCATGTCTCAGGATTAACCCACATTCTTTCTTAACTCATTGGTTACTTTTTTGCTGACTCTGTGAATTTTTTTGATGATATAGATTGTACTATGTTCACATGTATGACACAACAGAATACTTCGATTCAATATTTTTAGATATTACCATGATGAAAAAACAAAACCACCAAAAAATAAGTTGGGACAATAAGCTTTCTTTCTTTTGGTTGACTAGCACCAGAAGATATAGCTAATGGCACCGGAATAGAGAAAACGACAGGGGGTTCGGCCGGGGGTGGGGGGTGGGGGGTGGGGGGGTAAATGTGGAAGAGGAAAGGGATATTTGAATTGGGAAGATGGCTATGGGAGTTTATCTGGAAGACAATTTCAGGGCAAAAGGTGAAAGAGTGTGTCGACCCACACCATTTTTGTTCTCACCCCATTTGTTAGAAACACAATTATCCAAGCAGAGCAGCACACCAAACTTCCACTACCCTCCTCCAACCACCCTGGTGCTCTTTACGCCTGTTGTGTGTTTGCTGCCTCTCCCACGCGCACGTTAATGGATCTCAGTTCTCAAGAGACCAAGCTTCCTGAAGCAGGGGTTTGCTTGGCAAATAACACCTGCAGCGCAAAGGCAGTGGTCTTTCTGCCAGTTTCATCCCCTCAAGGAATGTGCTGGTTGATGTCGTTGAGTAGCCGGGAGGATAAAACCAATAATCCACACACACTCCCATCTGGCCCCAAAAACTCGTCATGACGATGTGCAAAACATTGCATGCAGCTTCATTTCAGTTGGTCCTCTTTGAGTTTATATGAGATGAAAGAGAAAGCAAATCAGGAGGCAGAATGGAAGGGGGAGCAAGGAGGTGGCCTGGAGGGAAGCATACGTGGAACAAGAGAAGTGTATGTGTGTGAGACCACTGATTCTTCTAACACGGGTGGCACAGCATGATGATTTTTTTTTTTACCAGAGCTGCATGCAAAACTCTCATCAGCTCCTCCCACTCTTTTGTGTCTCTGCTGCCCTTCACCTCCAAGCAAATGATCTTCAGTTTGCAGCCAGCTGGATGCATAGGCTGGCGGTAAATAGTGGGTGCAGCATCAAAGGAATATCATGTCACGATTTCCTCTTGTTCTTCCCCAACCCACCCCCTCTGCCGACGTGTTTGAGAGGACCTTAAGTCATAACACCACACACCTCCTCACACTCAACATCATCGTGACAATGTGCAGGACATCGTATCTCTGTGTAAACTGGTGTCTCTGAATTCATATAAGAGGGGGACAAAAAGGAGAAGCGGAGCAGAGCAGTGATGGGGGTGGTAAAGGGAATCGGGTTATGGAAGTGGAACTGTCAGGTACATTTATTCCAGCACAACGAAATTGTGTCTGTATCAGGCCATTTCCCCCTCACATTAGTCAGTCAGTAACTCCATAAAACAGGCAGCATTGCCTGCGAGACAGTTATTATCCTTGTAGCACCCACCCACTTACCATGTTACCCTCGTTGCAGTCCTTGTTAACCTTTCCCCACCAGCACATGGACCTCAGTCCCCACCAGGCCCAGTTTCTTGATGCATTGAGCGATGGACAAATAACTGAAGGAAAACAGAGGTAATAATCCCTCACAAGAAGTTTCATCCCACGAAATTGTTCTTGATGATGTACTCCAGCAAGCCAAAAAATAGAACAATTCAAGCTCGCACACACACACACACACACACAACACACACACACACACACACACACACACACACACACACACACACACACACACACACACACACACACACACGTTTCCTGCATCAATATGCAAAGATTCCCTTTTCATTGAATAGTTCTCTCTGGATGTATCCATGACTTTAATAAAAAAAATAAAAATAAAAAATTAAAAAAAACTGGGGGATGGGAGTGCGAGGTGAAGAGATGAGGGTGCGGGGATGGGGGGAGAGAAGGAGTGAGGAAGGGGTAGTGAAGGCAGATATTACTTCAGGACAAGAGAGAGTGTATGCGTTGGGAGCCGGAATAACTCAGTTGGTAGAGCGCCGGACTCGTAATCTTGGTGATCCTGGGGTTGCGGGTTCGAACCTCCGCCGGGGCGTTTCGGTACAGGGGGATTTTTCCCTCGGAGTTAACATTGGTTCTGACTCCATTTCCCACACAGTCCTTCGAATGAGACTATAAACCGAGGTTCCGTGTGTGAACGCACGCATAACATCTTGCACACACGTAAAATCCCATCACCAACTTTCGGAAGAATAGGCCAGTTTGGCCGTTGGTATGGATGACACGTTACACATAGCATGCACCCTGCGTGAGAAATGGAAAGAATGAAGGAAGTAAGGAAAATGAGTGATCGATATTGAACGATACTGACTGGATGACACGGGAAACGACTGAATGAAACGCCAGCTGGCAGCTCTTCAGTCGGCACTACCCAGGTAGGCAGCCCGTTGTGTAAACGAGTGTTGATTGTAAAGCGCTTAGAGCTTGGTCTCTAGCAGAGAATAGGCACTATATAAGTATTCATTATTATTATTATTATTATTATTATTATTATTATTATATTATACTTCTGGTGTACAGTAATTGAAATGGAGACAGT
>CM031599.1:69508445-69510945 GCA_018398815.1 Conus ventricosus | reverse complement strand
TTGCGCCCCCCACACCCTTCCCACCCTGCCACAAGATGAACTTTTATTCCCTCTGGGATCGTACTCCTTGATTAAAGCACAAGGTGATCAACAACCAATGCGAAGCGTTTCTTCTTCTTTAGCTTTTTCTTCTTTAACTGGATTGGTCCACAAGCAATGTCCTCAATATGCAAATCAGCATAGGTACCATTAAATCCTCCTCACCTAGGACAATGTGCAAAGTCCCCCTCCCCTCCCCCCTTCTTAATTTGAAATGATCTCTAGGTACAGCCATGGGGGGAAAATGAGGAGGGGATAGGAAACGAGAAGCCAGCAGGGAAGTGGGAAGACGGGAGGGATAAGTGAATTGCTATAACCAACAGCTTTCAGAGTAACTGAGGTCACGTACCTTTCTGTACAGCTATCATTATTTTTTTTTTTTTTAAAGCAGTACCTCACAAATAAAGTATGTTTCACCCAGCATGCGATCTCTCATGACCTTTTTGGTCACCCTACCCCACACCCCTCACTACTCTTGCATTCCTTCTGCTCCTTCCCCTATGCTGTACATGGACTGTGGTTCCCTTTGGATCCATCTTATGCGTGCAAAAGACTGTCTGCCACTAGCACAGCACAGGAGCAATACTTTCTCCCCACCCATCTGGCGTATGCGTTTGATGATTTTCACAAACAACCTGACTGTACCCTCGTACCCTCTTCCTACCCCCCGTCCCCCCTGCACACGAACGCGCACAACACACACACACACACACAACACACACACACACACACACACACACACAACACACACACACACACACACACACACACACACACACACGATACGCATGCACCGCGCGCGCGCGCGTGCACACACACACACACACAACACACACACACACACACACACACACACACACACACACACACACACACACACACACACACGCACGCACGCACACACACACACACACACCACACACACAACACACACACACACACACACACACATACACACACAACACACATCCCATGGCTATGTTGAAAACATGGTTTCTGTATTTTAACTGGTCTCTTTTGGGTTTCTGAAAAAAGGTATTAGCCATGCTTTTTTTCATCCAAGCCAAACCAGTGACATTCCATCAAACACCAGGAATGCAAAGTTCATGGCAATAGACATCGCAGCAATACCTTCCTGTAGATACTTAGGAATTTAAAACAAACAAAAAATGGCTCTCTTAAAACACTTTCGGGTGTTTTAAGCTTGTTTTTGTCATCACTATTAATTGTAAAGTTAGCTTTCATTTAGATTTAGCATATCCAATGGAAAACCATCTGAATGTCAAGACTGGCATAATAAACAGATATCGGGCTAATTAAATAAAAATCTATACAACTGTGATCCAGCTGAGCCAGACTGGCTGAAAACAAAATGTGAGTCATTGAGTGGAGAAGATTGTTCAATGTGCGGTTTGACCAAACCAGCAGGAGTAAAGAGCCCTGTGACACACCAGAGTGAGAACTGTATGCTGTAATCTGTGATCTTTCGCCATTGCAATTTGTGCTGTGTCTGCTAATAAACTCTTATCTAATTCAGAACTATTGCAGACATACCGCATATCAAAATGTTTGCGATGCAAAGAGGTCATTGGTTATTAAACGAAGCGGATGATTATATTTGTAAAAATGAAGAAATGTCAAAACAACCCACGCTCAATTGTCACAAGAATCAACAGCCACCGTGGCAAAGCGGTTACTGTCGCGCACTGCCGGCTGGGAGGTCTTGGGTTCGATTCCCATCAGAGTCATGTGGGATTCGCTACGGGCTCAGTTGGGAAGACTGGAACCACACAGTCGAGTTTCATCCACTTAATGGATGCGTGTCTGAGAGTGTTGCTCAAATTTCCTGACCAACACTGCAGGTGTCTCTATCTATCGGGACTGGTTGATGCCGGGATATATTATGAAAGAAAGTGTTGAGTACAGCCCCGTCATGTAGTCTCAGACCGGAATGGAAATCCGTAGCCTCATCCTCATCATCCTCATTCTCATCGATCAGCACAACAAGAGTCTCGAATTCTCTGGCCCTTCATGTCCTGCTCTCACGGTGACCTCCGTTTTGATGCCATCTCCACGTCTGTGGCTTTGGTATGATTCCGTCGGGGTCACCGGTATCGGCTAATCCATGGGGGCTGTCGTTGGACGGACGTGGAGGCGCCCATCGGAGGAAAAGCTCACTCACGCCGGCTCCGCGACTAAGTAATCATTGTCGTCAGTAGGGGGCTTAGTGGGTGGTGTCGTGCGTATGAAGGATCAGAACACCAAAGTGATTCGGCAGCAGTACAGTGTCTCCTCCAGTGGGTTGCCTCTTGACGACTTGACATTCACTGCTCCCTGTGGATTGCCGGTGTCGGGGCTGCGGCGGGGCCGACCGGGCTGTGGCTGTGGACGGGGTGTCGGAACGAGCGGCGTGGGTGCACTGCCACTGAGGTGGCACAGAAGGCGGGACAAAAAAAAAAGA
>CM031599.1:69483445-69498445 GCA_018398815.1 Conus ventricosus | reverse complement strand
TTCATTTTGTTTCTATACACGCTTTGAATGACCAGAAACACAGAAAGGAAAGAACAACACTGCAACACTTTCTTTCTTTCTTTTCCTCTTCTTTCTTTCTTCATTTCGTTTTGTTTCCAAATACTTTGAAGTTACAAAAAGCCAGCCTTTCTCTTTCTTTCTGTGTTTCTTCTGCTTATTTCTCCTTTTCATTTTCTTTCCTTGTTTTCTTTCCTTTTCTTCATTAATCTTGTTTCTGTACACACTTTGAATTACCCGAAAACCAGACATGAAAGATAGAATAAAAAATACTGTCATTTTCTGACGTTTCATCTGAAACTGCTGGATATGGTTTTATAATACAAACATTCCTTCTAAAACATACCGTTTGGGTCCGGAATTTGTCCTAGCGCCTGCAGTGTTGGTCAGGAAATTTAGAATAGTGTTTTGGAAGACACAGTATGAAACACGACAGCGTTGCTTTGGTCTTTCTGACTGAGCTTAAGGAATTCAGAACCATGTGTCACCATTTCTTTGAATCTGCACCAAAAAGCCTAGGGTTGTAAAAGTAAAAATACTGTCTCCCCAATGTGTTTAACATGGTCTGTTTTTCTGCCTGCCCCCCTGTTATTTCATTGCTCACACACACACACACACACACACACACACAACACACACACACACATACGCACACACACACAACTTTTAACCACACACACACAACAACACACACACACACACACACACACAACACACACACACACACACACACACACACACACACACACCATTAACATGTCTGAGAGTTAACACATACACTTTTGAACTTATCCTATGCCCTTTTAATATTACGTTCCAGTTTTGCTAAATCAACTCCGCATTCTTAAAATGAAAATCATAGTGACCAAGACGTTCATCACAAAATTTCAAGTTGTGACAATATGCTTACTCTTTTTTTATGTGCTTACTCTTTTTTATGCCTAGTACCTCAAGATATAAAGTGCACTAGGATTGAGAAAATGATGCGGGCGGAGTGTGGGTGGGGAAGAAAAAGAAGGTGAAGAGGGACATGTGAACTGGGTGATGATTGTGGGAATGAAAATGTAAGACAAAATCGGCAAATGGGATGGGAGAGTGCGTACAGCCACGGTTTGCGTTTTAAAAACCAGTCATTCACAAGGACAGTCGAAGAAGAGTCGCACAAGAAACGCTCATTAGCTTTTTTCCACACTGTCTCGATGGATCCCCGTCTTGATAGATCCCCATCTCGATAGATCCCCATCTCGATAGATCCCCGTCTCGATGGATCCCCGTCTTGATAGGTCCCCATCTCGATAGATCCCAAACTCGATGGATCCCCGTTACTGTTTTTGGATCTACCGAGACGGGGATCTATCGAGATGGGCATCTGCCGAGATGGGGATCTACCGACCGGGGATCTACCGAGACGGAAATTCGTCCACATGTAGTGGGGGATCTATCGAGACGGGAATCTACCGACCGGGGATCTACTGAGACGGAAATTCGTCCACATGTAGTGGGGGATCTATCGAGATGGGGATCTACCGAGATGGGGATCTACCGAGACGGGGATCTATCGACGTGTACCTTTCCACCCTCCCACTCCTTTACGTTTGTTGTGTCTCTGCTGCCTTCGCCACCTGCACGTTGATGGACCTCAGTTCCCAACAGACCACGTTTCCCGAGGCACAGGTGTTCGGCAAATAACACGTGCAGCACAGAGGCAGTAATCTGTCACGAGTTTCACGAGGTTCTCCCCCTCTAGGAATGTGTCAGTTGATGTCCTCGCCTAGCCCGAAGATAAAACTGCCCCAACTAACTCCTCACGAGGATGTGTAAAATACCGCTCTTGCAAGTCAGTTGGTTAGTTCATGGAGAGAGAAAAAAAAATCACGAGGCAGAAGACAAGAGGTGGCTAGGAGGTGAACTGAAAGGAAGATTTGATTGTAGATCTTTTAGCCAAATTCAGGGCACACACACACACACACACACCACGTGTGTGTCAGGCTATGGTTTCTCCAAACACTGGTAGCACTACATAATAATATACTTTCACAGAGTTGCATGGAAAAAAGACCCTGCCATTAGCTCCTCCCATTCATCCACCCTTTTACGTCTCTTGTGTCTCTGCTGCCCTTCACCTCTAACGAAGTGAACAACAATTCACGCCAAGCCCAGCTTCTGGATGCATTGACTGGTTAGTGAGTGCTGCACGGTGAGAAAATCCATCACCAGTTCTGCATCTGCTCCACTACTGTTAGAATGTGCTTGATGTGCCCTTGAGTTGCTTGAAGAAAACACTACAAGATCCCAGGGCTCCCCAGTTCGTGACTACGATGTTCCAAACACCATTTCGCTGTTGAAACTGGTCTCTCTGAGTTTATATGAGCTGGGGGGGGGGGGGGGGGGAGGGATTTTAAAATAAATGGGTGTGAAGGGGTTGGGGTAGAAGGGGGAGATAGAGAGATGAGTGGAGGAGGAGATGGAGGTGGGGGAAGGAGGGGGCAGGGAAGCCTAAATCAGGACAAGAGACGGTGAGCGTATTCCAAATATATTGTTGTTACACCATTAAGTACAGAGACAGACACTTTACCAGTGTGGCAGGCAGTGTCACCATTCCCCTTCCTTCCAACCACTACCTTTTATCTCATGAGCCACTGCCAACCCTCCTCCAGACCCATACACCCCACCCCTCCTCTCCATCCTTTACCGCATTGCCCACTTCCTGCTGAGCTCATCTTTCAGACGCACTGACTGGTCGGCAAATAATGGATGCAGCTATACGAGCGAAGCCCAAGTGTAAGCCGCATGTAACATCAAACATACAAACATCTCCATGAAAATGTGCAAAGTGCTTGTGTCTTGTGATTCGTTTTGGGGTGGAGCCTTATAACCATTTTTCAAATTTGCTCAGACAGAATGCTGAGTGTGACGTTTCTTTTTTCCTTATTACCAAAGCGATTCAAAAACACAACTGAATCCGAACAGCATGACAAGGCTTCAATAGCCTTCTCCCATACTTCTGCCCCTTCACGTCTGTTGTATCTCCGCGCCCCCTTCCCCCCTGTCAGATCATGAACTTCTAATCCCACTGGATCGTATTCCTTGATTAAAGCACAAGATGATCAAAAACCATTAGATTTTTTTTTAAATCACTAATACCAAGCAAATGAATTATGGTTCAACCAAAGAAGCATAGTTACGATCTCTCATTAGCTTCTTCTCACCCTACTTCTCCCCGCCCCAACCCCCCACCCCCATCCCCGTCCTCTGATCTTGCATTCCTTCTACTCCGTCCCCAATGCTGTAGCCGGACTTTGGTCCCCCTCCCCCCCCCCCCTGCCCCTTGGATCTCTCTTATGTGTTAAATGGTTGACTGACTGAAAATTGATATAGCAGCAACCTGACTGCATCATCTTCCTCGTTCCCAACCCCCCTCTGTGCGCGCACGCACACACACACACACACACACACACACACAACACACCACACACACACACACACACACACACACACACGCACGCACACATCCCATGGCAATGCTGGAAATGTCGTTTCTGTATCTTAATTGGTCTCTTTGGGTGTCTTAAAAAAAAACCGTGCTGTTTACATCCAAGCTAACTCGGTGACATTCCATCAAAACACCAGGAATCCAAAGTTCATGGTAACAGACAGCAGCAGAAATACCTTCCTGTGGAGATCTTGAAATCTAAAACAAGAAAGCTGGCTCCCTTAAAATCAAGATCAGCATCAACCCCGTTTCAAGTTGTAAGAAACTGATTGGCTTTGAGAAGTCATGTCACGAAATCCTAGATCGTGATTGGTTCATTGCCTGACAAAGACCACTTACATCATTCCACTGTTTGCTCGCGTTGTGAATGCTACGCTTCGATCGATTTTCCACCGTTTCATCCAGTTTCCCATCAGTTCTGTACAATGTAACAGACAGGAACTAAGTTTGGAACTGAGTGTGGATTTGGGAAGCGCATGAGCAAGAAGATGGGTGGCAAAAAAGCAGCGACGTGCAGCCAACTTAGCCAGTGGGTGAGGAGCCTGAACTAATACCCACAACACCGTCTGCTGCAGATTTTGAAATACAAGCTCCTGCTCAAAAACTTCATTCGTTTCTTCAAGGAAAAGAAACGATAGGAGTCTAGTGACAGAGAGAGTGAACCAGGGCCTAGCCAAAAGAAAAACAAAAATGCGAGAGGAGGCAGAAGAGGACGTGGAAGAGGTTGAACCAGTGCCAAGTTCTGACCTTTACATGATTGTCAATTTGACTTGCATGCGTGTGTGTGTGTGTGTGTGTGTGTGTGTGTTGTGTGTGTGTGTGTGTGTGTGTGTGTTGTGTGTGTGTGCGTGCGTGTGATGTGTGTGTGTGTGTGTGTGTGTGTGTGCGAGCGTGCGTGCGTGGTGTGTGTGTGTGTGTGTGTGTGTGTGTGTGTGTGTGTGGTGTGTTTGAGGGGAAAAAAAAAAAAAGAGAGAGAGAGAGAGAGAGAGAGAGAGAGGAGAGAGAGAGAGAGAGAGAGAGAAAGGTGTGCTGTGTTGACAAGAAAAATCACTGTGTGCGTGTGTGTGTGTGTGTGTGTGTGTGTGTGTGTGTGTGTGTGTGTGTGTGTGTAATTTACATGTACTCTTTTTCACAATCTTTTTTAATACATGCATACATTGAGACATGAATATGGAAGATGTACAGACACATGAACAAGCAAACGCTTTCTGTTTCAGAGTCTACGGGTGGATGAGGGAGGACCAGACATCCTGATGGGGTCAGCCTGTCACCTGGAACTCAAGTGCTTAGAGTGTGGCAAGCTTTTGACAGAATCCACATCTAAGAAGACTGGCACCGCCCACACGAGCGTCGATATACATCGTCAGGTAGTTTCTGCAGGCACAGCCAGTGGCATTGGCTTTCAAACAGAAGAAACTTTTTTGTTTCCAGTTTGATGGGAATGCCTCGGCCAATGAGTGAAGAACATGTGGTATATGACGAAAAAGCGGGTCTTCACGTGTACCGAGTGTGCTGCAGATAAACACTTAAACGAGGCTGGAAAGCAGGTTCGCACAACTTACATCGACATGAACACTGGTGCTCCAGATGCAGAAGGAATGGTGGACATGTTTGTCTCCACGGATGGTGGCTGGCAAAGGGGGGAGGGGATGGGGGTGGGTGGACTTCACATATTGGAGTTGTGACTGTACTGTCTTTGACATTATGGCTGGTTTGATTGCTCACTTTGTGGTACTCAGCAATTTTTGTCAAGTGTGTGAGACAGAGCCGAAGTCAGAAGATGTGGGCTATGAGTGGCTGAACAATCATCGCAGTGAGCGTCGAAAGAACATTGACTGTTCTTCTGGTGCAATGGAAATGGTGGGGGGCTGTGATATTGTTCAAGCAATCTGTGGAGCTTCATGGCTTCAGATATTGAGAAGTGCTGGGAGATGGAGATGCCAAGACCCATTCTGGACTGTTGCAAGTAGACCCATATGATGATGACCGTCCCATCGAAAAGCTTGAATGTGTCAATCACGTCACAAGGCGCATCGGAACTGCCTTTGGAAATCTGGAAGAAACAAAGAAAGCTCAGGGGGAATCAATTTGTGGACGTGGAAAATTGACTGATTTACGCATATAAGAGCTGATCAACTTTTGCTGGAGGGCCATCAAGGACAACCATGGTGATCTAGAAGGAATGTAGAATGCTGTGTGGGAAGGTTTGTTTCCGCACGATAAGCACAATGAATCACATAGCCATGACTATTGCCCCACAGGGTCGTTTTCATGGTGTTTCTACCAGCGAGCCAAAGGTGACAGAGTGGATCCACGCCCAACTAGATGATGTCTTCCAGCAGATGTTGCCCAAGCCCTCAAATCAGCCTACCAGCGACTGGGTGATCCACGGCTTCTGCGTCGATGTCTAGCAGGCAAAGCATAAAGTTCATATGAGAGTTTTCATTCTTTGTTGTGGAGCATCGTCCAAAGGAGAGGAGGCAGGGGGGGGGGGGGGGGGGGGCAACCTGCGGACTGAATACTGCCCTCGCTATGGCAGTCCAGCGCTTCAACAAAGGTTCCATGGCCCTGCTGGATGTGATGAAGAAACTGGGTCTGATGGTAGGATCCTCTTTGCAGGAGTTGGCAGTGAAGGAGGGCACTGCCAGGGTAGCTAAGGCAACAAGAAAGTCTTCAACTAAAGGGAAAGAGAAGAGGATAAGAATAGACACTGCAAGGCGTGGAGACCAACAGCAAACACGTGAGAGAGAAGGAGAGGTCTATGGGCCTGGGCAGTTCTAATGTCATCAGTTTCAGTGCATTTCATCAAACACTGTATTAAAACAGTGTCCAGGTACTCAAGTGATAAGATGCCAAGAACAATGTGCCTGAGTTAGCAAAATGTAGTTTGAATTCTTTAAATGAACTTATCTTTGAAGTGGAAATTCTCAAAACTTGTTTTTTGTAGGTGCAAGCGTTCTCCCACTTTTGTGTGATCTACACAACAGCCACTGCCATAAAATTTTGCACACAGATGTACATATAGACAGTAAGTACAGTAAAGCTAACAAAACTGTGCATCTGTGATATTTTCATTCAATGTTTTTTTTCCTTGGTCATATGTCCATTAAGAATAATCAACTTCGTTTGAATCAGAGATGTTATGTCTCCATTTACACGAAATGTGGCACATGCCTGTAGATTGATGCTATCACGGTGTATCAGGTACTCTGACCTTTCTTTTTGTTCCCATTTACATTTGCCATTACATAACCAAGTGAGGGGACTTCCTTTAACTCCGGGAAAAGCATACTACTACTTACATCGTTAAAATCTTTGTTATAAAAGTTCGTCTGCACGGCGGTGTATCCTTATATTGTGGCAAAATTTTTATGGGCTACTGGACATTGAGTTGATGTGGGCTAAAAAAAGGCACGCACCCCCCCCCCCACCCCAACCCCCCCCCACCCCCATCCCCACCCCCCCCCAACCCTACACTCCCCCCCACCCACAACACCCCCCCCCACCACCCCCCCCCCCCCCCTACCCCCCTCCCCCTCCTCCCTACCTTAACAAATAAGGCCAAATAAAGGAAATATTTAGTGCATCACTGACGCATTGAGCTTTAAGTGGCCAAGTGGTAAGACTTTGTTCTTCGGATTCTTCCTTCTAAGGATCGTCATGGAAGATGCAGACTGCTTATTATCACCCAATTTCATCCCCCATAGGATCGGACACTAGCGAAATTGGGCAGTCTTTCATCAGCTCCACGCAGGTCATCAATATCTATTTCGTGTGTCACCACTGAAAAACGCATTATAAAGAGAGACCGGGATATAAAAGCCACTGGGGGGAAGATAGTCCGGTCCGGCGGGTGTAATGCGAGTCTCGTCCGGATGGCACTCAGGAAAATCACGGGCAGTTTAGGTAAGGGAGACAGAAGAAGGACGTGAGTGCGGTGTGTTTGTATGGGGTAAGGGAGAGTGTGGGGATTTTGGAAGAGGTACGAGTGGAGGGGGAGGAAATCGGGCAGGGAAAGCGTTATATCTAGTTCTGGAGAAAAGAGGGGAATGAAGAGCAAGAAAGTGATGTGGGAGGGGGACAGATAATGGATAGCCATGTTTTTCGCACCGATGCCTGGTTATTATAAGCTTGAGCAGCCGTGTGGGTTTTAAGACAGTGGTGACCTTCTAATTCACGGGGCTGACATTTTGGACAACAGCTCTTTAATGTTGTCCCAAATCTGTGTGATCAACTCTTGTGTGCTTATTGTCGTGTGTGTGTGTGTGTGGATTGCTGTGTGTGTGTGTGTGTGTCGTGTGTGTGTGTGTGTGTGTGTGTGTGTGTGGTTGTGTAGTCGAGTGTATGTGTTTGTGTTATGTCACGTTCGTTTTCCATATTTTGCATGCCGCAACGCGCGTTTGTGTGTGTATGTTAGAGTGGTGTGAGTATATGTGCATGCGCGTGTGTGTGTGCGTGCCGTGGTGCGTGCGTCTCAATCGACGCGGTGTGAGCTGTGTGTTGTGGTGAGTGTTGTTGTGTGTGTGTGTGGGTGTGATGTGTGTGTGTGTGTCTGTGTGCGCGCGTGCGTTGCGTGCTGGCGTCGCGTGCGTACTGCGTGCGCGCGACGCCGCGATGTGTGTGGTGTGTGAGTTCTTGTGTGTGTGTGTGTGTGTGTTGGTGTGTGTAGTGTGTGTGTGTGCGTGTGTGTGGGGTATGCAAGTGTTTAGATATATCCAGCTCACTGTCCTTGGGACTTACCCACAAATCAAGCCAATGAAAAACAGCTTCCAAATGGTAGATGGTTGCCGCAATGGTCTTCTCGGCATCAGTTGATTTTAATGATGATATGGAGGAGGGGAAAAATGTTTGTCGGTGTCTACACTGTCCATTAGACAGTCGAGGTCAAAGTTTTTTTATGCCGTTTATGCCCACATTTATGGACTTCACCTGATTCAATAAACGAATTAAAAAGAATATGTGTATGCGCACGACCGCAGCCCGCGCGTACCGTTTGGCGTGCATGCGTTGGTCGTGTGTTGTGTGTGTGGTGTGTTGTGTGGGTGTGTGTTGTGTGTGCTGTGTGATGTGTGAGCATTGGGTGTGTGTGTTGTGTGTGTGTGTGTGTGTGCTGGGTGTGTGTGTGTGTGGGTGTGTGTTGTGCATCGCGTGTGTGTTGTCGTGTGGGTGTGTGTGTGTGTTGTGTGTGTATGTGTGTGTGTGTTTTGTGCTGCGTTTTTGTGTGTGTGTGTGTGTGTGTGGTGTGTGTGTGTGTGTGGGTGTGTGTAGTGTGTGTGTTGCATATGCGTGTGTGTGTGTGCTGTGTGTGTGTGTGTGTGTGTGTGTGTGTGTGTGTGTGTGTGTGTGTGTGTGTGTGCTCTCAGCTGACCGCATAGCGGCCAAACCTGTAATTAAACTTGGTCACATTAAACAATCTGTCATTGACACACACACACACACACTACACTCACACACACACGCACAACCCACATACACCAAAACATTACACACAACACGACGCGCGCGCGCGCGCGTTTGCACTCATACACGACACGTACTCACACACCACACACAACACACACATCACACAACACACACACAAACACCTCACATACACACACACACAAGAGAGACGAGAAGTGAGAGAGAGAAGTGAAGTGAGAAGAGGGAGAGAGGAGAGAGCAGAGAGATGAGGGGGAAGACTGAAGAGAGAGAGAGGGCACCAGAGAGAGTGACTGAGGGACGACGGAGGGGTTTTTGTAACTGCCTCGTTGACATTGATGCATACGGCCAGTTCGAACCCCATCGTTAGGTCATATTGGTTTTCTGCCAGCAACATCCCCCTCCTCCCATAATATGTTCTACAGATATTTTTATTTATGATTTTTTTTCACCGCTAATGCAGAAAGCCGATTCTTCATATCAGTATCATTGCAAACCTTTTTTTTTTTTTTTTTTTCCATGTTGGTGGGTGTGTGTGTGTGTCGATGTGTGTGTGTGTGTGTGTGTGGTGTGTGTGTGTGTGTGTGTTGTGTATGTGCAGCCGCCAGATGCGCGCGCGCGCGAGTGAGTGTGTAGAATCTGTAGAGGGCTGTCCTGCCTCATTCTTAGCTGCTGATAAGAAGGCTTGGGATGATTTAACAGTTGAGGCTTTCACTTTTGACACTTTTGGATCTCCCTTGACTCCTTAAATGGATCCTGCAAGTATAGGCTCTCAACGACGTTACCCCTTTTGTACTCTATAAATGATTTTAGTTTTTCAGCGACGTATTTCTTTACCACACTTTCTTTTAGTCTTACTTTCCTACGTTTTCACTGGGTGCTTTTGTTGCATTAGATTCGTTTTTCATCCCTTGGTCATATAAAAAACCATGGAAAATGTAGTCTGTCATATTCTCTATTTGATTGCCAAGGACCCGAGAGAATTTTGGTCATGCATCTCTGACGAATTACTATCCAGCGGGGTGGAAAAGAGAAAAGAACTGACCACAAAACGCTTGCGTTCGTCTCCTCTGTTTTTATTAAAATCTTTATTGTCAATTCTGCCGGTCCGAAACTTCTTCTGGGACAGGAAGCTGCAGAGAAAACTGTATCGCTTTGTAGACCATGTAAACCATTGAAATGTACCGTTCATCAAACTGACACCGCAGGACTGTACGCTTGGTGACCATACTATAATTGTAATGTACTGTTCATATAAAAAAAACTGGACAACCGCCCAGAACTGTATGACGCTTTGTGACCATTCTATACATTGAAAATGAATGTTTGTCAAAACTGGAGACAACGCAGGACGTATGCTTTGTGACCATACTATACATTGTATTCGAATGTTCGTCAAAACTGGACCACCGCAGGACATGCATACCGTTTTGTGACCATACTATACATTCAAATCTATTGTTCATCCAAAACTTGAGTACATACTGTAGAGGAGTGGGGAATGGCGGTTCAAAGGAAAGGGACAAATCTGGTGGGAATGGGCTAGCAGTGAAAGTCAGTGGCCATTTGGGAGGGAACACGAGAAGAGAGGCAGAGAGAGAGAGCAGAGAAGTGAGACGATGAGAGAGAGAGAAGAAGGATGAGAGAGAGGTTTAGGAGGAAAGACTGGATCACATGGGTTGGGAGAAAAAAGTGAGATGGAGTATAGATAATTGAACCTGCGCGCGCCGCGTGCGAGAGAGGAGAGAGAGACGAGAGTGGTAAGAAGGAGAGAGAGAGAGATGAGGAGAGTGAGAGACGAGAGAGTAGAGTTGAGAGTCGAAGAAGAGAGAGTGGTCGATCAGTGAGAAGACCCATGCTACGTGAACGGAGAGAGTGAGTGAGAGAGAAAGGAGGTATTTATTTTGACTTTATGCCATACAATCTGATACATGTGTTGTGTATTTACGTACATCTAGGTGTCTCTCTCTACCTCTCTCATCTCTCTCTCTCTACTTCTCTCTCTCCTCTCTCTATCACTCCTCTCTTCTCTAATCTCTCTCTCTCTCTCTGTATTGTATCATGTATGGTGCGTTTGCATGATGCATATGTGCTGTTTTGAGGCCATGTGTACTCTCTCTCTTTTCTCTCTCTTTATGACACACACACAACACACACACACACACAAATACACACACACACACACACACTCACCACACACACACACTCACTACGCGTCATGAGCAATCAAATAACTGACAGTGGATTGCGTGAAAATCTGCCTGACCTGTCTAGGATAGTTTTAACTTTGATCTCTCTCTCCTCATATCTCTCTCTCTATCTCTCTCTCTCTCTCTCCTCTCACTCACTTCTCTAATCTTCCTTTATCTCTTCCTCCTTCCTCTATCTCCTGCTCACTCACTCTCTCTCTACTCTCTCTCTTTCTCTCCTTCTCTCTACTCCTCGCTCTCTCTCTCTCTCCTCTCTCTCTCATCTTCCTCTCTCTCTCTTACATAAGACACGCAGCTGAATTCGATGTTAGAACCTTTCAACAAGTTAGTTAATGAAGGTTCTAGTGCAACCATCACTCATGCACTAGGTATCTGACTCTAAGGGTGTGGGAATGCGGAGCAATAGGGATGGTGTGGTTAAAGTGGAAGGAATGGTGGGAGGTAGTGGTATCATCGTATGTGATGGTGTCGCATTAATGGTGAAGAGTTGTAGAATGTCAAGATTATAGAACATCTGATTAAAATTATTTTCATCTGAAGAAATTCTACATCACACCACATACACATACTAACAAACTGGAACTACAGAAAGAAAGACAACAACAACCACACATCAAACAACAACAAACAACAACAACAAAAAAGGGGAGGGGGTGGGGGTGGCAGAAAAAAAAACCAGTCTTGATGAAGGGTATCCCATTGGTAGACTGGAAATAATCATCCTTTGAAAACATTTTGAAAAAGGCGAGGGAAGATGCTCCATGTGTGGTTCGGTTTTAAACACACACACACCACACACATCACACACACACACACATACAAAAAAAAAAAAAAAAAACCCCCCACACACTCACACACAACACACACCACCCACACACACAGGGGCACACATAATAAACAAACTGAAACCCAGCCAGGGCAAGCCAGACAAAACACACTCACGCACACGCCACCACACACACACACACACACACCACCAACACCTCACACACACAACTCACACACCACCACACACTTCACACACACACGCACTCACACACACACTACACACACACACACACACACACACACCTCACACACACTACACACACACACACCACACACAGGGAACAGAAGAGGACAGACAGATATTAGACAGACAAGACCAGACACACACACACCACACACACCACACACACACTACACACACACACATACACAACACACACAATACAAACACACACACACACACACACACACACACACACACACACACACACACACACCCACAAACAAACACACACACACACACACACACACACACACACACACACACACACACACACCACGCAACGCACGCACGCACGCACGCACGCACGCACACACTGAGACACATAAGTTTTTCTCTCTCTCCTCTCTCTCTCTCTCTCTCTCTCTCTCTCTTCTCTCTGTTTAGATAGTTCACGATAGATAGATAGGATAGTTAGATAGGATAGAATGTATATATACGCACGCTCGCGAGTGCCACACACACACAAACACCACACAACAACACACACCACACACCACCTCACACAACACGACACAAAAAACACACTCTCACACACACAACACATATATTTTTATATTTATATATATATATATATATTTTGATATATTTATATCATAGATATATATATTATATATATTATATACAGAGAGACGGAATAGGACAGAGGCACAGAGAGAGAGAGAGTGAGAGAAGGCCCGAGCGAGAGGAGAGCCGAGGAGTGTGTGGATTCAGGATGGAGGCTGAAGAGAGAGAGAATAGAGAGAGAGGGGACTGAGAGAGAAGGAGCCGAGGAGGAGAGAGAGACAGGACAGACAGACTCACTGCGGACACACAGACAGAGACACGGAACACGACACACAGACACGAGTCAGTGACCAGAGGCAGAGAAGGAAATACAGGCAGAAACACAAACAAGTAGCTGCCAGAGACGAAACACAGGCACAACAGACACACAGACACCAAAGACAGACAGAGACAGACACACAGGACAGGACACGAGACAGACACAGTGAAGGGGATGAAAGAGGGTAAGTCGTGGGCAGAATGAAACAGAACTGATTAGATCTTCAACGTGTTTGCAACACATCTGTCGCTTTGGGCTGATCCAGTACCTCCCCTTTGAGGTTTGGAGCATTTCGCTGGGAAAGTTTGCATTGTTCTCTCCATTGTCATTTTTCGTCTGTTAATGGACAATGACAATGTAATGCCAGCATGCATGGATTCTTGACCTTGGTCTACCTCTTTCTAACAAGGCCAAGCTTTATGAACCACTGTCTGTCTGTCTGTCCTGTCTGTCGTCTCTCCCCCCCCTCTCTTCTCTCTTCTCTCCTCTCTCTCTCTCTCTCTCTGTGTCTCTGTCTTTTGTCTCCTGTCCTCTCCCCCTCTTTCTCTGGCTCTTTCTTTCTCTGTGGTCTCTTATATCTCTGTCTCCTCTCTCTGTTCCTGTTCTATCCGTCTCTATGTCTTTGTCCTCTGTCTCTCTCTCCTCTCTCTCTCTCTCTCTCTCTCTCTCATTTCAGCTACTCAGATTCATATCAGTTTGGGTTATGTGACATGAGGCTCCACCGTGTTTTCCCCAGTAAATGGTAAATGTTTAGGGGATGTGGTTTATATATCTTTTAGTTTTTCATACCACCAGAACCTAGCATCTTTTTGTCTTCTCTTCGTCTCATATAATTTTCCCTTTCTCATTTCACGTATTTCTATCTATCCCTAATTTCTTCTCTGCCCTTTTTTACGTCCTCTTTCCCATTTTTATATCTATAAACAATTTTATTCACAAAACTGAAAAGAACAAACAAACACACACACGCACACACACATAGCACACTCTCTCTCTGTCTCTCAAACACACACACACACACCACATCACACACACACACACACACCAACACACACACACACAACACACACCACCACACACTACACACACACAACAACACACACACACCACACACGCGCGCGCCTTTAAACTCTGTAAGGAATGGGCAGGAGGGGCGACGTGTGGAAAAAATATGTTATTAGTTCAGGCGCCCATTTTCATGCATTCTGCTACTGTAAGCGCTTTTCGATGGTTTTTCCCTCCTTCATTACCAGATTCTTGTTCTAATTCATTTTTTATCATCGTTGGTCATGATCCGATAATGATCGTCGAACATGAGCATGATCATGATGACCATCATCACGCTATCATCAACTTCAACATCATTGTCATTCATCTTCGGTCGCTATCGTCGTCGTCATCGTTGTCATCATCATCATCATCATCATCATCATCATCATCATCATCATCATCATCATCATCGTCGTCGTCGTCGTCGTCGTCGTCATCATGATCATGATCATGATCATGATCATGATCATCGTCATCATCATCATCATCATCATCATCATCATCATCATCAATCATCATCATCATTAACAACAAACAGCAACAACAACAACAACACAACAACAACAACAAACAACAACATCAATAACGATGACATTATTGAATTTTGTGATACATATAACTCTGAGGGAAAAATACTCATACTAAGTAGCGATTGCTGGTTTTTGTTTGTTTGGTTTTTAATTTGTTGATATTTTAATGTCTATATTGATATTGTGTGCCAGTGTGTGTGTGAGTGTGTGTGGTGTGTGTGTGTGTGTGTGTGTGTGTGTGTGTGTGTGTGTGTGTGTGTGTGGTGTGTGTGTGTGTGTGTGTGTGATGAGCTCGAGCGCGTGCGCGGGTGCGTTTTGTGTGTGTGTGTGGTGTGTGTGTGTGTGTGTGTGTGTGTGTGTGTGTGTGTGTGTGTGTGTGTGTGTTTAAATTAGAGTGCAAATAT
>CM031599.1:69470945-69478445 GCA_018398815.1 Conus ventricosus | reverse complement strand
TCGTGTTTCCTACAGATCGTCTGGGTTTATAAATTTGCTAGTGTTTAGTGTACTTGTACATTCATTCTGTTGGGTACAACAAGAAAAAGAGAATAAATCAAAAGAAATAAAGATATAGACAGAGAAAAAGAAAGAAAGAAGAAAGAAAGAAAGAAGAAAGAAAGAAAGAGAGAAAGAAAGAAAGAAAGAAAGAAAAGAATAAAGGAAATAAATTGAAGAAGGAAAGCAGGAAGGAAGGAAGGAAGGAAGGAGGAAGGAAGGAAGGAAGGAAGGAAGGAAGGCAGTAGAAGACAGAAAGAAAGGGAGAATTCATAGCTAGTAGAAGCTACTGAAATAAAGAAATAAAAGCATAGCTGTGTAGCAAATAAGAAACATTTAACTGTGCCCATGTCGAATACATGTACAAGTTTTGACAAGTGCTGATCATTATTTATTCATTTGCTTATTCATTTATCTATTTATTGATTTATTGTGTTTAAATTTATCTATATTTTTTGTCTCCAGATAGAGCATGCTCTTACTGTATTCATATGAAAAATCAGACTCTTTGATGAATTAACTGATGAAATCAGCGCATTTCTAGAACGTTTCCTATATTTGCCGTTCATCAACTGTAGGTTGCATGCAACATTCATACAATAACGTTAATGTTTCATAATCTTTTATCATCATTGTCCAGCTCTCAATATGTATGCATAGAGTAAAACAAAACAATGCTGCATGACAATAGCCACATATCACACAGTATGATACCAGCATGTACAGACCTTCTTTCTGGGTAAATATGTTCCTTTTCCTTAATAGAGATTTGCTACCTATCTGCGTATATTATCTCCGAAAACAGGTGGGTGAACTCGACACACACAACACACACAACACACACACACACACACACACACACATACACACACACAACAACACACACACACACACACACCACACACACACACATGCGCGCACATAAAAATGCGTGAATACGCGTACAGAGAGAGAGAGAGAAAGAGAGAGAGAGAGAGAGAGAGAGAGGAGAGAGAGAGAGAGAGAGAGAGAGAGGAGAGAGAGAGAGACAGAGAGAGAGAGAGAGACAGAGAGAGAGACGGAGAGAGAGAGACAGAGAGAGAGAGAGACAGAGAGAGAGACAGACAGACAGACAGACAGACAGACAGACAGAGACAGAGAGAGATGCAGTGAGAAAGAGATAGAAATAAAGACAGCGACAGACACACAGAAAGACAGACAGACAGACAGAAAAAATAGAGAAAGACAGAGAGCGATAGAGAGAGAATAAATTAGACAGACAGACAAAGAGACACACAGACAGACAGACAAACATGGGGCGTAGCAAAAACAAAAAAAACAAAAAGAAGAAAAAAAGTCAGTAATGGTCTCAGACTTCACGACGTTATTGCTTCACATTGTCATTCCTGCCACCCTTCTCCACACATCCTCCACCCCCACCCCCCACGCACCTTTTACTCCATCTCTACAACCATCCCCGCTACTCACCTTTCTTTCAGAAATCCTTGGAGGAGCGATGGGCAATGAACAGTCTTCACCTCCTTGCTTTCCACCAAATCCTGGTAGAGCTACAGGCAACCCAAGGATCGCTAGGGGAATCTGAAACAGAATAAAGTTTATGATCACAAAACGGCGTTACAGAGAGAGAGAGAGAGAGAGAGAGAGAGAGAGAGAGAGAGAGAGGAGAGGAGAGAGAGAGGAGAAGGAGAATAGATAAAAAAAGGAATAAATGAATAAAATCAAAGAAAAGAAAGAGCAGGAAGAAACGAAATAAGATCACGAACAGATAAGAAACAAAAACAAAACACGCCTGCTCCAAGCATTTTGTTTTCTCAGTCCAAATGCACCGGTATTTGCTTGTTTGTTTGTTGTTTTTGTGTTTTTAATCCACGTGTCACATTTATCTGACAGTCAAAGCGAAACAATCCTTCAAGCAAAACTCTAGGGGTGATCTCTGAACCTCTCAATCTTCAGCTCCAAACTGTTCCACCCACCCCACCTCCACCCCCACCTTTTCCTATCTCCTCCTTCTGCTCACCATTATTAGCGCTCCTCAATGAGTTATATTCTTTTATAGAAATAGTTAGAATTTCTAGTGCGCGCGCGCGCGCGCGCGCGCGCGCGCACGCGCGGTGTGTGTGTGTGTGTGTGTGTGTGTGTGTGTGTGTGTGTGTGTGTGTGTGTGTGTGTGTGTGAACAAACCACACAAATGAAACCCACTGTTAACGTATCCCTGTGTATGTAGAGAAAAAACAAACAAACAATCAAAACCACACACACAAATACTCACACACACACGCACGAGCTCGCGCGCACGGACACGCACTCACACACACGTACGCACACACACACACACACACACACGCACACACACACACACACACACACACACACCACACACACACACACACAACACACAACACACACACACACACACACACCTATTGCAAAGAAAGCCCTCAGGAAAATGTAACAAAACATGATTGACGACCACGTAAAAGGCTGTAGAACTTTGAGGATTTGGGACATCTTGCTGCTTCATGTCGACAAATGAGTGTTTGTCTTTACTATCCCCTCCCTGCCGCGACCCTGCACCCAAAACATATTTTCTCCCTTGCAGATGGAATCTCTTTATCACGCTCTCTGTCCGGCTCTGAAATGTTTGTCAGCTTCTGTCGGTATGCCATAAATCACGAGATAAACGTGAAAAATAAACAATATACAAATAAGGGAGAAAGTCGTTAAGGAGAAAGCCAGCTATGAACAGATGATCGATCAGCTCTTTATGCCCTTTTTTTTTTTTTTTTTACTGAAGGGGAAGCAATGAGTGGTATGGACTGAAACAGCAAATTTCTATTTATTCGTTGTAATACAGCCAGAGAAAAAAACATGAAACGTCAACGCCTTTATAGCTAGACAGGTGAAATACTATATGAAAATATCAAACTTCCATCTTTAGTTATGAATATGTCTGTACACAGATCCTTTCTAAACAAATCAAGGGCTCTGTTCTGGTGTATATTCATCTTTCCGCAAAAGCTTTGTTTTTGTTTTTTTTAATTTTGTTTGTTTAATTAAGTTTCCATCCTTCACAAGAATTTTCACGATGGTTCCAAATCTGAGGAGCGGGTTGACTCTGCAGTGTATTGTGCAACATGTCCTCCTCAGAAATGTTCTAAACACGTTCCCACTGACAGCTTAATCTACACCGCTGAGTTGATAACCTTGGTCCTGGCTCTTAGAATGGTTGCTATATCAAAACATAAAGATTTTCTCATGTTGTCGGACTCCCTTTCTGCACTGGAGGCCATTGCTGGCCGTAAACTCAACCAATCTCAACTGCTGAAGTTATTCGAACTGTACACCTCTCTGAAATCGGATGGATGTAACGTAGTTTTTGCCTGGGTTCCCAGCCATGTGGGCATTCGAGGCGACGAAATGGTTGCTGAACTTGCCAAGAGTGCCACAAAGAAAAAGTTGAGCAGATTCTCTATCCCTCACACTGATCTGAAACCCCAATCCCAGGCTTATGTCAAAGACCTCTGGCAAGAGGAATGGGACTCGTGGATGGATAACAAACTATTTTAAATCCACCCAAACCTGAAAGAGTTTCTACCATGTTCCCGAGGCGGCCGTAAAGAAGAACGTTTTGTGCCATCTGCCTACAGGCCACTCGTTTTACACCCATTCTTATCTTTTAAAAGGTGAAGAATATCCGTGGCGTATCCCATGTCATGTACCACTGACAATGAAACATCCTTTTAGAGTGTTGGGACTTGCACGATGTTAGACATAAAACTTCACAGCAGACTCCATGAAAATGTTGTTCAGAGATGTCCCACCTGATGTGGTCTTTCAGATTCTGAGGGAGATTAACATTTCTCATCTGCCCTATGATTTTACGGAGGAAATGTTTTTCACGAAACTCCCGGTGTGTTTTTGGACGGTATGTTTCTAAAGAGGTGTGCGAATAAAGGTTTTGTTTGTTTCTCTCTTTTTTTCTTCCTTTTTTTTCTTCTTTTTGTTGTTGTTGAAACTTTGTGAATTAACTTCAACGCGGTGACAGCCCCGATATGGCCCTTTTCGCACGGTTGGCCACAAGCAACATTACCATTACCATTACCGTTTGTTGAATTTACTTCATTTTTCACAACAATTGCAATGGGTGACTAACTCAATCCTTTTTTCATAGGCTGCAATAAGTCTGATATCGTCCATAGTCTGTATGTTAATCATTTGATATTTGACAAACAGGACGATTTTGGTCTGTGATTTAATCTGATCTAGTGAAGTTGTGGGCTGAATTTCTTGTTATAGCGTGTCTGCGCGTGACTATACCATACAGCTTCAACACACACACACACACACACACACACACACACACACACACACACACACACACACAACACACACAACATTAGACCGAACATTCCTCCTCTCCTTCCCCTCAGCGCCCCCCCCCCCTCCTCCTCCCCCTCCCCATTCGTCCTCCTATGACACAGCAACACATGAACGCGCGCAAGTAGAATAAGAGGTGGAAGTGGTTAAGTAGCAGATGTTTAAAACACACACACACACACACACACACACACACACACACACACACACACACAACACAGAATCGAGGAGAGAATATAAGTATTGTCCCCCCCAAAAAAAAAACCAAAAAAAAAACCACGAAATTTATTTAAACGAATTTAGAAAAAATCCTATTGCGGATCGAAAGAACTCATCCAGACATTTCCCCTGTTCCTTAAACATTGAATACTAGGACATATTTCGAACTTTCCGTAGGTGTCTTATCAAAGAATGCAAAAGCGCAATGGAATAAGTCAGGTTTATTAAGTGTACTGATAGCTATCAACTTTTATTGAATGATGTACACAACCAGATTTCAACCCGGATAAATGTGGGTGTGGGAGGTGAAGGAGGGGGGGGGGGGGGGGGGGGGGGGGGGGCAAAAAAAGAAAAAAGAAAAAAAAGTTAATAAACCAACCAAAAAAATTTTTTTAACCCTTCATACTGCTGGAAGGAGGTAGGGGTAAAGGAGAAGGTTTAGACAGTCACTGCAAACTGACCTTTACACCTCTAAAAAAATATCAACGTGTAGCTAAAAGAATGAAAACTGAGTTAGGTACAACACATTTCTTACCTTTGTAATAAACCTGTAAATCTATCAAAAGACACGACAATGGATTCAGGTGAGGAGCGAGAAATAAGCATAATTGTGTACACGGACTGGAAGAACGTATTCATCCTTTAGGAATGCAAATATGGGTATTCCTCAGGGATCCGTTATTGCTCCCATGTTGTTCACAATCCTGACCCATGATCTCCCCAAATCAATGTCAAAAGCAACGCATGCAGTTCAATACGCAGATGATATCGCTGTTCGGAATAAATGTGCATTAAGGAAGCATTCCTATTCAAAGAACAATAAACTTTGTACAGAGGTTGTACCAAAAGGATTAGATAAATTCTCTCTTCTCTCTCTCTCTCTCTCTCTCTCTCTCTCTCTCTCTCTCTCTCTCTCTCTCTCTCTCTCTCTCTCTCTCTCTCTCTCCCTCTCTCTCTCTCCTCCGCCTCCTCCTCCTCCTCCTCCTCCTCCTCCTCCTCCTCCTCCTCTCTCCTCCTCCTCTTCTCCTTAGTCTTCTTTTTCATCTTCTTCTTCTTCTTCTTCTTCTTCTTCTTCTTTTCTTCTGTCTCTCCTTGTGTCAGAGACTCCGTCTCTTTATTCTGTGTCTCCAAGTCCCCACCTCTCTCTCTTTTTGAGTCGCTTTCCATCCCTCCCTCTCTCCCACACTCTCTTCCTCTAGTTATATTGTGCATTCTCTTATTCTAAATTGCCATGTATTCATTGTTGTTTATGAGTTTATATGCAGTTCGATGCAATGATTTCTACCATGTATTTATTGTTTGAGGGCTGGATGGAAAAAAGCCACTGACTGGTGCTTATTCTTTTCCCTCATTAAACAACATTTCGTTCGTTCGTTCGTTCTCTCTCTCTCTCTCTCTCTCTCTCTCTCTCTCTCTCTCTCTCTCTCTCTCTCTCTCTCTCTCTCTCTCTCTCTCTTATATATATATATATGAAGAAGAACGGATTAGAATTATCTGGAGAAAAAACAACAACATGTCTTATGTTGTTAACAATGGTTAGAACACAAAGATGCTACCATCGCTTTTGCTAGATGGTCAGATTCTAGAATATAAACAAAAAAGTCAAATTCTGGGGATATTTTTTACTCCTAAGCTGAACTGGAAAACACATACTGACAATTTCATTGATAAAACAAGAAAGGTTGAAATGTTCTTACAATTATATGTTGTCTACCATGGGGTCAGGAATGTCATGTCGTTTTACATCTATACATCTCTTTAGTCCCATCGAAATTGACATATGGGCAGGAAGTGTATTTCTCTGCACCTAATTCTCTTTTAAAGAGATTGCAAAGCTTGGATAGTAACGCCATGAAATTAGCCCTGGTAGTCCCAGTTCATACAAATACTTATAGATGTTATAAAGAAACAAATATATCACCACTAAATGAGAAGCGAATATTGGATGCATCCAAATATATTGTCAGAAGTCTTCCTGTTGTAAATTCAGTTACTGAAGAAATACAGATGGATTCCAGTAAAAGTTTTGCTAAGAGACCTAGAAACATTATATTCAACCAATAAGAAACTACACACCTGACTTTATGTCACATTGTAATATTGATATTACTGCAAGACCAGAACTTCCTGCAGTGCCTCCAATGCCTCCATGGACACACCTAAATGCTTCTTTTTACTATGTTAAAGAAAAGTGAAAATGTTAGTATTTCAACAACTGAAGTTCGTACATATTTAGAAACCAGCTATCCAAATCATTTAAAAGTGTTTACACATGGGTCAGTAATGGAATTCTCTGACAGTGGTTCTGGCTTTATAATACCAACCGTAATTGTCAGAAAATCATATTATATAGGAAAGGGTTTTTTCAATCTATACCTCATAATTATACGCAATACTGTAGGCTTTGACTTACATATACGACCACCAATTGCTGTCTATAAAAATGTTACTTTGTGTTGATTCCAAATCTGTTTAACAGACACTACTGCACTGGGACTGCAAAACTAGAAAAAAGATTTGCTTTTTAAATAAAACATTTACTGCATTTTTTTTATAACTCCAGGCATAAGAATTGATTTTTGTTGGGTCCTATCTCACTGTGGTATAAAGTGGAATGAAATAACAGACATTCTTGCAAAAGAAGGAGTAAATAGAAACGCTGAAAATGTGTTTAAAGAATCCCTTTCATTTGTCCTGTTGTGAATTAATCCAAATTATGGAAAAGTATATACATAAGCAGAATTTTAGTAAAACCAAATGGCTACTTTACCATAGTGCCCAAGGCACATTGTAAGGTTAATTCATAAATTCAGGCTAAATACTCGGAACACTAAATATTCTCATGGTATTACCTGCGTCTGTGCA
>CM031599.1:69458445-69463445 GCA_018398815.1 Conus ventricosus | reverse complement strand
ACCAGTCAGACAAACGGGATTATGATCGCTACTTTCCACATGGTGGGAGAGCATACTTCAATGATGGACTGTTTTGTGTTTGTATAAATGTGATCTATTAAGGTATTTGACTGCTCAGTTATGCGGGTTGGTATGTCATAAGTTGTTCAAGACCCTGTAAGGTTTTAGTTTTGATGCCACTTGGGTGTGTGTGTGTGTGTTGTGTGTGTGTGTGTGGGTGTGTGTGTGGCCATTGTTTGTTTTGTAACCCTTTCACCAGCAACTCACTGAGTCAGTAAAACAGCCTGTGTTTGCATGGAAACAATTCTTTGCCTTTTTTCATCCATCCTACCAGTTCATCCGTTGTCGCGTCCTTGCTAGTCCATTCCTCAACAGTATGGACCTCGGTTCCCCCTGGGTTCGGCATGTGATGCGTCCATGTGATTGGAAGAAAAAAGAAGAAAAAAACTGAAGCAGAATAGGGGGGGGGGGGGGGGGGGGGGGGGGGGGGGGGGGAGGGCAATAGTCCTTCACAGTTTCATACCCCTGGAATCGTGCTTTTGGGGTGTCCTTAAGTAGGCCGAAAATAGTACAGTTCAAACTCACACACCCAAGCTCCCCGCGACAACGTGCGAACATTCTTCTTCTTTTTTTGAATGGCTCTCTTTCGCTACATTCATGACTGGGAAAAGGGGGGAATGGATGGGGGGGGGGGGGGAGGGGGAGGGAGATGAGGAGATTTAGGAAGAGGGAGGAATTGAGGGGGAAAAACGAGGGAGTGAGGGAAAGGGGGGGGGGGGGGGGTGAGGGAAGAAAGATAAGATGGTGAACGCGTTCCAACCACCCCTTTTAACTCTCGCACCACTGCCACCCCCCACCCCCCCTGCCCAAATTTTACACCCCTTCCCAACCCATCGCCTTACCCATCGCCCACTAATAAACGGAAATCAGTGTCCCCTAAGGCTGTCTTTCCCATGCATGGGGTTGTCATAAAATATTGGGCGCAGCATAGGACCATAGAACCAATGATCTTTCACGAATGTTACTCTCCCTGGGCACATGATTGTTGTCCCTGGAGTAAAGCTGAATACAACACCACACATGTATGCATCTCCGTGAGGCTGTGCCAAGAGTAAACAGTTAGCTTTCTGTTTAATGTTGGTGTATGGATGCGCATCAGCAATAAACAATAACAATCAAATAAATAAACCAACCAACTAACAAACAAAGAAACAGAAAGAAGGTGAGGCAGAATGGAGGGTTCAAGCGAGGGGGAGAGGGAAAGGGACGGGGCTAAAACGGAGTGCAGATGGACGTAAGAATGTAAATTTCAGTCAGAATCTTGTAACGTGCCCTTTATATATTAATCATTTTAACAAAGTTAGTTCAAAAACACAATGAACCAGAGTAGCATGGCAAGCTTTCATTAGCCTGTTCCCCTTCTCCTGCCCTTAGTACTGTTGTGGTCTTTTGCAACCCCTGCCCCCTGCCAGAAACTTAACCACTATTCCCACTGGATTTGACTCCATACTTAAATCATGAGTGATCAGAAAGCAACAGAAGCAGAATGGAGCGTTTTTTTTTTCTCCTCGTTCTGAATGTTTTGTTATTTCTTTCATGTACAGGATGTGCTCAATATATCTGGGGTAAGCCAACATTGGCACATTAACAACACTTGGCATCCATGATGTCTGCAAAGCCCTCCCTTTTTTAACCCCTTAAAGCTGCAAGTTTTGTCTTTGACAAAAATAGTGAAACTATGTTGGATTTAGTTTTAGTCTGATGGTTATCACCTGTTTTTTTGGCGCACGCGCGCGCACACCCCACACACACACCACACACACAACACACACAACACACACCACACACACACCACACACAACACACACAAAACACAAACACCACACACCCTACACACACACACACACACACACACACATTCATCTTTCATCTTTCATCAAGGGCGTCACTGCGTGCGGACTAGTTCATATACGCTACACACATCCGCTAAGTTTTGGACCACACTGCGTGTGATTTGAAGCTGATGGAAAAAATGAATTAACAACAAACATGAGGCAATTGAAGAAGAGGGTCTCGTGGCTACGGGCTCAGGGGATGTCTGACCTACGCATTAGCCCAACGCGTTGGTTTAGACTTGGTGCCTACCTACCTTTTCGTGTGTGTGTGTGTGGTGTGTGTGTGTGTGTGTGTGTGTGTGTGTGTGTTTTGGGGTGTGTGTGTGTGTGTGTGTGTGTGTGTGTGTGGGTGTGTGTGTGTAGTGGATGTACACGCGTGTGTTATGTTTTGTGGGCATGGGCCATGTGTGGCGTGGGCAATGTTGAAAACATCGTTTTTGTATTTCAATTGGTTTCTTTGGGTGTCTGAAGCCATGTTTTTCATATCGAAGTAAATCAGTGACATTCTAAAAAATACAGCAATCCAAAATTGATGGCAAAGGAGAGAGTGGCACAATTCGTTTCTGCCCCGCTTTGGCAACGTGAAACAAAAAGTAGCTATCTTTAAACGTAAATGGTGCTTTGGCTTATTTTGTTTTATCATCGGTTTCGGTTTTGAGTATTCGATATTTACTAACTAAACTGCTCAAAACACAGTTTGATCGCTGAATGGAAAGAGTATTAACGTACTGATATTCAAATGCATGGTGGGGAGCCCTGTGAATACGAACGAAACGTTCTTTTAATTGTGACGCGGCTACTGCAGTTCGTATTGTGATATATAAAGTTTCATGTAGTTCAGAGCTATATCATATACCCCACTGAATCTTGCATGCGAAGAGGTCTTGGTGTCAAATGCAGCGACAAATCTAGCAGACAAATGATTCATTTATACGACATTCACCTCAGTGTTTTTTATGGGTAAGGCAAAGTCAAAAGCGCAGGGTATATATGAGAAAAAAAGACGTTGTACTATCATCCTTTCGGTAGATTTTGCAATCGGTTTGATCATACACATTTATCAAAGTATTTTGAAATGGTGGACTTCAACAGTGAAGGAGCTGTATCGTAAAACTGCCAGTGAATGTTTACACACACAATACTTGAGTGAAGGTGTGTTTCGTGTATGAGCAGGAGATTGGGGGGCGGGGGGAGGAGGGAAGGGAAGAGGGGGGGGGGGGGGGGAAGAATTGCACCACTGGTATTGGATCAGGAGGCAGGTGGTAAGCATTGATTTTCAAATCTCTGTCTTTGGGGACGTCTGGAAGTGCAGGCTGCAATACTGCATTTTCATCCCATATGATCGATACTGAAGAAACTGGGCTAAGTCTTTTCATCCTCACAGCAGGTCGTCAATATCTATTTTGTGCCGTCATCCTCTGGAAAGGCAATATGAGGAGAGACCGGGGGATGAAAGCACTGGGGGAGGCGGTCAGCACAACGGTGCGTGGGTCTCGTCTGGATACAGTAAGGAAATCAGAAGAAGGCAAAAAACTGACAGGGAGACCGAATGAGAGTGGGTGCGTTTGTTTTTTGTTGGGAAGGGTGGATGGAAGAGAGTGGGGAAAAGGTTCTGGGGAAAGAGGTGATGGGAGATAGAAGATGGATTGCAGTTATCGCCCTCGATACTCGTTGTTAACGCTGGCAGTGTGTGGGTTAAGACAGTGCTGACCTTCTCATTCACGGGTCCTGACATTTTTTTGGAAACAGCTCTTCATCTTTGTCAAACCAGTATGTGCGTGCGTGCGTGCGTGCGTGCGTGCGTGAGACAGAGTGGGTAGTGTGGGTGTGTATGAGTATGTGCGTTTCTTTAATCATTCTCTCTCTCTCTCTCTCTCTCTCTCTCTCTCTCTCTTCTCTCCTCTCTCCTCTCTCTCTCTCTCTCTCTCTCTCTCCTCTCTCTCGTGTTTTTCCTCAGTTTTAGCCTTTTAGTTTTTGTCTGCTGTCCGTCCGTCTCTCTCTCTGCGTTGCCTGTCTACCTTTGCCACCCTGTCTTTTGTTCTTTGCCCCGTCCTCTCTCTCTGTGTCTCTCCCCTCCCCCTCCTCTCTCTCTCTCTCTCTCTCTCCTCTCTCTCTCTCTCTCTCTCTCTCTCCCTCTCTCTCTCTCTTCTCTCTGTGTTTTTCCTCAGTTTTAGCTCTATGAGGAAGCAAAAAGCAAACTTATTTTAATTAAAGTGTTCCTCCTTTTAATTCTCTTTTTCCGCTGTCTGCTGTCCGTCCGTCTCTTCTCTGCGTCTGCCTGTCTATCTTTGCCACCCTGTCTTTTGTTCTTTGTTCAACAAACATATACTACGGTATTTGCACACCAGCCTTTTCTGGGATAGCATTCTTCGTAAAACGAAAAGGCAGAGGAGTCAAATTACCACTTTCCGCGGTCATGAGGAGAAACAATCAGGTTTCGAAATATCGGTTATCTGACCAGGAGTTAGTGTTAGTGAGTTTCCTCCCTATTGGAGACTGTCTCCCCATTGGAGACTATAAGCTTGCTGAAGGCTCATTTTGAGAAGCATTTATTTTATTTTTCCCCATCCACCCACTTGAACACATAATGTTAGTTAGGCGGGAATTATCTACCACTGTAGATTATGAATGCTTATTCTCCCTATTTCTTCAATCTAAGACATAAGAGCAAGCTTTGTTTATAATTGAATATTTCTTGCAGTTATGGAAACACCAAGCTGCTCTGTATGTTGCTGGAATGGTGCTCAGTACTTATCCTTGGATTTATAGTTTTTGTTAATTTAGTCCCTTGCGGATTCATTCCAAGAAACTGGCCCTCAGCACTTGTGTCTTAAGAGGTTATCTTTTTATATTTTCTACTTTTCACAAGAAATTGTAGCTTGTTTTGTTCTTTCATGATTTTCTTTTGCTTCTTAGGTGGCACATTTGGTTGGGTTTTTGAAAACTCAACAAACATACTACGGTATTGCACACCAGCCTTTTCTGGGTTAGCATTCTTCGTAAAACCGAAAAGGCAGAGGAGTAAAATTACCACTTTCCGCGGTCATGAGGAGAAACAATCAGTTTCGAAATATCGGTATTGACCAGGAGTTAAGTGTTAGTGAG
>CM031599.1:69443445-69455945 GCA_018398815.1 Conus ventricosus | reverse complement strand
CTGATGCCCTGGCTTATCAGCAAATCGCCGGTGCACCAGTGGAGACACAGACCCAAGCGAGCTTGTTCACCTGGCATATTGCTGACAGTCCATAAATTAGTTGAATATCACCTGCCCATCCTCTTCCTCGGCTATTTCATCAACAAGGTACGAAAGCACTTCTTGATAGTGTGACAATCTGCTAATTTGGAGTGTATTTGCAGACACTTAAAACATAAGAGACAGACAGAAATGACGTCATTTATAGTGTGCACATGTGAAGATCTGTGCAACAAATTGGCATCAAAACATCAACTGCAGTGGCGATGTGATTAGTCTCACGGACTCCTGATTGGGAAGTCCTGAGTTTGATTCCCATGAAAACCATTTAATTGTGATTTTTTTTTCTGAGCTGACTCACTTCTATCCAAAGCTGAGCTTGCCACAGGCCCAACTGAAAAGACGGGGGTCACACAGTCGAATTTCATCCACTTAAAGGATGCATCTCTAAGTGTGTTGCTCGCATTTCCTGACCAATACTGCAACTGCCCGTATCTCTTGGCCCTACTGGATGCTGGGACATATCATGACCAATACTGCAACTGCCCGTATCTCTTGGCCCTAATGGATGCTGGGACATATCATGAAAGTAAGCGTAAAGTACAGCTCTCCCATGCAGTCTCAGATCTGGATGGAAATCTGTAGCATCATCTTCATCATCCTCATTCTCATCAATCAGCATAAAAAGTGTCAAATTCTGTGGCGCTTCATGCTGCTCTCATGGAGATCCCAGTTCCAATTACCTCTCCACGTTTATGCCTCTGCTTTCGCCGTGTTGGGGTCACCGGTGTTGGCAAAATCTCATGAACTGTTTTTGGACTGACGTGGTGACGCCCTCCAGAGGGACAGCTCACTACGTTGAAACCACGAGTAAAGCACTTACCGACGTCAATGGACAGCTTAACAGGCGGTGTCCAGCATATGTTGGATCAGAACAGGCACGTATGAATGTCACAGAAGCGACTCAGCAAATTGCAGTGTCCCCTCCTGTGGGTTGTTTGATGACGGCACTAACATTGACCGCTCCCCATGGATCGCCAGTGTCAGAACTCTGGTAGTACACACCAGGCTGTAGGTAAGCGACTGGAATGAGTGGCATGGGTGCAGTACCACTGAGGTGGTATGGAATATGAGATGGAAAAAATATGCGGAGGTGTGCACAATTACAGAGATCTTTAGTACCCACTTGAGATCAAACTGAACGTTTTGAGCATAGTCAGCATATGGTGCTAGGGCTTCAAATACTGGGCTACAGCAGATGACATATGCGCTAACACAACTACTTTGGCAGAAAACGGCCCCGAAACCGTATGTATAGTGTCTGCTTGAAAATATCAGCGTTGTGCTGTAAAATACTATGTGCATGAAAGTCTGCTACTACTCTTACCTCTCCCTCTAGCCCAGTATTTTTTTTGCTTCAGGTATCTTTTCAGCTCGCTTGTGCCAAGCTGCCTCACATTTGTTGTCTGAGTTGGTTACAGGAATGGGAAGGGTGATGATAGGTGGGGAGAAGGTAACTGGAATAGCTTGAGGGATTCTCTCTCTCTCTCCTCTCTCTCTCTCTCTCTCTCTCTCTCTCTCTCTCTCTTTCTCTCTCTCTCTCTCTCTCTCTCTCTCTCTCTCTCTCTCTCTCTCTCTCTTCTCTCTCTCTCTCTCTCTCTCTCTCTCTCTCTCTCTCTCGGCAGTCCAACATTGAATCTGTCGTCAACAAGCTGTCTCGCAGTCCCATCACACTTAGACAACTGAAGCCTTACATAGATACAAACGCTCGAAAAATGTTTTTCCATGCTCACTGTCTCTCTCACATCAACTACGCATTTGTAGTCTGGGACTGCGCAACAAAAATTCGCCATAGAAAGCTAGATTCAATGTACAGAAGATCTGCGAAGCTAATACTGCCAGATTCCTCCTTATCGACCCCGAAAAGCAGGCTAAATTAAATATACTGCCACTGCAAACACAACTAGATTTCAACAAAGCTGTACTTATGTATGAAGTACACAATTATCTGGCTCCACAATACCTCAGAGATTTACTTACTACGGCCTCATGTCGATATGGGTCTAACAATTATATTCTGCCACGTGCTGGATCGACATGTTCGAAACTAGTTTTGCATTTTCAGGTTCATCCATTTAGGACTCTCTTCCCCCAAACCTAATAGCATGCCGTTCACTACACACCTTCAAAAAAAGACCTTCGAAAAAAAAAATTCACAGGCTCTTTGACGTAAATTACACTGTCTCATAGAAGTGTTTTGCAGCAGTCACTTATATCATCCGCAAGTATAGATGTGTAAGTTGTGTCCGTACTAGTTATGTTAACAAATGATACCACTAACAGTGAGGGAAATTGCTTCTCTTAGAATACTGTAGTTTGTTTCATGTCAATGCCATCACCATCATCATCCTCGTCTGGTCGCGAACTCCACCAAAAATCACAAACACACAGCAAACATTGGCACGTTGTACTGTTTATCTAACCATCTTTTAGATCTTCCATTCCCAATCGCTGCGACACACTACACCCCCCCCCCCCAACCATCCTCCCTTGTCTCACGCCCCTTCCCCACTCCCATGTTGTTGATGTTGCTGTTTGCATCTTATGATTGCGTATTATATGCATGCTTTTGTCAAGCCTTTGCATACAAATGTGTGTGTGTGTGTGTGTGTGTGTGTGTGTGTGTGTGTGTGTGTGTGTGTGTGTGTGTGTGTGTGTGTGTGTGTGTGTGTGTGTGTGTGTGCGTGCGTTGTGTGTGTGTGTGTGTGTGTGTGTGTGTGTGTGTGTGTGTGTGTGTGTGTGTGTGTGTGTGTGTGTGGTGTGTGTGTGTGTGTGAATCATGTACTCTATAATCTCGTGTGCCTGTTTTGTTTTTCTTGTCTTTTTTCCGTCCTTTCTCATTTTCTTTCTCTTTTTTTGTTCTACTTCTTTTCATTTTATTGTCTTTAAATCTGGATGCATAATTTAGCTCCGCAGGGACAGATCAGAAAAATAGGCTCTGCCTAAAATCTCAATCCTTGATCAAATAACAGTTTTCTGAGTTTTGATCTCTCTCTCTCTCTCTCTCTCTCTCTCTCTCTCTCTCTCTCTCTCTCTCTCTCTCTCTGTCTCTCTGTCTTCTGTCTGTCTGTCTGTCTGTCTGTCTCTCTGTCTGTCTGTCTCTGTCTGTCTCTCTCTGTCTCTGTCTGTCTGTCTGTCTGTCTCTTTTTTCCTCTCTCTCTTCTCTCTCTCTCTCTCTCTCTCTCTCTCTCTCTCTCTCTCTCTCTCTCTTCTCTCTCTCTCTCTCTCTCTTCAAGCAGGGAGAGTAAGGGCGAAACGGGGAGACTTTGGACCAGACATGGTCAAGTTGAAATGCTACTGACAATACATACCACGAATATGGTATGCACGTAAAAAGGACAAAAATCGGATTTCAAGGCATTCCATCCTATGAATCGAACTTATAAATATATATTTACAGTTCATAAGGTGTGTCCTTGTATTAGCGTTAGCAAGCTTCTGTTTATTTTCAGACATCCATAAGCTTGGATAACTGATTCAGTAACACATGCTTTTCATCGTAAGATAGATCAGATCTGAGTGGGAGCCACACACTGCGGGTTACAATCAAGAACAGAGTAGCCGTTGGCAGAATGTGACTCTATGTATGATTTCGTTTATTCTGGATGCTTATATACAAGAGCTAAATCCTTGTAAACACACCACAATTCAGTATGCCACCTTGGAGTATTAACCGTTATAATTTGTATTTGAACTTGGCTTCTCAGTTCTTGCAATTTGCAGTCTGTCCGACTTTAGCACCGATGATTCTACGCACTGTTCAATCGAAGTGTGGTTGTCACTGATACCGAGTGTTTCAGATAAACAAAGCGGTGCTGAATATAAAAGAAACCCACCGCAGTTCTGAGCTATTGGCGGGGTTTACGTAATCTATATCAATGATATGTAATGAAATAAAGGACACCTGAAAAACAAAAAAACAAACAAACAACAAAAACAATGTACATTGGTTTATTTATGAACATGTACATTCTTTTTAATTGAATCACGTACAGACAATACACTATGATTTTGACATAGCTTGTGTATGATCGTTGGATCATATTGTCCAGTTTGGGGGTTGCATTCTACTTTATTTCCTAGGGGCAGTTTTACTGTAGGAGGGTGCACTATTTCATCCCCCCCCCCCCCCACACACACACACTGAAAGATATCGATAGCTATGACACGCTATCATTCATTGGAGAGGCAGTGGTAGAGGGGACGGGGCAAAGATGGAAAGGAGGAGGGGAGGAGCGGAGGCGGTCAGCACGTGGGAATGCGAGTCTCGTCCGGATGCAGTCAGGGAAGCAGAGGGAGGACGGGGGAAGGGGGGAGGGGGTAGGGGGGGGGGGGGCGTAAGGGAGAACGGGATGCTGGGGAAGAGAGGTGGAGAGCGACGGAAGATGGATTATATTTATCGCTCCCAATGCTCGATGTTAGCTCTGGCAATGGCCGGGCCAAGATAGATGTGACCTTCTCATTCACGGGTCCTGGCATTTTCTGGAAACAGCTCTTCGTCTTTGTCGAACCAGTCTGCTTGCTCGTTTCTCAGGCTGTGTGTGTGTGTGTGTGTGTGTGTGTTTTGTGTGTGTGTGTGTGTGTGTGTGTGTGTGTGTGTGTGTTTGTCTCTGTGCGTGCGTGCGTGCGTGCGTGTGTGCGTGTGTGTGCGCGCGCGCGCGCGTGTGAGTGTGTGTGGTGTGTGTGTGTGTGTGTTGTGTGTGTGTGTGTGTGTGTGTGTGTGTGTGTGTGTGTGTGAGTGTGTGTGCCTTTCATTTGCTTTCGTGACATCATTTATTATTCCCACCTGTCTCTCACCTGTAAGCCCTTCCCTCTTGCGCATGCATATTGCTTTTTGTTTGGTAATTTGGAATGCAAAATAAAGCAAATTCCATGGATACCGTCCTCCACCAGTCTTCGAAAACTCCATTTAAATGAAGTTGCTATCTGTGAAAGGAAAGCAGCAATGACAATAACAACCAAAAACCAAAACAAAACTCAAACCTTAGCAACGTTAAAAAAAAGAAAACAGCAAAGAACTAAAAAGAAAGCCTGAATGGTATGACGGTTAACACAAATAGAACACTTCTGAATTCCACTTGTCTAAATGTCAACATCGAAGTATGATTCTGCACAGCCCATGGACCCAAATTCCAATAAAAGGTTAAAGTCCCAAAGAGTAATGGTCGTCGTAAAGATGGTGAACTTTGAGAGTGTCACAGAGTCTGAGACATGACATTCTAGAAGATGGCGTTCGTCTCTCTCCATTCACCCCCTTCACCTTCTCTGTCCTCCATCATGTGCCCACGTACTGCTTGTTGCACAGCGGGGAGTGTCAAGGCCTAAGAATCGGATTTCACTGGTGGTTCGAAATCACGACCGTAGGCTCGAGAGGCAAATGCTATAACACTTTATCAATGGGTCCCTCTGAATTCCGATATATGTCTCTCTCTTTTCTCTCTCTCTCTCTCTCTCTCTCTCTCTTCTCTGTCTCGTCTCTGTCTCTTTTCTGTCTCTGTCTCTTCTCTCTCTCTCTCTCTCTGTGTCTCTGTCTCTCTCTGTCTCTGTCTCTGTCTCTCTCTCTCTCTCTCTCTCTCTCTCTCTCTCTCTCTCTCTCTCTCTATCTATCTATGGGGGTCGTGAACTGCGTTTCAGTTGAGCAGTCACGCATTGCATCGCTCTGTAGTTTTCTTCTTTTTTGGCGGATATCTACACAGTACCTTTCTCAACTTATACCAGTCCCTCCGTAAGGTACCATCCCTTCAGCAGCACTTGCTTTCAGAGCGAGTTGTGGTACGGTTCGTCCACATCTACATCGCTTTTATTTTGAAGCGAGCCAGGAAAAGACGGCCATGCGGATCGCCATGCTGACACCGCGTTCGAGGCTAGACGGTGTAGTGCTAGGCCTTGCTCCTCACGTTGATTTTCTGGGGCGGACTACTGCTACGCTGTGGGACGTGGAGCAGAACCCAGGACCCAGGACAGACAGTTTGAAGCAGGCCAGGTTTGGGCAGCTCAGGGACGCAGGGGCAGTGTGGACAAGACTCCCGCTTCACCGGGGGACACGAACGAACGACACCCCCCCTCCTCAAAAACCCCACCAATGCGGACATTATGGGTATGTTGACTTCAATGAACTGTGCATTTAGAGAATGGGCGATAAATTTACGGACTTGGAGAAGTGTCAAATGCCTAAGCGACCAGTTCGCAGCGTTACAAAGTGGTGTGAATGATCTGAGGGACGAGGTGGGAGACTTCAGGAAAGAAAATTCAAATCTTGCAAAACATAATTCTGACCTCATGTCAAGAATTAAACCCATTAGAACTAAAACTGATGACTTAGAAGGAAGATCAAAACGCAACAATTTAATCTTCTACGGCATTTCTAAAGGTCAGAATGAATCTGTGGAAGAGTGCGAAGGCAAAATCCATGACCTTTGACTGATCAACGTGGATTGACTCGGGAGGGTCGAATTTGATCGATTTCCCACAGGCTTTATCCCAAACCGGACCTCCTGAAATTTGCCCGATGTTCCTTTTATAAGGACAAGGTACGCATTCTGAAAGAAAAGCAAAAAATTGAAAGGTTGCGATATTTTTGTGGGAGAGGATTTTTCTTTTCGTGTGCGAACCAAAAGACGAAAGCCTTTCCCTCACTGAAAAAAGCAGGTCTGAAGGGAAAACGAGCAACGATGATCTTTGATCATCTTCTTATTGACGGAAAAAAGCATTTCCTGGATGACCACTGCAACCTAAAAGAGTCCAGAAAAGGGGGTGGCCGGCACTGGAAAAGAAATTCCGTACACTGGTGTAGCAAAAAAGGGAAAGGGCACAAAAAAGATGCACCGGTTGAAACGCCTGTCACTGGTGGCAGTGGCAGTGGTTGGCGGGGTTTTGTGGGTCACGGCAGTGAGTTCGTTCAATGTGTTGAAAGCACGTGCGATGAAGTATCGAGCTCGGATTGAAACAGATGTAAAAAACCTTTTTCTTTTCTATCCGGAATGTAAATGGTTTGTTTCTAAACTTAATGACTGATTTTCTGTCCTTTATTTATAAGTTTATTTTGTGTGTTTAACTGAAACATTTATGGAAGAGTGCCATGCTGATGCTTTTGTTGGTTATGAAATATTCTGTAAATCTGCGATTAATTTTTAAAAACAAGGGAGGAGATCGGGTGGGATAATTTGCTTGATAAAAAATGAGTATTTTCCCTTTGTTAAATTATTGACGTTAATCACACAAAACTTCTGTGTTTTTTTTGGGTTTGATAAAAAAACTGTTTGGTTTAGATAGGGATGTTTGTTTGTTTGTACTTATAAAACCCCTGAAGGTTCTCCGTTTTATGTCCATTTTGACATCAACAATGGCATTGATCTGCTAGAAGAATGTATCTTGATCTGTTTTCTCTAGAGATGTGTATTTATTTTAAATGGTGATTTAAATAGTAAAAACGTCAAACATTTCACAAGGTGTATCTCTGAACAATAATCTCGATCTGCAATTCAAACAGCCATCCTCTTAGTTTTAAACGACAATCTCAGACGCATTTTGAATAACTATGGGAAGATGTTATTGAATGTTTGTACTGCATTTGATTTGTGTATTCTTAATGGGGCATGTAAGGGTGACCTTTGAAGGCCCGTTATACATACTTTTTCCGACTCAGGATGCGTGTTGACGATTATTTCATATTTTCTTGTGATTTTTTTGCTCGTGTGTATGATTCATGTACATTGAATGTCTTGGACGCATTGACTCTGATCATTTGCTGTGTCACCTACATGTTACTTTCCTAAAGAAGGTATTGTGCATGACAATAATCAAGTACAGAAACGTGTCATAGAAAAATTGGTATGGAACGACGTGAACGCTGGTTTGTTTCAAGAGACGTTATGTAGTACTGAAACCCAAAAAAAACTAGAAGCGGCAATAACTTGTTAAAATGTGGACATAAATCGCGCGCTAGATTTGTTTAATGCTTGCATAAAAGAAAGTGCTGATTGTATGAAGAGGTGCATTAGTTGGGATAGCAGTAAACATTCAGCGATTGGTATGATAATGAGTGTGTTGCTAGCAAAAGAACTGCTAGGAGATTATTACGAATTAGTCGTCGCTCTTTGAAAATAGAAGACAGGAACGCTTTTCAATCGCTAGGCGAGAGTACAAGAATCTGTTACGAGGAAAGAGAAAGAGTTAAATTAAGTTTTTTACTGAATAAATTTGTATCATCTATAAAATGTCAAAAGGAGTTCTGGGATAATTCACAGAGTTTCATTCAAACGAAAACAGCCCAGAAACAATATTACTATTGATGTATGGTTTCAATATTTCCAAACGTTTTTAAAGATATAAATGTTGATAACACACCAATCAAAGAAGTGATTGATGTGAACGATGATGGCTATATGAACCGGCCAATCACTCAAGAAGAAGTATTGTTAGCATTAAGAAAACTGAAAAATCGTAAAGGCACCCGGTCTGAGGGTATCATTGGTGAATTATATAAACATTCGTCTGACCAGGTGGTAAACTTCTTTCTGAAATTGTTTAATAAATTATTTGATAGTGGTATATTTCCGGAAAAAAACTGGACTAAAATCAGTTATGCTGCCGTTCTACAAGAAGGGTGACGTAAGTAAGCCCAGCAATTACCGAGGATTTCCCCTCAGTGACATTAGTAGTAAACTGTTTGGAATCATTATTAACCATAGACTGCAGGAAGGGATAGAAGAAAATAACATCACACAGGGTTTCATCAAGCAGGTTTTTAAAAGGGTTATTCCACAAATTGACCATATGTTTACTTTGCTCGCACTAGTGCAGAAACAATTTTCTTATAATAGGAAATTATACGTAGCTTTCATAGACTTTGAAAAGCTTTTGACTCCATTAATAGAAATCTTTTCTGGCCTGTTTTACTTAAAAATGGTGTTAAAGGGGTAAACTCTATAAATGTGTTAGAAGTATGAAATGATAAGTAAGAACAAGGGTTCGTTGTGGACGAATATTTCTGACTATATCAATTTTTTCGAGAGGAGTCAAACAAGGAGATGCATCAGCCCTATTTTTTTTTTCTTTGTTTATCAAGGGTTAGCTATTGAGGTGATTAATAATGGTAGACATGGTGCTTGCTTTCGATTGATGCTTTTGAGCTGTTTATTCTGTTTTTGGGCTGATGATGTTATTTTGATATCAAAAACTGTTATAGGTCTACAAACCCAAAATTGAATAGTTTACAACGTGCAGTGGATCCTGCAGTTAACAGTTAATATGGAAAAAAGCAATATCATAGTATTCCGTAAAGGGGGATATCTAAGTGCTCGTGAACGGTGGTTGTATAAAGACGTCTTATGCCAGTTGTCAATGCCTACAGGTATTTGGGTATAATATTCTCAACACGTTTGATTTTTCGTAGGTGCATACAAGGATTTGTCTAGTAAGGCCAAAAATGTTTTGATTTGTATTATGAGAAAGTTATATACTCTAAATAATTCTTCTTTCACGTTATTTATCAAACTCTTTGACACCCAGGTTCAGCCGATTGTGCAATATGGTTCTGAGTTATGGGGATTGGAAAAAGCGGCTATTTATTGTGAATCGGTTTCATGTTTTTGCTTTGAAGAAGTTCCTGGGGGTTGACAGACGTACTCCAAATGATCTCATTTATGGCGAAACTGGTCGATTCCCTTTTATATTTCTTTCTGCCGTTAAATGTGTTCGTTATTGGCTGAAACTGTTTACTGGGAAAATTCTAGATTTCTGGGAAAACTTACAATATGTTGTCACCTAGAAAAAGGGGAAATAAAGGGGTACCCCAAAATGCGGGCCCCTGTTGTTTTGAAACGGATTGGATTCGTGGTTAACCGGGATTGAAATATAAAAGTTTTTTACATCTTTTCGCAGCGGGGGTTGGTTGATTGCAGATGGAAATGTCTGTCATATTCATAATAGGACAGGTTTGAGTTATGGAATTTCTCTGTCTCATGACTTGAAACTTACTTGACATAGTTTGGTAACATTTTTAAAAACATGTGACGCAAAATTCAGATTAGGAAAATCCGCATAGTTGCCTTATTTTAGTTCGACGTGTATACTTGTGATTTAAATTTTTTTCCTCTGTGTAGAGGGAACACAGGAAACAGAATAATTTTGGTTTTGTGCTTGTCCAGCGTTAGAAGCATCAAAAAAGTTTATTAACCCAATATTTAACAGCATCTTTTTAAGCAAATTTGCTTTATCTCCATTCCGCTGAAATTGTCAAACCTTTTCGTTGGGTTTTTAAACAAAGCCTTTAAATAAGGAAATTGTTTTCTTGAATATTACAACGATTTCCTTTTATGCATATCATATGATTGCTTATGATACGTCCTTTACTGTTCACATACCCCTTCATTTTGGGCTAGCCTAAATGAATAAATCTCTGATCTGAATCTGAATCTGAAAAACATCTAAACTATCAATCATCTGTGTGTGTGTGGTGTTTTGTGGTGTGTGTGTGTGTGTTTGTGTGTGTGTGTGTGTGTGTGGGTAGATAGATAGATAGATAATAGAAAAGTGATAGATGTATAATAGATAGATTAAAACTGTGACATATGTCGGACATAAATAGATAGGTATACTGTTGGACATCTGTCGAACTATGGGGCATCTCTCTCCTCTCTCTCTCTCCCCTCTTCCTCTCTCTCTCTCTCCTCTCCTCTCTCTCCCCTCTTTCCCCCTCTCTCTCTCTCTCCCTCTCTTGGTGTTGTGTGGTGTGTGTGTGGTGGTGTGTGTGGTGTGTGGTGTGTGTGTGTGTGTGTGTGTGTTTGGGTGTGTGGTGTGTGTGTTGGGTGCAGATGGGTAGATAGTAGATAGATAGACAGACAGACAGTAGATATTGAGCAATGAATAGTATATAGATAGGCAGGGAAAAATTTGGTAGATTGGGGGAGGTAAAACTTTATCTGTTTGTATACTGTAAACCCAAAGGCTATGGGAAACTTGTTGTTTACTAAAAAGTAACAGTAAAACATCATTGCCATGAGCAAGAGATCATTGAAGCAAGTCCCTTGTCAGTCTAAAAACTAAAAGCAAATTAAAACACAAAGAAAACAACAAAACAAAAAGCAACTTGTGGTTTGTGGAGGCCAAATTTGTGCGCATGCAGGACTGAATTTTACCTATTTTCACATTTTAAACGTAACATGGATTACGTATTGACATGTGCGTAAAATTCAAGCGCTACATCTCGATTCGGATTTTTTGAAAGCAAGGAAATAGGGGAAAATGTGTGATGTGCCAAATGGTAACTACTACCCCCTGTCAATCAATTGTTCACTCTGCTGGGGTGCTTGCTGGCTGCGGCTGATAACACTGCAGCAGCTTTCCTGAGAACATTAGAGGTACAATCCGGTACATTTGATCAAAATTTCTGTGCTCAAATGAGCGAGGGATGGAAAGTGCCAAACATAGCGGCCGTACTTAACAAATCTCCACCTTTCCCACATCTTCGAAGTAGGATTTTGGGGGACCCTTTCTTAAACATACTCCCCGTGTGACCCTTTAGTATATAACCGTCCACATCACGTGTTGAAATTTTAAAGAACTACACCAAGTTAGCGAATTTTTTGAAGTTTCATAACAATTGGGGATAAGGGAGGGGGAAGATCTGACGATACTACAGAGACTACTCTGGTCTGAGACTGCAATGACAGAATGATTCTAGCTTACATTGAACGAAAGATGCCGCGTCACCAGGCCGAGAGACACAGACCTGAGTGTGGTCGCAAATGTAACAACACTCCCAAAAAGATTCACCCACTGGTATATGAACTCGACTGTGTGGCCCAGTCTTCCATTTGAGCCCGTTTGCAAACTCCGCTTGGATCGGGGCGTTTTGGGACAGACAAACCAAAAAGACACTCTGAAGGAATCGAAGCCACGATCTCCCAACGGGGAGTCTGCAATAACCCCCTTTGCCAAAGTCTGGTACAGACAACCAGCATTGCTGACGCCAACTCAAAGGCATGCAAAGGGAAAGAAAAAAAATGAAAAAAAAGAAAAAAGCAGACACACCACGATAATTTTATTTTTAAAGGGGTAATTCAGGAAGTAGAAAGCGGAATGAAAGGGAAAAGTGTATGGATGAAAGAAACTGGAAGTGTGGATGGCGGTCTGTTTGGACGGGAGGAGGGGCTATGTTTACTGGGGGGGGGGTGGTGGGGGGATTGGGAAAGGCAGGGGAGGCTGAAAAGCAGGGGGGGGGGGGGGGAGAATATGGAAAGGCCAGAGAGGTGAAAAGCAATCAGAATTGAATGAACACACAAAGAGAACAGTGCAATCGGGACTTTTATTTCATCATTGCGCTGGATGCTTTCTCGTTGGCAATGAGCTTTCTGATCGCCAGAGTGCCACCAAAGGGACATTCCAACAAAGAGCAATGG
>CM031599.1:69433445-69440945 GCA_018398815.1 Conus ventricosus | reverse complement strand
TGTTCCTTACAGAACTCCCACACTGCTGCTGGAAGATAGGGCTGAAACGTTTCACACCCCACGAACGTTCCAAGGAGTTAGGTAAATAAATTGTGTGGAGACAAATATACTGAGATTCCTATACATTCAAGAATAACAATCCTGATGGCTTTTTGCTAGCAGTCAGATGACATTGCTATCGTGGTGGCATGGAGGAAGTAAGGAATGCACGTGAGCATTTTTTTCACATTTTCATCTTGTTGATCATTCTTATTTTCATCTTGTTGATCATTCTTATTTTCATCTTGTTGATCAGAAAGAATAAGAAATTAGTTTAAACTTCGTCATGCTCCTCTTCTCTCTCTCTCTCTCTCTCTCTCTCTCTCTCTCTCTCTCTCTCTCTCTCTCTTCTCTCTCATCTCTCTCTCTCTCTCTCTCTCTCTCTCTCTCTCTCTCTCTCTCTCTCTCTCTCTCTCTCTCTCTCTCTCTCTCTCTCTCTTCTCTCTCTCTCTCTCTCTCTCTCTCTCTCTCTCTCTCTCGCTCTCTCTCTCTCTCTCTGTTGGAAGAAAAGATTCGCCAGATTCTGCAAATTTTCTTAGACCGTTCAAGTATACAGAGGTGAACGTCTCTCATCCATTAATATATTTGCTTGTCCTGAGTTCTGAAAGGAAGAAAGAAGAAATGGAAGCAGATGGGGGTGGAGGTGAGACGCGGGTGGGGTCATGCACGACACTGACGATTCCAGCTGTCTCCATCCGATTAGCAAGACGAAAGGAGATTCCCATGCCAACAGTCTGAGAATCACACAGGGTGGGGATTACTCCCGCCTCGTTAGAGACTATTGATATGAACATGCGTGTTCAGAAATAGCCGAGAAAGGCATCAGTTTCTTCACGCAGCTCATACGAAAGCACCATACTAATCGCCGCTCTTCGATCAGCCTGTGTTTTGTTTCCATCAGTTGCACATTTCATGGCGGCTGCTAAGAGCAGAAACCTGGCCTGCTGAGACATCAATGAGGGAGAAGCTCTGTGGATCTCTGGAGGGCCTCCGTCGTATAGCAGCCTTCGTCAGCGCCTCTGGCGTTCCGTCGGAGGGTACGAATGACATCTGTAGTTTATATATATATATATATATATATATATATATATATATATATATATATATATATATATATATATATATATATATATATATATATATATATATATATATATATCGCCAAAGACAGCCACGAACATTGGCCTTTGTGGTCAGTTAAGTCACAACCAGGTTTAACCTTACCCTTCCTATATTAGTTGATACCCTATGTCAGTGAACAATTGCACCTGAAGAGATCTATGTATCACACGGCACTGCGGTCAATGGAATGGAAATGCATTGACAGTCACCAGCCCACTGCTCTTGAAACTTCCGTTTGTTTGTCTGCTTGAATTGCTGAAAGGAAATAAAGAATTCGTGACATACATGTAAAATAAATCAACTGCCAGTTTCTTTCCCGGAGGTAAAAAGAAAAAATCTAGCAGGCTAAGAATGGCCTGCTTACATATTCGCATTTTGAGAGAGCGGTGCTGAGATAAGCACTATAACAAAGACTGGCAGTGGAATAACAGGCGACAGAAATACTGATCAATATATTAGGCGCGCCTTTAACATCAAACTTGCTGTCGTCTAAAAGGATTCAAGGGCACATTTACTTGGAGCTCAGAACGTGAACCACACTCAAAACATGTGTAGCATGATTATGACATCCAGTTTACCCGAGGCCTTGGGGAGGCAGGTTAAAACCAAATGTTCAAGATCACCATCAAGTGTGTTGGGCAGGGGAGGAAAAAGTGAAGGGGGAAATAGACAAAACAAAATAACATGTGTCGGATCAAATTCATCAGCTTATACTTACTGTTAAAAAAAAGGGATAGTCTGGCTGATCGTATTGTCAACTGTGGGCGTAAAATGTGTTTCCTTAAACAGCAGAATTATTCACGCAACCCATAAATAGACAAAAAAAAAAAAAATAAATAAAATAAATAAACCCGCACACTAATTTTCTGTATTTGAAGAGCTGACTGTTTTGTCTCATCATCATGCATCTGTCCTGTCCTCAGTTGTTTTCCGACGTTCATTTCACCCAAATCCCTACGATCTTGCCTGCCATAAAACTATAAGCTTTGCCTTCCAAAATTCATAATGTCAGCAATTAACACATCGTGGGTAATCGAATCAAAAGAGGAAGAAAAAAAAAGTATTCTCAAAATGAATTAGTGAATACAGACACATTTACTGAAAACAGAAAATCACAATCACAACCGGAAGTCAACAAAACTCAAATTGTAACTGAAAGGAATGTTTTAATTGTCTGCCCGGTCTCTCTGTTTCAGACGTAAACATTTCTGATAATGATCCTAGTAGCCAGCGACAAGTGGAGTTGTCGCCCTTGTTTGTTTTGTCTCTTATTACCAGTGGAGGTGAACAGAGGTATACGTCAGACCAGCGTGGTGCAACAAGGGGATGGATGGCTCAGGTAGGCGAATAATAAAGTATGGGAAAAAAACAATCAAACACAGAAGAACTACGAGAAAGGGGGGAAAAAAAAATTGGGAGTTAGGAAAAAACAGCGAAGAGACTTTTGATATTTTGAAAAAACGTGTTTAAAACCCTCCTCACCCATTCGCTTTGCTAAGTTAGGGCGAAGAGGAAATCCGAAAATTTTTTGAAGGGATTTTCATTAACCCCCTGTCGAATGTCGGGGAAAAGAAAATTTACTTTTATGGATTTGCAAGATAAAAAAAAGTTTTTGTTTTGAAGTCCCACTGATTCATTTGAATGAAATTTTTAAATTGCGTATATTGCACAGGTACCGGCTTTCCCCTTCCCCTTTTCCCCGGCGGACTCTGTCTTGCAAGGGTTGGTTTATCTAGGGGGACTCAGAGTAAATGTAAATTTTGAAATCCAATTTTTTTTTTGCTAAAAGGGGAAAAACCATGTTTCCGGACAAAATTTTGGGAAGCGGGAGGGGGGACACGCAAAGGTGTTTGAAGAATACAGTGGTGGGGATTTTTTGTTAAATAAACAACAGAATACTGTTTTTTTGAAAAAAAAAAACAGAACTCTCTCTGTGTTCTGTCTCGTCCTGTCTCTCTCTCTTCTCTCTCTCTCTCTCTTCTCTCTCTCTCTTTTTTCCCTTTTCTCTCTCTTTTTTTTTTGGTTTATAACCGGTCGCTTCTTGTCTGTTTCTGTTTCGACTCCTCTTTTCGCTCTCTCTTCTGTGTCCTGTTTTCGGGTTTTTTTCTGTCTCTCTCTCTCTTCTTGTTTCGTCCCTCTTTTTCCTCTCTCTCTCCCCCTCTCTCTCTCTCTTCTCTCTTCCCTCTCTCTCTTCTCTCTTGTCTTCGTTTTTGGCCGTTGCGTCTGCCTCTCTCTCATAACTTTTACCACAATTATTTTTGGGTTTAATTTTAGGTTCTGGGGTCAATAAAGAAACAGAAACAATTTTTTTCTTTTTATTCAAGGATCAAAACACAAAAAAAAAGGAAAATGATTGAATGCTGTTTTTTTCCGCCTTCACATCTTTAAACCCTTTAAAACTAAGCAATATTAAAACATTTCATTTCCTGTGGTTTTAAATTCCCCATTTTGGCGATTATTTTCCCCCCCCTTTTTTTGCCCCTACCCTCCCCCCCCCCCCCCCCCCTCCCCCATCCCCGCTTTCTCCCCCCCCTTAAGCAGTGCCAAATTTGACAAATCAGGAGTCTGCCCGCTCTGTTAAATTCAAAGACAGCATGAAACACCTCGGTGTAAACGTTGAAACCCCCCCCCTCCCATTTAACCCCCGGGAAAAGTCATTTGGGCACTTTCAAAAACTCCGGGGTTTTTTGGGTTGCATCAAAGCACCCCCCAAAGGGTTCAGAAGGGCCCCCCTTCCCCCTTTTTCCTTTTTAAAATGAAAAATTCGGCCCCTTTTTTTAAATTTTTGAAAAAACCCCCTTTAAACCGCCCCTCAGAGAATTAAACTGGGAAGTTGGGTTTTTGGAAAAACCCTAAAATTTTTTTTTGGGAAAAACCCAAAACCCCCCCCCCCCCCCCCCCCCGGGATTTTAATGGGGCACCCCCAAATAGCCCCCCACCCCCCGGGAATTAAATAAGGGTTGGGGTTTTTACCTCCCGGGAAAATTCTTTGGGCACCCAAAAATTTTAAATTTCCCAAACCCCCCCCCGGGAGTTAAAACAAAAAAATTTAAGGGTTGGGAAACCCCCCCTTTTGGGGAAACGGCCCCTGGGAAAGGCCCCCCCCCCCCCCCCCCCCCCCCCCCCCCCCCCCCCCCCCCCCCCCCCCCCCCCCCCCCCCCCCCCCCCCCCCCCCCCCCCCCCCCCCCCCCCCCCCCCCCCCCCCCCCCCCCCCCCCCCCCCCCCCCCCCCCCCGGAGAGTTAATGGTGACGAAACCCCCCCTTTGGGGGAGCTAATCTCACGAACGCTCCCCCCCCCCCCCCCGGAATAAAAATTTAACGGCCCTGCCAGAACAACCCCCCCCCCCCCCCCGGTTCACCAGGAAAAACGGCGATAGGAAAACGCCCGGAAATTCCCCTTTTGGGGAAAAAGGGCCCCGGGACGACCCCCGGGTTTAAAATTTAACCCCAAAAACCCCCCAGGCCCCGGGGATTAAACGGGGGCCGGCCAAAACCCAAGTCCTTTGGGGGGATTTTTTTTAAAATCTGGGGCCCTGGGCCCAGAAACCCCCCCCCCCCCCCCCCCCCGGGGGGGAAACCCCACCCCCCAAACCCCCCCCCGAGGTTTTCCCCCCCCCCCCCTTCCCGGGTTTGGGTTTTTTAACTTTTTTCCCCCGGGACTTCCCGAAAACTTGCCCCCTTTTCCCTTTTGGGGATACTACTGGCCTCCCCCCCCCCCCTCCGAATTTTCGGGTTAATGGATAAACCACCACGGGGAAACTTTTCCCGATCCTTGAAAATGCGAAAAAACGGGGGGGGACCCCAAAAAGCCCCCTTGGTACTTTTGTCGGGGCCAGGGGAATTAAAAAAACATGGTTTACCTGAAAAAACCTTAAAACGGTAATCCCCTTTTGGGGGATACTTGGGGGCCGGCCAAATTGACTCCAAAGTTTGGGGTTTGGGGGTAAACCCCAAATGGCCTTTTCAAATAACTCCCGGGAATAAAGGGGGTTTTCTGGGCCGGTCCCGGGGAAAGTCCCCCCCCCCCCGTTATCTCCTTTAAGTGTTGGGGTTTTTTTTATGTTAAAAATATACATGACTTTACTGAATCAATTTTTAAAATTGAATCAATTTGGGGGAGTCTCTGGGGGCCCCAGAAGTCCCCCGCTACTCCTTTTTAATGGTGGGTGTTTTTTACTGTTATAATCAACATGACATTTTATCTGAAAAATTAAAATTAGTCTGTTTTTAATTTTGGGGGGAGTTGTTCGGGGCCCCCCAAAAAGTCCCCCCTTTGAAATTTTTCCTTTATAAATGGTTCGGGGTTTGTTTTTTTGGGCATAAGCCCCAGGGCATCTACCGAATAAAATTTGAAATTATCAATAATTTTGGGGGGAGTAATTCGGGGGTCTCGAGTCCCCCTTGATTTTTATTATTGTTCAGATTGATTTTAGGGGTCAAAAGCTCACCATGGACTTTAAACTGAATCAAATTGAAAACCTCTGAATTAACTTTAGGGGGGGTACATTGGGCCCGGTCCCAAATACCTCCTTGCTTCCCTTTTAATGTTTCGGGTTGTTTTACGGTTCAAAACTCCACATTAAATTCTATCTCAATCAACATGAAAGTAAGTCAAATCTATTTTGGGGAGATATTTCCCGGGTGGTCCCAGAAGTACCCCTTGCAGATCTGTTTTTTTGATGGTTCGGGGTTTTTTTATTTACGGGCCAAAACTTATACTGAACATTTGATAGAAACAATTAAAAACGATCTAATAAACTTTAGGGGGGGATTTCTAGCCCGGTCCCAAGTACCCCCACCCCCTTTGCTACCCCTTTATTGGGGGTTTCAGTGGTTTGTTTCTGTAAAGCCACCGTGGACATTTAAAAAATTTTAAATCAACTTGCCATTAAGATTAATTGGGGTAAAAATTTGGCCTCCGTGTCCCCCCCCCCCCCCCCCCCCCCCCTTGAATTTTTTCATTAATGTGTCGGTTTTACTTCTTTAGAAACTAAAAGGGACAAAAAAACTCAAAGGGACATTCTTCAAAATCCAAGAAATTTTATCTGAACACTTTAGGGGAGTCATCTGGAGCCGCGCCAAACTTTTGGGGAGTATTTTGGGTTTGGGCCCTTTTACTCCGGGGTCTTTGGTGCAGAAGGAGGGGGGGGGGGAAAGGGGGGTGGGGGGGGGGGGGGAATGGGGGGTCATTTTTGGGTTTGGTACCAAAAGTACTCCCTTTTAAAAGGGAATCTTTTATAAAGTTTTAAAAACAAACTTTATTTGCAAATTTGGGCAATGGGGGAAGTATTTCCCCGGGACCAAGGGGGGTATGCCAGAATAGTCCCAACTTTTGGGGCGCGGGGCCCGAAGTACTCCCGGGGGTCTTCCGGGCGGGGAGTTTTTGGGGGGGTTACACTGGGTCAAGCTAAAAACTCCGGAGGGGGTGTTTTTGGGTGGTGCCAGATTAAACCCCCCGGGTGGGGGTGTTTTGGGGGAGGTCCAGTTTAAATTCCAGGGGGTGTTCGGGGGTGGGCAATTAACTCCTCCATGGGGGGGTTTTGGGGGAGGTCCGTTTTTAAATTTTTAGTACCAATTCACTGCCCGGGGGGGGGGGGGGGGGGGGGCTTTTTTTGGGCCGGGTCCGATTAAATCTCTAGGGGGGTTTCGGCTGGCCCCTTAACTCCCCCGGGGGGTTTTTTGGCCGGTCCCTTTAAACTTTGGGGGGGTTTTTATCGTTCGGGGGGGGGGGGGGGGTTTTTGGGCCGGGGCCCAAAGGGGGGGGGCTGGGCTTTCCCTCCCGAATTTCCAGGGAAAAATTCTAGGGGGGTTTTTAAAAATTTCCCCGATTTTTTTGGGCCGGGCCCTTTTTTTCTCCAGGGGCGTTTTCTGGGCCAGTAAAATTTATAGGGGGTTGGGCCCGGTCCCTTTAATGGGGGGGTCGATTATTTTTCAGTGGGGGGGGGTGGGCTAGTTTGTTCGTTTTCCCCGGGGGGGGGTTCGTTGTGCCAGTTAACCCCCTAAAGGGGGGGGGGGGGTTTTTGGCGGCCATTTCTCCCAGGAGGGGGGGGGCGGGGCCAGTTTCTCCCCGGGGGGGGGGGGGGGGGGCCTTGCAGTTAATTCCCGGGGGGGGGGGGGGGGGGAGGGGCTTAGCCCCCTGGAAGGACTTTCGGGGGGGGGTTTTTGGGGGGTGTTTGGGGGGTTTCAGTAACTCCCGGAGGGGGGGGATGTTTTTGGGGCCCGGGGCCGTTTAACTCTCCAGGGGGGTGGGGGGTGCTTACCAGGGAAAAAAAGTCCAGGGGGGGGTTTTTTCTCCTTTCCCAGGGGGGGGGGCTTTTCTGTTTTAACCCAAGGGGGGGG
>CM031599.1:69418445-69425945 GCA_018398815.1 Conus ventricosus | reverse complement strand
ATGATGATGATGATGATGATGATGATGATGATGATGAGGGTGATGATGATCTTGACGAAGAGGGAGAGGAGGATACAATGGTATAATAAGGAAGAATATCAAGAACAGTGAAAGAAGGGCAGTTGGATATAGACTGAAATGATAAAGAGAGGGAAAATGTGGAACTGGAAAAGAAAGAGAGAAGGAAAGAAAGAAAGAAAAAAAAGAAAGAAAGAAAGAAGGAAGGAAGGAAGGAAAGAAAAAAAAAGTAGTAGAAAGAAACGAAGAAAGGGAGGGAAAAAAAAGAAAGAACAGGAAGAAAGAAAAAGAAAGAAAGGAAGGAAAAAAAAGAGACCGAGGAAGGAAAGAAAGAAAGAAAAAAAAGAAAAAAGGAAATAAAGGGAAAAAGTAAAAAAAAAAAAGGAAGGAAAGAAAAGAAAGAAACAAAAAGAAAGAAAGACAGGAATGTACTTTCTCTCTAAGCATGACACGGACGACCACTCGTTGCTCTGAAGGCCTGCCACATCATCTGAGAAGCCCAAAAACGGGTTTCACGGATTTGTCAGATTCTGGACAGCACTAATGTGATGCTGTTACTCTGTTAAATTACTGTCTTACGTCTGGAGGGCAACCTATCCCCACCCCCTTCCCCCCTAAAAAAAAACCCCCCCCTCACACACAAAAACCACACACCCCCACACCCACACACACACACACACACACACACACACACACACACACAAAAACACCCCCACACACACCCCAAAACACACACAACACACACCAACACACACACACACCCCCATTTCCTCTTTTCCCCTGTCTGTCTTTTCTGTCTTTCGTCTGTCTGCCCGCTGTTCTGCCGGCCTGTCTCTTCTTCTTTCTCTCTCATTCTCTCTCTCTCATTCTCTCTCTTTCCCCTTTCTCTTTTTTTGCCTCTCTTTTTCTTTGTCTGTCTTTGTCTGTCTCTCTCTTCTTCTCTCTTCTTCTTTTCTTCTTTTTCTTCTTCTTCTCTCTCTCCCCTCTCTCTCTCTCTCTCTCTCTCTCCTCTCTCTCTCTCTCTCTCCATAATTTACGTTTATATGTTTGCTTCTTTGGGGGTGGTCTGAAGTATGTACAACACTATGGCATAATGCCCGCATGGTTCCAGAGGTGACCCAACCCCCCCCCCCCCCGCAAAAACAACATCTGTACATAGACGCTTGGCCTTTCCCACCCCTAACGTTCCTAATAGTCCACATTTTCTTCTCTGGAACTTCGCCCTCACCCCCCCCCCCCCCCCCTCACCCTTCACCCTTGATGCTATTCTCCCTCTTCTCTGTTTATGTCCTTTTTTGCCCCTTTTTTGTTCGTCATCGCTTAATCTTCCTTCTCTTCTTCTTAATCTGTTTTCTTTTTGTTCCTACTCTTGTTCTTGTTTTTCTTGTTCTTGTTCTTCTTTTTTGGTTTCCTTTTTTTTCTTGTTTTTTCTTTTTCCTTTTTCTCTTTTTTCTTCTTTTTTATTCTTCTTCTTCTTCTTCTTCTTCTTCTTCTTCTTCTTCTTTTTTCTTCTTCTTTTCTCTTTTTCTTTCTTTTTCTTCTCCTTCTTTTTTCTCTTCTTTTTCTTCCTCTCTCCTCCTCTCTCCTCCTCTTTTCCTCTTCTCCTCCTCCTCCTCCTCCTCCTCCTCCTCCTCCTCCTCCTCATCATCCTCTCTCATCTTCACAGCAGCAGCTCTTCTTCTCCTTCTTCTTCTTCTTCTTCTTCTTCTTTTTCTTCTCTTCTTCTTCTTCTTCTTCTTCGTCTTCTTCACACCACACACACACACACACACACCACAACACACACACCACACACACACACACACACACACACACACAACACACCACACACACACACACACACACACACACACCACACACACACACACACAACACACACACACACACACACACACACACACACCACACACACACACACACACACCACACACACACAACACCACACACACACAAAACACACACACACACCATTACCACACAATCATGCTGCACAGGTGGGGGGGGGCGGGTTGACAGACAGACCGACAGACAGACAGACAGAGAGACAGACAAGAGCAGGACAGACAAATATACAGCAAAATCAAATAAAACAACAGTGGCCACAGGGTTGATGACGTTGGCGATGACAAATGAAGCAATAACCGTCACAGAGTTCACGGTATACTGCTTCAGAGTTCTTCTCCCCCCACCTTCCTCACACTTCCCACCGACACGCTCTCACCCCAGGCCTTCCCTGTTTCCTCTACTCACCTCTCAGACCTTCCAAGAAGAACGATGGGCAATCAATGGCATTCGCCTCCTTGCCAGCCACCTAAATCCTGTTCAAGCCGCTGGCAACGGAATGATCGCTAAGGGATCTGAAACAGAAAAAAAGAAATCACTAATAAAACAGCGTTATGGAGAGAGGGGAGAGAGAGGAGAGAGAGGAGAGAGAGAGAGATGAGAGGAGAGAGAGGAGAGAGAGGAGAGAGAGAGAGAGAGAGAGGGAGAGAGAGAGAGAGAGGAGAGAGAAAAATGCAGCCACTGCACGCATTTCTTTCACAAATGAAACTTTTTTTTTCTGTGAATCCACATGGCACATTTATCAACATAAGAATAATAAAAAAAAACACACACACAAAATAAGATGAAATGAAATAAGATAAGCGAAAAGCCGCCGAGCCTCAAACCCCCAGGGTTGATCCTCGGACCTCTCAATCTTCAGCTCCAACCCACCCGCTTTTCCCTGCCCTGCTAAACGAGTTATGTCTGAAGACGTTGGTTAGAACCAGGTTTTCAGGTCCTCACCCACCGCAGAGGACAGGATAAACGGCTTGGCAGAGTGAGGATGGGGGGGGGGGGGGGGGGGGGGGGAGAAAATGAGAAGTGGGAGATAGAGTATGAGGGAGGAAGACGGAAGGTGTGGGTTTGGGGGGTCGTGTGGGGGTGGGGGTGGGGGGTGAGGGTCTAAGACTACGCTGATATCACCTAAACGACAACACGTTACGAAAGATTTTGACTCTGGCCCAATCTCTTAGGGAGTAAAGGGGGGGGGGGGGGGGGGGAGGGGGGGGGGGGGGGGGGGGTGTATGCAAACGGAAACTGAACTCGCAACATTTCATTTGGGACGATATTTGCCCCACCATGTTGCAAGCCAGGAAAAATGTTGACTTTGGATTATGTAAATGCCTGTCCTTCAAATTGTTTACACAGTCGAATTGACATCTTTTACGGCACAAAGGACAAAAGACTGTAACGTAACATGAACAATCAAATAAAAGAAAGACAAGAAAGCAGGTAATGAGAGTGGGTTAAGCAATTTGTGAGTTACCTCGCAAAGTCTCTCTCTCTCTCTCTCTCTCTCTCTCTCTCTCTCTCTCTCTCTCTCTCTTCTCTCTCTTTGTGACTGAAAACAGTGTATCGCTGTTCACTTCTTTCCTGCTTCTAGAGCAAAAGAAAAATATACATTACAAAGAAAGCCCTTACGATAGGCTAGTGAGACATGATTGACGACTTATGTAAAAGGGAGAGCTTTCAGGAATTTGGACACTTCGCCTCTTAAGGAAAACGAATGACTGCTTACCCCCTCTTTTTCTTCTTCTCAAAGGCAAAATGTCTTGCCTGCATATTGAATTCGCCCGACATGCTCTTTCTCTGGCTCTGAAATATCGTTCAGCCTCTGACAAAATGATACGAATTGATAAAAGGCACACTAATAGATAGGTAAGTACAACCACACTAAACTAGAAGGTGAATGGGGGATCACCAACCTCTGCCAACAGATCCGGATCCACGCTTTCAGTCACATATGAGAGAAAACAAAATGATTTCTTCCTACTTCGGAAAATAGTGTCTCGTACGGTTCAAAAATGTAACTAGGAATTTAATTTATTCAGTCATTTATTTGTAACACACACACACACACACACACACACACACACACACACACACACACACACACACACACACACACACACACACCACACCACACACGCACCACACGCACGCACGCACGCACGCACGCACGCACGCACGCTTGCACCACGCACGCACGCACGCACGCACGCACGCACGCACGCACGCACGCACGCACGTATTGTGTGGTGGGGTGTGGTGTGTGTGGGTGTGTGGGTGTTGTGTGGGGGTGTGTCGCTATCGATCATTCGTTATCATGTATCTATTGGATCTAATCAAAAAGGAAACGAAATATCAACGTTGAGATTGCTAAGATATATATTTTTTTTATACGTGAACACTAACGCATGCAGTCAGTACACACACACACACACACACACACACACACACACACACACAACACACACACACACACAACCACACCACACACCACACACCACCACGACTCACACACGCACACACAACACCCACAACCTACACATCACACAACACATCACCCGGAGTGTTTTCGATGCATACTCTGTGTGTGTGTGTGTGTGGTGTTGTGTGTGTGTGTGTGTGTGTGTGTGTGTGTGTGTGTGTGTGGTGTGCGTGCTACTTGCTTTTATAAGATTTCACAATATGTAAGTTCTAATCCATGGGGCTATCTTGGTCATTTGATAATGGACAAAAATGATAATTATGTCAACAATTTAATCTGATCTAGTGTATGTTAGTAAATGTCTTGTTATCGTGTGATTACATTAATGCAACACTGGAGTTGGGATTCAGCCACACAAGCGGGTGCACGGATAACAACATGTTGAGCATTCCACACGACTGACAAAGAATAAAAGTAAAGAAGAATGAAATAAATCAAATCGCAAAAAAACAACGTTGTAAGAGGGAAAGAAATGCAGAAGAAACGAAGAAGAGATGAGAAAAGAAAGAAAAAGTGTAATTGAACGAAAGGGGTGATGAAGTGAAAAGAAGAAATTGAACGATCTGAAAAAAGTGTAATTGAACGAAAGGGGTGATGAAGTGAAAAGAAGAAATTGAACGATCTGAAAAAAGTGTAATTGAACGAAAGGGGTGATGAAGTAAAAAGAAGAAATTGAACGATCTGAAAAAAGTGTAATTGAACGAAAGGGGTGATGAAGTGAAAAGAAGAAATTGAACGATCTGAAAAAAGTGTAATTGAACGAAAGGGGTGATGAAGTGAAAGAAGAAATTGAACGATCTGAAAAAAGTGTAATTGAACGAAAGGGGTGATGAAGTGAAAAGAAGAAATTGAACGATCTGAAAAAAGTGTAATTGAACGAAAGGGGTGATGAAGTGAAAAGAAGAAATTGAACGATCTGAAAAAAGTGTAATTGAACGAAAGGGGTGATGAAGTGAAAGAAGAAATTGAACGATCTGAAAAAAGTGTAATTGAACGAAAGGGTGATGAAGTGAAAAGAAGAAATTGAACGATCTGAAAAAAGTGTAATTGAACGAAAGGGGTGATGAAGTGAAAAGAAGAAATTGAACGATCTGAAAAAAGTGTAATTGAACGAAAGGGGTGATGAAGTGAAAAGAAGAAATTGAACGATCTGAAAAAAGTGTAACTGAACGAAAGGGGTGATGAAGTGAAAAGAAGAAATTGAACGATCTGAAAAAAGTGTAATGAAACGAAAGGGGTATGAAGTGAAAAGAAGAATGAACGATCTGACAAAAAGTGTAATTGAACGAAATGGGTGATGAAGTGAAAAGAAGAAATTGAACGATCTGAAAAAGTGTAACTGAGACGAAAGGGGTGATGAAGTGAAAAGAAGAATTGGAACGATTGAAATAAAAAGAAAAACGAACAGATGAAGGAAAGAAGAAAGAAGACAAAAAAATGAAGAAAGCAAAGAAGAAGAAGAAGAAGATGAGGAGGAGAGAGGAGAGGAGGAGAGGGGAGGAGAGGAGAGGTGGAGGAGGAGGAGGAAAAGAAGAAAGAAGGAAGAAGGAAGAAGAAGAAAGAAGAAGAAAGAAGAAGAAGAAGGAGGAGAGGAGGGGAGGAGGGAAGGAGGAGGAGGAGAGAGAAGAGAAGTAAGAAGGAAGAAGAAGAAGAAGAAGAAGAAGAAGAAGAAGAAGAAAAGAAGAAGAAGAAGAAGAAGAAGAAAGAAGAAGAGAAGAAGAAGAAAAGAAGAAGAAGAAGAAGAAAAAGAAGAAGAAGAAGAAGAAGAAGAAGAAGAAGAAAGAAGAGAAGGAGAAGAGGGAGGAAGGAAGGAGGAGGAGGAGGGAGAGGAGGAGGAGGAGGAGGAGGAGGAGGAGGAGGAGGAGGTGGAGGAGAAGGAGGAAAAGGAGGAGGGGAGGAGAAGAAGAAGAAGAAGAGAAGAAGAAGAAGAAGAAGAAGAAGAAGAAGAAGAAGAAGAAGAAGAAGAAGAAGAAGAAGAAGAAGAAGAAGAAGAAACAATAAAAGAACAAGAACAAAAACAAGAACAAGAACAAGAAGAACAAGATCAACAAGAACAACAAGAGCAAGAAGAAGAAATGAAGAAGAACACGGAAATAAATTTAACTTAAAAGAAAATTACTGTTTCGCCGAATGAAAGAGACAAACAATTTACAAGAGAGAACACGAAGAACGAACAACAACTTCTTCCGTTCGTTTTTCGTTTTCATTGTTTTTAATCTTACTTGCCTTTCCTGAAGAAGACCACACACAAAAAAGAAAAAAAACTACAAAAAGAAAAAAAAAAAAAAAAAACAACCAAAGTTGAAACACGCCGAGTTTCGTCTTGCAATCTGTTTGTCTCTTGTGCGGCGGAAAAGTTTTTTTTTTCTTTTTTTTTCTTTTCTTTTCCAGCTTCCGTCTGCAGTGATCTCACTTTGAAACTCACTGGAAATTCACTAGCCAGCAGAATTGTTTAAAAAGGGTTTGAAGGTGTTTTTTTTTGTGTGTGTCATACATTTTGTGATAACCAGCATGAAATATCATGGACCTATCATTTGATCTGGATTTTAATTAGAGATCCACACACAAAAGAGCAAAACAGATACATAAACAATAAACGATAAGTGAACGATAAATAACACCGTTAAGACCCTGACTCAGTGCTAATTGCAGTTAAATTTAAGCAGTATTTGGAGACCGGACAATGCTGGACAAAAAAAAATGAAAAAAAACAATATAAAACCAACCAACACACACACACACACACACACACACACACACACACACACACACACACACACACACACACTTTTCTCCGACCCGCCAACACATAAACGCGCGCGTAAACGCACTGAGAGATGATAAAGTGTAATTTGTTGAAGGTCTGAAAAAATACGACTGAGAAATTTCCGGTAATTGGCAAGAAAGGTCCAACAAAGTTGTCTAATTAGCCGGGCCGGTTTTTTGTCAGAGAAACGAGAGTGCTGCTACAGTGTTAATATCATTGCAGGAACCTATAACACAAGAGGGACCGCTGTTCATGTGTGTGTGTGTGTGTGTGTGTGTGTGTGTGTGTGTGTGTGTGTGTGTGTGTGTGTGTACGTGCGTGCGTGCGTGCGTGCGTGCGTGCGTGCGTGCGTGCGTGCGTGCGTGCGTGCGTGCGTGTGTGTGTGTGTGTGTGTGTGTGT
>CM031599.1:69408445-69413445 GCA_018398815.1 Conus ventricosus | reverse complement strand
GTGTGTGTGTGTGTGTGTGTGTGTGTGTGTGTGTGTGTGTGTGTGTGCGTGTGTGTGTGTAATCGGAAGTAGGCATCTTTCTCTCCACATGTCTGTGAGCGCACACACACACACACAACACACACACACACACACACACACACACACACACCACACACACCACACACATGCACGCGCGCGCGCATGCACACACGCACACGCACGCACGCATGCATGCACGCATGCACGTACGCGTACATATACATATGGGGGCAGAAAAGGGTGGAGAGAATGCACAAAGTGAAGTTATGGGTGTGGAACAGTCAAATTCAAGGAAGGAAAGGTGAACGTGTGTACGGCCATACTTTTCAGTTTTAAGAAGAATGCAATCCCAGAAAAGGCGGGTGTGCAATACCGTAGTATGTTGTTGAGTTTTCAAAAACCTGGAGGCAGAGGAGTCAAATTACCACTTTTCCGCGGTCACTGAGGAGAAACAACAAGTTTCGAAATATCGGTATATGACCAGGAGTTATATGTCAGTGAGTTTCCTCTCCTATTGGAGGATGTCTCCCCCTTGGAGAATATAAGCTTGCTGAAGGCTCATTTTGAGAAGCATTTATTTATTTTTCCCTATTCACCCACTCAAGCACATGCTGTTAGTTAGGCAGAATCATCTACCACTGCAGATATGAATGCGTTCTCCCCCTATTTCTCAATCTAAGACATAAGAGCAAGCTTTGTTTATAATTCAATATTTCTTGCAGTCATTGCAACACCAAGCTGCTCTGTAAGTTGGTGGAACGGTGCTCGGTACTTATCCTTGGAATTTATTAGTTTGTTGTATATTATATATATATATATAATATATTAATAATTTATATATATATATATATATATAATTTATATGATGATTTGCGTTACAAAGAGAGTCATTTTACTGTCTTTATGGTTTAATTCACTTTGTCTTCTTTGCATTGATTGGATGTTTCCTTCTATTTGGGATTATTTATTATTTGACGGTAATAATGTAAAGTTTTTTGTTATTTAAAAATAATGTATTCATTAAAAATATACTTAAGACATGGATAGTAGTATATCAGTTCTTTCAGTAAATTGTCAAGGTCTAAACAATCCGCAGAAAAGAACGGGATGTTTTCCATTATTTAAGAAATAAGAATATTCTGTTTATTTTTACAAGATACGCATTTTTGAGAAAAAGATGGAAGATTATGTATTAGCGGAATGGGGATATCGAGGATTTTTTTCAAACCATACATCAAACTCAAGAGGGGTTGCAATACTGTTTAACAATAATTTCGAATTCAAAGTCAAACGTGTAATGAAAATACAACTGGAAATTATGTCATGGTATTGATTGAAATGCATAAAAGCAATTTCCTTTTTGTTAACATATATGGCCCTACAGAGATGATCCTGGGTTTTATCATGAATGAAAGAAAAGATTGGTGGGTTAATACTGAAATATAATACTAGCAGGTGATTTTAATCTAGTTCTTGGATCCTTCTCGAGACTATTGTAATTACAAACATACTAATAACCCTAAAGCAAAAGAGACTGTCGAAAACATTATCGATAATTTAGATTTAACGATATTTGGCGTCAGTTAAATCCTGATTGTCTCCGTTACACGTGGAGAAGAACCAATCCTTTTCAACAGGCGAGGTTAGACTTTTTTTTTATTTCAGATTCTGTGGTTTCATTGGTAGATGACGCTGATATCGAATGCGGATATAGAACAGATCATTCCGCTGTCCTCCTTAAACTGAAATTCAATGACAATGTAAAGCATAATACCTTTTGGAAGTTCAATTCATCTCTTTTAAAAGATAAAGCATATGTAGATGAAAATAAATGACGAAATTAAAACATTAAAGAAGAATATGCAGTAAACATAAATGAAAACAATTTGCGAGATGAAGACTTACAATTTTTCTGTTTCTGACGACATTTTTCTCGATTTTTTATTGATGAAAATAAGATCAAAAACAATTTCTTATGCTACGATGAAAAAGAAGAAAACTAGGAAAAAGAAAAACAATTAGAGCAAGACATTTGTAGATTAGAAAAACTTGAGAAAAAGAATGAGGATGACGTTAGAAATATAAATATGAAAAAAGAACAGCTGAAAGAAATTAGAGAAAAACGAATAGAAGGAGTATTATTAAGATCACGAGCTAGATGGATAGCGGAAGGGGAGAAAGAGTCAGTAGTTATTTTTGCAATTTAGAAAAAAGCGGCATTTTGTCAGTAAGAATATGGCTAAGATCATCGATGAACAAAATAACATTTAACAAATCAAAAGGATATCCTTCAAGAGGTGCGGAAGTTCTACCAGTCACTCTATACAGCACACAATGTCCAGGAGTGTGAAATAAATAACTTGGTGAATAGCATCCTTGTCTAGAAGAAACAGAAGCAAACGATTTAGAGGGAGAGATTAATTTAGAGGAAGCAACGTATGTCCTGAAGACATGAGTAATAATAAAAAGCCCTGGCTCTGACGGTTTCACCACAGAATTTTTTAAGGTTTTCTGGACTAAAATTGGTATTATTCGTTGTCAGAGCTTTAAACGCAAGTTTCAGAAAAGAGGAATTGACCAGTGTACAAAAAGAAGGAATCATTACATCTATTCCCAAAGGTGATAAACCAAGACAGTATTTAAAAAACTGGAGACCAATTTCACTTTTAAATGTCGTATATAAAATTGGATCATCATGCATAGCAAATCGGATTAAATCAGTACTACCAAACATTGTTAACAAAGACCAACAGGGTTTATTAAAAACAGATATATTGGTGATAATTTACGACTGATTTATGATACTATTGCTTATTTGGATGAATATAACTTACCTGGGTTGTTATTAAATATAGATTTCGAAAAAGCTTTTGATTCGGTAAAATTGGGAATTTATGTTTAAAGTACTAGATGTTTTTGGTTTTAAAAATGATATATGCAAATGGATAAGGACTTTTTATAAAAACATTAAGTCGTGTGTCATCGTAAACGGTCAGGTCTCGAACTGGTTTAACGTAAAAAAGAGGTTGTAGACAAGGGGACCCAATTTCTCCCTATTTGTTTGTGTTATGTGCAGAAATACTTGCAATAATGGTCAGGGAAAATCCTGATATCCAAGGAATTACAATTAATGATGTAGAACATAAACTGTCACAGTACGCCGATGATACAGAGTTCCTGCTTGCAGGAGATCGTAAGTCTTTTGAAACATGTATTGCTGTTCTATATAGATTTGGCTTGGTCTCAGGTCTTCATATGAACTTGGGTAAGTCAAGTGTAATATGGCTGGGAAGTAGAAAAAACTGTAAAATACGATATTAGAGCATTTAAACCTCGATTGGAATCCATCCAAATTTCGAATACTTGGTGTATGGTTTACAAATGATTTGAAAGATTGTTTAAATATTAATTATTCAGAAAGACTAGCCGATGTTAAGTACTTGTTTAAGATATGGGTAAAACGCCAGATAACGCCTCTTGGCAGAGTTGCAATTTTAAAATCCCTAATTCTGTCAAAACTGACTCATCTGTGGCTACTTCTGCCAAATCTCCTGATGTCTTTTTTCAAACTTGTCAACAAGTATGCTATCAATTTGTCTGGAATAAAAAACCGGACAAAATCGGTCGGAAAATAGCTCACAAAAGTGTTAAAAATGGTGGTATTGGCCTTCCTGACTTAAGAACATTCGTCACATCTCTTAAATTATCCTGGATTCGCAGGGCTGAAAAATCGGCCATAAATGGAAAGATATTTTTACTTACTAATTTCCCTAAGTTTCCAATTTTGAACAAATATGGTCCAGAATTAGTTTCAAAATTTACTTCATATAACCTTTTTTGGAAGGACGTCTTTGATGCTTATAGAACTTTTTTTTTACAAATGTACACCAAAAACCTCTGCTGAACTTCTTGCTGAGCCATTATGCTACAACAAACGAATTCAAATAGGAAAAAAATATATTGTGTCTAAAATACTGGATAACAAAGACGTTTTTCATCTTGCTCAGTTTTTTGATGAAAATGGACATTTTCTGTCTCATGATGTTTTAGGGAAAAGTATAATCTAAACATTAATTTTCTTACTTTTGCTGGCTATAGGTCAGCTATTACTGACTACATAAGAAAATCTAATACTGTTGTTGAGAACAATAAATGTATTAACTTAACACTCTCATTTAAGAAATTGTTCGCCGTTCATAAAGGCTCTAGATTATACTATGATATTATGATTGATAATAATTTACGAGCAAAATGTTGTGACAAATGGGATCAGAAAATGTCGGTTCGTCATAACTGGAAATTATGCTTCTTGAACGTACATAAAGTTAAAGACATAAAGTTGAAATGGTTTCAGTTGAGAATATTGCATAGGTGCCTAGGTACTAATGTTATTTTTAAAAGAAATGGGAGTGGCTGATAATGATAAATGTAGTTTTTGTGGTTTATGTAAAGATAGTATTGACCATATGCTTTGGAAATGTACATATGTTCAACAGTTTTGGAATTCTCTTGTTGGTTTAATTAAAGAAAAATGTGTCAACGCAGAGAATATGAAATTAACGGAATCCTTAATATTATTGGGCTCCGATGTGACAATCAATATTGATGATATTTTATATTTCATTATATTACTAGCAAAACATTACGTATACACATGCAAATTAGAAGGAAAACCCTCCACAAACACATCTTTTTTGAAAAAATTGAACTATAGATATAAAATCGAGCAACATAATGCATATTTAAGCTTATGCTATACAACTTTTTTTGAAAAATGGCTGACATACAAACCATTATTTTCCCATGTCTAAATGTTCGTGTATTATGTGTAATAATTTTGGCTAGTTATGCTTCTATCACGCGCGCGCGCGTGTGTGTTTGTATAAAAATTCATAAAAGGTTTGAACATGTTCATTAATGTATCTACACCCGTCTTATATTATGTAATTTGACTCATGTTGTACTACCTTAAACTCTGA
>CM031599.1:69377956-69387956 GCA_018398815.1 Conus ventricosus | reverse complement strand
CATCACTGATGTAAGACGGCCTTTCGCAAATAAGAGTGGCCATTGAAAGAGCTCACGTGTGTGGAACCCACGTTAAAACATAACTAAAGAAACGGAGATGTAGACATGGGATAATGGCACATGTGCAACATAGAACAAATAAACCTTCTATATATTTATGTTTTGGTTGTTGTTTCCTTATTGGTAATCGGAAATGTACTTGCCTGAACACGCGAAAGCCAAACGGTTTTGACTGGCAGTACATGTAAGTTGGAATGCTGCAGGGAAATGTATAAACGTGTGCAAGTGTGCATGCATGTGTGTGTAAACGGTGTGTTTGTTGTGTGTGTGTGTGTGTGTGTGTGTGTGTTGTGTGTGTGTGTGTGTGTGTGTGTGTGTGTGTGTGTGTGTGTGTGTGTGTGGTCTGCTGTTGTCTGTGTGTGTTGTTGTGTGTGTGAATGTGCCTATACTTGCATATGCATGACTCTCTCTCTCTCTCTCTCTCTCTCTCTCTCTCTCTCTCTCTCTCTGTCATTCTTTCCATCTCTCTCTCTCTCTCTCTCTCTCTCTCTCTCTCTCTCTCTCTCTCTCTCTCTCTCTGTGCGTGCGTGCATGCGTGTGTGTGTGTGTGTGTGTGTGTGTGTGTGTGTGTGTGTGTGTGTGTGTGTGTGTGTGTGTGTGTGTGTGTGTGTTGTGTGTGTGTGTGTGTGTGTGTGTGTGTGTATGTGTGTGTGTGTGTGTGTGTGTGTGTGTGGTGTGTGTGTAGTGTGTGTGTTGTGTGTGTGTGTGTGTGTGTGTGTGTGTGTGTGTGTGTGTGTGTGTGTGTGTGTGGCGTGTGTGTGTGTGGTTTTGTGTGTGTGTGGTGTGTGTGTGTGGTGTGTGTGTGTGTGTGTGTGTGTGTGTGTGTGTGTGTGTGTGTGTGCGCGGCGCACGCGTGCGTGCGTGCATCCGTGCGTGAGCGTGCGCGTACACTTGCACGTGCATGAGCATCTCTCTCTCTCTCTCTCTCTCTCTCTCTCTCTCTCTCTCTCTCTCTCTCTCTCTCTCTCTCTTTCTCTCTCTCTCCCTGCATGTGTGTGTGCGAGCGCGCGCGGCGCGCGCGTGTTGTGTGTGTGTGTGGGGGTGTGTGTGTGTTTTGTGTGTGTGTGTGTGTGGTGTGTGTGTGTGTGTGTGTCTGTGTCACGTGTTTTCTGTTGATCTAGTGTGCATGCAGTGGTAAGAATGTGGGGTGCTTTTATTGATTGCGCCTTGTTCATTCTTTGTGTGGGGTGGGGTGGAGGTATGTTAATTGTGTTGTCTTGTTTGTGTGTTGTGTGTGTGTATGTTGTGTGTGTGTGTGTGTGTGTGTGTGTGTGTGTGTGTGCGTGGTGTGTTTGCGTGTGTGTGGTGTGTGTATATGTGTGTGTCGTGTGTGTGCGTGTGTGTGTGTGTGTGTGTGTGTGTGTGTGTGTGTGTGTGTGTGTGTGTGTGTGTGTGTGTGTGTGTGCATATGCGTGCATGCGTGCGTGCGCGCTCGCGCGCGTGTGTGCGTGTGAGAGAGAGAGAGAGAGAGAGAGAGAGAGGGAGAGAGAGAGTGAGAGGAGGGAGAGAGGATGAGAGTGAGAGAGAGAGTGAGGAAGAGAGAGAGAGACGAGAGAGAGAGAGGAGAGAGGAGAGAAGAGAGAGAGAGGGAGAGAGAGAGGAGAGAGAGTGTGTGTGTGACAGGCACACACACAAACACGCGCGCGCGCCCGAGAGAGAGAGAGAGAGGTGGAGAGAGTAACTGCCACATTTACGTCACCTCATTAATCCACACGTTGTTCTGTTCAGCCAGGCGAGGAGACAGGGATCGGTACAATGGAGGAAAACAGAAGGAAACAGGATGGCACACTACCTGTTGACAGTCGACGCGTAAATGCGGAATCAATTAGCCAGAAACCTTCCTAAACATGTTGGGGGTCTAGCGGGTACAGAGATAAGGCGTGGATCAATGATGAGACTGCGCGAGCAAGTGCACGCACGCACGCACGCACGCACGCACGCTCGCACGCACGCACTCACTCACGCACGCACGGACGCACGCACGCACGCACGCATTCACACACACACACACACACACACACACACCACACACACACACACACACACACACACACACACACACACACCTCAACACACACATTCACACACACACTCTCTCGTGAATTAGTCCCTAGTTTTTCTCATCGAAAATCAATTTTCGATGAGAATCGAGAATGAACAAACGCGTGCAGAGAGAGAGAGAGTGGGAGGGGTGGAGAGTGGGGGGGGGGGGGAGAGAGAGAGAGAGAGAGAGAGAGAGAGAGAGAGAGAGAGAGAGAGAGAGAGAGAGAGAGAGAGAGAGAGAGGGTTACGAATACGAAGATTTATTCAGGTTAAGGCCATAGTACATACTGAAGCGGTGGGACCCATAATGTACATGATATCAATTATCATCCGAAAAAATGAACAAAGAAAGCAGTACATATGCATCATACAATGATATTAAGAATAAACAGTACGTAGCTTAGATTGAAGAGAATGTCCTCATTTCTTGACGCTAGGAGTAAATTTACTCCGAAATTATACAAAGGTTAGAATAATACTTCGGCTTTGTAAATTTCATTCAAATGGTCATGAAAATCTGGACAGTAAAAAAGGAAGTAGATTTCATCTTTCTTGGCCAGATTACATAAGCGGCATGTTAGTTCGTTACAAGCAGTATCGGCAACACCAGATCTAAAACTTACTTAGTGCGCTCTTAAGATATCTGTTCATATCCATTTTGATATATGGCTCTATTATAATAGTTGTTTTAAAATTTATGTATTGCGCAGATCTGTACCTACTATAGATATGATCATGCTACTCCTGTCATCTGCAGTCAATTTTCTTAGCTTAAAACTTTTTCAAGAAAAAAGGATTATTTTCAACTCCCTGGTTGTCCCAAACATAACCAAAGCCATATTAATTTAAAAAACATTGACGAATATTGGAAGCATGTCTTCTTGCCATCACAATCCAGATTTTGCATTATCTTTTAAGCTTTAAAAGGTATCTTGATTTTTCCATTCTCGTTATTTTCAGCCAGTATTTAATACATTTCAAAAACCAATTAACATAAATCGGATATCGTCCAAGATCACCTTAAACTAAATCATTTGATGTTCGATTGTCTACATTTGATTTTTTTTTCATAACCTACAGATGCACATTTTCCATTTCAACACTTTTCTCCAGTGCCCAAATTTCCGCACCATATTGTAAGACTGGCTGCACCTGAGAGTCAAACAGCTTGGGAAAACTGAAAATGCGTTACAATTCAGTTTATATAAAATATGAAGTATAACTGTGACTGCTGTCTTTGCTCTATTTGCAATATCTTGACATCCAAAAGTGAACTTAATCTGGCTGTGAAGTAAAATCCGAAATACTTATATGCATTGACTACAACAATATCTTGCCCCCCTCCCCTCTCCCCATATATCCATCTCTCACTTCGTGCCAAATAACCACCTTTACAAGACACTATAATACTAGTCTTTTTCATGTTTACTTTTGATTCTAATCTGGTCGCAGAAGAATGCAAGCTATTCAGTTGTCTTTGAAGACCAGTGGCAGTTGTAAACAGTAAGATTACATAGTCAGCAAAAAGCAAGACAAAAAGCTCCAAAAGATCAAAGGTTATACCATGCCTTCCATTTTGAATAATTTCCAAGGCTAATTCTTTTATGGACAAAGAAAACAGAACTGGACTGTAAACGCCCCAATGCTTAACTCCTCTGGTACACGTGACAAAATCTGATAATTTTGCCTCAGATCTGATCTAGGCTTTCACTTCATAATACATACTTTTACACAATGAAACAGTTTACTTTTAATTCCATTCGTTAATAGAACAGGTCATAGCAATGTCCGTGAAAATGAGTCGAGGCTTTTTTTCCAAAATGAACAAATGCAACATACAACTTTTGATTATTTACAAATTGTTTTTGAACTGCAGATAATAGACTAAACATATGATCGATCGTAGAATAATCTGTCTTGAATTCTGCTTCATGTTCTCCTGTTACATCATTCTGAGATATCCATTCATGTAATTGGTTATTAATAACGAAACTATAAAGTTTTTACTACAAATATTACATAAAGAAATACCTCTATAATTGTTTACATTAAATGCGTCAGCCTTCTTAAACAAGGGCAATATTACGGATTCTTTCCAGCCCTTGGGATAAATCCCAGTATCAAACAGCATTTTAAACAAATTACATAAAAAAGCTTACAACAGACTCACCAGAATTCTTGAAAAATTCCCAGATGATACCATCAGGTCCAGCACTTTTATTGTTTTTCAATTTCTTAATGGCTAGTAATATTTCTTCTCTGGAGATGTCTCTATCATATGTGTTATCTTCACTATTTACCGCCTCGTTGATCGCTGTGGGCTCTTGCTCATCCTTTTCGAACAAATTCTTACAATGTGAGGACCAGTCGTGCACTGGAATGTTATTTACAGGTTCTAATTTCTTTCTCGTGATCTTCTGTACAGTATTCCAGTATAACTGCTGATTTTTTACTAAGGTCAAAAGATAGTTCAATTAAGAATCATTGTATTTTTTAACTTTCAGAGAGAGAGAAAGAAGAGAGAGAGAGAGAGAGAGAGAGAGAGAGAGAGAGAGAGAGAGAGAGAGAGAGAGAGAAAGAAGAGAGAGAAACAAACAGACAGACAGACAGACAGACAGAGACAGAGAGAGAGAGAGAAAAAGAGCGAGAGAGAGAGAAGAGAGAGAAGAGAAAGAAGAGAGAGGAGAGATGCATGCGCACATGCGTGCAACATTCACACACACACACACACACACACACACACACACACAAAGAGAGAGAGAGAGAGAGAGAGAGAGAGAGAGAGAGAGAGAGAGGAGAGAGAGAGAGAGAGAGAGAGAGAGAGAGAGAGAGAGAGAAAGGAACAGAGAGAGAACAAAGAGAGAAGACAAAGAAGAGAGACAAAGATAGGAGAGAGAGCATATACATTTAGCAGCTCGACACTCACTCTATGCCACGCACGGCTAATGGACCATCCATGCAGTCTGCCTTATCAACGTGGATAACGTGCCACATTCACATACAGTCATGCACACACATCGTCCATCTTAATTCGTTCACACACACACACACACACACACACACACACACCACACACTCACACACACACACACGACACGCACACGAACACACGCACTCACACACACACACACCCCACACACACACACACCACACACACACACACACACACACACTCACACCACACACCGACGCACGCACGCACGCACGCACGACGCACACACACACACACACACACACACACACACACACAACACACACACACAACACACACATGCAAGAGAGTGAGAGAGAGAGAGGCATATTACACAGACACACACACACCACACACACAGCACACACACACACACACACACACACAACAGCACACACACACACACACACACACACACACACACACACACACACACACACCACGCCGCACGCACGACACGCACGCACGCACGCACGCACACCACCACACACACACACACACACACACACACACACACACACACACACTCAAATCACACAAGAGAGAGAAGAGAGAGAGAGGAGAGAGAGAGAGAGAGGAGAGAGAGAGAGAGAGAGAGAGAGGCATATACATACACACACACACACACACACACACACACACACACACACACAACACACACACACACACAACACAACACACACACACACACACACACACACACACACACACACTCACACACACACACGCGCGTGCGCGCGCGCGCTCGCGCGCACGCACACACACACACACACACACACACACACACACACACACACACACACACACACACACACACACACACACACATTCTCTCATTTAAAATGAAAACCTTGTTCAAAATTCATATCTGTTCATAAAATTGTCTTAAACTCTGTGTGTGTGTGTGTGTGTGTGTGTGTGTGTGTGTGTGCGTGCGTGCGTGCTGGTGCGTGCGTGCGTGCGTGCGTGCGTGCGTCGTGTGTGTGTGTGTGTGTGTGTGTGTGTGTGTGTGTGTGTGTGTGTGTGTGTGTGTGTGTGTGTGTGATGGCAGATGCTTGCGTTCACGTGAAACATTCGCTTTATTGTTCATATTGTCGTACGTTTTTTTTTCTCAGTTGCTCTCAGCTCTGTAAGTCCGAACTTCCCCAAATCTTCAAAGAAATTATTAAGAAAATAGATAGATAGATAGATAGATAGATAGATAGATAGATAGATAGGTAGATGGGACAGATAGATGATTAAATAGATGGACAGACAGACAGACAGATAGATAGATAGCTATAGATAAATAGGTAGATTCATGGATAGATAGATAGGAAGAAAGAAAGATAGAGAGAGATAAGACAAACAGATAGGCAGATAAACAAATAAACAGATTGTAAGGGTGACGTGGGAATGCAATTATGATATGAAGATGATAACAAAGAACAATTAAGAGAAACAAGTACAGCCATTTAAAGAAAAAAAAAGAAAAGTATGCGATGATAATAATAATAATAATGGTGATAACAATAGTAATAATAATAATAATATAATAATAATGATGATTGTGATGATGATTTTGATGATAATGATTATAATAATAATGATAATAATAATGATGATAATTAATAATGATGATAATAATAGTAATAATAATAATAATAGTAATGATAATAATGATGACGATGATGATGATGATGATGATGATGATGATGATGGATGATGATGATGATAGCTGTAGCCACCAGTGTGATGCTGATGGGATGACAATAACTTTGATGAAGATGGAGTAAGAAGAAGGTAGAAGTAATACGATACTTCATTCTGATTGGTACAAAGGAAATACTACACGAAAAGCTTACACTTTTCAACATAACGACGATGACGATAGCGACGATGTCGACGCGACGACGATGTGGATGAGATGATGATGATGATGATGATGATGATGATGATGATGATGACGATGATGATGATAATGATGAAGATGATGCCTGTGCCGATGCCGATGCCGATGACGACGACGACGATGATGATGATGATAACGATGACGATGATCATGAGAAAGGGGAGAATAGAAAAGAAAAACACTCCAGCACTCTCTCAGGTCTGGATCACAAGGACTGATGGACACCAATCAACGGGGAGAACAAAGAACATTGTGCCCAGCGCTCCTTTGCCTTTGGCAATTGAGCGGGCTGAGGGATGGGGTTACCAGTGCAGGGGGTAGTCAGGTGGAAAACGCAGAAAGCAGATTAGGAACAAACAGCCTCTTATGTCATGGCTAGCTTCTGCTCTTGCCATTTTCCCCTCCTGCTGGGTCTAGGGAGATGAGAGAGAGAGAGGAGGTAAAAGAGCGGTATGATGTTGCCCTGAAGTGTTCGGTCTTCCTCGTGTCAGGATGTACTTCTGTGAGTGTTTGCTCTTCTCTGTCATATGTACTCTGTGAGTGTTTCATCTTCCTCGGTCAGTATGTCTGTGAGTTTGTTTCTTTGTCAGTGTGAGTGTTTCATCTTCCTCGTGTCAGTATGTTCTTTGTGAGTTTTGCTCTTTCCCCATTCAGTAGATTTCGTGAGTGTTTGCTCTCCTCATGTCTACTGTCGTGATGTTTGCTCTTCTCATTCATTATGTAATGCGTGTGGTGTTTGCTCTTCCTCATGTCATAGTTCTTCTGAGAGTTTTGCTTTTTCTATCATGGAGTGTTCATCTTCTCGTGTCAGTATGTTCTCAGTGAGTGTTTGCATCTGTTGATGATATGTTCTGTAGTGCTCTCTTAGTGACTTCCGTATGGACAGTTACAGCGAGCTGTTCATTGATGTAACAGCTGTCTTTGTATATGATTCTTTCCAGACATATATAACAGCAGCGAAACCATGCTGTCAGGATTTGAGGCTAAGCTTGTATGATGAACATGCTACACACTAACACACACACACACACACACACACACCACCAGCACAATCACACACACACCACCACACACCACCACACACACACACACACACACACACACACAATGCGAGGTCCTAATCACTAGACTATCACTAGTTTTCCAGCTTTATCATGAGGGTTTTGTTTGCTGGTTGTTGTTTGTTTGTTTGTTTGTTTTTGTTGATGTAGTTTATTTTTCGTCTAATATCCCCTAGAGTGGATAGACGTTAAATTTGAAAACCACACACACACACACACACACACAACCCACACACACACACACACACACACACACACCACACAACACCTCACCACACACACACACACACAACACACACACACCACACACACACACACCACATACCCCACCACACACACACACACACACACACATACCACAACGTCCTAACCAAATAAACTATCGCTAGTTTTCTAGCTTTATCATGAGGGTTTTTTTGTTTGTTTGTTTGTCTGTTTTTGTTGATGTAGTTAGTTTTGTTTTCGTTTAATATCACCTAGAGTGGATAGACGTTAAATTTGAAACAACACACACACACACACACACAACACACACACACCACACACAACCACACACACAGATCATGCTGACAAAATTATCTAACATTAAGCACCGTATAAAACTGTATGCAGATCATACATATTAAGCTGTCTGTCTAGATGATCTAATGTCAAGCATTTTTCCATCAGCATTCATACCATGCACATTATGCTGTCAAATGATCTAATGTTAAGCATTGTATGAACACAGCAGGCAGATCGTATCTTAAGCTGACAAGATGATCTATGGTAAGCACTGCAAGCTGTTGCATGGCTTGTGTTTACGTGGTTAAGCTCCCTAACACAATAACAGTGTGTGTGTTGTGTGTGTGTGTGTGTGTGTGTGTGTGTGTGTGTGTGTGTGTGTGTGTGTGTGAGTGTGGAGAGAGAGAGAGAGAGAGAGAGAGAGAGAGAGAGAGAGAGAGGAGAGAGAGGGAGAGGGAGAGAGAGAGAGACCTTGACACTTGACACTTCGATATTTTATTGTCATTCCCAAAGAGGTCTTTTGACAATGGGGAGAGGTAACAGAAAAATAACATTTCCCTCTTCCTAACAAATAGCACACTTTCATTCCTAGTGTGTATCAAATCCAAGGTTAACAAAAACAAATTAAATTCGTAACATTTCGTTTTGTCTTCACGCACAGGAGTAATGCAGTAAGGTTAAAAAAAAAGATGAGAGAGATGAGAGAGAGAGAGAGAGGAGAGAGAGAGAGGGAGAGAGAGGAGAGAGAGAGAGTTCAAACTTTTTTTTTTTTTTTTTTTGCTGTCCCAACCTCTGCGTCACCTCAGAGGCAGTGCACCCACGCCGCTCATTCCGACACCCCGTCCACATCCACAGCCGGCCGGCCCCGCCGCAGCCCCGGCACTCCACAGGGAGCAGTCAATGTCAAGTCGTCAAGAGGCAACCCACCGGAGGAGACACTGCACTGCTGCCGAGTCACTTCGGTGGTGTTCAGTGGCGCCTGTTCTGATCTAACATACGCAGGACACCACCTACTAAGCCCCTACTGACGACAATAATTGCTTAGTCGCGGAGCCGGCGTGAGTGAGCTCTCCCTCCGGAGGGCGAGTTCAAACTCTTCAATAGTCCAACTAGTACCTCCCCATACCCTTCGCCGTAATTGGAAAGGTTCCGGTAATCAATTCTGTTACGCGTCGACTGTCAGTCTGTAGTGAGGCGCTCCTATCTCCTTCTGTTTCTCACCATTGTACTGATCCCTGCCTCTTCACCTGGCTGAAACTTACAGCATGATTGTGTTGTTAATGAGCTGGTGTGAAGAAGCGAGCGTTGTAGAGCGCCGTTTTAGTATTGAAACGCCGTTTTAGTATTGGCATACGAAAACGGCGTTTCAATACCAAACGGCGTCTTAGGTCCCGCCGTTTTCATATTGAACACCAAAACGGCGGGACGTGAGACGCCATTTTAGTATTGGGCGCCGTTTTCGTATTGGCA
>CM031599.1:69370456-69372956 GCA_018398815.1 Conus ventricosus | reverse complement strand
GTGCCCAGTGCTCCTTTGCCTTTGGCGATTGAGCAGGCTGAGAGATGGGGGTCATCAGTGCAGGGGGTAGTCAGGTGGCAAAGGGGGAAAGCAGATTAGGAAACGAACAGCCTCTTATGTCATGGCAAGCTCTGCTCTTGCCATTCTTTGTTTGTGGTTTTATTTTACCTCCTGCGGGGTCTAGGGAGATGAGGGAGTGGAGGGTAAAGAGCGGAATGACATTGCTCTGTAAGTGTTTGGTCTTCTTCGTGGCGGTTTGTTCGTCTATTCCTGTAGTGGGTTTTGCTAGGGTGCTGCCTCTGCAGAGTTGACATGGTTTTTTTTCCTGGGAATTTTAAAGCATGCTGTGTTTGTTATTTGATTTTTTTTCCACACACATAGCATTATGAATATGCATGCAGATCATGCATAACATGTTGTTAAGAGATGATCCTATCTTATTAAGTGTTTTGTTAATTAAATGCAGACATGTACATGCATTATGCTGTCAGGATGATCTTAATGGTCAGCATGGTAAAGAATGGCTTGCAGATCATAATTATCCCACATTTCTGTAGCTATATCAAAATCATCATTGTATGGATGGCATGCACAACATATCCTTTATATCTATATCGAGAGAGTTGTTTTATTTCTTGTTCTTGTCGTTATTTGGAGAAGGTTGTTTACTTACGGGTTTGCAGTGGTGGGTTCTTTGTGAGATCTGTACGCGAAAAAAAAAACAGAGAGAGAGAGAGAGAGAGAGAGAGAGGAGAGAGAGAGAGAGAGAGAGAGAGAGAGAGATTATGCTGTCAAGATGATCTAATGTTAAGCCATTGTATGACCAGCTTGCAGATCACATAATTATGTTAAGCTGTCTCGGTGATCTAGCATTGAACATTGCTCCATGTGCAAATATATCATGTATACGATGCTGTCAAGATGATCTGGTGTTAAGAATTGTAAAGAATGGCATGCAGATCATATAAGCTGTCTAGATGATCTAATGTCAAGCATTTTTGTTTCATCTGCAATCATATCACATGTATTATCCTGTGAAGATGATCTGATGTTAAGCATTGTATGACCAGCATGCAGATCACACCTTAAGCTGTCAAGAGGATGGATGTTAAGTATTGTAGGCGGTTGCATGGCTTGTGTTTATGTGGTGAAGCTTCCACACCCACAACATTAGCAGCAAAATACTTACACATGATGGGCGTTGGGAGATTCTCACCCTTGTTTCCACATGCTCTCTCTCTCTCTCCTCTCCTCATCTCTCCCCCTCTCTCTCCTCTCTCCCTCTCTTCTCTCTCTCTCTCTTGTGGGTGTGTGTGTGTGTGTGTGTGTGTATGAGAGAAGAGGAGAGAGAGAGAGAGAGAAGAGAGGGAGAGAAAAGAGGAGAGGCAATGTGGGGCTATGGTGTGTGTGCATCCAACCTCATCATGATCCACCTAGTACCTCCCCATGCCTTCGCCATGGTTCGGAAGGGTTCCAGCCAATTACCTTCTTTACGCGTCGCTGTCAGCAGGTAGTAAGGCCCTCCTGTTTTCTGTTTCCACGCGTACCGGGTCCCTGTCTCTACGAACTGATGAAACTGACGGCCTGTGTGATTAATGAGCTGGTGTGAAGGACGGGGCGTCACTCCCTCCCGTTTCTTATGTGACTCTTCACTCGCGTCCAAAAGCCAGCAATCATGTTTCACCTATTTTTCTTGGGAACTCAATTTCAGGCAAATATGAAGTGTCAGTTGTCAAAAAAGAGAGACCAAATCATCTTCACTGTCTATCTGAAAGAAAAAAAAGGTTATTATCTCAAAAGAGAACAAGAATAATGAGAGAAAATAGTTATTGATCACTGAGTCCCGAGAAAGCAGTTGTTATTTTCATATGAAACAGAGATCGTAAGCAAAGACACTTATTATCACGTGAGTCCTGAGAAAACAGTCATCATCATTCGGAAGAAGAACAGCGATAGGGGAAATAGTTATGATTGCTGTAATACTGAGAAAATAGTTACTACTGTCAAAAAAAATGGGAGAAAGAAAGAAAGAAACAAAACAAACAACAACAAAAAAGCATGGAAGATTCCCCCCTTTCCCCCAGTGGAACTCACATACTACCACTGTATTAAGCGAAAATAAAAGGAAAACGCTAATTTAGCCATCTGAAGCTTTCATTCCACCTTTAACCATAATAAATACTGATTTCCATGACCGTGTAAGAAAACAGCGTTAAGAGGATGATCAGTTAGTACCACCATCATCATTGAAAAGATATGATAATAAAACAAAAATAAAAAAGCTATTCGTTGAAGAGAACAGTTATGATAAATGAATTCCCCAGGGGGAAAAAAACCAAAACTACTTTAACTGTATTCTTAAAGGATAATTACAGTGGCCCATACAAAGAAAGAAAACAAAAAAAAGAAAAAAAAAAAAAGAAAAAGCTGCTAGAGGCTTATTAAGTGGTGATGCTCTCGTCTCCCCTATCTCAAGGTTGAATCTACCTTACATAAATGT
>CM031599.1:69350456-69357956 GCA_018398815.1 Conus ventricosus | reverse complement strand
GGGGTGGCGGTGGGGGGTTAAATGATGATGTCTGTGGGACAGTGGTACCGCCATGCCGGGAGATATAACTCTGTATTAAGCCGGTGTCAATAGCCTAACGCTGTTTGTGTGAATTGGGTGGCGTAAGTGGCAGTATCACATTCTCATTTGGTTTAGGAAGTGGTTCTCGTAACAGCAGTCCTGACTTGTGCATGGGTTGGGCTAGTACGTACACACACACACACACACACACACACACACACACACACACACACACACACACACACACACGCACGCACGCACACACACACAGACACACACACACACACGCACGCACACACACACACACACACACACACACACACACACACACACACACACACACACACACACACACACACACACGCACGCACGCACGCACGCACGCACGCACGCACGCACGCACGCACACACACACACACACACACACACACACACGCCCGCGCATACACACACACACACATATAAGTAAAGGTTGTTCTGTACAATTCTTAGCTACTCACAATGCTTGGGTTATTGAACAGCAGAGCTGACCACTCAGACTGTTCCATATCTTTTTGATCTCCCTTGCATCCTTGAATGGATCCTCAAGCATAGGCTCAAAGATTGTCCCCTACATTTTATACTGTTTGAATAATGCTTTTAGTTTTTCAGCAACTTTTTTCCTCTCCACACTTTTGTTTTGTTCCATTTACTACCCTTCGCTGGCTGCTTTGAGGGAGCTGTTGGATTCTGTTTCGAACCTTTGGTGGTGAGAATACCACAGAATTATGGACTTATGTGTGTCTCTATTTGACACCAAGAGCACAGACACAATCAGCCGTGTCTCCCTGATGAGTCCGATCCAGCGGACGAAAGGCCTAGGAGCAGGCAATACAAATAAATGTGTTTCAGAGGGATTGCGATGGTTCCCTCAGGCAGCTAGTGAAGGGTGTCTCATATTGATAATAATTATATTCCCCCCATTTTCTTCATCTTCATTTTTTTTTTATAAAGTTCAAATCTTTGCTAAGTCATTACTACAACGACGGAGGAATTGTTAACCTGCACTTGTTTTCCCCCACTACTTAATTGTTCAGCATATATATAATATATATATATACCTTAAAGACGCAAAAACAAGCTACAATATATCCTGGAAAATCATAAAAAGAGCATCACCATACAGCAATGTTTCAAAAAGGTGCAACCTATGTTTAACTGAAAAATGGTTAATACTATGCAAACCACACTTTGCAACTTTAAACACCAAAACAGAAATAGTAAACAACTGCAGGCATAAATGGAAATCGTTGTTAGTGAACACACCCAAAACAAAAACCTGAAAGCCCCCAAAAAACACGTGCAGCCACCGCACGCGCAAACGGGAGCCCACACGCTATATAACATCGGCGGTGGGCAAACCAAAAACCATCCTGATGACGGCGCAACACGCTCGAAACAAATTTGTAGATAGTTTTTAAGATTCCTCTTTTAACTTGTTTTAACTAATGTTGCTCCCCAAGGGGTTGAGCACTTAAAAAAAGTGTTTTAGGCATTTTAAACATACTTATATATATATATATATATTTTTATATATTCATTTATCTGTGTGTGTCTCGGTGTGTGCGTATATATATTTATTCATTTATCTGTGTGTGTCTCGGTGTGTGCGCGTGCTAAATTCTGTGGTGTTTTTGTGTATGTAATATTAGAACATCTTTATTCTAATAGAATAACAGTTATGCATCGTAACTTGCGAGAGTATGATAGTAGCAAAACAATAATATTTCTTCATTTCTGTGCGGTTGGCTATAGTACTTGATCGATAATGTATCTTTATTTCTACATGGATGGTGTTGTCATTGATCGACAGTGTATCTTTATTTCTGAACAGATGAAACTAGCATTGATCTTTAGTGTAATCATTCCTGCACGGATAGAAGTGGTATTGAAATTAGTATGTTTAGATTTTAAAAGGAGTGACATTAGTATTAATGTATTTCTGCATGGATGGTCTTCGTAACAATACAATAGCTTTATATCTGCACATCTGACACTCGCATAACAATTATAATTCATTGCTTAAAAAATGAAAATAAATAAGAAATCTTGTATGAAATATCTATCTTTATCTACGCATTGTGTATCTTCTACGGTGCAGTATGATGTGAGTGGCGACAGGATATCGTTATTTCAGAAGGGATAGTATTCGTAACACTTGTATGTCTTCATTACTGCAGAGATGGTATTAGTTATACTACCATGTCTACATGTCTGCTGGGATAGTATTAGTAACACTAGTATGTCTTCATTTCTGCCGGGATAGTATTAGTAACGCCAGTATGTCTTCATTTCTACAGGGATGGTATTGGTAACACTTGTATGTCTTCATTTCTGACGGGATAGTATTAGTAACATCAGTATGTCTTGATTTCTTCAGGGATATGGGATTGGTAACACTAGTATGTCTTCATTTCTGACGGGATAGTATTAGTAACATCAGTATGTCTTCATTTCTACAGGGATTGGTATTGGTAACACTAGTATGTCTTCATTTCTGACGGGATGGTATTGGTAACACTAGTATGTCTTCATTTCTGCAGGGATAGTATTTGTAACAGTAGTATGTCTCTATTATTGCAGGGATAGTATTGGTAACACTGGTATGTACTCATTTCTGCAGGGATAGTATTGTTGATAGTAACATGTGTTCATTTGTACGTGGATGGCATTTGAACAATAACAGACTTTCCATTGTGCAGAGACAGCGTTAGTAACAATTACATGTCTTCGATTATGCATGATTGGCAATAGTAGTAACAAAAGTATATGTTCTTGTTCGCAAGGATGGGTATGAGCATCAAAAGTATAACTTAATTTCTGTATAGATGATACTCCACTTGTGCAAGGATGCTGCTAGTCTGTATGGTGTATCTTGAGACATGTATGGATGGCGTCAGAAACAAGAATGCAATGTTTGTTTGTATGTTTTCATATTTCCGTGATAGTTTTAGTTCGAAAATGTTGTTTCATTTCTGCATGCACAGTATCAGCGGTCTATTTTCACTTATGCATCGGTAGCATTCAAATCAACAGTATGCCTGCTTGAATGGCGTTATGAGAAGTGCGGTATGCGCGGGTGGTGGTTGTAACACTTGTATGTTTTCATGTGCATCGGGATGATGTTAGTAACAACAGCGTATCTTTATTTTTGCTTAGACAGCGAGCGTTAGTTACAACAGTGCCACTTCATTTGCACAGTGATAGCTGTCAGTGTCAGTAACACGTCTTTTTGTAAGCTGGAGTCTTCGTTCTTTTTTCTATCTTTCTGCGTACCCAGGCTGATACTCCTGCGGACACTGCCTGTATAGACAGGCAGTGGAGTGTTGTGTGTATGACCGTTTTTTTTAATCCCGCCATTAAGGCAGCCATACTCCATCTTCGGGGAAGGTGCATGCTATGTGTAACGTGTCATCCATACCAACGGCCAAACTGGCCTCCTCTTCCGAAAGTTGGTGATTGGATTTTGCGTGTGTACAAGATGTTGTGCGTGCGTTCACACACGGAACCTCGGTTTATAGTCTCATTCGAAGGACTGTATGGGGAATGGAGTCAGAACCAATGTTAACTCCGAGGGAAAAATCCCCCTGTACCGAAATTCGAACCCGCAACCCCTGGATCACGAGTCTGGCGCTCTACCAACTGAGCTATTCCGGCTCCCGTAAGCTGAAGTAATCTAGTGGCATTAGTATATCTTCATCCGTGTGGGAATACAGCAGATCATACATAGGTCATTTATATATGAAGTGACTCTAGAGCTATTTTTTGTAATAATTAGCCCCCCCCCCCCCCCCCCCCCCCCTCCGCCCGCCTCCTTATCAACCCCCTCCCCCACGAATTTCATCGGTAAAAATGTAGGGAGAAAATCAATGCAGAGTTGGATAGGGGGAGGTCATCAACGAAGAATGCGTTTCACCTCCACTATACTCCTCATTTTCAGGCTCTCTAGGTTGTTGTTTTTTTCTCTCTTTTTTCTTTTGTTAATTTCGCCTGCGTGTTGGACCAAGGACTCCTTCAGGACTATTGGCCTGGAGTTACGTTCTTCTATTGTGTCAGAGTAGCTGTTCTTGATTGTTTCTTCTTGCCTAGAGGAGACATTCCCTCCCATAAAAACAGAACAAAAACAAAACAAACAAAAAAGACATGTCAACAACAACGAAAACCCAACCAACCGACCAACCAACCAACCAACCAACCAACCGACCAACCGACCAACCACCAACCAACCAACCAACCAACCAACCAACCAACCAACCAGCCAAACAAACAAATAAAACAACGCAAAACAAACAACAACAACAACAAAGTAAAATCACATGACATATATCTTCTTTTTTTTCTTTTCTTTTTTTAAAGATGAAAGGGTTTCAAAGTCCTAGAGCCTGATGGGCATACAGCAGTGACAAATGAGTACCACGCCGCTATGGCATGGCATTATGTAAAACGGAACCCACCCTTCTCCTTCTGCCGCCTCAACCTCCCCTGGCCTGGATCAAGCTCCCGTTCCCAGCTTGTAACCAAAGACAATTTTCAAGCCGTAAAAAATCGAGATTAGGAATGGTTTGAACACGAGATCGTCAGCGCCACACTCCATTGCTCCAACCATGTGGCCACAGGTTACATTGCACAAATGATGAACAGTTTTTGTTTTTTTTGTTTTAAGTATTACTTTTGTTTTACATATGGTACCTTACCGATGATGAAAAACACCTTTTCCATCACGCTTTCAAATAATTTATCAAAGGCTAATATGTGCTATCAAACGTTCAAACATTAGGTCACATCGAAGGTTAACATATTTGCAGTTCTGTTTAAATTCGTGATATATGTACAACACACACACACACACACACACACACAACACACACACACACACACACACACACACACACATGGTCTGGTCAAGCAAAGACATGAAGAAAACCAAAAGAGGTGAAAAATAAATTTAAAGCCACGAGCACAATGTAAGAAAAAGAAAAGTAGTTGTATATTAGCCTACAGCAACGACAGGTGATAGATATGCTATTGATCCGACTCCTTGGCATTGCATTCTACGGCAAAGACAGAAATGCAAGAAAATCTGACAGGGGAAAACTACAATAGGAAAAAAAGAAAGAAAAAAAGGCAACTCCCAAAAAAAAGCAATGAAAAAAAGGTCTACAATGAATGCCACACACACACAAACACACACACACACACACACACACACACACACACACACACACACACACACACACACACACCGCGCGCGCGCGCGGACGCACGCATACCTTTTGGCCTCCCTTGCACCCTTAAATCGATCCTCAAGCATAGGCTAAAACATTTCCACCCGTCTTTTGTACCGTTTGAATAATTTTCTTAGTTTTTCAGCAACTTTTTTCCTTACCACACTTTCTTTTTATTCCTTTCTGCCCTTCCCTGGCTGTTCTGGGGGTGCTGCTGGATTCTGTTTATTTTACCCATGATGGTCAGATTACCACAGAATTGTAGACTGTGATAAATCTTGATACGATGCCAAGAAAACTGACGCTAGAACCTCATATTAGCAGTCGGCCGTGCCTTCCGAATTAATTTTACCGAATAGACAACAGACCCCGGAGGACACAATGTGAATGAGTTACAATGGCCTCCATAATAAATGCCGTGTGTGCGCAATGTCTAAGCAGATATTCGTCAAGTCATTAACGTTAAGGACGGACAAATCGTTAGTCTGCAATTGTTAACTCACTGAGTTGTAACCACACACACACACACCACACATCTCTCTCTGTATATGTGTGTACCTGAGAGAATTAAATGCCGTGAATCATTGTCTTACTTGTGATTATCCAAACACACACACACACTGTGTGTGCGTGATACATTAGTCGCCATTCTGGGTTCAAAGAATGTTAAAGTGTTGTGTCTGGCGCCTACTCGTATACCACTAATGTCATCTGCAGTATAGGGAAAAGGCTGCGGAGAGGAGGAAGAGAGGGTATGTGTGGAAACGGGCTATCCCTCAAAGATGTGAAATCCGAAGACCTCCTGTGTGGCACACGGCAGAAACGACATAGTAACATCACCGGCACCACTACCACCAGCGAAATGTCTCTTCTTAGGGAAGATCAGAGCGGTAGTTTGATATTGATAAACCCTGGTACCTCCACTGTAACAGAGTGAGTATAGCTGTGGTGGCTGCATGACAGACGTGAGCCGAAGGAGTGAGGAACCTACAATGTGCTGTGTCATAAACATCTTTCTGTGACACAGGCTCTTCATCAAAAGGTATGGGTTCGAATCCCGGCAGCGCCAGGACGAAACAAGAAAAAAAAACCCAGTTAGCAACAGAAGGGCATCTGGGAGTCATGACCTGGAGGCAACCCGGCCTTCTTAGAGTGTAAGGAATTCAGGGCCGAAACATTTTGTCGTGTGGGGGGGGGGGGGGGGGGGGGGGGGGGGGGGGGCGAGGAGGAGGAGGACGGGGTGTGTTTTTTTTTCTCTGAAGACCTTCTGCTGTTACGTTCTCCCCAGTGATTCCCCCCCCCCCCCCCTTTTCTTTTTTTTTTTTTTTTTTTTTTGATTTCAATGACATTCGACAGAAAACAAGCAACAGCAACAACAACATGTCTTGTTACAACAGACTCAATGAAGGCCTTTGTTCTGGGGCACACAGATTCTGTCAAATCGAGCCTAATGACGCTGCTCTAAACTCAGTAGCTCCATCCACACATTCAGTCGAAATGGCGGCCTCCCCCTCCCCCACTCCCCCCCCCTCCCCCCCCCCCCCCCCCTCCTCCCTCCCCTCTTCCCACTCCCTCCCCATCTTTAGTGTTTCTTACGACGAGGGACGCCAAAGTTTAACGCCACACCGGTTGCCTCCACCTCTGACGGCTGTTGACGAGTGCACGACAGGGAAACGTTAAAGTTTAACGTTACACCGGTTGCCTCCACCTCTGACGGCTGTTGACGAGTGTACGACAGGGAAACGTTAAAGTTTAACGCTACACCGGTTGCCTCCACCTCTGACGGCTGTTGACGAGTGTACGACAGGGAAACGTTAAAGTTTAACGCCACACCGGTTGCCTCCACCTCTGACGGCTGTTGACGAGTGCACGACAGGGAAACGTTAAAGTTTAACGCCACACCGGTTGCCTCCACCTCTGACGGCTGTTGACGAGTGTACGACAGGGAAACGTTAAAGTTTAACGCCACACCGGTTGCCTCCACCTCTGACGGCTGTTGACGAGTGTACGACAGGGAAACGTTAAAGTTTAACGCTACACCGGTTGCCTCCACCTCTGACGGCTGTTGACGAGTGCACGACAGGGAAACGTTAAAGTTTAACGTTACACCGGTTGCCTCCACCTCTGACGGCTGTTGACGAGTGTACGACAGGGAAACGTTAAAGTTTAACGCTACACCGGTTGCCTCCACCTCTGACGGCTGTTGACGAGTGTA
>CM031599.1:69330456-69345456 GCA_018398815.1 Conus ventricosus | reverse complement strand
TCACTAGCAAGCAAACGAAACCGCGCATCACACAGAGACAAGATCAGGTCCCTCACGCCATCAAAGACCTTTGGCGTGCCAACAAAAAAGAGACAATCCTGAAGGAGAGATATGTACAAATTTATCTTGAAACAAGCTTGAAGATGAATTTTAGCACTTCTATTTAAAAATATATTTTTAACAAATGATGCTATGCATCCCCAAGGGGTTGAGCATATATCAAGAATTTTAAATGACGTTTTAATACAGTTCAATGATATAAAATCATGAACCGTATTAAACCGTCCTAAAAAAATCAGAAAAAGCTCAACCCCTTGGCGGAGCAACCATTTGTTAAAAATAATTTTAAAAATGAGGGGGGGTGATGCTAATATATATACATAAACAACGACAATCCGTTCCTTCTATGTCTCGATCAACAAAACTTCACACATTTCCTTGAGTTTTTTGAACCAGTTCCACCCTACCCATCAAGTCACTATGAACTATTCCAAAGAATCTCTGCCATTACTTGGACATCTTCCATCCATCTGAAGCGAGGTTATCTTTACACAGACCTGTATTTCCAACCTACAGATGCTCGTACATACTTGGCCCATTCAACCTGCCACCCTTTAACCATACCAACAAAAGACATTCCTAAGCCATTCCTGCGCCGCCTCCGCCTCTGTTCTGACATGCCAACCATCCAGTCTCCGTTGCCAGTATATGGAACGTGATTCCACCAGCGAGGATACAGCCCTGGACCACCAGGATGCATAACCAAAGCCAGCCATTTTTCTCCGACACGAGACCTCTCAGCTAAAAGACGGAAGACAGGCAACACAACCGGATTCCATTCATCAACATCACCCACACCCTTCTATAACCGCCCATTCCTTTCTTCCGTTTGCAGAACACCCACCTCTTCTCCCACCCGAACAAACTGCGGAAGGCTATGCCTTTCCCATCCATACTAGCCGAAAGAAAATCGCGGTCTTTGAGAAAACCTGCTCAAGCCATAAGCTCTCTTCGATACCATATGACACTATTGCTGGATCTACAAATGTACGGCTGAACACTGTGTGGTATTGTACAAACCATCTATTAGAGCAGAACATTTAGTAGAATGCAGACAGGAGAGAACCAATACCTACCATCCAGACATCGACTTTCCTGTGACAGCAGGCAATATCGTCTACATGCGTGAACTAGCACCAACTGTCAGATTACACAGTACATGGTGAAACTATGCTGACCCATGAAAGATCGCTTTTATATTTGCACAGGTCTAACCTCAAGATGAACAAAGTTGCATGTGTTCCATGTCAACAATCTTTCAACTTACCTGAACACTCTTCTGTAGAAAATGAGACGCATTGTGGTGGAAAAGTGACCACAGCCTAACAAAACCGCAATACAGAGGAAGAAGAAGGAATTACTGAAGAATAACTAAAACAGTTTTATATCCCTTGTGGACTCCAACGGCCTAATTCCGATGGACATCAGCTTTGCAGAGTGGAGACTGGGGAGACTTGGTTAACTACTAATGGGAGGGATGTGGGCATGAATGTGTTGGGTGGAATTCTTTATGTGATCTCACGTGTGTGAAAAGCGTGTTTGTGTCAATACAGATATGAACTCGGTTTCTCTGCGGTCTCGGTGGCAGAGAGACACGTGCATATGAGAGTGTTGTGTGTGTGTAGTTGTGTGTGTGAGTTTGTGTGAGTGCGTCTCATTTTTTCTTTACTCACTCACTCAACAAACATCACTTCATATCAATTTATTTCTTATTCAATGGCAGAAACATTGACGTCATAAGCAAGGACAACTTATTCAAAAGCGTCAGATACTTATGACGTTCTTACCTTGTCCAATAAACAAGCCCCAGAAGAAGGCTGCATGTCCGAAATTTGCAAAAAATTATGACATAAAGTGCGTGTGATTCCTTTTTAATGTAAGGTAAGTATGAATAAATGAAATGTTTTGTAAAGTATGTATACATCTATATAAAAAAATATAAATAAGTAAATATAATAAAATATATATATATATCTATACTCAATATATAAAATATATGTATAAAAGTTAAAGGATTAAAACGAAGTCTTTAAGCCTTATAACATTAAACAAATGTAGCACCCCCCGAAGGGGAACGCATTATAAAAAACCGTTTTCGGCATAACAGCAACACTTTTAATATATATATAAATATAACAATAATAACTGAAAATTGCGAAGCCTAGCTGCAATGAGGACCAAAACAAAAGTAGAACACACTTGCTCGTCGCCAAAACAGAACATTAGACAGAAAATCTTTTGCAAAACCAAAAATTTATGTTCTACCAGAAATTACTCGCCTGGCTTTTGTGGTGTTAACAGCTAACAGTTCTTCTCTATCGGTTACAGTGCGGTTGAAAATGACCCAATGCTACAGAGCGAGTATATAATTTTCTTTTCATTTTGCAGGTAAAAGCAGCAATGACAATTGAATGAAACACCAGTAAGAGGCATATGTATTTCTTTCAACGACTTTTCAGTAATGGACCACCAATCAAAAAAATCTAAATTCGTTTCTCGATTTATTACAGAATAACAGTTTAGGTGTAAAATCTTTGGACATTCAAATCAGCTAATACCAATTCGTAAATACGAGCGAACCACTATAGCGACATAACAATACATACAATTCAATTCAATTCAATTGCAAAATTAATCCTATGACCCCTGCAGGGGCACACACACACACACACACAACACACACACACACACACAACACACACACACACCCACACACACACATACACACACACACACACACCACACACACATCACACACACACACACACACTGCCTGAAACCAATTTATTGTCCAGATTAACTCATGGTTGTACTGACTGACACACACAACACACCACCGCACGCACACACACACACACACACACGACACACACACACACACACACACACCCACACGCACGCACGCACGCACGCACGCACGCACGCACGCACACTACACACACACACACACACACAGATAAAAAAGAAAGCTCCAAACCTGAATTGCAAAAGCCCTGTAAATACAGTTATCGAGACCCCTCATTCATCCATCCTTATCCATCTATCTATCTAACATCTAACCAATCCTATCTATCTATCTATCTATCTATCTATCTATCAATCTATCTACTATCAATCAAATCATCTCCATCCATGCCATCCATCAATCCAACCAGTTCCCATCTAATCCCTCCCATCCATCAAACAAACTATCTATCTATCTACTAACTATAAATATATATATAATATAAATATAAATATAATATATATAAATAAAAATATATTAATCGATCGAATCGATCGATCGCTCGAACGATCGACTACCCACCCATCCCCCCCCTCCTCTCCCTCTCTCTCTCTCATCTCCTCACTCTCTCATCTCTCTCTCCCTCTTATACCTTGTGATTTCCTATCTTAACCAAGAACTCGTTGAAAAAAATGTGCTTGATAACGAACAAGGGCGGTGGAGTTTGTCTTCTTCTCTATTAACGCCATCAGATAAAAAGGAAAGGAAAGAAAGAAAGAAAGGAAAAAGGCCACCAAGCCGATACACTGCGAAAACACAACCAGGAGCGCGCGAGCACACAAAGGTAAAATCTTCTCACACCTCTAGACGACCGGCAACACGATATCCTCTTACTTATTGATACGCTGTCCTCATACCAAGCAGGAGGTGGAGAAAGGAGGGAGAAAGGGGGGACGGGGGGGGTGTGTGTTGGGGGGGGGGGGGGGGGGGTGGGGGGGGGGGTGGGGGGGAGTGGGGGGGGGGAGGAATGGGGTGCAGGGGCAAGGGGGGGTGGGATATTTCCAACATTTCATGGACCTCAATTTAAGAGTTAGGCTAGTGATACTAGTGATCAGCTTCGCTTTTGGACGAGAGAGAGGAGAGGAAGAGAGAGATAGAGAAGAGAGCATGCACCCTTAAAACCATTCGTTTTCTAGAGAGAGCATACACCAATACACTTCTCGTTTTTTCCCTGTTATCTACATGAATCCTTTTTACTTTTGCGTACCTCCCCTTTTCCTTTTGGCTTGAAATTTATCGTTTCTCCCTTTTTCTTTCCCCCTTTTCTTCCTTCATTACTATCTTTCTCTCTCTCTTTCTTTCCGTTATATCCATTAAATATTTTGAGTGTTTTTTTACCCCGTTTGCTTGTTTGTTTAGCCCTCGCCCCCCCCGCAATCCCCCACCCCCCCACCCCCACCCATTTTCTTAAATATAAGAAGAAGTTATTGTTTTTTTTTCCCCATTATGCTCTCGTCTCTCTCTCGTCCTCTCTCCTCTCACTCTCTCTCTCTCGCTCACGAACTCGCTCCACCTCTCTCTTTCCTCCTCTCTCTTCCCACCCCTCTCTCTCTCTCTCTCTCTCTTCTCTACTCTCATCTCCACCTCCTCTCTCTCTCTCTCTCTCCTCGCTCTTATATTCTAATGTTTTTTCTTATTATAGTCCACAAGTCTTTATGTGTGTTTAACTTCTCTTGCCATTTGAGTTATTTCTTCTTTCTTATCTTTCATTCCTTCTTTCCGTATCTTCATTCCTTCCTGATTTTCGCTCGCTTTTTTCTTTTTTTTCCCTGTCTATCAACACTCTATCTATCAATCACTCAATCAATCATCAATCAATCAATCTATCTATCTATCTATCTATCTATCTATCTATCTATCAATCTATCTATTCCTATCTTAGCTATCTATCTATCTATATATCCCCTTTTTTTTATTCCTTTGTTCTTAATTTTGCCCATACATTCATTTAACAATTTTAGTTCTTTTCCGTTTGATTTTCAAACCCTTCCCAATCTCCATACCATTTACAGTTTTTCAGTCTATTTCTGCGTTTGCTACATGGCTTTCTCTTTCCCTTTTCTTTTTTTTCCTTTTCCACCCTTTTTTTTTTCTCTTTTTGAATTTGAGTAATCCCTATAATTGACTGCTTCCTTTTCCCGTTTCCTTAATTTCCTTAGTTTTCGTTTCTTCAAGTCAACTGATCAAACAGATCACGCATGCCTTCTAAGAACGAAAATAAATGCTGGTTAATTCATTCTTTTACCATCACTCCCTACTTACTCAGATATATATATAAAAAAAAAAGTCCTATGTTGCAGTCTGCTCCATTTTTCCTTAAATTTGGAGTTTGTTTGTTACTTTCTTTCTTTCTTTCTTTCTTTCTTTTTTTCTTCTTTTTTAATTCCTCCGCCATCGTCAACCATTCTCAGTCTCTGTACCGGAAACTTGTCACCACTGTTTCCTTTGTTTTTAAAATTGATGAAATATGTGTTGGTTGGTTGATTGTGTTGGTTGCTTCTTGTCAGGTGGTGGTAGATTATTTGTTTTTGCTGTAGTAAAATTGTTTAAATGTATTGAACGAACACATCCACTGTTTTGGTGTACAATAGCTACCCAGCCAGTCCTTACAGAGTCTGTTTGCAACATGGCCCTTGTTGGCAAGTGCCTTGTGGGCCTACATTTCAAATGTTTTCCATTACAATAGTCACGCTTTTTTGACAAGACAAATCATCCCATCTTGTTAAAGTAGTTTTGGAGGAGATCAATCAAGCGGAACGATGACACCTCTTCAACCAGCTAGTCCCACACGTTCTTACCACGATGTAAACAGCTGAGTTACATAGATGATGCGTTTCACCATTTATTTCATCCCAGGGAAATACACACTATTTGTTGTTGTTTGTTGTTTTTTGTTCTTCGTAAGAGCCCCCAAAGGTTAAGGGAGGTCGCCAGAATTACAATGTTTGTACACAAAACAACAAAGGCCACCAAACAACTGTGATTTACTCATTCTGTGTGATTTGTCTCTTCATCCTGATTGGAGCGCCTGCACGGCCTCTATCAATCCGTGCGAACGTGGTTTCCAGGGAAAGTTGAAGAGAAGAACGATGTTATAATTGGAGAGCACCGACGCGGTGGTAACAGGAGTGGCGCGCGTGTAATCAACAGTCAAACCTACTCCAATACGGAGATCCGTACCACTCTGCTATCTCGAATTCTCTCTTTCTTTCGAAATATTAAGAATGTGAACACATTCCAATGAGCCCACTCTCCCACTCACTTCTCTCTCTCTCTCTCTCTCTCTCCGTCCTACTCTCTTCACCTCCCTCTCTCTCTCTCTCTCTCTCACTTCTGTGTGTGTGTGTGTGTGTGTGTGAGTGATGTTTGTTTGTGTGTGTGTGTGTGTGTGGTGTGGTGAGAGTTAATTAGGAGAGAGAGCGAGAGCAGAGAGATATAACCGTTGATCTCGTGTGTGTGTGTGTGTGAGTGTGTGTGAGTGTGAGTGTGAGTGTGTGTGAGAGTGTGTGTGTATGAGTGTTGAGAGATAGAGAGAGAGAGAGAAGAGAGAGAGAGGAGAGAGAGGAGAGAGAGAAGAGATAGAGAAAGAGAGCAACTGAGAATTGAAACTTAAAAAAAAATCATCCCTTATCTGTCCGCTCTATTGACCGTTCTATTCACACACACAGACACAGACACACACAAACAACACACTACACCACACACACAACACACACACACACACACACACACACACACACACACACATACACACACATACACGCGCGCACTGCGAGTCTTCTAAATGCTCTTTCTCTCTCTCCATTTCCTCTCTCTCTTTCTCTTCTGTCTCTCTATCTGTTTATCCTCTCGTTTAGTCCTCCATCTCTCTCTCACATCTCTCTCATCCCCTCCCCACCCTATCTCATCTTCATCCGGTGTCTTCACTCTCATCTCTCACTCTCTCTCTCTCTTCTCTCCTCTCCATTTCTCTCTCTCATTCTCTGTCATCCTGTCCTCTCTAACTCTCTCCTTCGCTCGCCCCTTCCACTTCGTCCCTGTCCCACCATCTCTCTCACCCGCTCTCATCTCTCCTCTCTCCACGTCTCTCTCTCACTCTCTCTCTCCTCTTCAGGCTCTCCTGCTCTCTCGATCCTCTCTCTCTCTCTCTCATCTCTCTCTCTCAGCGAGCGTCTCCGCCCTAAAATGAAAGCCCCCTCAGGCCGAAGTCTTGTACGTACGTTGATGTCGGACATGCCCATCCTAGCCACGATGATAAAAACCAAATCTAATATGCCTTCCTATATCGGGACGCAGAGACAGAGAAAAGGAGCAAACCTCCACATCTGTCCCACTCAAACTCCACACCTGTAATAGACATCCTTGGTAATCACACAACAGGGGAGGAAGTGGGGTGGGGGGGGGAGGGGGGGGATGTGACTTCTTCCTCCAGATAATGCTCTGAGAATTTTTACTAATGGCTTTCCTCCAAAAGAGGGCTGTCACGACGAGCTTCTGATTTTCGATCGCTTACAGATCTCATCGAGTCTGCTTGCTGCCTGGATCTCGGTTACCTGCTGATGAGGAGGAGCAAGCACCACCGCAAAGACCGAAAGCCAAACGCATGAAATAGGGCAGACTCTCCTGCTAAATATAAAAAAGCGTTTTCCTGAAAAGGAAAACGTAAGCGTTTGGGGATAGAGAACGGCCATCTTACCTGTCTTTGTCTGTCTGTCTGTCTTGTCTGTCCTGTCTGACTGTCTGTCTCTCTCTCTCTCTCTCTCTCTCTCTCTCACTCTCCCCCTTCTCATCTTACTTCTCTCACTCTCATCCTCTCTCTCCTCTCTCTTTTTATTGTCTCTGTTTCTGTCTCTGTCTCTGGACACTCGCAGACTTCTCTCTCTACTGCCTCTGTCTCAGTCTGTCTATCTTCTGTCTGTCTGTCTACTCAGCTCACTCTAACATCACTCCTTCTCTTCTCTCTTCTCCAACCTCCTCTCTCTCTCTCTCTCTCCACACAAACACATACAGACACAGAAACAACAGGTAACAATACGACGAACACACAAATACAGAAAACAACAGACCACGCACGCACGCACGCACATATAGAGAGAGAGAGAGAGAGAAGAGAGAGAGAGAGAGAGGAGAGAGGTAGAGGGGTTGGGGGGAAAGAGAGACAGACAGAGAGAGAGAGAGAGAGAGAACAGAAAGAGCAATCTATAATTAATCTACCATATATATGTCCTTCTGTCCTGTTCAGTTTGCCTCCTAGTCCTGTCTGTTCGTCACGCCTCTCTATCTATCAGTATATCTATCTAATCCATGCATATAAATAACCACTAAGAAAACGCCAAACGCTGAACAAACGCCGTCGAGTAATACATAGTTTGATAGGCCATCCAAAAGGATTTGCTTACATATATAGATACCCAATTGCTTTCTACAAAATACAACTGTGTGATGAATCTCAATCAGTTTAACAATCACTACAGCGTTGACAGCAACGCTTGAAAAGATTTGCTTTTTGAAATAAAACCTTGTACTTCATTGTTTATAACTCTAGGCATATGATGATTTTTGTTGGGACCCATCTCACGGTGATATTAAGCGAAATGAACGAGCCACAGACTTTCAATATAAAGAGCGAGACGAGAAACACTGAAAATAATTAAAACCAATCAGTGTCCCAGAATTTGTCCACACCTTGTGAATTCATACCACATAATGTACAAGTGAAATCCAACAGGCAATAAAGAAAGTTCAAAACAAGTTGCTGACAATAACCCCAACGAGCCCAGGGCACAATTAGTTAAGAAATCTATATTCATAGATTAAGCAGAAAATCGCAACACTACCAAGTTTCACCATGCTATTACAAACCAGTAGCAAACAGGACTATACAAAAACTTAAAATACGCTAAACTCAATTAAACCAAACTACCCACCACCCATACTAAACTTACTGAAACTATAAACAACAACAAAAACCAACCGAACAATGACTACTAACACATAACTTACCAACATATTTAACTAACAAAACAAAACCCTGAATCACAACTAAGAGACAGCCGCGAAAACCTATCCGTGCAACATCAATAGTTTAGACATATCACCGAGAATATAGACCCACGCTCACGCCTCTCAACATCCCCATCACTGAAAAGTGCCATGCCCGCACCAAAGTCTAGGCATACCTCACCGCAGACAACACACTTACAACATATACCACCCCAGACCCCCCCATGAAAAAACCTGCCACCCCAAACCCCTGATCCACAAATGTACACACATACCCAAAACCATTACCTGCAAGGTATTTTCACTTAAGTCAATATGCCAACAAAAGACATGAGGCAATAGAAACCAGTTAGCTCCCATTCAAGGAATGACTGACGCTTGAGTGAGTAGGCTCGAAGAAGTTTGTTTGATGAATATGAATCATTCGGTATATTTGAGTAAATCAACTGCGTTATGAATAAGGTGACAGGAGAACCCACCCCTATATGACCCTGGGCCCAATTTCACTCCCATCTCACTCACCACTTAACCACGACCTACACTCCTCACTCTCCACCAATCACACCATTACCCTCACCCTACATCCCACACATCCAACTCTCAAAGCTACCCACTTCAACTGACACGTATACCTCTTCCCACACGTGACTCTCACTCACACTCTCCCCCTCCACACAACGCCACCCCCCCACCCGGACCAAGCACAAAACCACACCAACGTACACAACCCATAAAAGAAACACACACCCACTACAGACATAAAATTTTACCACACACGCACACATACATGCGCGTGCGCGGCTCACACACACACACACACACACACCCACACCAACACACCCACACACACACAAACACCCACACACTGAACGACTTATTTCAATAGTCCGATAGGGGTTTACTTTAGAACTGAAATAGAGTTTAGATCATAGTGCGTTATATAAAGATGGCCTGCAATATTATTGCCTTCACTCTTTAAGTTTAGATAGCGAGGCAATTTGTTTTATTGATAAATTATGTATAGGATCTATATCTTTCAGGTTAATTTATATACCATTAAAAGTTGTAATAAGCATATCTGATTTTTTGTTTGTTTGTTTGTTTTTTGTTTGTTGTGGTTGTTTGATTGACTAGATATATAATACAGATATATACACGTATACACACACCAACAAAGGCCAACATACACGCTTAAATAACATACAGGCTTATTCAATTCAGTCTTCATTCCTTCATCACTCTCTTCATTCATTCACGTCAAATACACTCAAAAGTGACAAGACGTTAAACAGAAGAACGACACACAACCACACACACACACACACACACACACACACAACACCCACACACGCACACGCAACACCCCACACACACACACACACTTGGCTTTTTTTCTTTGTGACTAATATCACTTAAAGTGAAAGACATTAAATTAAAGAACGAACGAACACACACACACACACCCACACCCACAGCACAACACACCCACACACCACACCCACCACACACACCTTATGATACTAAACAACGTAAGTACTTCGATCCCTACCAAGGATGAACAACCATCCCGATGTTCAATAGGCCCAGGGCCGCTTGATTAGCCATCGCACCTTTACTCTGCGCCTCAACGAGGGCAGCATCCGACTGCGTCTCCTACGCCTCATTCCCAATACCCCATGCTCACAGAAAGCAGAATATAGAAGTGTGAGGATGATAAACCCGTTCCGAGACGCGACCCATCCAGTGGATCCACAGGTCTCGTGTAAAGCTAGGTGAGTGACTAACACTGGACACTCCTATTTTTTCCTTCTAACAGTGGCAAAACACAGCTTGAAACCTTGGTCCCTGAGAGGAAGGAAACAGTTCAGAGAGAGGAGAGAGAGAGAGAGAGAGGAGAGAGAGAAGAGGAGAGAGAGAGAGATAGAGAGAGAGAGAGAGAGAGGGGGGAGAGAGAAGATAGCATTCACTAGATCAGATGTCTGTTGAGGTTAATCTATCAACAAACACACGCACACACACTCTCACACGCACGTACACACACACTCCACACACACACACACACAACACACACACACACACACACACACAACACACACGAACGCACGCACGCACGCATGCACGCACACATATGCACGCAGGCAGGCAGGCACGCACGCGCACACCAACACACAAGACACACGACACACACACACACACACACACACACACACACACACACACACACGGACACACACACACACACGGACACACACACACACACACACACAACAACACAACACACACACACACACACACACACACACACACACACAAACACACCAAAGGCCAGGATGCACAAAAAAAAATACGTGTGCAAGTCCACACTGCAATTTCTTAAACTACACGTACACCCATCATCCTTCCTCCTTCCCCTTTGTCTTCACAAATCTCTCCCCCCCCGTCCCCTCTTCCTCGCAGCAGACACAAGCCCTCAACGTCCTCAGAACGTACAATGCACAAATCACAAACCACGTAAACAAAAGCCCAGGCACGTACATAATGTCGATGTAACAATTCCATATACAAAGAAATGTCGTAAATGCGCGTCTCCCCCCCCCCCCCCCCTCCACCACACACACACCTCTACACACACACACACAACACCACCCCCCCCACACACCACACACACCCAACACAATTCATACGCAAGATTGCACGCACGCCGAGTGCATTCTCTCTCTCTCTCTCTCAACTCTCACTCCATATCACTCCTCACCTCGCTTTCTCTCATCCTCTCTCTCTCTCTCTGATCTCTCCTCTCGCAAACAATCCTTCGCATTCTCCAACTCAGCCTCCTCTACGCACGCGCGCGGCGACACCTACACCACACACACACACACACACACACAGCACACACACAACACACACACACCCACACACGCACAAGCTTCCGCTCGCGTGCGCTCACGCCTGCACGCACGCACCTCGAAACATTGACGAGCGCACGCACGCCCGCACGTCGCACGCACACACACACACACACACACACACACAAAAACAAAAAAGTCAGAGTGTTTAGCTGTTTTTTGGGGGCCCGGAGAATTCCACAAATACTTTATGGAAAGATTGTGATAGGACAGACCCCAACCCCCTCAAATTCCTGCAGAGCACAGCAAAAAACACGGGGTTTCTACTGGCAATGGCACTGCAGCCCTACGGGTACCGAGTGCATACTTTCCGGTCGACAGAAGTCGGAGCTACTATCAAAGTCGTAGCAGCAACCCTCAACTCAGGAAGTCATCATACCGGGGTCGGATAATATGTTTGAAAAAGTTATTTTTGTTGGATAGGGGTTCATTCCCATTTCTATGGTTCATATTTTTTTTTTGTAATTTGTTATTTTTCTTTGGAGATTTTGTTCATGTGGTGTATTTATTTTGGGAGCATACAGGCTTGGTATGTGCATTATTTTCAAGAGTGGGGTGGAGATTCCTCAGTGAATGTCAGGGATCGTATCATATTATTTTGGTTTTTCATAAAATTGTGAAGAAAGATGTAAAAACCCGCAGTGGGGAATTGCATAAGGGCGCACAGGGGTCGTTTAAAAAATGGGGGTTGAAATAACGCAAGAGCGCACGTAAATGAAACCTTTGATGGATTCAAAGGGAAATTTTTATAATTTAAAAACCCTTGGGGTTGTAAAGTTTTTTCCAAACTTTCCGGACTGGTGTCAGAAAATTGGGGTTGTTGTCCTTTTGTACCGTTTTTTGAGACAAGCGGAGAAAAATCTTTCAAGGGGGAAATTGTCAGGGTAAAAATTTAAACTCAACCAAATTCGTGTCAATCGCCACCACCCCATTGGACCTAAGCCCTAACCAAACATTCAAGCGCAGAAACGGCCCTGGGTGGGTTTCCGGGCCAAATTTAAGTTTTAGGGGAGAGGTTTCACCGAGACATCCGACCCACCTAACGCTAAGGGGTTTTGACCCCCCTCGATGCTGCCCAGAAAAGGACCTCAGTACCGGCCAGCCTTTTCCGGGGCCCCTTTTTTGAACCGCGTCATTTCATTTAGACATCGTGAAAGCCCACCCGACTCACGCCAATTAATTTACCATGCCACCACTTAAGCCACCGGGACTTAAATAGGAAAGGGGGGGGGTATGTGTGGGGGGGGGGAAATCTGGGTAATCAATAAATGACCAATTGACCACCACAGAGATAAGGGGTTAGGGATGACTGGCAGATTTTAATGTCCAAGGAATTAGAGGAATAACTTCGGGTTTCAGGGGAAAAAAACTGACCCAAAGGTACTGCCCTTTTACACGGGTTGAGCATAAAAGAATACGTGATGAGAGAGAGAAGCAGGAGGAAAACAAACGGGCGAGAGAGAGAGGGGGAAAATCCGGGAAGTAGCTCTCGCACAGGAACAGGGGGATGAAGAGAAAAGAGGGAAGAGAGAGAGGGAAACCCCGGAGAGAGGGGTCTCGCCTACAGGGGGCAGGGGGAGAGAAAGAACAAGTCAGAGAGAAAAAGTCTTAGGCTATCCGCACAGGAAAAGGGGAAAGATGAAAAGAGGAGGGAAAAGAGGGGGAAAAAACAACAAAAAGAAAGGGAAGAAGGTTCGGGGGGGGCCTCAGGGGGGAAGGGCAAAAAGAAAAGAGGAAAAGAGGAAGAAGAGAACCAAATTTAGAGATTTGCATGAATGGTCGCAGAGAAGGATGAGGAAGATGTGGAGAGAGAGAAAAGTTGCTATTTAGAAAAAAAGAAAGAAAAAGAAAAAAAAGAAAAGAAAAGCAACCATGTCCATTTGATAAGAGCAGACTAGAAGAGAGAGAAGAGAGAGAGATGCAATGCGTTAATGCAGGAAGAAAGAAAGGAGAACAGATCGATGTTGATAGTCACTGTTCTACCCTAACCCGGGGTTCGACCTCATACCGGGTCAGCGTCACTTCGCCAAGCAGAACCACAGACCAACGCCAACAGTCTCACCTGACCAGGCGCCATCAGACCAACACCAGTGCCGGCAGTTGTGTCGTGTTGTGAAAGTGACAGTGAAAAGAAAAAGAAAAGAAAAGAAAAGACATATTCGTGAATAGTTAAGATCACCTGGCCAGGTAAAGTAGAAATCTGTTTATACCCGGGTTAGTTAATGATGTTTTAGATAAATGATTTTGTGAAGTTCAGGAAAGAGAGAATTTTTTATTTGTTTGATTCTATATGCATTGATGTTCTTTCTATGATCATGTATAGTAAAGTTATAGACTTTACTAGTGGTTTGATGTGACGAATGCATGATATATGAATGAGATCGTAAGCAAGCTGTGAGTGTGTTTGGGCTGTGCGCTAGTCCTTCTCCACTGACATTACACCGAGGTTGACATATACATGTGTTTATATGCCATCCTAAAGGTTTTGACTTACATATATGATACACCAATTTCTTTCTACAAAATACTACTGTGTGATGATTCTAAATCTGTTTTACAATCACTAGAGCGTTGGACTGCAAAGCTGGAAAAGATTTGCTTTTGAAATAAAAATGTACTTCATTGTTTCATAACTCTAGGCATAAAAAATTGATTTTGTTGGGACCCATCTCACTGTGATATTAAGCGAAATGAAATAGCAGACAGTCTTGCAATAGAAAGAGCAGACAGAAACACTGAAAATTATTTAAACAATCCCTTAGATTTGTCCTCTTGTGAATTCATCCAAATTATGGACAAGTGTATACATAAGCAGAATGTTAGTCAAAACATGGCTACTTTACCATCGGCCCAGGGCACATTGTTAGAATAGTTCATAGATTAAAGCTGAAATTCGCAACACTAAATGTTCTCATGCTATTACTTGGTCTGCAGAGAAAACATTTCCGTGCAATCATCTTTTGTTTGAATGCTCAGTGTTGACCACGCTCTATCAGGAGAAAGGTATTGAGATGACAAACTTTGATGATGTCCCAACTGTCTTATATGGTTCATATGTTACTAAAATTCCCATGGTTATTTCGCAGTCACAGGTTCCAAAATTGTATAAAATTTAACAATTTCCTTTACCGCTATGGTATTTCACTTATCTAAATATGCATATATGAAATGTGGCTTTGAAAGTACTAACATGGATGATACGTTGAGTGTGGAGGATCGTTGTTGTTGTTTGTTGTTGTTTCTTTA
>CM031599.1:69311497-69330356 GCA_018398815.1 Conus ventricosus | reverse complement strand
AGTTACCACGCGCGCCAAAGCAAGAAGCAGGAGCAGGAATTGCGTCCCGTTCTTCAGCCGATCTCTGACGAGGTTCTTGCAAGGGTGATCCTGCTACTATGGTTCGTCTTCAGTTCAGGGACTTGGATGTCCAACGCCTACGACAACTGGTGGATCGTCCCGCTCAGTCGGCCGACACGCCAAGGTGAGCTTTAAGCTCCACAAGGGAATCTCTTTAGGGTTTCACTCAGGCAGATCGGGTGGCCAAGCAGCTAGTCGTCCCCAAAGCTTGAGAGAATCTGTTCTCCGGCAGGCCCATGATTCACCTATGGCAGGTCATATGGGCTCAAAGCGGACTCTCGAGCGGAGTAAGACAGGACTTTTTCTGGCCGGGGATGAATTCTCAGGTTAGGCAGTACTGCCGCAGTTGCGATGTCTGCCAACGACAACGCCTAAGGGTCGCTTGAAGCGTGTTCCCTAGGTCAGTGCCACTGGTTGGGGAGCCATTCAGCAGGTTGGTGTCGACCTGGTGGGACCCATTAATCCACCATCGATCGCGGTCACCGCTACATTTTGGTAGTGGTAGACTATGCGACTCGATACCCAGAGGCTGTCCGCTTGGGACTCTCGATGCCCTACTGTTGCTGATAGCTCTCTGGCAGATTTGGACGCGCACGGGCGTACCCAAGAAGAAGTACGGCCGGAAGTTTGTACTGGAGAGCGATCATCATCCTCTCCAGTGCCTGGACCGGAATCGGCCAGTCAGTCGTCGACTCATGAGTTAGGCAGTGGAAACTGCAGAGTCATTTTCGCCATATCAAGGGTTCCAGCAATACGGTGCTGACTATCTCAGCCGAGCTCCGTAGTCAGCACACCCATTGGGGAAATCAGTCAGAGGGACAATTCCCCTCAGCCAGGGTTAGGTCCCTTTTGGTCTGTGTACCAGGTGTAGTGACAGTTAACGGTAGTGAATCATCACCTGTCTCGGATTGCTACTTTCATTGTCTGAAGGTTTGCTTAGTTGTTTGATAATGTAGTATTATGCATCTCCCTGTAAAATTCTTTCGTGGAATGTTTGTATTGGATTTATCGTACTCTGTCGATCACAGAGGGTTGGTTCGGTCCCATTGTTGTGAATTTGCACATGCGTCAAGGTTCAAAGGAGCACTGTATCTCAGAGAAACAGATGCTTTTAGAAGGGGGGGTTTGTCACGAGTTTGTCACGAGGCCTATGACGATTGACCCATCTAGGGTGGTGGGGAATTATTCATTTATTTATTGTCGTTGTTGTTGTCGTGTATCAGTCCTTAATGTGGCTTGTGGTGTGTTTGCACCTTAAGGTCGTTCAGCTCAGGTTAGGTTTGCTTTCTCTCTCTCTCTCTCTCTCTAATTCCACTGCCCGTGCAATTCATCTGCAGGTTCACGGGTGGATGGTACCTTCGCTTGAACTGGCTGTCTCTATCGGCCTTCTCACTGTCTTTTACCTGCCGCACCGTGCCGCATTTCTCTTGGCTTGAGGTTTTCACTCTGTGAAGTAGGGTTGGCATGTTGAGCGCATCGCTTAGGCAGGTTTATTTCACTCGTGCGAAGATGTACCTTGGGAGCGCCTGCTCTGCGTTTGGTTCTCTACCATTCGTCGAAGGTACGGTTCGGTACTTATTCACTTCAGTCGGCTGTTGTGGAGAGGGACATTCACAATCACATCACGTCATTTCTTTTCCGCATCTGCTTGTGGTCCTCTCAAAACTGGACAGAGGACAGAGAGTCGCTTGACCCGCCATTTTGGGTCACCCCACGGCGTAAAAGCTGGTAAGCATCAGTTTCGAGGTTTGTTGTTGTTGTTTTATTTGTTGTTTGGCGGCTACCTTCTTCTCTTTGCGGCAATTTCTTTTGGTTTTCAAAATTATAAATGAAATATTGTTTGAGACCACTTTTTTGGTTGTAATTCAATCTTTAACCTGGGCTCAGTCAAAACTTATATCCAAAAGTCTTTCTCCTTTTTAATGCTTCTGTGATGCGGTTAGTCGGTGGGGATGGTGGAGAACGAGGCTGGTGATTCAGGGGTTGGTACTTGCTTGGTCTCGCGCGTCCGCCCCTGTCACAATCCACGGTCTCTTAGTCTGCGGCCGTTGTTTTGTGTGTGCAAGGGGAACGAGTGTTTTATGTTGCGAGTGTGCGTACGCATGATTGGTCGTTTGGATGCGTGGTTGGTGAATTGTGTTCATTTTGAAATGTTGCTATAAATGTGGGATAATTGTGCCATTGAATTATTATTGCAATTGTGGTGGCGGTTATTAAAGAATGGTTGCTGTTATTAGTTTAGTTCCTAAGAAAGGAAAATTGTGAATTTAACGGGAGGGAGGATGAAAATATAAATTGCTATTTGTTTGTTAGCCTGTTAATTGCAATATTCTTACCGGCTTCGTGTGAGGAAGGAAAACCTTTAGCGAACACTCCTCATTTGGTTTGTTTACTGTGTTATTTGCGACAGGTCTGTGTTGAGTTGGTGTTTGATACTATTGTATTCAGCATAACAACTCCCCGCCCCTCATGCGAGTGGCTGTTAGATTAAGCTGCAAATTTCAGACCGTACTGAATGCGGGGTTCCATTACCTTTTTCTTCTTTCCTTCCAGTTCCTTCCGTTGTTCTCTCCTCCCGGGGGTTTCACCGAAGGCTTGCGCTGTTGGGGCCACTGCAGTGTGAGGAGCGCGTGGACCTCGCTGGTCGGTTCCTAAACCCATGTCCGGGACTTCCGCGACAACGGCCTCGTACACGGGACGCCGTTCTCCACGGATCGGACTTTCTACAGCCATGTCAACAGTGTGGTTCGCTTTGTGTTCGTGCAATTTGGGTGTGTGTGTGTGTCGTGGGTGTCGGCATTGAAAGGACTCGTTCGAGGACAGACCCGGATTGGGGCACCTGAGTCGACACGGTATTTCAGGAGAGACTTTGTGAGAGTACAGAGGTGTGGGGGAAAAACATTGAAGACGGAAAAGATATGTGTTGGAACATGATTATTTATGATTTTGGTTATGTTGTTGTGCGGTGAAATGCTTGTTTGTGACTATGTGTATGTTGTGTGTGTTGAAATGCTTAATTGTGATTGTGCATGTTGTGTGTGTTGGAATGCTTATTTGTGACTATGTGTGTGCTGGTGTGAATAAATGGTGTATTGTATTGTAATCTTTCTTGTGTGGTCTCTTGCGGGGCGTGGTGAGGTCAGTCACTCCCTTCACTCCCATCTAGACCGATCTGTCAGGGCAGACCTCAGAGGTCGGTCGTGACAGAGGCAGAAGGATCATGCGAGACACTGATGATTGCAGTTGAGTCCATCAGACTGGCGATTAGAAAGGAGTTCCTCGTCAATGGTCCTAAAACCACACAAGAAGGAATGTTCTACTGCCTCATTACAGACCAAGGACATGAACATATGAATTTAGAAATAGCCTGAGAAGACATCGATCCGTTCACACATTCCCTAAAGAAAAGAACCACACTGATCACATCTTTTCCCATAAACGTGTGTTCTGTCCCATCAGTGACATATTTCATGCCATTTGTACTCTTCTTACGTTTGGTGACCTTGACTTGAGTTATGACTATTCCCTCATCACAGGCACGCTCACCCAGACATTTGTAAATGCTGACAAAATACAGTCACTACAAGGCACTGATAGCCGTGAACATTTCTCTTTGTTGTCAGTTAGATCACAACCAGGTTTTCTATCAACCCCTTCCTGTTGGCAGCTGGTATCTGATGTCATTGCGATGACTGCGCTGAAGAGACCTGTTTAGCACACTGCACTGGTATCAATATAAACGACGATGCATTGATGGCCACTAAATAATTTTTTTTCTCCCTTTTGTTAGTTTTTTTTAATGTGTTGATGATTCACAAAAAAGACAGTGAACAATATCTGATTCAGACGTAAATGAATCACTTGACTTTTTTTTCTAGCTGAAAGAAAACTTATTGTAGCATTCAGTGTGTTGACTGCTTACGCGTTGGCATTCTGAGGGTTTGATGTAAGCACATACAATCACATACAATGGTGGTGGAATAGCAGGGACTGGAATTGTAGTGTTTTAAGAGCTTCCAACTGAATGAAACTCGCTGTCTTCTAAAACTAATGCAGGATTCTTTTGATTGGAGTCAGAACATGCATAAACGTTTGAACGGTGGTAACATGATTTTGATATCCAGTTTGCTTTGGGGCCTTGGTGAGGTAGGGTTAAACAGAATGGTAAAAACATCACCATCATCAGTATGGGAGAGGGGAGCAAGTGATGCGAAGTAACAGTTACAACATAACCCCAAGGGTGGGATATCATTCGTTAGTTTGTGTTTACTATTAACAGAAATAGCATGGCTGGTGATATCGTCAGTTTCGGGCATAAAAGAATGTTTCCTTCAATTTGCAAAATAGTTCACGCAACCCGTGAAGAAAAAAGAACAAAAAAAAAAAACCAAAGCTCAACTAATCGCCTTTTTTGGACCTGCTGACGGTTTGATTTATCAGCGTACACCTCCTCCGTCATCTGTCATCTTCCTACGTTCGTTTTCAACAAATCTCCACGTTGAGTGTGTGTGTGGGTGTGTGTGTGTGTGTGTGTGTGTGTGTGTGTGTGTGTGTGTGTGTGTGTGTGTGTAGTGTATGTGTGTGTGTGTGTGTGTGTGTGTGCGTGTGTGTGTGCGTGTGTGTGTGTGTGTGTGTGTTGTGTGTTGTGTGTTGTGTGTGTGTGGCGTGTGTGCGTGCTGTGCGTGCGTGGCGTGTGCATGCGCAGCGTGCGTGCGTGCGTGCTGCGTGTGTGCGTGCGTGCATGCGTGTGTGTGTGTGTGTGTGTGTTGTGTGTGTGTGTGGAGTGAGAGAGAGAGAGAGAGAGAGAGAAGAGAGAGAGAGAGAGCGAGAGAGTTGCCTCTGAATTCTCTCTCTTGTCTCCGTCTCTCTGTCCTTTGTCTATTTGGTATCTGTCCTTCTGTCTATCTGGTCTGTCTGTCCCTGTCTGTCTGTCTGTCTTCTTCTTGTCTGTCTGTCTCTCTCTCTTCCCTCTCTCTCTCTCTCCTCCTCTCTCTCTCTCTCTCTCTGTCTCTCTCTCTTCTCTCTCTCTTCTCTGTGTTGCGTGGCTGCGTGGTAGAATGGTGGTGGAGCCTGTGTGCACCCCGCGCACGCGCGTGCGCGCTTGCTTGTGTGTGTGTGTGGTGTGGGTGTGTGTGGTGTGTGTGTGTGTTGTGTGGTGTGTGTGTGTGTGTTGTGTGTGTGTGTGATTTTGTCACTTATTCCTTTGTTTTATCGTCTCCATGTTTCTTTGTGTGTACATGTAGTGCAAAACAACCTAATACAAGAGGAACTGCTGCAACACTGGCGAAATTCATGAAAGTACATGGCACGAAACCCCAAATTATAGATCGCCAGTAGCACAGTAGAAGTCTCCATTAAAGCGGCTTAAAACCCTTTGGAACGTTTGTAATGGACGTCCTCTTTAAGTTTCTACACCCCAGGCGGTATTAACTCAACACATAACTAGCTATGAAGAAGCCCAAGTGCCCCCCTTTCAACATAAAATCTCGTTTAAATAAGCTGATTTATGAACAAAATAATGAAGGGCTAGAATCCGCGTAGGTTTAAATATCCCATTTCAGTTGATAAACCCTTCGTTAAGAAGAACAATATTCATTTCCCGTCCCCGGAACTGATCTTATGTCTTCTCTTACCTTTCTTCCGAGTGGTAATCTCTGGAACGAAATTCTTGATCATTGGTCAAAGGCGGTGAACTTATCTTCTTATCAAGCATTTTTATGCTACCGATATTTAATGGAGAGGCCTGTAACTCAATTTTATTTAGTGTAACCCAGAGGTTCTGATCCTCATTTTGATTGTGAATGCTCTGCTTTCCTATTCTCCCTCGTTATTTGCTTTACGAACTGATACTTACTGGTGATTTCTTGTGATGCTTATATATATATGATCGAGTTTCTTGAGCACATCTAGGAAAACATACTCTGATACTCCTGACTCACAGAGCAAAGCACCACTCGACATTCAAGATCTGGTGTGGCCAACCTACCCTGAGAACAGTCAATGGCGAAGCCTCCAACGATGGCGGAAATCAAGAAGGTGGTCGACAAACCAGAGCCAAATCATCAACGCAGGGGCCAAACGGAATACCTTACCAGCTTTACAAGAAATGTCCCAAGGTGCTGGAGTGGCTCCACAGGCTGCTGCGATCGGCTTGGAGAAACAGAAAGATCAGCAGCCAGTGGATGACGGCAGATGGGTGTACATCCCAAAGAGCAAAACTCAAGTGACATCAGCCAGTTCAGGCCAATATCACTACTAACGTCGAAGAAAATCGTCTTTCTCTGTCAGGCAGCAAGGCTACCAGGACCTTATGGAAAACAAGTACTTGATGTGTCAGTCCAGAAAGGAGCATCCCAGGCTTGGCTGGCTGTGTAGAACACGCCACAATGATCTGGGACGCAATCCAAAAAGGCAAAACAGACAAGAGAGACCTGGACTAGTGTGGCTCGATGCTGGCAAACGCATATGGATCGTTTCCCATGAGATGATACAGCTGGCTCTTGAGATGTACCATGTGCAAAGACATCCGCTACATTCTCAAGAAGTACTTCAATGGCTTCTCAATCGGTCTCTACCAAGGACTAGCACAACTGATTGGATCAACTTGAAGTGGGCATTGCATTGGCTGTGCAATTTCCCCGATACTGTTCCGGCGGGCAAGGAACTCATCTTGAAAGCAGCAACAAACAACGCGAACAAACAGACCCTTGGCGACGATACAAATGCCTCCTCTCAAGGCCTTCATGATGACACTAAAGTGGATTTCATCCAGAGAAGACTAGACACGTCATGGTGCTGGAGAGGCTGGACGACATAGTTCCTCTCCTGAATGAATTCAAGCCAAAGAAATCACGGTAGTCTCTCACTGAGGAAAGGAAAAGTGCCGAATCTGTGGTCTTCAGTGTTGCCAATAACCCCAGGGCCATCCCAACAGTCACAGAAGAACCAGTCAAGACCATTGGAAGATGGTATGATGATACGCTGAAAGACACACAAAGAGCAATAGAAACCGAAGGCAATGGCGGAAGAAGGCTTGGAGACCATTTGACCAGTGTGGCTCCCTGCAAATACAAGGTCTGGTGTCTTGCAGTTCATGCTGATAGCCAAAGCTCCCTATGGCCTCTGATGATATACACATCCTGCACCAGCCACAGTGGAGGCGAATGGAAGCCAAAATCAACAAGTTCACAAGGAAATGGCTTGGTGTCCCACCCTGTCCGACCTGACATCGCGCTGTAACTGTCGCCAAGCAAGATCAACTACCACTGAAATCCATCTTGGAGGATACAAAGCAGGGAAGATCAACTTCAAAGCATTCTTGAGGACTCAGAGACAAGTGGTAGAAGCAATCAAGCCCCAGCTGAAGACAGGCAGAAAATGGAAAGTTCAAGAGCGATGGATTCTGCAAAAAGAAAGTCCCTCAAGATTCAGAGAAATAACAGGACACACACAGACCAACAGACAAGGACTGGGGGTGACCACAACTGAATGGTGGTCAAAGGCCAAAGGAAAAATCCAAAAGAGACATGATGATCAGGAGATGAGAAAAGAAAAGACCAAAAAAGACTCCAAAAAGCAGTCCAGCAGAGCCAGCAAGGGCAATGGACAACGTGGAGAATGTCGCTCCAAAGAATCTAACTTGAATGACATTTGCAACTTGCCCCACTCAGGATCAGCTTTCATTCTCATATCTGCATAGACCTTCGGCCCTCAAATGCAAACCTGGTGAAGTGGGGGGAAAACAGACGATCCTGCATGCCCCCGTCTGCCATAAAAAAAAAACGAGGAGCATGTTCTAAAGCTCATGTAAAGTAGCCCTGGCTCAAGGAAGGGTACACATGGAGGCACAAACAGTGCTCTCAAAGAAATTGTACAAGTAGTCAGGGCTGAGTACCAACACCACAGAAAGGGAGAATCATGACTCCAAACGCACACGCAACATTCTTCACGGCAGAGGTAGCAAATCATGGCCATAACAACAGTGCCACTCGAAACATGCAGGCAGAGTCCTGCTGGATGGGGCAGATGACTGGAGTGCACTGCAGCCCTCCCAGAAATGGGAAGAGTCACCCAGAGATCATCAGCAAGAGATGGCATGAGACCAACATAGTAGTCCAACTCAAAGTCAACCAAGCAGCTGATCATTATCGAGCTCACGGTGCCATATGAAACAGAATGGAGGGCACTCAAATCTACAAGACTGAAAGTATGTCTGATCTGGCAAACAGCCTGAGGAAGAAGCTTATCAGGTCAAATCCTCACTGCAGAAATTGAGTTATTTTTCTAGGGGCTTGTAGAACGTCTGCTTACAGCCTCATGAAACAGCCTCTCGTTGCAGAGGAAGGAAAAAACCAGAGAAGAGCCCTAAAGCTATGGCAGAAGCGGGCAGAGAGTTTCAAGCTGGATCTGTCAAGGAGGTAACAAAATGAACTTCATAAGGCTTAATTTTCCCTACTAATATCAGTTTCCCTGGGCTCAGTGGTAAAGCGCGAGTCATTCAGTAGAAAGATGAGCATGTCCAGAGGGTCATGGTTTTTCGAATCCCAGCCATGGCTCATCCCAAGATGGAAAAAAAAGGTGCAGCAAGGGACATCCGGAGTCCAAAACCCCGGTGTTGGCCCAACCCCCCTAAGTGTCAGGAGATAAGGGCCGATAACCTTGCGTGCAGGGGCTTCTCTCTGAGGACCTCTGCTGCCACGCTTCTCCACGAGTTTCTTTTCTACTATATAAATATATATTTATTTCACCTCAATAAAAATTCGTATCCGTATCGTATTCCTATTCGATTCTCTCTACTCTCTCTCTCTCTCTCTCTCTCTCTCTCTCCTCTCTTCTCTCTCTTCTCTCCTTCACAGTAACATCTATATAATAGCTCTTAACTTCAGGCAGTTAATACTCACACTACGTTTTCTACAGAAGTGACGTGAAGGTATGGCATGAATAGAAGCTTCGCAGAGTAGCCGAAATTATATTTACAGTAATAATATTGATCTATTACTTCCTTAAAGTGGTCGAGTGTTTTTCTTTGTTGTTTTTTGTTTTTGTTGTTATATATATAGTATTTATATAATATATAATATTATATATATATATATATATAAAATATATATATATAATAAATATATATGTATAATTTATATAGTAATATAATATAATATATAATATATATATATATATAATATATATAAATATATATATCAGCATCCACACATAATTCACAGCAATCACAGTATATATATATATATATATATATATATATATATATTTGTATATATATATTATATAATACTCAATCTATATATAATATATAATAATATATAATAAATATAGATAGATATATAATAATATATATATAATATCAATCAAAGACTTTAAGACAAGCTTTGTTTATAATTCAATATATATATATATACATATATAGAGATATATATATAATATATATATATATATATATATATATATATATCGAAATAAATATATATATATATATATATATATATATATATATCTTTCTTGATGATTTTGTTTTCTTTGCTTGTTTGTTTGTTGTTGTTTTCCCCGGTTTTTTTTTTTATTTTTTTTGTTTTTTTTTTTAAAATCATGACTGAACTGTCCTTTAGATTATTTTTGTTTCTTTCCGTGTTGATATGGGTTCAGGTAGGGAAAGTTGGATGTGGTGGAGGGACAATCCAGGGACTTCCTCAATGGTTTTTTTTTTTTGTTTGTTTTACCCTGTTCTATACAGTTATGGTAAAAAAAAGAATCAGGCTTGAACCATTTCACCTTCAATAAAAATCGTAGCCGATCGTATTCATATTCGTATTCTCTCCTCTTCTCCTTCTCTCTCTCCTCTCTCCTCCTCGCTTCCTCATCTCTCTCTCTCTCTCTCTCTCGCTTCTCCTCTCTTCTCTCTCTCCTCTCTTCACATACATCTATATAATAGCTCTTAACTCAGGCAGGGAATACGCACCATACACACATGCGCACGCGTGCAACGCACAGAGAGAGAGAGATAGAGAGGAGGGAGAGAGAGGAGAGAGAGTAGAGAGAGAGAGAGTGAGAGGGGGGGGGAGAGAGAGAGTGAAAGAGAAAGAGAGAGAGAGAGAATTAAAAGAGAGAGAGAGAAGAGAGAGAGAGGAGAGAGCGAGAGAGAGAGAGAGAGAGAGAGAGAGTGTGAGAGAGAGAGAGAGAACATCAACAGGCAGACATGTTGCCAAGGCCATATAAAACAATACAGGTCACTGAGTTGATGACGTTGGCCATGTCCAAGTGAAGCAATAACTGTCAGAATTCAGGATGGTCAGCTTCAGGGTCGTTTTTCCCTTTCTTCTCACTTCCTCCATTACCCCATCCCTACCACACGTTCTCCCTACATCACGCTTTCAGACCATCCTAAAATAACGAGTGGGCGATCAATGGCCTCCACCTCCTTGCCATCCACCAATCCTGTCAAGCCGCTGGCAACGCAATGATCGCTTAAGGAATCTGAAATAGAAAAAAATAAAATTCACAGTAATTAAACATCATAATGACAGAAAAGGAACACACCACAACTAAAAGAAAGCAGAAATGTAAAGCAAAAAAACAATTAAAAAAAAAAAACACCGGACGCTCCTGTTGCGTCAGATGAAACGTTTTTTGGAATGCCACATGGCACATTTTATCAAAATAAAAACTGAGTTTGAACAAATTAATGAAATGAAATGAAATGAAATAAGTGGAAAATCCCATGCTAAAACGCCAGTGTTTGATCCTCGTACTTTTCCAATCTTCAGCGCCACCCACCCGCTTTTCCCCTGCTCTCCTAAACGAGTTCTGTCCGGAAGAAGTTGGTTAGAACCAGGTTTTTTTACGGCCTCATCCCACCCATCAGATGAAGTACAGACAGGGCATAAACAGCCCAGGAGAGTAGAAGATGGCGAGGGACAGAGGGGGTGGGTGGGTGACGAGGGAAGGGGGGGGGCAGAATACGGAATGGGGTAGGAGATGTGAAAAGGACTGTCTAAGACGGCAATCTGCCATCAGTTTCTAAAACGACAAAAAACGTTACAAGTATCACCAAATAGTCCCTCATCTCTAATGTGGGAGGCAAAACGGAAATCGAACTTGCAATCTTCATTAAACCTCCTGCCTCACCATAGAGTCACCCAACCCAAGATTGTAACTGTGGGATTATTTATCAATGCCGTTTACTCAGCTGCTAACAACAGCTTTTGTTTGTTTATGTTACTCTCTGCGTTTTCCCCCCCATCGTGTGTGAAAGATGTCAAGCTGTTTGATAACATTCTTACAGCAAGTTTATAAAAGTGAGTTTGAACAGTGTATGAATCACATCTTTCTCTACTCTCCTCTCTCTCTCTTCTCACCTCTCTCCTTCTCTCTCTCTCTCTCTCTCCTCAGACAGTTCTCCCTAAGAATAAAGACCGCGGGCGTTCACAGGTTGAACGACCCGGCTAACACAACAGGCCCCTTCAATAAGTCACACCAATACCCCACCAGTGATCGGCCCATGCCCCGTACTGTGAACAGAGGAAAAGCTCAGAAATGATAATTGTAGCGCCCTGTCCCTAACATACAGCATCTCCAAGCATTATGTACTCCTGAAATTCTGTGCCCTTAGTGTGTTTGGCCTCAACAAGTGAATTGCCCTCCTTTAATGTCCCAAACCAATCGCAAACCATTCATGAACCAAGCCAAAAGAGTTGAACCCCCAGTCCACCGCCAGATCGTGTGGATAATCCCGGGCTGAGCTTACAATCAGACAACTGAACGGTAAAATTCGCGCCCCACCAAGTTTCCCTTCCCCATCCATCCGACACATGTCCCGCCCCTCCCATTTCCGCTGCCCGAGATTACACGATTCCCGACGCTCCTTACCGCAGATTTCCCGCCCCTTATCCCGTTCTCTATGCGAGGGTTCAAGGATCTGGCTTATGGCAAACATCGAGCCCAAGGTTTTCCCTATGTGTTCAACGAACTCCTACCTGTCAATATCCTCTGACACAGGAGATGATTTCTCATGCTGACATGGACCCAAACTGCCTTCATTTAACCCTCTGGGTTTTGTGCGCAGCAGTTAATGACATGTCATCACAGTTATGACCAAACGTGGACCACAGAGGACTTGCCGCCAACTGTAGAATGGGTGGATGATGTTTTGATATATTGTATGATGTGTCTTTCTATGGTTTTATTTGTGTGCGAAAGAAATTGTGTGGTGGGTGTGTGGTGTGTGTGTGTGTGTGTTGTGTGTTGTGTGTGTGTGTGTGAGTGTGTGTGGTGTGTGTGTGTGTGTGTGTGTGTGTGTGTGTGTGTGTTGTGTTGATTCAGTCGGTAATATTTCTCCCCGATTCATTCTAAGTCAAAATTGCATTTACGTCGTCCATATGATTGGATATGGTGACGTTGAATTATTGTAATAAGTTTCCCCTATTTTTCGGCCGTATGATACTCGGACTTGGGACATTTGAAATGGACTGTTCTTGTTGAAGGACGTTGATTATTTTGAACATTTACAATTCTCGCGTCTTTTTGGGCAAGAGGTGTTTGTGATTGCGCCGTTCTTTTAGTACTACTGAGTTACTGTTTGAACTTATTGCTCATTGAGGGTTTTTTTTTTGGGGGGGGGTGGTTCTCACTTCTTCTCTGTGTCATTACACGTTGCAAGAGTGTGCATATTTTGCGTGTGTTTGCTTGTTTTGTTTCTTTTTTTTTTCCACATGTAATATTACTTTTCTAATTGCCTGATATCCTGCAAACTGATTTTGCTTTGCAATTGTAACACATATGAAGGGAAAGGTTTTTTGTTGTTGTTGTTGTTGTTGTTGTTTTTTCCTTTCAATAATGGCAAATAACCCAAGACCGAGAGTAGTAATGAATGGTTAACCAACTCAGGATTCCAAATTGCTTATCTAAATGCATGTCATGTGTTAAACAAATTATGTGATTTACCTTCCTAATTTATCTATTGCTAACAATTGTTTTCATTGTTTCTGTTTCTCTGAATCACGGTTATCAAATTTAGTCTCAGACGATTTTAGTAATGATTCCAGGTTACAATTATTAGGAAACACGACATCTAAGCTAGAAACAGGTCTTCTGGGATATGTACATCACTCATGAACAATAAACTGATCCATCATTTTGATAAACATAATATTGAATGCATCTGATAGAGTTTTCGTTTAAAATGGACTAAAACAGATATAAGTAGCTTTTTATATAGAAACCCGATGACGCGTGGAAGTGTTGAGATAGATTCGAAAGCAATGATGAAGATGTTTCAGATTATTCAACAGATGTTGTATTGCATGGTGACTTTAACATTGCATTACTTAAACCTCATGATAAATGGAACGAATTTTGAATCATATAACTTAACACAACTGATAGACACGCCAACAAGAATAACGCTAATCATTCGAAACACTCATTGATCAATATTGTATAACATCCAACAAATATTACAGAAATCATCCGTACCAGTTTATGGTCTCGAGTGATCATTTTCCTGTAGCTTAACTTGGTCCAAAAAAGCGTAAAAATTCCTAGATGTAAGCCACAAATGCATTCTTTCCGTAGTTATAAAACCTTTAATTCTGACTATTTTCTTCCAATGATTTATAAACCAGCAACTATTATAGTGTTTTCAGGAACTGATCCAGACAAAGCTCTCGAGCTTGGTATATCAATATTTGTCCCTATTTACACAAACAAGTCCCAACTAAGATCAAACGTTTCCAAACCCCAATGGAAAGACCACCACCGTGGTTAAATAGAAATCATGCTGCTATAAAAATTCGTGAAAACTTGTTACAAGTCAACAGGAAAAGATGGCAAAGTTTTTAAGAAACAGCGTAACAAAGTTACAGCTTATGAAAAAGGTCTGCTCGTAAAAAACATTTTAGCGGACCTATTTTCATCGAAACAAGATTCAAAAATCGATCTGAAAGCCATTAATCATTATCTGGTAATCGTTCAAAACAAACACTCCATCATCTTTATTCTGTCTGCAGAAATCTCAATAAACACTTCTCTAACCATAGTCCCCGAAAAGACTATTAAAACTGATTGTACTAAATATAATGAAACTGTTGTTACTAAGAGAATTTGTTGTGATACAGACAAATAGGTCCAAGACTTGATTTTCAGTTATTAGTGTACACAGGTGTGTAGAGAACTTTAATTCCATTGAAGGAATCTAAGAGCCGGGATTAAGATAATATAGATTAGCAAAATTTTAAAAATTTCCGCACCTATTATCTCTGATAGCCGTACTTATATTTTATAAACCTTAGTATTCCGAAATGCCATTATCCACAATATTTTAAAAGAAGCAAAAGTTTGCCATTTTTAAATCTGGTGGACCCACAGGATCCTTCGAACTACAGACCGATTTCCACTTTGTCTAATTTGTCTAAACCTTTAGAAAAGCACCTTAAGCAAACCGCAAAGGGCTGTTCGTTTACACAAGAAATTATTTCATACAAATCAAAGCGTTTTAGAGAAAATCATTTCATGTCCGGAGACGGTTCCTTACCATCTAGAGAACAGTGGCATTTAAATATCAATGATGATCTTCTCACAGGGAACGATATTTGTGGACTTTTGCTAAAGGCCTTCGATGTTATTAACCATGATCTCCTCTTAAAAAAAACTTACTTTTTATGGTTTAACTCTAAAGTCTGTCTAATCTTCTCTCATCTTTTCTATCAAACAGAAGGCAGATAGTTTGTTTCATGATATGAAATTGCATCCCACTTTCAAGCCATCAATTTCGTGTGCCTCACATGTTCCTCTTAGGACCAATAATTATTTACAATTTACATAACGAATCTCCCTCCTTTACATTTCCTCTTCTGGGAACTTTCCGCTGATGAACCACCTTACAAAATAAAGGAAAAAATGCAATGTAGTGTGCCTGACTTACAAAATGACTTGACAGGCTCATAAAATGGACAGAACTCAATCTTATGGCACTTCATCCTAAAAAATCTAAATTCATGTTAATATCTAACAAGGCAAAAGCGACAAAATATCCAAAGATAATCGTAAGGGAATTTCAGATACATATAACGTATGGATGAAGTAAGTTCTCACAAACTACTTGGCTATTAATCGGACAATAATTTATCCTGGTCGAATCAGCTTTTTTCGACGTAATCAAAAAGAAATATCGAAAAAGTCTTTTCAGCTTAATAGATCAAACATTTTTTTGATCAACACACTCGAATTAGTTTTTTCTTGCTTAGATCAAAGGCGAGTGACGATGCTTCAACCTGTTGGAGTTAGCTAGTAAAGCCTCCTTAAGGCATCTTGAAAGTCTCTACCAACGCTCTCTCAACTTATACTTCTTAAATCTTCGTCTCTGGAAAAAAGTGATTATAAAGAACTAAACATCCCTTGCCTTTTGAATTTAAATGTATCTTCCAACAAAGCTGTCTTTTATGTTTAAGATTATGAATAACCTTGCACCATTCTATCTGCGAGAGAAATTTCCTGTACCAGAGTTTCGAACAAAAGAACGATATTCTATATCCCTCTTCCACGACTGATCTCTTTATGCATCTTTTTAATCTATTCAGGAAGGAAAATTATGGAATGAAATCCCAGAAATAACATAAAAAACAAAAATAGTTTTATTATCTTTCAAAAAGCATACACAGATATTTACATGGAAAATTTATAAATGGTTGTTTCTTTACCAGTTGAGACCTGAATTAATGATACAATATTTTACCTTCCTTTTAACCCCCCCCCTTCTCTCTCTCTCTCGTCTCTCTCCGCTCTTCTCTCTCCTTCTCGTCTTCTTCCTCTCTCTCTCTCTCCCCTCATTCCTTCCCTATCTCTCTCTCTCTCTCCTCTCTCTCTCTCTTCCCCCCCCCTCTCTCTCACTCTTTCTTTCTCTTAGTACCGTCTATGTTTTAATGTTAACTGCCAGATGCCCTTGCTTCTTTCTGCCTCCCGCTTCCTTTTCTCTCCTCACTCGTCTCTCACTGCATTTTTTTGTTAAACTCTCTCCCTCTCCCTCTCTCTCTCTCTCATCTCTCTCTCTCTCTCCTCTCACTCTCTCTCTTTTCTCCTCTATGCCCCCACCCTACCATATCCAACCCCTCTGTCTGTGTCACTCTTGACATTAGGTTTTTTGTTGGCATTTGGTATTATTATATTCCGAATTTGTACTTTTCTTTCTTTTCTTTGGCCCCGGAGGGGCTGGATGTAAAAAACATTTATGCTTACTCACTACTACCCTCGTGAAAATAAAATTCGTTCGTCCGTGTTTCGTTCTTTCGTTCTCTCTTCTTCTGGTCTGTCCGTCCCTGTCTCTCTGTCTGCCTGCCGTCTATCTTCTGTTTGTCGCCTCTCTCTCTCTCTCTCTCTCTCTCTCTCTCTCGTCTCTCTCTCTCTCTCTCTCTCTCGTTCGTCTCTCTCTCTCCTCTCTGTGTGTGTGTGTGTGTGTGTGTGTGTGTGTGTGTGTGTGTGTGTGTGTGTGTGTGTGTGTGTGTGTGTGTGTGTGTGTGTGTGTGTGAGTGACTGAAACAGTACCTTGCTGTTAACTTCTTCTTCCCCTGAATGTAGGCATAAAAAAATCTACATTACTAAGAAAGCCGTAGGATAGGCAACAAGCCATGATTGATGACTTTTCGTAAAAGGGAAAACATTCAGGGATTTGGAGGACACCTCGCCTTTTAAGAAAACGAATGACTGCTTTACATTTCTTCTTCTTCTTCCTTCTTCTTCTTCTTTCTTCTTCTTCTTCTCAGTCTTCCTTCTCAAGTCGACCTTTTTTGTCCTGCTAGCATCAATTCCTTCGAGACGCTCTTTCTTGGCTCTGAAATACCATTCAGAGTCCCTGACAATATGGTCATAATATTAACAAATATTCCACACAAATAGATAGCTGCTTAACAAAAACACAGTGGAAGGTCATATGGGATGACGTACCCCTGCGAAGAACAAAATGGAATCGTTCAAGTAATAGGGAATAAATAAAAAGATTCCCTGTCAGGGAAAGTAGTGTTTGGTACATTCCGATTTTTTTTTCTTTCTTTCTTTTTCTTTTTATTTTTATTTATTTTTTTCAGGACATGAAAGGAAACGAAATATTAACGGATGCTGTCGCGAGACATTTGGATTTAAATCCAAAAACGTAATGCATCGTTGTCAGTGACCAATATATTCGCAAACACACATAGTTATCTCTAAACTTAATGGCCATCGTGTCGAATCACATTCATCTTTTGATCATGGATAATAGACCTTTCCTTTAATGAACTGCCATCCGTTTACATATATATGCTTTCCATACGTAAAGTCCTAATTTATGGAAGCTATCTTCATCCTGTATCAGTGGACGGAGTTAACGAGTATGTTATCGGTTTTAAACTGATCTAGTGAGTCCCCTATCTTGTTCGTAGCGTGCTGCCTGCCTGCATGTGATTACATTTTTGTACATAAAAGAATTGGATAGAACCTCGTACACAGCGCACACGAGCGACAGACTGTTCAACTTTTCACATGACCGACGAGAATCAAAATGAGAAGAAAGAAAGAATGAAAGAAAAGAAAGAAAGAAAGAAAGAAAGAAAGAAAGAAAGAAAGAAAAGAAAAGGGTTTTGTGGAGGAGGTCAGTAACGCTGAAGTAAAGGGAAAGGCCGGGGGGAAAAAAGAAACAGAAAAAAAGGAAAAGGGTACGGTGAACGAAAGTGACAATGGGAGTGAAAGGAAGAAATAAACCGCGCGGGGGGGGGGGGGGGCAATGGATAATGCAAGACAGAAGGAAGAAACAAACCTAACAAACAAAATTCAAGAGTGAGGGAAAGAAGAAGAAGAAAAGAAGAAAAGAAGAAGAAGAAGAAGAAGAAGAAGAAAAAAGAAGAAGAAGGAGAAAGTAAAGGCGAGAGAGGAAAATGGAACTGAAGAGATCCATCCGAGCTTAGTTTAAAAGGGTTTCGGACGACGTTTTTTTTTTTTTTCCGTCATAAATTTTGAAATAATCTTTTCTGAAACGCTGCCTCGGCCTATCGTGTGATCTGGATGTGTACCATCGATGCACTCTTAAATGAACAGATCTGTCTATGAAAGCACACTCAGTCTATTTGTTCGACACGCAGTAAGAACGGGTTATGCACTTTCAATTAATCAGATTTGGGTGCATCACAAGGATGGGAAAAGAAAAAATAACATGAAGCGAAACCACACACACTTCCCGCACACTACACCCAAAGACACACATACACACACCACACACACAGCACACTCACACACACACACACACCACACACACAACACACACCGGACACACACACAAACACACCCTAAGCACGCACGCAAGCACTGCACAAACACACGCGCACAGACCACGCACAAACACACACACACAACACACACACACACACACACACCACACACACACACACACACACAACACACAACCCACCCTCCCACACACACACACACACGACACCACACACACACACCGCGCGCGCGCGCAAACAACACACACGCACAACTGCACGTACAAACCGACACCACACATACAACTCACTCAAACACACACACCACACACTGCACACACACACACACAGAACACACACACACCACACACACACACACACACACAACATACACACTCACACACACACACAGCATGAGCTCCTCTCCTGCTCTTCTTTCTCCCTCCCTCTCTTCTACCCCTGGCAACAACACACCACCACCAGCCACCACCACCCACCAACAACAACAACAACAACAATAAGAAAATAACCTGCGTGTAAACGCACTGAGAGAAGAAATGTGT
>CM031599.1:69300249-69311397 GCA_018398815.1 Conus ventricosus | reverse complement strand
CTACCGGTCCACAAGAATTCTTGCAACCATTGGAGTTTAGGGGGAGAAGAAAATCACAGTCACAGACATGAAGGCCTGGTGCTTCCTCATCATGACGATCTTGTCCCAGCTGACCACGAGGAGCTGCTCAGTTAAAAGACGGTGACCCTGTCAATAGTGCGTGATTCTAAACATCATCCTGCATACTGGTAGTTTTGATCGTAACAATGCCTCTCTCTCTCTCTCTCTCCTCTCTCTCTCGTCTCTCTCTCTCTCTCTCTCTCTCTCTCTCTCTCTTCTCTCTCTCTCTCTCTCTCTCTCTCTCTCTTGGCTTTCTTTACTCCAGAGATCCCGTTTGATTTAGCGTCGTACCATCAAGATTCCACTAGCTGCTTAGCGTACAAGTCTTTTTTGTTTGCCGAACTATGTTCCAAGTTTCCATCCTTGACAAGAAATTTCACCAACGGTTCCAACTCTGAGAGGAGGTTGTCTCTGCTGTGTATTGTGCAACAGGCCAACTGACAGCTCCATCTACTTTTACTGCGTTGACAGCATTGGTCCAGGCTCTTGAAATGGATTCTAAATCCAAACATAAAAAATTTCTTCATTTTGTCAGACTCCCTTTCTGCATTGGAGGCCATTGCCGTCCCGTAACCTCAAACACCCTAAACTGCTGAAGTTATCCGAACTGTACACCTCTCTGAAATCAGAGGGAAATATAATATAGTTTTTGCTTGGGTTCCCAGCCATGTGGGCATTCAAGCCAACGAAATGGTTGATGAACTTGCCAAGAGTGTCACAAAGAAAACGTTGAGCGGATTGTCTATCCCATACACTGATCTGAAATCCTGTAAAAGACTTCTGGCAAGAGGAATGGGACTCACAGACGGATAGAAAAACTATTCAAAATCCGCCCAAACCTGAAAGAGTCACCATGTTCCTGAGGCGGCCGTAAAGAAGAAACAGCTTTGTGCCATTTGCATACAGATCCATGATGCATTCCATGTCATGTACCACCACAGTGAAACAGATCATTTCAGCGTATTGTGACTTGCATGACGTCAGCATAAACGCGTTACAGCAGACTCCATGAAAACCTTGTTCAAAGATGCGATCTTTGAATTTCTGAGGGAACCTAATATTTTTCTTATGATCTAAGATTTTACGGAGGAAAGATCTTTACAAAATTTCCGGTGTGTTTTTGGAAGGTGTGTTTTAAAGAGTTTTGTGAATAAGTTTATTGTTTTGTTTTGTGAGTTTACTCAAATTGGTGACAGCTCTGATAAAGCCCTTTGTGGTCGACTGGCTAATAAACAGCATTATCATTATCTCTCTCTCTCTCTCTCTCTCTCTCGTCTCTCTCTCATCTCTCTCTCTCTCTCTCTCTTAAACATATGGACAGATAGACAAAGGACAGCGAGGGTAGAGCTTAAGAATAAGAAAAAGCAACCTCAAAACGCTGTAATTCACACGCCTGAAGGGCGCAAAGGTTTTTGTCATACGGGCACCATGGAAAGTGATAGTCAGCCCTTAGAGCTCTATCAACAGGTTAACGCAAGCATCAAAGTTCATTCAACAAATGTGTGTGTGTGTGTGTGTGTGTGTGTGTGTGTGTGTGTGTTGTGTGTGTGTGTGTTGTGTGTGTGTGAGAGAGAGAGAGAGAGAGAGAGAGAGAGAGAGAGAGAGAGAGAGAGAGAGAGAGAGAGAGAGAGAGCATGAAGTGAGTTTATTGCTGATAAGCTGTTAAGCCCATTTAGCATATTGGCGCGATTTACAATGACAAAACGCGACTCGATGACATTGATATCGAAACCACAGCAATGTCTTTTTTCTTTTCACTTTACATGGAAAAAAAAGCAAAAACAAAAACAAACGTGAACGAAAAAATATCACTGGTAAGCGTTCACTGTCAGTTCTGTAACGACGGTCACCCCAGGTAAAACTGGATCAGTCCGTGGAGAGCATGCAGCAGCTGTAAAACACGTACTTGGGTCTGTGCATATTCTATGTTGCCGGTACGTCTTTATTTTTGAAGGGTGGTCAGTTTAACACATTCTCCGATGACATGTTTCTTTCTTCTTGCTTTACGAGCCTGAACAAGTTATAGTCCTCCGAGTGCGGATCGCAAGAATATTTAATATGAACAGACTCACACAGCAGCACACCCTTTTTATCCGTTCGATGAAGCATAACCTTCCGGAACTCTTTATTTCTGTGCGGATCACCCAATCGTCTCTGCACCTGTCGATCTGTCAGAGCAGCAGCATAATCCTTTACGATTCCAGTGTCAAAACCGGCGACTATTAACAATTTTGGTCTATGGATTGTTGAACACTTACGCTGAAAGTTCGACTGCTGGATTTGCGGATGACTGGACCGATGTGAACAAAGGTAGCACAACATCCTGAAAATAACTATGCGGCGTGTCATAATCATCGCATGTAGGCATGAGAGAGAGAGAGAGAGAGAGAGAGAGAGAGAGAGAGAGAGAGAGAGAGAGAGAGAGAGAGAGAGAGTTGTGTGTGTGTGTGTGTGTGTGTGTGTGTGTGTGTGTGTGTGTGTGTGTGTGTGTGTGTGTGTGTTTTGGTGCATGAGCGGGGGTGGTTTAATTTTACGTCTTTTCATCCGGGAATGATATTAGACGGGGGGGGGGGGGGGGGGGGGGGGGGGGGGGGGGGGGGGGGAGGGGGGGGACAAAAAAAAAACAACCACTTAAGTCATTTCAACACATACATCTGCATACACTTATGAAAAAGAAAAAAGCATATCATTAAGGACCTTCATAATAGTCTAGCTGCATCAGAACTGGCTAAAGTGGCGGGAAACTCAATTATGCATGAGTCAGACAGAACTTGACTCTCATTTTCATATTTGTCAAGATTGATACTTTCGCCTAATACATTTTAGTTAAAACTGGACAATCTAATAGAAGTGGTGCACAGAGATGAATTTTCCACAGACACACACAACTTCAGGAGAAAATTTGGTCTTCCATGTGTTCAGCCTTAATTTTGTGATAATCTTAGCAAGATGGGGTGAGCAGCTAGGGCAGTGTGTAGCATTTTTCACAGAAAAAGGTTTTGTAAACGTAGTGTTCCAGGTTGAATAGTATTTCACACATGGAAGGATGTAATGCAAATTTAGCACACATTCTGAACAGTTTTGTGCACCAAGTTTAGCTAGATTTTCTGCTATTTCATTCCCTCTGAGACCACAATGTGAAGGAATCCAACAGAAGTCTACGATTATACCCTGAGACATAAAACAGTGTATCAGGTACCTTATTTCATATAACAAATCCTTTCTGGCCTTACAATTCCCAAGTTTGCAGTGCTTGCAAAACAGACTTGGAATCACTTGTGCATGAGCGCACGCACGTGCGTGCGCATCTGTGCGCACCCGCTGAAGACCCTGCAACCCCAACAGCCGTTGTCCAGACTGAAGCATTTGTTGCCTGATTGTTTACTGCATTCTTTTTGTGTAAATGACGTGGCACGGAGCCTCATTGTTTGTCAAGGGAGCGAAAGCTCTCACAAAGGGCCTTAAGCGCTTCGGAGGAAAAGAATGCCGCGCGTGGTGGAGAAATAGGTAATAGGCCGATTAGCAGTAGCGCCCTCACCTGGCGCATACGGTGGTAGAGAAGCAACGTGGACAAAGGCAAGGCCACCATCCTTTGTGCCCATCCCTATACAAACTGAAGGGAGAACACCGAGACAGAAGAGAAGAACACCACGAGAGAGAGAGAGAGAGAGAGAGAGAGCAGGCCAGCGTAGGGTCGAAGAAAACGTGGTCTGCTCGACAGAAGTGACAACAAAGTCTTAGGTGTAAAAGACAAGCGGAGAAAGAAAGACTGAGTTCAAAACCCAGAGGTGGATGAAAGAGACAAAGAAGAAGATTCCTACATCGGAGTCCCAGAGACGACCACGAAGACCCAGTCCTGAAACCTGGTGCCACACAACCAAGGGCGTCACCGTCACCCAGAGCTGAAGAAAACTTGAAGTGAATGGTTCGAGAACTGTGGTAATGTGTGCAAGCGTGTGTGTGTGTGTGTGTGTGTGTGTGTGTGTGTGTGTGTGTGTGGAAACCTGGCCAGATAAGAAGCCTTTTTGAGTATAAAGCTCGGGATTAGTAAGTATTGACCTTTTATGTCTTGATTATTCCATTTTGTGGAGGCTGATTTTTCATGTGTGATTATAAGTTGCATGAAAACTGTATTTCGTGTTCTCGGTCGAGTAAGGAGAGAAGCGAATGCGTGACATCCTATCCCCAGAGAGAGGCGAATGGCAGGTGGGTGCATGAGTGCGCATATGCATGTATGAGTGCAGAGATAACCTTGGTGTGTTAAGCCTGACTAATACATCAACTCAGTTTACTTAAACAATACCATCACGATTTCCCCCGTCCTGAACATTGTTGATTCATTACTTTCTTTAGTTACTTCTGTGGAAATAATCGCAAGCATAAACTACGAAGACCCATGGGCCGGGATACCCAAAGTAGTGATCACGGGCGGATCTGGATATGTGATCTCTGCGAACAACTGGGACACAGCTGACGCCGTCCTTGTCTGCCGCTTCTTTGGCTACGACACGTAAGCAAACGATGTTTTCCTTCCCCACAACTGTTTCGTCTGTTTGTGCTGTCATGTGGATGTTCATCATCTAGTAGAGAAGAGTTGGTCCTGTACATACCGAGCATTTGAGCTTTGTAGTCTTGAAGTCGTTTAAAGGAAGCAATTGAAGCAACGACAATCAGCTTCCAGGGCCGCATTCTCTTCACTGTAGTTGTTTGAAGCATGGCATCTTTTATTAATTAACTTCATTATGGCCTACTGATTAGGAAAAAAAAATGGGAAAAATATAAGGAAAAGGTGCCGTCTTCTTCTCAGGATAAGGCTGAATACGTCAAACAAACAAAGAAACAAAACTATTCAAAAAGTAGATCTAGTTGCAAAGTGAGACGACTGCAGGCGGAAATCTAAACAAATCTTAAATAAATGTTAGCGAACCGCCCAGAGAAACGTGGACAAACGAGTCACAAGACAAAACACAGCGTGTTTCGACCTCTTAGGTCTTCTTCAGGTGAGACAGAAACCTGAAGAAGACCTAAGAGGTCGAAACACGTTGTGTTTTGTCTTGTGACTCGTTTGTCCACGTTTCTCTGGGCGGTTCGCTAACATTTATTTAAGATTTATTCAAAAAGTGTTGCATGCCTCTAAGGAGAAAATATTTCTGTGCAGTATCCTCTTTTGAGCATTTGATAGTAAGGAGATGAAGGTGGAGGCATTCAACATTCTGGTCATCTCCAGGCGGAGCCGCGTACATATTAAGCTATCCTCTTTCTTTTCCAGTCTTACACACACGGTCATGTTCACTTATCTTTCCTCATTTAGTTTAAGAAATGCAGAGTCATGGACATGCCCCGTCGTCATGCAAAAGCTGTCATTTATGGTTAATTGAATGTATTTTGACCTTGCAGAGATTTTCTAAGATTGTGACCTTTCCCAATGTCTATTACAGCTTAGATTGTGACCTCTCATGACTTCTATGACAGTATGGATTATGACCTTTCCCAACTTCTATGACAGTATGGATTATGACTTTTTCAAACTTCTATGATAGCGTGGATTTTGACCTTTCACAGCTTCTAGGATGGTGCATTCCATGTCATGTACTCTTCACAATGAGACATTTTCTTTTAGTGTGTTGGGACTTGCATGATGTGAGACACAAACATTTACAGCAGATTGCATGAAAACCTCATTCAGAGATCTTTCACCTGATGCGATGTTTCAATTCTTGAATGAGATGAACATTTTTCATCGGATCTGAGATGTTATAGTAGAAGGATTTTAAACAAAATGTCGGGTTGGTCTTTAGAAGATGTATTTTAAAGAGTTGTGTGAATGAATGACTTATGAGTTGACTTCAGCGCAGTGAAAGCCTTGATATGGCCCTTTGCGGTCGGCTGGGCTATAAGCAACATTACCTTACCGTACTAGCTTCTATGACAGCGTGAAATATTACCAGTCACGAATGCTTACAAACAACCTGCTTCGATCTGAAGGAAAATATTAGTCATCATCAATCTGGGCTTCAAAGAAAAAGACCATTTCCATTGAAAGTTTAAACATAAAAAGCTTAACACATGTTAATCCCCTCTCTCTCTCTCTCTCTCCTCTCTCTCTATCTCTCTCTCTCCTCTCTCTCTCTCTCTCTCTCTCTCTCTCTCTCTCTCTCTCTCTCTCTCTCTCTCTCGTATTTTTGCTTTTTTCTTATCGCACTAGTCTACATATTCTATTAAGTTTATATGAATTGCATCTCTAACATGCCTGTTTTTTGATGTCTTAAATTGTCTTTCTGGTTTAGTTATGTCACAGTCCAGACTTGAATCCAGTCCAGTCCGGAATCGGTCTAGTCCAAACTGGAATCTCAATATGGCCTAGGCCGTGTTAAGATTCTAGTTTGGACTAGACCGATTCCGGATCGGACTAGTTCAAACTAGAATCTTAATACCGCTTAGGTCATATTAAGATCCCAGTTTGGACTAGACCGATTCCGGATCGGACTAGTCCAAACTAGAATCTTAATACGGCCTAGGCCATATTGAGATTCTAGTTTGGACTAACAGCCACGCAAAACTGGAATTCAGTCCATATTGGAATTCAAGTTTGGACTAGCCCAAACTGGAATTGTCTGCTGGATATGATAGAATTGTGTTATTGTGTCGTATGGATACAAATGGCACTGTTGTTTGCAGTATGCAGTCAGTCTGAAGCAGCAGCAGCAGCAGCAGCAGCAGCAGCAGCAGCAGCAGCAGCAGCAGCGCGGGCGCGCTCCACACACACACACACACACACACACACACACACACACACACACACACACACACACACACACACACACACACAAAAACACACATTTGTGTCGATCTGTTTTAATTGTTTAGTATTAAAAACTACACCTTTGATTCAATTTGGTAAAATACACCATTTGTTTAAATAGACCATTCGTTAAAATACACCATTCGTTAAAAACACACCATTCGTTAAAACACATATCGCCTTTTTCTACGTGTGTAAAATATGAATCCCCTACTCGTTGCCAGAGTTTTTGCACTTCACATTTTTGGAAAGGCATTTAGTGCCGCCCGGGATTCCTGCTGCCTTGCAGGAGCATTTTTTGCTTTTGCAATTCCCTGAGCAGGAACACACTGACCTCACATTCGCTCGGCTCTGCATTTTGGTCGAGGCTCTTGAAGCCTGTATCAGTGTCACTTCTGAAAGGCAAAATTGTGTGGAACAACTCTCTTGTCACCAGAGGACAATTCCGACTTTTGCAGAACACAATGTCCCAATTTCCAACAACTTTGAGCTTGTAGTTTTTTTTGTGCCCAGTATTTAAACTTGGGCCCACCGTCAGATTTGGCAAGCTTCTCAAGTTTCAGTGCAGACACAATCTTGTGATATTTTTCTTGGGAAACGCAAAATGTGTCCGGTTTCCGTTGATCTAACGTTCGGATAATTTTGTCAGTCTCTTCACAAAATCGTTCTTTTTGGCCAGAATCCATCGTCACCACACGGTAGTCAAACTGTTTCAAAAGGACTGACCGACTGCTGAGTGTTGCGGCTGTGTTGCTTTGTATATTGTTCACCAGAAAGGCAGAACAATACTCGGTCCAACACTTACAGGGGCAAAGAACGTTGAACTGATTTCAGTGCTCCGAGTCAGGTGTCAGTGACACAACCAACTGTGCCACCTGCTCACTCAGAAACTGATATCTTTTCATACTTGTGTTACCAATCAGAGTTAAATGCACTATTTTCAAAACAACCAAAAAAGTCAAAAATATACAAACAAATGTGTGTGTGTGTGTGTGTATGTGTGTGTGTGTGTGTGTGTGTGTGTGTGTGTGTGTGTGTGTGTGTGTGTGTGTGTGTGTGAATTCCATTTTGGACTGAATTCCAGTTTGGACTGGCGGTTAGTCCAAATTAGAATCTCAATAATGGCCTAGGCCGTATTAAGATTCCAGTTTGGACTAGACTTTTGCAAGACCAAATTGGAATCTTAATATGGACTAGGCCATATTGAGATTCTAGTTTGGACTGGTAAAAGTCTAGTCCAAACTAGAATCTTAACACGGCCTAGGCCATATTCAGATTCTAGTTTGGACTAGACCGATTATGGATTGGACTGGATTCCAGTCTGGGCTGTGACAGTTATATTTGCTACCGGGCATTACTACTTTTAGTTGTTTAGTTGTCAATAATAAAAAAAAAAATTTGTTTTTGTTTTTTCGTCTTTTTTGAAATTTCCTGGTGTGGTTGGTGCCTCTTTAGTGCACATGTATTTTAGCTGTCCATCTGATATGCCAATGCTTTACTTGTCTCTCTGGTTTACTTTTCCTTTTATTTGTCTCTCTCGAATAATATTTTTTTCGTTGTCTTCATACTAATTGTGACTCGTGTCTCTGTTTTTGTTTGCTTTTTTTCTTTTTTTTCCTGTTTTTTTCCCCTCTCCGTGTACTTTGGTGGTTTATTGGTTGGTTCGTGGTTCGTTTGTTTGTTCTTTCGTAAGTCAGTCAGTTAGTCATTCCGTCAGTCAGACAATCACTTCAATTTCTAATTAGTTAGATATCATGAGACAGAGTTGATCTCAGTTCATCTAGAACTGTTTGCTAATGTAGTCTTCCTACTGCAGCATGTCTTGTATTGCATATCTACGCTGTGTTGTATACCTACACAACTGACATTACAAACCTGATGATTTTCTCTATTGAGGAAAACACACACACACACACACACACACACACACACACACACACACACACACACACACACACACTAAAATGCGCACGCGCGCGCGCAGGCTCGCGCGCACATACACACACACACACACACACACACACACACACACACACACACACACCACGCACGCACGCACGCACGCACGCACGCACGCACGCACGCACGCACGCACGCACGCACGCACGCACGCACACGCACCCACCCACACACACACACACACACACACACACACACACGCGCGCGCGCGCGCGCGCGCGTGCCTGCGCACTTCAAATTCACATTGTATAAAGAATCTAGAGGTGAATTAGTTGTGCAGGCGTCGGTCTGTGTCTCAACTGTCCCTTTTGACAAGCCAGTATTGCAGACATCCCGCATTGCAGTGAAGTGGATCTGTTTCCGACAGAACCAACCCAGGATTGTTACGGGGGTCCTTTACAACCAACACAGTGTTGTCCTCCACTGCACCGGGACTGAAAGCACTATCAGTGAATGTAGCGCCACCTATTCCACCCCATTCATGTCAACTACCAACTTGTATGCAGCCGTTGTTGATTGTGCTGGTGAGTACTATCATGGTTTGGGTCGTTTGACTGTTTCTTATAACTTGCCACTCGGAGTGAAGTCCTTTTGGTGAAGGAATAGCTTACGATCCTACCTGTCTGTCTGTATGTCTGTCTGTCTGTCTGTCTGCCTGTCTGTCTGTCTGTCTGTCTGTCTGTCTGTCTGCTCAATAACTGGGAAATGAACAGGTGGATCAATATGGAATTTGGCAGGATCGATCGGAAGAGGAAAAGTGTCTTGAGGTCAATATATATCCATTCATGTAGATGTGCACATGGCAACGTGGCGAAAGCTAAACTGTTCAACGTCAACAAAAACATTCGTGTGTGTTTTTGTTGGCTAGGGATACCACTGTATTGTTTAAGGAGGGGACCTGATCAGGAAAGCCAAACACATTATGACTTGACCAGAGACCAGTTAGATAATCTGAGTGCCTTTTAATCACAATGGTAGAGAATCTTTCGAAAAGTCAACAGTCTGTTCGTTTACTTTGTTTCAGTGTTATACTTCTCTTCTTCTTCTTCTTCTTCTTCTTCTTCTTCTTCTTCTTCTTCTTCTTCTTTCTTCTCTTCTTCTTCTTCCTCCTCCTCCTCCTCGTCTTCTCTTCTTCTTCTTCTTCTTCTTCTTCTTCTTCTTCTTCTTCTTCTTCTTCTTCTTCTTCTTCTCCTCTTCTTCTTCTTCTTCTTCTCCTCATTGTCCTCATTACCATCACCGTTATTGTTATAATCGTTGCCGTAACTGGTATATCCATCAGGTTGTCTAGCCACACTCCTCATCATCCTCTTGAGAACTAGTATGGGTGCCAGGTTATCCGCCGACAATCCGACCCTGTGACAGATAGTACTAGGATCCAGGTTACTAGTAGAGGAACTATCTATCTGACCTGACTCATGAATAATAACAAATGAATAAAAGATCAATCAAAGGGCGCCAGCTCTAGAGAGCTATTCAAGGTCGTCTTACTAAGGGAGTAAACCCTGACAAAAAATCCGGAGTGTAGCTCCTTAAGCGGTTGGATGGCAAACTTTGTCACTCTCTGGCAGCTCCTGCGACCGCGTTGGCACCAAACTGTAACCCCCTTGCTGTTCCTTTGAATCGGTCAGCAAGGTGTAGAGGGGGAGGTGGGGGGGGGGGGGGGGGCAAAGTGCATGGGCAACAGCTTGTCTTTCTTATCACAATGCCCAGGCTTATATTCGTCCATCCATCCACACTCTTTCACTTGCATCTACGACCTGGAGAGGACACTTCAGCTTCGCTACGTGCATCGGCACAACACGGGAAGCAACAGATACCGGTTTTAAGTCAGCGCGCAATTAGCGTAGAGTGCAACGCCAGGGGCTGCTTTCGACGGTAGGAGAGATCTTCGCGTCTCACTGGACAGCTTACTGCCCGCCTAAGCTGGGCAGCCCCCAGCCAATAAGCTGCTGTCCCGCCACGACCTGCCTTCTTCATTGGGTGCATAGAGGTTAGGAGAACATCCGACAAGCCGGTCGTAAACTACCGCACCAGGCAACAAGAAAACTTCAAGAACGGGATCAGTGCTAAAACTAAAATGTTGGAATGTCCGGACAATGATACCTGGGCTTTCTTAAGACCTTCAAGATATCAGCGATGCTAGAAAAACAGCTGTCATGAACAACGAACTCAAGAGATTGAATGTGGACATCACCACCCTGCAGGAAACACGGCTGACTGACACAGGCACACTGAAGGAGAGGGACTACACCTTCCTATGGCAAGGAAAGAGCTCTGATGCCCTCCGATAGTATGGAGTAGGTTTTACAGTAAAGAACAACTTTCTG
>CM031599.1:69285249-69295249 GCA_018398815.1 Conus ventricosus | reverse complement strand
AGCGGAATGTTCAGAGAAGTCGTTCCTTCAATGTTGCGAGCTGCTCTCCGAGCAGCTTGATCAACTTTCTCATTTGTTGAAATTCCACAATGTGAGGGCACCCAACAGAAAGTCACATTTATTCTTTTCATCGATAGGAGATGTGTCACGTAATTAATTTCTGTAATAGTCTCACAGCGGATCTTGAATTTAGAGACTGTAAGGCAGAAAGGGCTGACTTTGAATCACTGCACAATAAAAGTTGACAATTTTCTATGGAAGACTTTAAAACATACTTTAGGGACATTAGAACAGCAACTAATTCTGCAGTAAATATTGACAAGTGTTTGCCAAGATGATATAATTCCTCCACTTTTAATTTTGGTATTATAAAAGCTGCTCCTGCTCTATGGTCATCTAACACTGAACCATCTGTAAAAATTTGCAGATGATCCTTATATTGATCTTCCAAATAAAAATTTACATAATTTTTTAAAAGATATGGTGGATCGTTTTTGTTCAGTTCAGTATAGTTTGTGTCATAATTTGCTTTGGTTTGTTCCCATTTGGGAATGGGTGGAGAGGACGGATTGACAGCTATTTTACTTTGGTTTATGTTTGTTTTTTTCAGAAGAGTAGATGTGTATGACTGAACAGATTTTGCTGATTTTATGTCTTTGGCTCTTTTAGCAAAATCTGTATCTGAATTTAAAGATACTTCATTTGTACAGAAACTTTTTTGTGAAAGGTTCTTTAAAACAAATTTGGTGGAGGACACTTTTCGAAACTCGTTCAAAGGTAAAATTCCAATTTCATAGTATGTCCCAATGTTGCAGGTATGTGTGGGAACTCCAAGAGCAAGTTATAAGCTTTGCAGTCCACACTTTGTAACTTATTAAGTAGATGCTGTGGAGCGCTGAAGAATACTTCTTGAGCATAAATCAATCTAGACCGCACAAGAGCTGAAGACAGGAGTGTTAAACTCTCTTTATCTTGTCCCCATTTTTGTTTGCTTATGATCTTTAGAAAGTTTAAACTTTTTCTTGCTTTATTCAAAATATGATCAATATGTTGGTTCCATGAAAGTTTTGATGTTAAATATACTCCTAAGATTTAACAGATTTGACGTATTGTAAGACCGATCCATTCAGGGTAAATTGTGGAAGTTTGTCTGGGTCATATCCAGAGTTAAAAAGCATTAGATTTGTTTTTTCTGCCGACAGTGTCAATCCATTTTCATGTAAGAAACTACTGATATTGTTTAATTCATGTTGATATTTGATCTTTATATAATTTAAGAATCTTAATGGGGTTTTTCTTTTCATAGTGACTTTCATCCACAAACATATGTCATCAGCAAACTGTACTAAAACTACGTCTTTGGATGAGCCTTTGGTTATGTCTGCAATTAGGATATTAAACAGGATTGGAGATAGTACTGATCCTTGTGGAAGACCCATTTCCAGTGTTCTAGTGGAGGAATATGTATGCTCTATTCTTGATTGAATAATTCTACTTTGAAGGAAAGCTTTGACATAATCATACATGGTTCCATTTATTCCAATAGTTCTCATTTTATACAAAAGTCGTTTATGCCACACTTGTTCATACGCTTTCCTTATGTCAAAGAAAGTTGCCAAGATGTTTTTACGTCTTGCGAATTGCTGTTTAACATGTGTAGTGAGTTTCACTAGATGTTCCGTTGCTGATCTGCCTTTCTGAAAACCAGCTTGATTTATAGGGATAATTTGATGTTTATTACAAAAGTACAGCAATCTGTTTAGGACAATTCTTTCCATTAGTTTGCATGTATGCGACGTTAAGGCAATTGGACGGTAGCTGTTTATGTTACTTCGAGGTTTTCCTTGTTTATGTATAGGAACTATGATAGAATGCTTCCATAATGAAGGCAAATTGCCATGTTCCCAGCATTTTTGAATGAAGACCGATATAAAGCGTTTAACATTAGTGGGACATGACGTAGCATTTCATTGGAGATACCATCTAAGCCCACTGATGTTTTTTTTGTTCCAAGATTAGCAAGACATTCTTCTACTTCTTGAACTGTTATGGGAGCATTCAGATAGTGGTTTGCAACAGGGTCTGGATTGTTCTCGGTGAAGTTTTTTTCTTCTTGCTCTCTCTGTGTGTGTGTGTGTGTGTGTGTGTGTGTGTGTGTGTGTGTGTGTGTGTGTGTGTGTGTGTGTGTGTGTGTGTGTTAGTTCTTTAGTTTAACGTCTATTCACTATAAGTGTTATTAGACGGGGGAAAAAACACAACAAAAAACAAAAAAAAAAAAAAATGTAAAGCGCTTAGAGCCCTAAATTACAGAGAATAGACGCTATATAAATTAGCATTATCATTATTATTATGACAGAACAAGATTGCTAAACTAATAGAATATGAACTTATAGCTAAAAAAATGACATTCGTTCATGCGTCAAACCTAAGACATTTATAAACAAGATGATAACCACTAAGGAGAAAAAGCATAAGCAACTGAAATCATGAAAGAAAGAAACAATGAAAGAGATACAAAAAACAAAGCAATAAATAAAGCACTTGGCCGTGATCACTGCTTTTGCAAGCTATTGAATGTCAGTATAGGGGCCACTGTGGGGCGAAATGAGCTTCTGACTTGTTAAAATAGGCAGGATACTTTTCAATTTCATATCCGGTTTTAAAGCCACAATGAAGATTTAAACAAGCGACTGATTCGTTGTATCCTACTTTTATTTGTTATCTTAAAATTCAGCGAGATGCAGCATCCCATGACATTACGTCGGATCCGAATTCTCCATTCGAAACAGGCAATATTTTAATTTTCACAGACTCAGTTTCTCATTCTCTCTTTAATGACCATTCAGAAATTTTGCACGTGAGTGCAGTTGCTCAGCATATGTTGTTTCTTGTGTTTATATTTCTTTCTGAAAAGAAACAGTTCTGTGAGTCTCAAATGTGATGTTTTCGAAAAAGATATTAAATTGCCAATACTTTTTTTTTATATAAATTTTTCCCCCCTCTAACCATCTAACTTCATTTGTTTATTCATTCATTTATTCATTATTCATTATTCATTTATTCATTTACTCATTATTCATTTATTCATTTACTCATTATTCATTTATTCATTAATGTATTCATTCATTCGTTTGTCTGTCTATTCAATTGTTTTTTTTTTTTTATAAATCTATTCATTCACGATTTTATGATTGATTGATTGATGGATTATTCGTGCAAACATTTAGTTCACTATTTAGTTCGTTACTTACTTACATAGTTATTTGGTTAGTTAATTACATAGTTATTAAAACATTTAATTCACTATTTAATTGGCTAGTGAGTTAGCTAGTTAGTTAGTTGGTCAGATTGTTTGTTACGTTATCAGTCGGACATTTCGAAGAGTGTCATTTGAAATGATTTATTCCATTCTTGAAAACGAAAACAGCAAATCGAGTTTTTAACTCACAACACAGCATTAAAGCACAGAGATAGTATAATGTTCTGGAGCAAATCTCATCGCTATTTCGCTTCATTTAACAAAAATCTCAGGCATGAAGTCCTGGCCCTTATTTATTATAAAATATTTAATGGAAATTGGTAGACATGAAAGTTCTGAATACAAGTTATATTCTCATGTCCTTTTAATTCAGGAACACATTTTTGTTCTATGAATATTTACGGCCCTAGTGGATATGTTCAAGAGTTCTACCGAGAGACTGAGGAGCTTAAACAAGAAGAATATAGAAAACCGCACTGAATGGATGCAAAAGAATGAAACTTAATTCTACATCCAGACGTTCATCACGAAAAATTAGGTAGAGAGAGAGAGAGAGAGATAGAGAGAGAGAGAGAGAGAGAGAGAGAGAGACAGACAGACTGACTGACAGAGAGAGACAGACAGGCAAACATTGAGAGAGAGAGACAGACAGACAGACAGACAGGACAGAGAGAGAGAGAGAGAGAGAGAGAGAGAGAGAGAGAGAGAGAGAGAGAGAGAGAGAGAGAGAGACAGACAGACAGACAGACAGACAGACAGACAGGACAGAGAGAGAGAGAGAGAGAGAGAGAGAGAGAGAGAGAGAGAGAGAGAGAGAGAGAGAGAGAGACAGACAGACAGACAGACAGGACACAGAGAGAGAGAGAGAGAGAGAGAGAGAGAGAGAGAGAGAGAGAGAGAGAGAGAGAGAGAGTTGTGAGATGCTACCATGCAGGTGTACACGTGGAACTCCATCAAAGTCAAGTGAAGGAGGTTCTGGATAGATGTCCCACGGTAGAATCAGGACATCTACGTGAAAACTTTCAGCAGCGGTCGTTCTTCGAACCCAGGCACAAAACAGGTCAAAAGCACATATAAGAGATTGCAGCTTTGACGCTTTACATCCACTATTTCTATTTTGACAATTATGTGATTATGGTACTAAAAGCACGCTTGCAACAGATTCAAAGTACATGCGCAAATACACTGTGTTATGAAAGAACCGGGATCAGAAGGAAGTACAAGATGCAAAGCATATAAACGTACTCCCAGTTTATCTTCCAGAGAAAAAACACGTCACAATCAACACGCGTCATAGTGTCTTTGACGTCACAATCAAACATGCGTCGTAATGTATTTCGTCACCGAGATATTCCATAAAGAAGAAAAACCGTTTGGGGCTGTTATAGCCGTTAGCAACGGCTATTCTGGTAAAATAAAGCATCGGGCATCATCCGCGACCCATAATGAACATACCTACGCATTTTCAGAAAGATCGGCTCAGAAGTTTTGTCTGGGGCTAGTGGAACACATTTTGACCACGGACACACAGATTAACAGACAGCATTTCTTCGTTTCCATTGTAAAGTACTCCCTGTTCTAAAAGAACTGTCAAAACTAACTTCTTTCATCAGTCGTAACCCCCCTCCCCCCCCCCCCCCCCCCCCCCCACAACTACCCAATCCACCTTGAGTGGGCTTTTGCGTGCACGCGTGAGTGCCTGGTGGTTGTGTTGCTTGTACGTGCAGGCCGTGTTGATGTGAGAGTGCTTGCGTGCGTGCGTGCGGGTGTCTGAGAGCGTGGGTGTGCGGTCATGCGTGAGCACGTGTACGCGCGCGGTCCTGCGCGCGCGCGCGCGCGCGTGTGTATGTGTGTGTGTGTGGTGTGTGTGTGTGTGTGTGTGTGTGTGTGTTGCTGGTAATGTAAAGCGCTTAGAGCCCTAAGAATAGGCGCTATATAAATTAGCATTATCATTATTATTATGACAGAACAAGATTGCTAAACTAATAGAATATGAACTTATAGCTAAAAAAAATGACATTCGTTCATGCGTCAAACCTAAGACAGTTATAAACAAGATGATAACCACCAAGGAGAAAAAGCATAAGCAACTGAAATCACGAAAGAAAGAAACAATGAAAGAGATACAAGAAACAAAGCCACAAATACAGCACTTGGCCGTGATCACTGCTTTTGCAAGCTATTGAATGTCAGTATAGGGGCCACTGTGGGGCGAAATGAGCTTCTGACTTGTTAAAATAGACAGGATACTTTTCTATTTCATATCCGGTTTTAAAGCCACAATGAAGATTTAAACAAGCGACTGATTCGTTGTATCCTACTTTTATTTGTTATCTTAAAATTCAGCGAGATGCAGCATCCCATGACATTACGTCGGATCCGAATTCTCCATTCGAAACAGGCAATATTTTAATTTTCACAGACTCAGTTTCTCATTCTCTCTTTAATGACCATTCAGAAATTTTGCACGTGAGTGCAGTTGCTCAGCATATGTTGTTTCTTGTGTTTATATTTCTTTCTGAAAAGAAACAGTTCTGTGAGTCTCAAATGTGATGTTTTCGAAAAAGATATTAAATTGCCAATACTTTTTTTTATATAAATTTTTCCCCCCTCTAACCATCTAACTTCATTTGTTTATTCATTCATTTATTCATTATTCATTATTCATTTATTCATTTACTCATTATTCATTTATTCATTTACTCATTATTCATTTATTCATTAATGTATTCATTCATTCGTTTGTCTGTCTATTCAATTGTTTTTTTTTTTATAAATCTATTCATTCACGATTTTATGATCGATTGATTGATGGATTATTCGTGCAAACATTTAGTTCACTATTTAGTTGGTTATTTAGTTACATAGTTATTTGGTTAGTTAATTACATAGTTATTAAAACATTTAATTCACTATTTAATTGGCTAGTGAGTTAGCTAGTTAGTTAGTTGGTCAGATTGTTTGTTACGTTATCAGTCGGACATTTCGAAGAGTGTCATTTGAAATGATTTATTCCATTCTTGAAAACGAAAACAGCAAATCGAGTTTTTAACTCACAACACAGCATTAAAGCACAGAGATAGTATAATGTTCTGGAGCAAATCTCATCGCTATTTCGCTTCATTTAACAAAAATCTCAGGCATGAAGTCCTGGCCCTTATTTATTATAAAATATTTAATGGAAATTGGTAGACATGAAAGTTCTGAATACAAGTTATATTCTCATGTCCTTTTAATTCAGGAACACATTTTTGTTCTATGAATATTTACGGCCCTAGTGGATATGTTCAAGAGTTCTACCGAGAGACTGAGGAGCTTAAACAAGAAGAATATAGAAAACCGCACTGAATGGATGCAAAAGAATGAAACTTAATTCTACATCCAGACGTTCATCACGAAAAATTAGGTATATTCATAGTCCAATAAAAACATGGCATCTCTCTTCAAAGATGCCAGGATGTTTTTAATCAAACTGAATCTGTTCTCACCACACACACACAAAAATCTTTTTCAGCGATCATCTCCCTGCCTACATCATCGCCATCATCGTCATCCAATGTGTCATCGTCCTCGGCATACTGATTGCGGTGATAGTGCTGGTGGTCCGTTGTGTGAAAAAGAGATCCCAGTCGAAGACAACCCCAGTCAACACGCTTAAAGTGGCAACGACGCCTCCTGCAAATACAGCTCTAGGGAAGGCCACTCCTTGAAACGCGACCCATGTGACGTCATCCCGAGTATTCAACTGCTGTGGAGCAAACATCGACCCGATGATCCCTGAATAAATGACCCCCCCCCCCCCCCCCTAGATTGGACCCCGGATATTCCTTTGACTGTGATCTTGAATGCGCCTGAATTCCAAATGCTAATGATTACAATTTGATCACTGTATTCCTCGTGCACAAAGCGCTTCACAAAGTAGCTAATCTGCATGCACACAAGCACATATGTACATGCTTACATGCTTTGACGTGCTCCAGTGACCATGTTCATATATATATAACTGTCCGTCCATCCGACCCCCCCCCCCCCCTCCACCCCGTGCATGCATACTATTTACGTATCTCTATATATCTATAATCAAAATGTGTTATATTTAAGTATGTGTTATAGCTAAGTATCCAAGTATATGACTGTAGATCTCTCTCTCTCCTCTCTCTCTCTCTCTCTCTCTCTCTCTCTCTCTCTCTCTCTCTCTCTCTCTCTCTCTCTCTCTCTCTCAATGAATTACAAAGGTTTAAAAGCTTCCTTCCATATGAATTTATTACTTTATCTTGCGAATTTCGAATCATTCCTTCGTTTATTTCATCATCTACAGCAGTGTTGCCAAAACCACAATTGATCCTTGGAAATGTATCTCCTGTTCTACTGTTTAAGTCCCCACACACCAAAATATACATATCATCACTTAGTACGGTATCAGTAAGAACATCTTCAAGTAATTCCACATCACTGTCTATACTACTAGCATTATAATATGGAGAATGCTCTGTAATTCATTGGGAATATGTATGCTAAATGGTGTATGTGATGGAGACAAAGATGATCATTTTACTTACATTTCTGATACTGGCAGTAGTGTGAATGATTATTTTTTGGCATGTTATGACTTTTTCTCTGTTTTGCATTCATGTTGTGAAATTCATGTGGTGGAAAGGATAGAATCTGATCATCTCCCTGTAGAATTATGTATTAAAACACAGAATAAGAATACATCAGCGTTGTTAAACTGTAGATCAAAGGAAACATGTTTCATTGAGAGGTATAGATGGAAAGTTGACTGTGCTGAACAATTCATTGAAGCCATGAGTCATCAGGATTTTCAAGACACTTTAAGTTGTGCAGCTCAAATGATTGATGCAGAGTAGATTGAGCTCTGGAATTATTTAATGATTGTATTTTGTAACACGCTGGTTGTATGAAAGAAAAGATTTATTTTGATGAGAGATCAGACAAAAAGAGAAATAAATGGTTTGATGAAGAATGTAAAATTGGAAGACAAAATGTGAGAATGTTACTTTCGAAGGTTTGTAGAACGTGAAAAGATAATGACAGGACCGAGTATTGTAAAGCTCGAAGAGAATACAAAAATCTCTTGGAAAGAAAATAAAAGGAATATAGAAATTTGCAACTTAATGATCTGGTGTCTTCTTTAGGTAATCAGTACAAGTTTGGGGAAGCAGTGCACAAAATTGTTCCCAAACGACGTGTATATACAATAATATTAATACCGTTGACGGGTTTTTGCATTTGAAAAATATTCTTGACAAGCAGGTTGATAATACAAACTTAGAAGAGGAGTATGACTATTCAGTTGAAGACAATGAAGAGAGATGGTTTAATCAGCCAATTACGAAAGGAGAGGTTATTGGTGCATTGGGGAAATTAAATAATTCAAAATCAGCGGGTCCAGATGGTATAATAAGTGAATTTTTAAAGTTTTCTAATGATCATGTTGTTATGTTTTTGGTTAGGTTGTTTAATGCTCTGTTGATAAAGGTGTATATCCTGAACAATGGACAGAATCCATAATTTGTACATTACATAAAAAGGGAGATGTAGATGACCCGAATAATTACAGGGGCATATCACTGAGCAATGTGAGCAGTAAACTTTACAGTATAATAATTAACGTAAGACTGCAAAAATGGATTGAAGAAAATAATATCACTGGTGAGTATCAGGCTGGATTTAAACAGAATTATTCAACAATAGATCATATTTTCACACTTATGGCGTCCGTTCAAAAGCAGTTAGTGAACAATAGAAAGTTGTATGTTGCTTTCATAGATTTTGAAAAAGCTTTCGATTCCATATCAAGAAAACTTCTGTGGCCAATACTTGTTAAAAATGGAATAAAGGGGAAAACGTATGCCTGGGTAAGAAGTATGTATGATAATGTTAAAGCAAGAATAAGAAATAATGCAGATTTGACAGATTTTATTACTTGTTCAAGAGGGTAAAACAAGGTGATGTGTGCAGTCCAGTTTTGTTTTCTTTGTTTATTAACGAACTTGCTTTAGAAATAATTGAAAATGGAAGGCATGGAATGATATTATCGCCTGATTTCTCTGAGTTGTTTATTTATCATTTGCAGATGATATCATTTTGATGTCAGAAACAGTGGTTGTACTACAAACGCAATTGAATAGTTTGTATACAGCATCCAGTTATCTGGAATTGACGGTGAATATGAATAAAAGTAATATCATAGTTTTCAGGAAAGGTGGTTACTTAGCTTCAAGGGAAAAATGGATATATGGTACAACAGAAATGAAAGTTGTTAACAGTTATAAGTATCTAGGTATGTGCTTTTCAACCAAACTTAGTTTCTATACAGCATGTGATGAATTGGTAAGTAAAGCTAAACGAGCATTAATAAAAAAAATTCAGAAAACATTGTATAAACTTGAGAATAATTCACCTGAACTGTTTTTTAAGCTATTCGATGCCCAAGTTCAGCCTATAGTACAGTATGGTGCTGAAATATGGGCTTTGGATAAGGCGGCTTTAGAAATAGAAAAGGTGCACACATATGGTCTTAAAACGTTCTTAGGTGTAGATATAAGAACACCGAACGACTTCTTGTATGGTGATCTAGGTAGATACCCTATATACTTAAACTCTTATGTACGTTGCATTAAATTCTGGTTAAAGCTGACCCGTATGGGGGAACATAGATGACCATATAAGGCATATAGAATGTTACGTTGTCTTGACGAAAAGGGGAAGTATACGTGG
>CM031599.1:69275249-69277749 GCA_018398815.1 Conus ventricosus | reverse complement strand
TTGTTGCAATCAATTTCGACAATGAAAAAGGGCTGATACGGACACTCTGAGAACACATGGGCTGTAAGGAAACCTGAAATTGAATCTTGTCGTCTAAAATGCCAGTTACTATTATCACTCTTTCCAGGAGAAAAATGATCGCATTGCCGCCAAATCTCTGCAGATGCACGTAATTGGAATGCCATTGCAAATATCCCAGCAACAATCCATAATTGTGTAAGAATGTGCATGCGTGAGAGGGTGGGTGAGTGGGTGATTTTATGCAAGTTTGCGTGCACGAATGCACACACACACACACACACACACATATATATATATATATATATATATATATATATATATATATATATATATATATATCACAAACTAATAAATTCCAGGATAAGTACCGAGCACCATTCCAGCAACTTACAGAGCAGCTTGGTGTTGCAATGACTGCAAGAAATATTGAATTATAAACAAAGCTTGCTCTTATGTCTTAGATTGGAGAAATAGGGGGAACTAAGCATTCATATCTGCAGTGGTAGATAATTCTGCCTAACTAACAGTATGTGCTTGAGTGGGTGAATGGGGAAAAATAAAAGAAATGCTTCTCAAAATGAGCCTTCAGCAAGCTTATAGTCTCCAAGGGGAGACAATCTCCAATAGGAAGTGAAACTCACTAACATATATCTCCTGCTCAGATACCGATATTTCGAAACCCGATTGTTTTCTCCTCAGTGACCGCGGAAAGTGGTAATTTGACTCCTCTGCCTTTTTGGTGTTAAGAAGAATGCTATCCCAGAAAAGGCTGGTGTGCAATACCGTAGTATGTTTATTGAGTTTTCAAAAACCAACCAAAGGTGCCACCTAAGAAGCACAAGAAAATCATGAAAGAGCAAAACAAGCTCCATTTTCTTGTGAAAAGTAGAAATATAAAAAGATAACCTCTTAAGACACAGGTGCTGAGGGCCAGTTCTTGGAATGAACCCACAAGGGACTAAATTACAACAAACTAATAAATTCCAAGGATAAGTACCGAGCACCATTCCAGCAACTTACAGAGCAGCTTGGTGTTGTAATGACTGCAAGAAATATTGAATTATAAACAAAGCTTGCTCTTATGTCTTAGATTGGAGAAATAGGGGGAGCTAAGCATTCATATCTGCAGTGGTAGATAATTCTGCCTAACTAACAGTATGTGCTTGAGTGGGTGAATGGGGAAAAATAAAAGAAATGCTTCTCAAAATGAGCCGTCAGCAAGCTTATAGTCTCCAAGGGGGAGACAATCTCCAATAGGGGTGAAACTCACTAACATATATCTCCTGCTCAGATACCGATATTTTGAAACCTGATTGTTTCTCCTCAGTGACCGCGGAAAGTGGTAATTTGACTCCTCTGCCTTTTCGGTTTTAAGAAGAATGCTGTCCCAGAAAAGGCTGGTGTGCAATACCGTAGTATGTTTGTTGAGTTTTCAAAAAACCAACCAAAGGTGCCACCTAAGAAGCAAAAGAAAATGATGAAAGAGCAAAACAAGCTCCATTTTCTTGTGAAAAGTAGAAAATATAAAAAGATAACCTCTTAAGACACAAGTGCTGAGGGCCAGTTCTTGGAATGAATCCACAAGGGACAAAATTACAACAAACTAATAAATTCCAAGGATAAGTACCGAGCACCAATGAAAGCGCTAGAAACAATTTTGTAGATATTTTTAATACTCCTCTTATCTAGTGTTGCTCCCCAAGGGGTTGAGCACTTGTAAATTTATTTTAGGCTTTTTAAACCTACTGAACAATATATATATATATATATATATATATATATATATATAGCTGAACAATTAAATAGTGGGAGAAAACAAGTGCTGGCTAACAATCTTCAGGCATTATAGTAATGACTTGGCATAGATTTGAATTTTTAAAAAAAATTGAAAATGAAGAAAATGGGGGGAATACCTTCACTAGCTGCCTGAGGGAACCATCGTACTCCCCTTCGAAGGCAGATCTATTTGTATTGCCTGCTCCTAGGCCTTTCGTCTGCTGGATCGGACTCATCAGGGAGACACGGCTGATTGTGTCTGTGCTCTTGGTGTCAAATAGAGACACACCAAAGTCCATAAATCTGTGGTGTTTTCATCACCAAGGGTTCAAAAAAGAATCCAACAGCACCCCCAAAACAGCCAGCAAAGGGTAGTAAATGGAAGAAAAGGAAAGAATGGAGAGCAAAAAAGTTGCTGAAAAATTTAAAGCATTATATATATATGTGTGTGTGTGTGTGTGTGTGTGTTAAAATAAGGTTTTTAAAAGTCAATCTACAAATTTGTTTCAAGCTGTTCGCTGTCGTCAGGATGATTTTGGTTTGCCCACCGGCGGTGTTATATAGCGTGTGGGCTCCTGTTTGCGGTTGTTTGCACGTGCGGGTTGGCTGCACGTGTTTTTTGAGGTTTTCAGGTTTTTGTTTTGGGTGTATTCACCAACAACGATTTCCATTTATGCCTGCAGTTGTTTACTATTTCTGTTTT
>CM031599.1:69265249-69267749 GCA_018398815.1 Conus ventricosus | reverse complement strand
TTAAAAATGGTCTTGTGGTTTTAGCAGAATAAAGGATCGGCTGTTTAATTCTCCTTTATGGAAAATATAGTATTGTGGTTTGAGCAGAATCAAGAAAGACGGAAATTATTATTCTAGAACGTGCTCGTGCATGTGCGCCCAGACAGACAGACAGACACAAACAAATAATTTTATATATATATATATATATATATATATATATATATATATATATATATATAGCAGTTTAAAATAGGATTTTAAAATGGAAAAATTAAAAACCTACAAGCTTGTTTCAAGCTAAAACGCTCTCCTCAGGGTATACAATTTGGGCACGCACCGGTGTTATATATTGTGGTGTGTGGGCGTGTGATTCTGTGCGTGTGGCACTGGCCTGCCGGTTTTTTCTTTTTGGGGGCGCGTTCAGGGACGTGTAACGGAATGGTGCATTGACAAAGATTTCCAGTTATGCCTGCAATTGTTTTATCATTTCTACTTTAGATTCAGGATGCTAGTGGGTTGACATTATATCAGCCACTTTTCTGTAGTACATAAGTTGCATTTTTTAGAATGTTGTTGTATGGTTTGCTCTTTTCATAATTTTCCATGATTTTGTTGTAATCTATTTTCTTATTTTTAAGCTTCCAAATATATTTACTTAATTCTGTTTGGTTTTTATATTTTTCATTTTTGAAAGACTGTGTATGGTTTGCATATCTGGTTTTAAAATGGTTTGCCGTGATCCCTATGTATGTTTCTTTATCACTGTCTGTTGTTACCGTAGCTTGGTACACAATATTGTTGTAGAGACATTTATTATTCAAGGGCACTGGGCTTTTTTGTGCAATTACAAGATATCCTTTCATTACCCTCTTTGTTGTGTTGTTTTTGGTTTATTGGAAGAATCAGTTATATTTTTAAGGTTGGCATACACGAGTATGATAGCTTGACGGTATTTTTGTTGAATATTTTACATAGTACATGTTCTTTTGGGAATGATGTTTTATATATATATATATATATATATATATATATATATATAATATATATATATATATATATAAAATATATATATAAGCTACACACAAAAAGTTAAGGATCACTTTCACAAACATCATAACTGTCAAAATAAGAAAGTCAATGCGTTGAAGTTTGGCCAACATTTAATTCCATTCTTTAGTGATAACGATACACAATTGCCTTCAATCTCGAGCAATCGTTTGTGGTACATTTGATTAAAGTGGGTACGTATCCAAATTTGATTTCCAAAGTCATTGAAATCACAAGACAGAGCATACTGATGCTCCCAAAAGCTCAGTAATGCGTGTAACCACCATGGCTGTTCTGGCACTCGACGCAGCGAGTTCTCATCGAGTTGACCAGGTTGGTGAAGATCCTCTGGGGAAGCGCCTGCCACTCAGCCTGCAGCATCTGGTAGAGGTGTTGGGCATCCCTGGGAGGGGGGTGGCTCCTCACTTTGCGATCCAGCTCATCCCAAGGTTCTCAATCGGGTTGAGATCGGACTGCATGCTAGCCACTCCATTCTGTTGACTCCAGACTGCTGCAGGAATCGTTGACCACCCTTGCCCTGTGGGGCGAGCGTTGTCATCCTGGTAGACAGCCCTCGGTCCCATCTGCTGCAGTTTAGGCACAGCCAGCGGTCGAAGGATCTCATCCCGGGATCGGATGCCAGTCAGGTTACCCTGTACATGATACAAGGGTGTTCTGTGGTGAAGGCTGAAGGCCCCCCAGACCATTACAGAACCTCCACCAAAGGCCACCTTTTCTTGGACAGTGGGGTCAATAAAGCGTTGCCCTGGGCGCCTCCAGACCCTCAGTCGGCCGTCGTTGTGGGGAAGGGTGAAGCGTGATTCATCACTGAACAGGACCTGGGACCATTGCTGTCGTGTCCACGTGCGCAGAAGGCGCGGCGTGCTGCCCTTTGGGCTGGAGTTAAGCGTGGCCGTACTGCTGGGCGACGAGAACGAGATTAAACCCATGTAGGCGGTTCCGTATGGTCTGGGTGCTGATGTTGATGTTAGTAGCCACCCTGAACTGCCTTTGAATGATGCTGGAAGAGGCTGTTCTTGTCTGCAGGGCTTGTCGTTCAATGAGACGATCGTCACGTGGGTTTGTCTTCTTCGTCAACCAATCTGCGTCTTTCATGACAATCCCAGTGGCTGTGAAGCGTTGAATCATCGACAATGACCGAGATGGACACATGAAGTCGCCTGGCCACTTTTCGCTTGGAACACCATCTTGGAACAATGCAACAGCTCGTCCCCTATCCAACTCGCTTAATTTCAATCAGCCTACTACTGTGGACATGTCTCATAAAGCCCCAGTACAGTAAGTCTTTCCTTCTTTTCCCAGACCCCAAAACCCGTTTTTTTAAGAAAACAACTCTCTTCAAACATTTTTTCGCTCCTTCGCGGGTGTGTGGGGGTGTTTTGGTGTGGGTTTTTGGGGGGGGGTGTTGTTTGTGGGTGTTGCTGTGTGTGTGTGTGTTGTTGTGTGGTGT
>CM031599.1:69252749-69262749 GCA_018398815.1 Conus ventricosus | reverse complement strand
CAGGTATAAACGTGTAAGTTCTGTTTAGAGCAACGCAAAAAATAAGCTCTACATTTCATGTGCTAGGAGGGCAGTTCTCCATCTCCCTAGAACAGCAAGCGACCGTATGAAGCAATATATATATCGCAGCGAAGTAACCAGCCATTTCCGAGAAATGGTTCCCGAACACAAATGTAACCACTTCGTTATATCCAGTTCAAAATCTTCTCAGGGCCCTGTTACGGCATACTTTGTCGCCCCTGCACACTTTGTCGTCGGCGACAAACTGTGCTGCATGCTTTGTCGCCGACGACAAAGTGTGCTGCACAGTTTGTCGTCCCAGCCATGACAAATATCGACAAGTTTGCACACTTTTCGCCCTTGCACACTTTTGTCGTCACTTTTCATATTGACATTGCTGCCACTTGGTCGCCCCTCAAAAGAGGAAACTTCGGATCTGAAGTCATATCGTACATTTCTGACTTGATTTTCTTGTACTCTACAACAAACAAACAAACAAACAAACAACAGACAAAAAAGAATACTTTACAATCGGAACGTAAAAATTCTCCTCTCTCTCCTCTCTCTCTCTCTCTCTCTCTCTCTTCTCTCTCTCTCCTCTCTCTCTCTCTCTTTTCATTATTTATATTTGTTTGCATAAGTGTTGTGCGTTTGTGCATATATATGTGTGTGTGGTGATTTATTTTTTTCTTTTCTTTTCTTTTTTCTTTCTCTGGAGGCCTGGTGTAAAGAAACTCTTAGCTTAACCAATTACCCTCAATAAAGATTCGTTTCGAAAAGATTCGTGTTCTCTCTTCTCTCTCTCCCTCTTCTCTCTCTACTCTCTCTCTCTCTCTCCTCTCCTCTCTCCTCTCTTCTCTCTCCCTCTCTCCTTCTGTGAGCAAAGTGTGTTCCACGCGCTGCAACAAAAGTACTGGCCGATCTTCCTGAAACTTTGGAGGGTACTATGGGTCAAGGATGATGCTCACGGATTATTCCATTTCGCCCTTCCCACTTCACCCCTTCCCTTTCGTCCCAATCTATTCCCATTTCGGCCCTTCCTATTTCGCCCATTTCCAATTCGTCCTTTCCATTTCGCCCCTTTCCATGTCGCCCTGTCCCGTTCTGCCCTTTCTGTTTCGCCCCTTATTCCTATTTCACCCCTTCCCTTCTGCCCCTTCCCTGTTCATCCAAGGCATCCCTTTCCATTCCGCCCCTTCCTGCCCCCCCCCCCCCTCCCAATTCGTCCCTTTCCCATTTCGCCCCTCCTCATTTCGCCTCTGTCCGTTAATTCCCATTTCTGAGAGAGAGAGAGAGAGAAGTAGAGAGAGAGAGAGAGAGGAGAGAGAGAGGAGAGAGAGTTTTAGTCAACTAGCACACAAAAAGTGTAATAATATAAAACACTTTTCTACATTATCTCTTTTATATTTCATATCATACACGCAGGGTAATAATATGAACATTTTACTCTTTATATTATTCTCCGAATTTCGGAGAAAGTGTGGGATGGGAGAAAGTGTGGGGTTGGGAGGAGAAAGTGTGGGGTTGGGAGAAAGTGTGGGTTGGGAGAAATTGTGGCCCCACCCTGACGATGACAGCAAGAAAATTAAATTTTCCTAACAAGCGCGGGTATATTGTCGGCATACTTTGGTTGGGTTTGTGGGCCACACTTTGGGCGATCTTTGTCGTAACTTTTCAGCGCGCTGATCTTTGTCGGCATACTTTGTCGGCTTGTCGCATACTTTGTCGGGCGATCTTTGTCGCATACTTGTCGGGCGCTCTTTGTCGCATACTTTGTCGGGTGATCTTTGTCGGCATATTTTTGTCGGGCGCTCTTGTCAGCATACTTTGTCGGTTGTGATCTATTGTCAGCATACTTTGTCGGCGATCTTTGTCGGCATACTTTGTGGGGTGATCCTTTGTCGGCATACTTTGTCGGGCTCTTTGTCGGCATACTTTGTCGGGCGATCTTTGTCGGCGTACTTTGTCGGGGGCGATCTTTGTCGGCATACTTTGTCGGGCGATCTTTGTCGGCATACTTTGTTGGGCGATCTTTGTCGGCATACTTTGTCGGGCAGTTGGAAAGAATCGACCGGATATGTCCTCCTATAAAAGGTCTGAATTTTCACATTGGAGGGCAGGAGCTTCTGAGCAACTGGTGATTCAGGTAAGAGTTTTTCCAGACGGTTCGTTGACCTAAACCCACCCAGCACCCCGTATTAATCTATATGTCTACCTACCTAACTAACTACCTACCCACCCACCTACCATATCTTTCTGTCTCTCTGTCTGTCTATCTATCAATCAATCTATCTCCCTATCTCTCGCTCTATCAATCTATCTATCGATCTATCTATCTGTCTATCTGCCTATCTGTCTGTCTGTATGTCTGCCTATCTGCCTGCCTGCCTGCCTGCCTGCCTGCCTGTCTGTATGTCTATCTATCTATCTGTCTGTCTATCTATCTATCTATTTCTATATCTATCTGTGTGTCTCTCTGTCTGTCTTCTGTCTGTCTTCCTATCTACCTACCTGCTTGGCTGCCTGCCGGCCTGCCTGTCTACATACCTACATATGTCTATCTGTCCGCCTGTCTATGCGTCTGTGTGTTTGTCTGTTCACCCTTCACTCTCGTCGGCATACTTCTCGCGCTCCTACACTTTTCATAAATCTTAAGGACACCATTTTCACACGGGAGAAATATCTAATTGGTTTCTCTGAGGAAACAATAGATCCCTCCACATATTATTATCATTAGTATTACTAGTAGTAGTAGTAGGAGGAGGAGAGTAGTAGTATGTGTGTGTGTTCCAGATCGAATGAGAAAGGGATCAAGCAAAGCAAGTCGACCAGGAAGAGAAGCTGCCCTAGCGCCAGAGGATACTTGCAATCCGTTTCCAAAGATAAGTATTTCACACTTCGACGTCTTCTGAAAGGAAAGTTTTAAGTTCCAAAGAAAAACCGCACTGCTGTGGAAAAAAGTACTGTGAGGCAGTATCAAAGACGCAAACATGACTTTTCTTTGTAGAAGGAAATGTACATTTCAGAGAAAACAGTTCTGATTGAAAGTGAGGCACCACAGACAGTAAAACATAGATTTGATGAAAATCTCGGATCTGGGTCTAGAACAGTTTGGAGGCAAGTCGCAGAGAAATTTGCTGCTGTTTCGTACACAAATGTACGAAATTTCTTGGTGTGTCAGAAGAAAAAGAAACACCCGAAGGTGCTGGGGAGGACCCAGAGAAGCACTGTCTTCACCTGCCTTTAGAGCAGTCCTGTACCACCCTTGGAGGCCTGCGCTGTGTTGACGATGGGTACAGGCACGCGCAGGACACTCCATTAAGATATCAAGGAACATAACTGCTCCTGAACAGAGGTAAATTAGACTACAGGATGCAGCTCATAACAGCCTTAAAGTAGCATCCCCATGGGTGTACCAGCCCGTATTTCATGACTGCAGAGCCCACCGGCGAAAAACCACCCTCCAGCTGCCGAGCACACCCCACAGACCCAACCACCCCTGCCCACGGACAGATGAAGACAGTGCCACTCCAGACACAGCCAAGCTTTCGCATACGGTCTTATGTGCCCTCAAGTGAGAATCCAAAGTTGTAGTCTTTCCCACTGTCAACAGGACTTTCCCTGTGGTCAGTGGGTCTTTCCTCACCGTCACTGGACCTTTCTCCAGGGTCAGCCTAGTTAAGGCAAAGAAGAAAAAGAAACACCCGAAGGTGCTGGGGAGGACCCAGAGAAGCACTGTCTTCACCTGCCTTTAGAGCAGTCCTGTACCACCCTTGGAGGCCTGCGCTGTGTTGACGATGGGTACAGGCACGCGCAGGACACTCCATTAAGATATCAAGGAACATAACTGCTCCTGAACAGAGTAAATTAGACTACAGGATGCAGCTCATAACAGCCTTAAAGTAGCATCCCCATGGGTGTACCAGCCCGTATTTCATGACTGCAGAGCCCACCGGCGAAAAACCACCCTCCAGCTGCCGAGCACACCCCACAGACCCAACCACCCCTGCCCACGGACAGATGAAGACAGTGCCACTCCAGACACAGCCAAGCTTTCGCCATACGGTCTTATGTGCCCTCAAGTGAGAATCCAAAGTTGTAGTCTTTCCCACTGTCAACAGGACTTTCCCTGTGGTCAGTGGGTCTTTCCTCACCGTCACTGGACCTTTCTCCAGGTCAGCCTAGTTAAGGCAAAGAAGAAAAAGAAACACCCGAAGGTGCTGGGGAGGACCCAGAGAAGCACTGTCTTCACCTGCCTTTAGAGCAGTCCTGTACCACCCTTGGAGGCCTGCGCTGTGTTGACGATGGGTACAGGCACGCGCAGGACACTCCATTAAGATATCAAGGAACATAACTGCTCCTGAACAGAGGTAAATTAGACTAAAAGGATGCAGCTCATAACAGCCTTAAAGTAGCATCCCCATGGTGTACCAGCCCGTATTTCATGACTGGGAGAGCCCACCGGCGAAAAACCACCCCTCCAGCTGCCGAGCACACCCCACAGACCCAACCACCCCTGCCCACGGACAGATGAAGACAGTGCCACTCCAGACACAGCCAAGCTTTCGCCATACGGTCTTATGTGCCCTCAAGTGAGAATCCAAAGTTGTAGTCTTTCCCACTGTCACAGGACTTTCCCTGTGGTCAGTGGTCTTTCCTCACCGTCACTGGACCTTTCTCCAGGGTCAGCCTAGTTAAGGCAAAGAAGAAAAAGAAACACCGAAGGTGCTGGGAGGACCCAGAGAAGCACTGTCTTCACCTGCCTTTAGAGCAGTCCTGTACCACCCTTGGAGGCCTGCGCTGTGTTGACGATGGGTACAGGCACGCGCAGGACACTCCATTAAGTATATCAAGGAACATAACTGCTCCTGAACAGAGGTAAATTAGACTACAGGATGCAGCTCATAACAGCCTTAAAGTAGCATCCCCATGGGTGTACCAGCCGTATTTCATGACTGCAGAGCCCACCGGCGAAAAACCACCCTCCAGCTGCCGAGCACACCCCCACAGACCCAACCACCCCTGCCCACGGACAGATGAAGACAGTGCCACTCCAGACACAGCCAAGCTTTGCATACGAAAATCTCGGATCTGGTCTAGAAAGTTTGGAGGCAAGTCGCAGAGAAATTTGCTGCTGTTTCGTACACAAAAGTACGAAAAGTTCTTGGTGTGTCAAAAAGATACCAAGAAAGAAATGCAAGGTTCACAAAACACACAGTCCCTCCCAAACCAGTCATGGCCACTGCAGTAAATAACGTTGGCAGCTTGATTTAATTGACATGACATGAGAAATGAGCTGGTCCTTCACAACGAAAACCGCAGCAGTACATTCTGTCAGTTCTGGACACATTCTCTCGTTTTCTGATCCTGAGACCACTTGCAAGCAAAAGTAGTAAGACTGTAGCAAGAACACTGAATGAAATGTTCTCAGGACACGGAGTTCCTACTTGTGTTCAGTTCGATCAGGGCACGGAATTCAAGGGGGAGACAGAACGACTGTTGCATTCCAAAAATGTCAGAACCATCAGGAGTAGTGCGTATCACCCACAGTCTCAAGGCAAATGTGAGCAATCACATCGGGAGATCCGAAGAAAATTTCATTCATGACAGCTTGCAAAGGAGGATTCAATTGGCAAAAAGAATTTGCACCTCATTCAAAAATCCACCAATGACACACCCAAAGATGTACTGGCCAAAAAATGCCCGCCTGAGGTATATTTCAGCAGATCAAATCACGGATAAACAAAGTAAGAGAAGTCTCTGAAAACGCAGCAAAGAAAAGCATCGCATCACATCGCCAATGTCCATCCCTGTACAGTCTTGGTGAAGAGGTTCTGATCCGGTACCCACAAAATCCACCAGTAGGATATCGAAGGTCTGTTTGTAGAGGCAGGGTCACTGAGCGATCTTTGGCTCGAAATAAATACAAGATTCAATACCACAAACCAACCGGAGAAATGGTGAGTCAGTGGATATCGGTCACTGATATTACAAGCACAACAGCTACAAGGAACGAAGAAAGAAATGAGATGCCAGAGAAAAAAGGAAACAGCGCTCATACAGAAGAACACAGACAAAGGTATTCCATTCCCTTGAATCATTCTGACAGAATCAAAACCCTGGAGGCCATGAACATTGAAGTGATCCTAGATCCAACAGATAGTCCTGGTAACTGTCAGTTTGAGGCTATTGGCCATCAGCTTTCCCTGTGTGGAGTCAACAGAACTGCAGAAGCTTTTTGAAGGGACGCTGTAAACCTAATCATCGACAACATGGACACATACAGCCCATTCAATGACGGAAACGATCATGATTATGTCATGGACGACCACCTGACTTTGTCCGCGCTCTCAGCCGTCTACCATGTTCAAATGTTGGTGGTATCAGGAAATGGCCCTGATTATTCTACTCTCATCACCCAGACCAAGGACCATACCACCTGGTATTTTCACTCTGACCCTGGGTTATTACCCTGAACATTACACCAGTATGGTGTTCCCTGGGAAGTGCGACTTCCACTGATTTTGCAATGTATTGGTACTGACAACGACAACGGCACTGCGACTCCTACAGTCAATGCCAAAGTCCCTGGTAACAACGACAACGGCACTGCGACTCCTGCAGCCAATGCAAATGTCCCTGACAACGACAACGGCACTGCGACTCCTATAGTCAATGCCATTGTCCCTGACAACAACGACAACGGCACTGCGACTCCTACAGTCAATGCCAAAGTCCCTGGTAACAACGACAACGGCACTGCGACTCCTGCAGCCAATGCAAATGTCCCTGACAACGACAACAACGGCACTGCGACTCCTACACTCAATGCCATTGTTCCTGACAACAACGACAACGGCACTGCGACTCCTACAGTCAATGCCAAAGTCCCTGGTAACAACGACAACGGCACTGCGACTCCTGCACCAATGACGATGTCCCTGACAACAACAACAACGGCATTGCCACTCCTACAGTCCATTCGATAGTCGCGAGTTTTTGCCTCAAGAAATCCAGGCTTTGATAATCCACCACGCAGTCCGAATGGATCCAAGCTTCAGATACACGCTGTAAAATGTGAACACATTTTTCAGGCTGACAGTTTCCAGAAATCCATTTACCCAGACTGCACATTGACTTCTCTGTTATCCCCAACTTTCCAAATCATGTCAGTATTAGAAGACTGATACGTGCAGCAGGACGAGCAAGCGGTCTTGCCGTGGAAATCAGCGGATTGTAAATAATAGATAGTGGTACAACACTTGGCTCTGTTTGAGGGAAGACGATTTCAGAAACTTTTATATCACTGGCATTTGGACAAATCAGAGGTACTGATCAGTTTCTGAAATCGTCTTCTCACAGCCACAGCAGAAGGTTGTACGAAAGTGCACATCACAGTTCCTTTTTCAATTGTCATTTTGAAAGACTGTTTCTTTTATGTATTATGTGAGCAAATCAAAGATTTGCAGTTCCTGAAGTTTGCATTTAAAGACTGGCTGGTAGGAAAAGAAATGGGCCTTAATGTGTAATATGGCTACGATACTGCCTTTGACATGTTCATTGTCGATGTGACGATGATGATATTTTTGTTAAGTTTCGCTGTTACGGTTTGTACTCTGTTTTTGTTTTTGATAATTGTGCACAGTATACATCCAGCTGAATTTGACACTCGGATATTGTTTATGTGACAGCGTTTAATTATTTTTTGTTTGCTTGTTGAAAATCTGTGTGCCAAATGTGTGCTCAATAATATGTTAATGTGTTCAACATTTAAAAGTGATTCATCTGGCAGTTCCGTGTTCACCGTCTTGAATGATAATTTTGAATGAGTATAAATCGTATACGTGACATCATATTTCAAGGACTTTTCAAACTGTTTTTCGAACTTCGACCACAGACCTCTGTTTACATGGTATATAACACTCGTGTAAGACATACAGCAATAACACAACTACAAAAATTCATCACTCACAGGTGACTACACTGATTGTGTAAATTGAGAATTAAAGACCTAGAAAATCCCAGAAAGTACATTTGCAGATTGCATGTATATGGTGTTAGTTTTAGAACACTTTGATTTTCGATTTGACGATAACAAGTTTCTTTTTAAAACAATTGCATTGTTTTACATTGGGGTGTTCATGTGACAACGGTTTGATTTTTGTAGAATATGTGTGTGGCAATGAGCAGTGTTTCATGGTCTTTAAAAAAATTTTCATGTCACTCTCTTTATTATCATTACTTAATGTTGTCGAATTTTTGTTTATATTCTTTTTAAAAAAAGTTATCTACGGCTGAATTGCTGGCGGTGTTGTAAATTAGAAAACGCTGAAAATTACAGTACTGAACTTGACAATATTTCATTCTAGTTATGTCAAATCACATACTGGCACTGTGTGTTTGCCTGAAATTCAAACAGCCGTATGTTGTAGATTGTGTAGTTCTATATTGTTGTTGGGTTTGGTATAGGAGGTTCTGGTGTAACTAATCTTGAAAACAGTAAAAGTTCTTTGATTGCAAACGCGTAACATTCATCGTTTATTATAAAATGTGCATAACGCTGGATCTGACATGATTTTGAATGAGACAAATGCAAGAAATTAAATGTAAACTATTTTTTATTGGGAAGAAAAACATTGTCTGCTGTAGCTGTTTAAAGCTTCACTTTTGATTTTTTCTCTCTCTCTTTTGTTTACATTCTAGCTTTCTTTGAACAATGATTAGATGTTTAAATACGCTGTGTTTCCCTGTTGATGACAAATTGAATAAAACGATCTGCAGAAAGAACGTTTCCATTGTTTTTTTAATTTGTACCTATACTTTTCTTTCTTCTGTTTAGTGTATTTGAATGTAAAGTTCTTTTTTTTGTCTAACCTATTATTATTTCTGTCTTTAAATCTCTATCCTAAAACGTAGTCAATTTTATGTTCCCATACAAATAAACCCCATTTCGAGCGCCGAGTTTTACACTAGAAGCATTCAATTCAGTTAATGCCACACAAGGGCCTCATTTTGTTACTCCCAGTTTCATTAAATCTAGTTTTGTGGTATCTACACTCAACATTGACAAGTTGGATGTTGGAACTGCAGGAAGCCTGTCAAAGACAAAAGAGCACGCTCAAATACTCTGGCGAAAAATAGTAACTTTTCTTTACCCCAGCCCCGATACATAATCACACGTAATCTTTTTCACTCATACACTGCCAGCGACAAACACTGCACACACGAAAACTCAGATTAGTCACGAGATGTGATTTTTTTTTTTTTTTTTTTTTTTTTTTTTGGGGGGGGGGGGGGGGGGGGGGGGGGGGGAGCCCGTGAAGATCGTTGAAAAATAAAATGTCAGCATCAGCCTTAACCATATTTAACATACCTACCAATTTTCAGAACGATCAGGTTTCTGCGAAAAACTGTTAAAAACATATTTTCCTGATATTTCAACAGTTTTTTAACAGTTATTTAAAGAATTGTGACAATTATATCCCGTTATCTGAAGGAAGGCCTTGATTTGACACAATTCGTCCAAACCGCTTTACAATCGGTCAAGTAGCTTTTGAAAAAGAAAAAAACAGTTATTTGCCGTTATAACCATTATTAACGGTCATTCTGTGATAAATAAATTAACAAATAAGTAAATAAATTGAAAATCTCGTCATCGTCCCTGACCCACAGCAAACATGTGTCCTACATTTCAGAGAAGATCATCACAGTTGTTTGGTCTGTTAGCGTGTGGAACATATTTTTTACCACACACACACACACACACACACACACACACACACACACACACACACACACACACAACACACGATAGACACATACGCTCGCATGCGCAACACACACACACACACACACACACACACACACACACACACACACACACACACACACACACACACACACACACACACTCGCGCGCGAGCACGCACGCACGCACACAGAATTTTTCCATGTAGATTGTAAAGTACGGTCTTATAACTGGGATTACCAAAAAAAAAAA
>CM031599.1:69235249-69247749 GCA_018398815.1 Conus ventricosus | reverse complement strand
ACCACCGACCCAAACCCGTCGCCCTACACTTCAACCACACCCAACACAACATCGACCATGTCAAAGTTATGGCACTCTGGCAGTCACAGAGTGACAGCTTTGAACGCACAACTCAAGAATCCCATCTCATTTCCAAACTGGGCACACTACACCCCCAAGGCATCAATATCCAACAATAACCAAACACACATACCCACCTCTTCCACATCAGTTGGCAATATCCCTACCAACACACACACATACACACACACATACACACACACTTACATACACCACCACCACATCCTCTTCACTCACTTCATACAGTAGTTACAGCAACCCTCCATCTATCTAATCTTAATTTTGTTTTGATCCTTCCCTTAAATCCCCCCCCCCCCCCCCCCCCCACCACACACACACACACCTTTTTTTTTTTTTTTTTTTTTATCATTATCTATCCACCATTACCACAACCATCACAAAGATATCATACCATCCTAATAAACTAGACACACAACCCTATCATATCACACACACACACACCTCCCCTGACGCAACCCCCCCCCCCCCCCCCCCCTCTGTTTCCTCTCCCATAATCCCCCTGGCCTCATGTCATTTTCGCCTTCATGGAGAATTACGATAAGTCATTTTTCATTCCCCCTTTTTTTGTTTTTCGTAGTTTGTACTGTCCCACATGTTAAATGTGATTTATTTTTCGCCTGATGAAGACCCAAGTGGTTGAAATGCATCGTGTCTTGTCTTGTGCTTTGTTTGTCAATGTCATTGGCGGTAAGTTCTAAAACTCTATTCCTGATCTTGAAGTGTTCCAGGTTGAATAGTATTTCACACTTGGAAGGATGTAATGGCAAATATTGCACACATTCTGAACAGTTCTGTGCACCACGTTTAGCTAGATTATCTGCTATTTCATTCCCTCTGAGACCACAATGTGAAGGAATCCAACAGAAGTCTACTATTATACCCTGAGACATAATACAGTGTATCAGGTACCTTATTTCATATAGTAAATCTTTTCTGGCCTTACAATCCCAAGTTTGCAGTGCTTGCAAAACAGACTTGGAATCAACACAAAACAGCACACTAAAAAAGGATATTGGAGTACTATATACACAAAATAAAGCCATCAGTATAGCATACAGTTCTGCAGTGAATATTGAAAATCCCTTTCCGAGATGAAAAAGTTTTTCTATATTCAGACTTGGAATAACGAAACCAGAACCGCTGTCAGCTGTGTCCATAACTGAACCATCAGTATAGATTTTAAGGTGATTAGGATATGAATTTTCTAGGTGTTCTTTCACATCGTTCACTAGAATGTTAATATTTTCTTTTTTCTTTGAGACTGTATGTGTATGTGTGTGTGTGTGTGTGTGCGTGTGTGTATGTGTGTGTGTGTGTGTGTGTGTGTGTGTGTGTGTGTGTGTGTGTGTGTGTGTGTGTGTGTGTATGTGTGTGTGTGTGTGTGTGTGTGTGTGTGTGTGTGTGTATGTGTGTGTGTGTGTGTGTGTGTGTGTGTGTGCGTGTGTGTATTGTGTGTGTGTGTGTTCACGCGCGCGCCCGCATGCGCGCCCGCATGGCGTGTGCATGCGTGTTAGGAAGACGGCTTGTAGAAAAAAAAGTTGCAACAGACGAGGTTGTGACGGGAAAGGACAGAGAGGAAGAGACGCAGGAGAATCAGAAGGACGAAGGAAAGGCAGGGACACGTTGTCCGCCCCCCTTCCTCTGTGGCCGGACAGAAGCCGAGAGGCCGGCTGTTGGTTGTGAAGCCATACGTTGGGACCGCCCGATGACAGAGCGTATTGATCACACTGAAACCACTCCCAGACAGTGGTCATTTCGGCGGCCCCTTCTTGAAGGCGGAGACAGTTTTGCAGCCTTCGCTGTCATGAGGCTTCACTGATGAGGGTTGAACGTCTATGATGGATTCGGCAATGATGAAATGCGAAGTGTCTGCGGTATGTTCCGTGTGGCATATACAGAGATCGAAGTTCGTGTGGTGATTTCCTTACTGATTGTTTGATATTTGATGATAGTTCTTTGATTCGCATGTATTGTTTTGAGCAGTTGTTCCTGGTTATTTTTTTTTCTCTGCCAGCGTGGTTATATATTTTTTTACACACACACACACACACACACACACACACACACACACACACACACACACAATTATATATATATATATATATATATATATATATTATATATATATATATATATATATATATATATACATACATATACATACATACACATATATATACAAACACACATCCATATATATATATATATATATATATATATATATATATATATATATATATATATATACATACATATATATATATATATATATATATATATATATATATATATATATATATATATATATATATATATATATATATATATGTGTGTGTGTGTGTGTGTGTGTGTGTGTGTGTGTGTGTGTGTGTGTGTGTGTGTGTGTGTGTGTGTGTGTGCGTGCGTGCGTGCATGCACATGCACATGTAGTTATGCAGGTTCAGCGCTGTTTTGAGGGCTTGGTGGCTTTTGTTTTGAACGTGCTTTGCTTTTGTTTATATTGTTTGCTCACTTACCGTGTGGTTTTTTGTGGATCACCGGGGTTCGGAGGGTGTACGGAGTCTGTTACAGATCTGATCTTGGGTCCTCCCGGTTGAGTTTTGTGCTTTGGTGATTGGCAGCTTTCTCAACATGTAACCGGCCCTTTTCGTGCTTCTGGGTGTCCCTGTTGTGTCTTTGAACAGTGTTTTTTTTTGTGTTTTTTTTTTTGCTTTTTATTTGTTGGTTTTGGTGCGAGCCGGGATGCTGCCTTCAAGTTTTGTTAAATGTAGTTTGGAACGGCGTTTATTGACAAGAAATGATGTCTTAAGTGTACGTCATTTGCCCCGTGACGTATATTTATCTCGTCATGGTGATGTTCTGTGCCGCTGTTCTATAGTTTGATTATGGCTCTCCCTTTCAACATAGACAATCAATCAACGATAATCTCAACAGACAAAGGTAATATCATCGTGAAATCTCCAAACAAACAAGTTCACGTCAAATACCCTGAAAACATCTTTTCCTGTGATGCTCCTTCACCTTTCCCAATCATTCTGAAAGATCATGGGTCAGGTATCTTAAAACTCCATTATTTACGGCGAGATTTTAAGCAAGCCTTTATTGGATCTGTTGGAGAAGTTAACTGTGTTCGTAGACTCCGTTCTGGTGACTACTTTGTGGACTGTAAGTCGAAAAATCAGCAAGAACGTCTTCTGTCCATCACCAATCTTTGTGGTATTTCTATCAGCTGCCGTGTGCCCGCATTTCAAACGGTCGGTGTTGTGTTTGGCAGAATCAGCGAAAACCAATTGGAAAAGTGTTCATGTGTTGTCAAAGGGGAAAAAATTGAACGAAGAATGGTCATTGTGCTTTGAACAAGCTAACTTTTAATCTTGCCCGTCTGCCAGAGAAAGTTCAGGTAAACGGAACGACGTTCATTGTGCATCCCTACTGTCCGCCAATCAGACAGTGTATGTTTTGTCAACGTCTTGACCACAGCAGAAAGCAATGCAGAGCCCGTTGTGGTAGGTGCAGCCGATGTGGGACAGTTCTCACAACAGAGGACAATGTACAGCAGAGACCCCACACTGTGTTAACTGTAAAGGTCAACACTCGGCTGCATATCGACACTGTGAAGCAAAACGTGTGGCCAAGACAGCGGCAATGTTAAGGAACCAGCAGTACATGCATTATTCCCTTGCTGTAGCTACTGCCAAGAAAAAAGTGATGACAGATAATGCATCTTCTAGTGTATCTATCTCAACATCAACATCTGCAGCTAAAAAATCGTACGCCGATGTGGTAAAGTCGAATCTGAATTGCCCTCAGTCTTTTGGAAATTTCTGTCATCTGTAGTGTTCCCTTCTGTCACAGCACTTCGGCGGCATGAAGATCCTTCACAAGCTCTTCATGCCCTTCATACCATCTACTCTTCTTCCGTGGCAACATCACCTTCCCTCTCCCATCAAGTGAGGAGGCAAGCTGTCTTGAACAGCTAGAATTATTCATTTCTACTTCATCATCATCGCGCTCGTCCTTGCTTACTACGGTGCGACGCCACAATCAAGGGGACCCCGAAATGTCAGGAAATGTGATCTTTGAAAACAAACGACCAGTCCCAGAGAAGCAGAAATATGAACAGTGCGGCCCAGTGGAGCAGAATATGCACAGTGCGGCCCAGTGGAGCAGAAATATGAACAGTGCGGCCCAGTGGAGCAGAAAGGTGAACAGTGCGGCCCAGTGGAGCAGAAAGGTGATCAGTGCGGCCAGTGGAGCAGAAAGGTGAACAGTGCGGCCCAGTGGAGCAGAAATATGAACAGTGCGGCCCAGTGGAGCAGAAAGGTGAACAGTGCGGCCCAGTGGAGCAGAAAGGTGAACAGTGCGGCCCAGTGGAGCAGAAAGGTGAACAGTGCGGTCTAGAGGAGGAGAAAGATGATCATGGTTGCCCAGAAGAGCAGGAAGTTAAACAATGCGTCCCAGAGGAGCGGCTGCTGGACGAAACAATATCCTTAAGTACTTTATTACATCATTTACTCAATCTTCATAACAAACAAATCTAGTTAAAATGGTAGCTTCTTCAAACATTGACATTTTACAATGGAACTGTCGCTCCATTATCAGAAACATTGATCAACTTGTACAACATATTGCTTCAAATAATTTTAAAGTTATATTACTGCAGTCGTTAAATACGGTCAAAGTAAACTACCACACCTATCTAATTATTACTACCCACCCATCTTCCAACAAGATCAAACAGGTAAATCAACACAGCCATTTACATCCACAGAGATCTTGATTTCATCCCGCTCAAATCGCCAGCCCTCAAAATATTCCATTCTTGAATTCTTGTGCCGCTACTGTTAAATTTAATCGAGATCTTATCATTAATATGGTTTCTGTATACCTCCCAAAGGGACCAATGAAGAAAGTACGGAATGGTTGCGTTCTCTTCCAAACAATGAAAAATGGGTCATAGGCGGGGATTTTAATGCTCATTCACCACTGTGGGAGAAAGATGGTAATAAGATCACAAGTCACCGTTTTGTTGAAAATGTTGTAGATTCGAATATGTATCTGCTAAATGATGGTAGTATTACCAGAATACCTGACATAGAAGATCACAAGCCATCAGCAATAGACATATCTCTCATATCTCCTCAACTAGCTCCAGACTGTGTTTGGGAATGTGATTCGGATCCTTTAGGTAGTGACCATTTTCCAATCAAAATAACATTAAATGAAAAGCTAGACCCTGTTGTTCCTTCGGACGATAAAATCCGCAACTATAACTACAACCGAGCAGATTGGAATAAATTTGAAACTATTCTTAATTCATCTAATATAATCCCTCCAAATGAAAATATCAATTGTGCATATGATCACTTTGTCAAATCAGTATTATTTGCTGCTGACAATTCCATTCCTAAATGTTCATCTCATATCTCGCATAAATATGCAGGAAACAGCTGGTGGACTGATGAATGTGCACAGGCGAAAGAAGAAAAGAAACTGAAATACAAAATATATCTGATATCTAGATCTCCTTCAAACCCCAGAGAAATGAAAGAAGCAAAGTCAGCTTTTAACAGAAAAATAGCCCGTGCTAAACGATTATATTGGTCAGATTTACAGTTCAATAGAAATCACCTCATCAAACGATCTCCAGAAGGTATGGAAGAAAATACGTAGTATGAAACATGGTGACAAATTCTCAAATGTCGTATATCAATTGATAACAACAGACTCCCGACTGCTGCTCAAAAAGCTGAGAAATTTGCAGATTTGTTCTCTTTTAACAGCAGGGTAGAAAGTCTCTCACCCAAATGCAAACTATATAGGGAAGAACAGGAAACAAAATATGAGTATAGAGATCCAGATCCTGATAATAGTCTCTACATCAATGCCCCCATTACACTCGCTGAAGTTCAGGAAACTATTTTGTCATTGAGTACTAAAAGAAAGTCTGTCGGCCTCGATGAAGTTTCAAATGAAATGTTGAAACACTTGCCGGAGAGATGGATTCAGTATCTATTTAAATTATTTTCGAATTGCTGGGATGATGGAGTTATGCCAGATTTATGGAAATAGTCAATAGTTGTTCCAGTACATAAAACGGAAAACCAAGAACAGATCCGCATAGTTATAGGCCAATTGCTCTCACTTCTCATACTGGTAAAACTGATGGAAAAATCATAACTGTAAGATTAGTTCATTACTGTGATAAAAATAATATAATTCCAAACAATCAGGCAGGGTTTCGCTTTGGTAGGTCTACAATTGATCACTTACTAAAACTTTCAACAAATATCAAACGTCAATTCGCTCGCCGACAAAATGTTCTTGCTACTTTCTTTGATATAAAACGAGCGTACGATCAAGTATGGCATTCACAACTACTGCTGAAACTTAAAACCAATGGGATTTCGGGGCGTATGTATCAGTTTATTAAAGATTTTCTATGTAATAGGTCAATACAAACAAAAGTGGATCACTCGTATTCCACTTCAAGAAATCTACATATGGGAATTCCTCAGGGCTCACTTATTGCTCCATTTCTTTTCAATTTACTGATACATGACCTGCCTCAAGTACTGTCAAAACATACAGTTGTAGTACAGTATGCAGATGACATATGTATGTGGACGGATGCTAATATAAAGAACAGTACTCCTGTTAGAAAACTGAAGCACATTCAAACCCTGTATCAATGCGAATTAGACAAAATAAGTCATTTTATGACCCAGAATGGTCTAAGTTTCTCTGTTGATAAAACCCATGTGATGTTTTTCAGTGCTGGTAATTCTCCCAGAAAATTGCCGAACTTCCATATTGATGGAAGCGAACTTCAGTTTAAAGATACAGTAAAATTCCTAGGTGTATTTTTCACTGCAAAACTTTCGTGGAAAATTCATATAGAAAATACTTTAACAAAAGCTAGAAAGTGTTTAAATATTCTCAAAATTGTCAGTAGGCACTATTGGGGTCAAGACACTCCATGTTTGATTCACCTCGCGACTGCCTAGTCAGGTCAAAACTCACATATGCACAGGAATATATTTTACGGCTCCAAATTATTTACTCAAGAAATTGCAGTGTGTGGACTCAAAGGCGTATAAATTAGCATTGGGTATACATGTGCATGCTCCAACTCTAGCTACATATAAAGAAGCAGGAGTTATAGCTCTAGATGATTATCGCAGGCTAGCTACTGCTAAATATGTTCTAAGAAGTAGCTCTGTTGATCATTTTAATGAAGTAGAAAGAACATTAAGATCCGATATTCACTTTCCGAAAAGGGCAAGAGAAATAAAATCACTGACAACAATTGCCACTTACACTTCAGACATTCAAAGCAAATCAGGATTAAACGATAAAGATATATGTAGGTGCCCGCCATTCTCTCCCATTCCTTCATGGGAATTAATGAAAGCAAATTTTGATGTTGACTATGGTATTTTGAAAAAAGAAAATAGCCCTCACTATGCAGCATTTTCTTTTCGTTCGCATGTTGAAGCTCTATATCCGAACCATTTGGAGGTATATACAGACGGTTCAGTGATAAATGATGGAAATGCTGGTGCTGGATTTGTTGTTCCTGGCTTAAAGAAAGAACAAGCTTATCATGTTGGAAAAGGCCATTCCATTTTCTCTGCAGAGCTGGTAGCTATTCTCATGGCCTTAAGGTATATTGCAAACCTTCCCATGATTATTTTTACGAATTCTTTTGTGTGTTGATTCAAGTTTGTTTTTACTGTCGCTAACTTCAACTAAGCTAAAGGAAAGAGCTGACATTATAATTGAAATAAGGCATCTTGTTAATTTTCTAATGCAAAAAGGTTCTGATGTAACTTTTTGTTGGGTCCCTTCTCATTGTGGTGTCCAGGCAAATGATTGGGCAGATAGAATGGCAAGGAAAGGTGCAAGGAATGCAAATGGCTGCACAAATGTAAAGATTCCATTATCTGTAAAAGAGGGATATCATCTTCTGGAGGCAGTCTATAAAAAAAGCCAGCCACAATGTCACAACTTTTGACAAAAGGTATTAATAATGAGTCACGAGAAGTTAGCTCTTTATGTTACAGACTAAAACTCAATGCGTTAAAATGCAAACATATAAACGACATTAGGTGTCCCTGTGGAGAGAGAATGTTAACGTTCCATATTTTATTCTATTGTCCGTTCACAAAGCAATATTTGCCCGATTATCCGGCAGTCAAAAACAATACTAAAGATGACGATCTCAAAGCCATTATTGATGATAAATCACTTCTTGTCACTGCAGCTAAATCTCTTCTTCGGAGTCCTATAGGGACAGCTCTGTAGTTTGCTCGTTTTGAAATTTTTTTAAAATTTAAATTAAAGGTATTGTTTATTGATTTTTTTTTCTCTGTCAAACATGGTATTACGTGATGGGGGATATGAAATGACGGGGTATTCCTATTTGTGATAAAATACTAATGTCATTCAGGATGATTTCAAGGTCCGTCTAAAAACACTATTTTGTGAAAAGACGCTAAATCAAACAAAACAAAACAAAACAAAACACACACACACACACACACACACACACACACACACACACACACACACACACACACACAACACACTCTTAGGTTGACATACATATAGTACATAACATGACCACTAGTCCTCTAGCAGTTTGATATATGGCGACCATTTTGTTTGGTAAGTAGCATGATTCATCTCCATCAAGGACATATACTTCTTCATTTTATCTATAATCCAGCTCCTTCAAAAACATGTTTACATTAGGTTTTGTTTTGTTAATTCTACATTTAAAAATGAATTATTTTCCCATTAATATTATCAGGTCTAGCATATCATCGGTGTTTGTTTTCTCATCCGTACCAAATAATGTAATTTCCACATTAAGGGATAATCTTTCACAGTGTAAACAGTTAACTTTTAGAGCGCTTTCAAGGTCTTTCCAGAAAGTGCGGGTAAACTGACATTCCCATAGGTAATGATTAATGAGTCTTTCTCTCTATGACAGAAATTACATTTGTCGCTATCAATAATTTGCATAATTTCCAGAACACTATTTGTTACCAAAATTCTGTTGCATATTTTAATTTGAAACCATTTTTAGTTTTGTTTGTTTGATTTTCTTAATCCTTTTCAGTACCTCTATCCAGTCAATAGGTATATTGAGACGTTCCCACTTGACAAAGGCACTAATGTTAAAAACTTCATTGGCTTCCACCATGATTATCGTAATAAGTACGTGTTCCGTTAGTAACACTACACTTTTTTTTAATGCTAAAGGTTTCTCATTACTAATGTCACCATCTTCTTTTCTTTGCGTAAGCTTTGATCGATCGCATGCAACTTACATAATTCAGAAAATTGACCTGAAATCCCTTTTTTCTGACAGTTCATGGTGGCTTACAAAATTACCATCCTGATTGAGAATGTTTAACTAGAAATTATATTTTTCTGCATCCATTTCTTTTTTTTTAACAATTTTTTTTTTTTTTGCTGTCCCAAACTCTGCGCTACCTCAGAGGCATTGCACCCACGCCACTCATTCCGACACCCCGTCCACAGCCACAGCCCGGTCGGCCCCGCCGCAGTCCCGGCTCCGGCAATCCACAGGGAGCAGTCAATGTCAAGTCGTCAAGAGGCAACCCACCGGAGGAGACACTGCACTGCTGCCGAGTCACTTCGGTGGTGTTCAGTGGCGCCTGTTCTGATCTAACATACGCAGGACACCACCTACTAAGCCCCCAACTGACGACAATAATTGCTTAGTCGCGGAGCCGGCGTGAGTGAGCTCTCCCTCCGGAGGGCGCCACCACGTCCGTCCAACGACAGCACCATGGACTCGGCGATACCGGTGACCCGACGGAACCAAACCAAGACCACAGACGTGGAGAGGACCTCGAAATTAAGGTCACCATGAGAACAGGGCATGAAGGGCCACAGAATTTGAGACATCTTTTTTTTAATGCTGATTGATGAGAATGAGGATGATTAAGATGATGCTACGGATTTCCATTTCGGTCTGAGACTACATGACAGGGCTGTACTCTACGCTTCCTTTCATAATATATCCGGCGTCAACCAGGCCCGAGAGATACAGGCACCTGCAGTGTTGGTCATGAAATTTGAGCAACACTCTCAGAAACGCATCCATTAAGTGGATGAAACTCGACTGTGTGGTCCCAGTCTTCCCAAAACTGAGTCCGCAGCAAACTCAACTCTGGGTAGGAGGCGGTCGGGGCAGAAAAACCCACATGACTCTGATGGGATTCGAACCCACGACCTCCCAGCCGGGAGTCCGCGACGCTAACCACTTGCATCCATTCTTGTAAAAGAATGGTTCTCCTTCACTTTAAACTTCTAATTACAAAGATAGGTTCAGTGGCTAAATCTGTACTTTCGTATAATTCTACCTGTTTGCAGAATCTTCGATATACTTGAAAAGCTCCTTTCCAAAAAATTTTAAGAATATTGCTTTCAACAAATCTGTCAGGATCATATCCATCAAAATTACTTATTTCGGGACATAGTGAATGTAATATTATTTCCCACTTATTGCGTACACGTACTCTTTCCTTATCCAGGCGATTTTTAAAGAGCTGATATACATTTTCAGTTCTGCTCTACGGTTGCGAGACTTGGAGAATGACCAAGACAATACAGAAAAAAGTTCAAACCTTCATCAACACCTGTCTGAGGCGCATCTTCAAAATCAGCAATGAAGATCTATGGAAGCAAGCAGGACAGGAACCAGTTGTCAAACAGATTCTGCGGAGGAAGTGGGGCTGGATAGGACACACCCTCAGGAAGCCAGCATCCAGCACCACACGCCAAACCCTGACATGGAACCCGCAGGGGAAAAGGAAGAGAGGCCGACCTCGCAACAGCTGGAGGCGAGACACTGAGGCAGAGATGAAGGGGCAGGGGACCAACTGGACAGGCATTCAGCGAGCAGCCACAACCGAGTGCAATGGCAGAGTGTTGTCGATGGCCTATGCTCACCCTTGAGCTATGGGCCTAAGTAAGATATACATTTTCAGGTCGGGTACACCTATTCCTCCCTATTGTATATTATGTATTGAGTATTTTCTTTTCATTTTATCATTTCTGTTGTTCCAAACAAATTTGAAACACATATCCTGTAATAAAGCAATCTGGAAATCAGGAGGATTTGGTAAAAGGATCCACATGTACACCAATTTATATAACAATAATAATGATTTGAGCACAGCTACTCTACCTAATGGTGTCATTATTCTTTTTGTCCATATTTTGAACAAGTTTTGGACTTTTGAAAACTTATCTTTCATATTAATTTCCGTCATATCCGATAGATTATTCGTAAACCACAGCCCAAGAATTTTACATTTTGAGGGGTTCCATTCCATTTTATAACGGGCTAAATATGTTTTCGTGGAGTTTTAATTTATACCTAACCAAACATTAAACGTTTTTTTTCATAGTTCAATTTAAGTCCAGATATTTGCTCAAATTCATAAAGTTCGTAAATAACTTTTCATATGATTTCTTATCTCCTTCTAACGTAAAGGTAGTGTCGTCCGCAAACTGATTTATCTTAAATTCTGCGTTTTCTATCTTTACGCCTTTAATATCGTGGTCTTGCCTTATTTTGTCCGCTAGTACTTCAACACACAATACAAATAGATATGGAGATATAGGATCCCCTTGACGGCAACCTCTTCCAATTGAAAAACTTGAGGACACTTTCCGTTCACGATTACGTAAGACTTTATCTTATTGTAGCCAATGAACGACAGAATGAGCAGACCACCAAGAGCCGGCTGAAAAGAGGCAGCTTCATCCACCAGTCAAGTCGCCTTGAAAGACAAATCCCAGTCTTGATGGAACACGAAGCAAAGCCTATCGCGGCAAATGTCACCCACCCGTCTTGGAAGAGGCAGGTGTTCCCAACAGTCGTCACCAGCATTCCCGGAGTGGAGAAGAGAGGAACACAGTCAGACACCCAAAGGAAAGCCCTGGCCATGGAGTACATCTGCAACCAGTACCCCCAGGAAGACTGGACCCATGTCTTTACAGATGGCTCCGCCACAGAGGGAACGAGGATGGTGGAGCTGGAATCTTCCTACGATACAAAGACGGAGATGAAGAAATTGCAATTCCAACAGGAAAATACTCCACCAACTTCCGAGCTGAGCGAGAAGCTCTCTGTGAGGCAGCCACAACAGTCTCGCAGAACTCCATAAGAACAACAGGACAGGCGGTGGTGTTCTCAGACGCTCTCTCCGTGCTCCAAGCCCTCAAGAACTCCCGCTGCAAAGAACAGAACCATCTTATTTCAGCCCTTGTTGCCCTGAGTGCCAGAGTGGAGAAAGTGTTGATACAATGGGTACCAGCACACTGTGGTATCAGAGGCAACGAAAAAGCGGATATTCTGGCACAAGACGGTGCAC
>CM031599.1:69227749-69230249 GCA_018398815.1 Conus ventricosus | reverse complement strand
TTCCTTCTTCAGAAAAAAATTGGATCATATTGGGAGATTTTAATACACATTCTCCGTTTTGGGAACCAGACTGCCCTATCACAACATGCAATCGCTTTGTTGAAAATATTGTGGATTCCAAATTAGTTTTATTGAATGATGGAAGTATAACAAGAGTTCCTGATGTTTCAAATTACAGGCCAACCTCTATTGACTTAACGTTAGTATCTCCTGATATATCATTGAATGCTAATTGGATAACAGAGGAAGACACATTAGGAAGTGATCATTTCCCTATTGTTCTTACACTAAATGAAAAGATTCCAGATGAAGAAGAAGTTGAAGATATGATTCCTAAGTTTTTATACAATAGCGCTGACTGGAACCTCTATGAGTCAACTCTATTGTCAATAGATCATAATTCCATGGAACATGAAGACACTGATATATTTTATGAGAACTTCAGAAAAGCTGTTTTATACGCTGCTGAAAAATCAATGCCCAAGCGTAAATGCTATAATGATAAGAAGTACAGAGGAAATGGATGGTGGAATGAAGAATGCGCAGAAGCAGTGAGCAGAAAAAAGAAAACTTATAAATAAAACATGGCTAAAGGACAGAATTGAAGAAAATTTTATTGCAATGAAACGTGCAAAAAGTCACAGTAACAGAGTTGTGGCCAAAGCAAAACGTATCTATTTCACTACGTTTTGCCATTCAAAAATATCTACATCAAGGACATGCACAAAGTATGGAAGAAGGTTAAAGAATTAAAGAACAGATGCCATTTACCATCATATCCCATTAAATTAGATAACAACGCTATCCCCACATCAGCAGAAAAAGCAGAGTTATTTGTTGAAGTGTTTTCAAAGAATAAGTCATCATCAAGTCTTACATCAAATATAAGAAGCTACCGAGAAGAGGAAGAGAAAAAACATATTTATTGTTTCTTTTTCTTTCTTTCTTTCTGCGTACGCAGGCTGATACTCCTGCGGACACTCCCTGTATAGCCAGGCAGTGGAGTTTTGTGTGTATGACCCTTTTTTATCCCGCCATTAAGGCAGCCATACTCCATCTTCGGGGAAGGTGCATGCTATGTGTCACGTGTCATCCATACCAACGGCCAAACTGGCCTTCTCTTCCGAAAGTTGGTGATGGGATTTTACGTGTGTGCAAGATGTTATGCGTGCGTTCACACACGGAACCTCGGTTTATAGTCTCATTCGAAGGATTATATGGGGAATGGAGTCAGAACCAATGTTAACTCCGAGGGAAAAATCCCCCTATACCGAAATTCGAACCCGCAACCCCAGGATCACGAGTCCGGCGCTCTACCAACTGAGCTATCCGGCCCCCCAATATTTATTGTGATCCTCCTCCAGATGAAAATCATTACTTAAACTCTTTTATAACCTTTGAGGAATTTAATGATTCATTGGAGTGTTTTACTTGCAATACCACTGCTGTTGGCATCGACGGTATTTCGTATCAATTGCTCTGCCATTTGCCTTTATCTTGGAAGCAATTACTTCTCTCATTTTACCAAAAATGTTGGTTAAATGGAACTCTCCCTACTATCTGGAAGAGGACGGTTGTAATACCAGTTCCAAAGCAAGGTAAACGTAGATCTGAAATTGGCAGTTATCGTCCAATAGCTTTAACATCGCAAGTTGGTAAGATATTGGAAAAAAATTGTTGAACGTCGTATTTTACATTTCTGCGAAAAGAACAATATTATTCCAAACAACCAAGCAGGTTTCAGGAAAGGAAGATGTACAACTGATCATCTGGTCAAAATTACGAATCAAGTTAAAAAACAGTTTTCCAGAAGAAAAAGTACACTTGCTACTTTTTTATATTAGAAAAGCTTATGATAGTGTATGGCATGCTCGACTGCTTTATAAGCTAAAACATATTGGAATTAGTGGAGCAATGTATCAATTTGTAAAATGTTTCTTGTCTGGGAGATCTATTTGTACAAGAATTGGCACATGCTATTCGTCATTCAAGGATATTAATATTGGAATTCCTCAAGGATCTATCATTGCTCCAGTTCTTTTTACTATTCTTATTCATGATCTCCCAAACGTTCCATCTAACAATATCCATCTCGTTCATATGCTGATGACATTGCTATATGGATGAATACAAACGTCAGAAAACAAACAAATAAGAGAGTTATTACACATGTTCAAAAACTATACCAAGATGAGCTAGATAAGTTAGATTTATACATGAAAGAAAATGGTTTAAACTTTCGGGAGAAAAGACACAATTAATGCTTTTTATTAATGGTGATACTCCAAAGCATCCTCCTCAGCTTGTTATAAAAGGCAACACTCTTAAATATTCAAAAGCTGTAAAATTTTTAGGAGTCTATTTAACCCCTAAGTTAAAGTGGCCGTATTATATTGAACACATAATAAGTAAAGCTAGACAAAGATTAAATTTTCTCAAATAATTAATGCTCAGTCATGGGGACAAGATACTCAAACACTTTTACACCTTGCTACCAGTT
>CM031599.1:69202749-69210249 GCA_018398815.1 Conus ventricosus | reverse complement strand
TTGAAGGTCAGTTTAGATAGGAATGCGGATGGTGATAATGATACAATCTTATATTGCTGCAGACAGTCAGCCAAAATGTGCGTTATGGGGGTAATAATAATAATAATAATATTAATAATAAGATCCTTATACAGCGCCTATTCTCGGCTAGAGGCCAAGCTCTAAGCGCTTACAATCAACACTCGTTTACACAACGGGCTGCCTACCTGGGTTGTGCCGACTGAAGAGCTGCCAGCTGGCGCTTCATTCAGTCATTTCCCGTGTCATCCAGTCAGTATCGTTCAATATTGATCACTCATTTTCCTTACTTCCTTCATTCTTTCCATTTCTCACGCAGGGTGCATGCTATGTGTAACGTGTCATCCATACCAACGGCCAAACTGGCCTTCTCTTCCGAAAGTTGGTGATGGGATTTTACGTGTGTGCAAGATGTCATGCATGCGTTCAAACACGGAACCTCGGTTTATAGTCTCATTCGAAGGACTGTATGGGAAATGGAGTCAGAACCAATGTTAACTCCGAGGGAAAAATCCCCTGTACCGAAACGTCCTGGCGGAGGTTCGAACCCGCAACCCCAGGATCACCAAGATTACGAGTCCGGCGCTCTACCATTGAGCTATTCCGGCTCCCGTAATGCCATTGAAAAGGGGATTACAGTGACTCAGCCAAAATGTTCGTTATGGGGGTAGTGCCATTGAAAAGGGGACACCGTTGACTCAGCCGAAATGTGCGTTATGGGGGTAATGCCATTGAAAAGGGGAGACAGTTGACTCAGCCGAAATGTGCGTTATGGGGGTAATGCCATTGAAAAGGGAAGACAGTTGACTCAGCCGAAATGTGCGTTTATGGGGGTAATTGCCATTGAAAAGGGAAGACAGTTGACTCAGTCAAATTGTGCGTTATGGGGATAATGCCATTGAAAAGGCGAGACAGTTGACTCAGGAGAAGAAGGGGATTGGCGTGGCTAATCTTCAGGACCAACTGTGAAAAAAAACGTGTGTGTGTGTTGTGTGTTGTGTGTGTTGTGTGTGTGTGTGTGTGTGTGTGTGTGTGTGTGTGTGTGTGTGTGTGTGTGTGTGTGCGTTTTGTATGAGTGTGCGTGCGTGCGTGCGTGTATGTGGTGTATGTGTGTGTGTGTGTGTGTGTGTGTGTGTGTGTGTGTGTGTGTGTGTGTGTGTGTGTGTGTGTGTGTTTGTGCGTGTGTGTGTGTGGTGTACCTACCTGAGTTCGTGTGTGTGTGTGCGCGCGCGCGCGCGCGCGCGCGTGTGTGTGTGTGTGTGTGTGTGTGTGTGTGTGTTGTGCGCGCGCGTGTGTGTGTGTGTGTGTGTGTGTGTGTGTGTGTGTGTGTGTGTGTGTGTTGTGTGTGTGTGCGTGTGGGGGTGGGGGTGCGACCGATCGTGTGTGTGTGTGTGTGTGTGTGTGTGTGTGTTGTGTGTGTGTGTGTGTGTGTGTCTTTCCCTTAGGCAGAACATTTAAAGGAGGCGTGAGATAATCGATTTACGAACTGTGCCCAAGGCATTGAAGAACGATCACATCACTTGAAATAAATGACCTGGAAACCATTCTGATGGCAAACATTGAAGACAAACAAACAAACAACTCATGAAACAAAATAAACCTGAGGGCTAGAAAGATAGTTTGAAAGAATGACTGTTTATCTTGCTATAAAATGAAAGATAGAAATGAAACGTGTGCAGCGGAAGTGTGTGCAAGCACGGGCCTGCCTGCATCTTTATAATGATAGGTGTGTGTGTGTGTATGTGTGTGTGTGTGTGTGTGTGTGTGTGTGTGTGTGTGTGTGTGTGTGTTTTGTGTGTGAATTTGTGTCGTGTTCTTGTGCTCTTGTTTCATGTGTAGGCCTACTTAGCCACATAATTCTCCTTAGATTCTGTACTGTCTTAAGGTCTATTCTTCGTCTTTAACCTCGTGTTCTCTTTACTTGTCTCATCCATGTAATTGTTCTTCTAATAGTTTATGACAGTTAACACGACCTAAAACTTGATTTAGACAATGTTTCAACGATAAGTTTAAAGAAAAAGCCCAGTACACTTGTTCACTCTCAGGATATTCATTTTTAACGTGGATGTCTTCTCTGATCATTACGTTTGTCGACAGATGTGTCCGCTGGTTTCTAAAGGAAAAATAAATCAGTTGCGAAGGAACCACATACCATCATTCTTATCATTCTTACGTGTTGCTCGTCCTGTGCATGTGCAGAATCAACAACAGCCTCAAAGACTTCCTGCAAAACAACAGGCGGAGATTCATAGATCCACTTCGTTAAAATATTTCGGTTCCTGAGGAGCCGATCACCTGTTTCAGTGCAAATGTATTGGCTTTAAAAGTGCACACTTGACAACATCCTTATCACTTAGGTATTCTAAACAGCAAAGCGTTTGAGTTGTTAGTTTGGAGGGAAATGTGGGAGGCAGACACAGGTGATGTGATACATCTTTATTATGGCTGTAGACAAGGAGCCCAATTGGGCGCTATGGAGGTAACGCCACTGATGTGGTATGGGAGGTAACTTAATGGAGGGAAGGCGGGGGTGGGGTGGAGTGGGGTGGGGTAGTCATCTTCAGGACGAACTTTTATGTGTAAAGAACATTTTGCAGTATGTTCCTGTGCAACCACGATTATAACTATGTGTGTGTGTGTGTGTGTGTGTGTGTGTGTGTGTGTGTGTGTGTGTGTGTGTGTGTGTATGTGTGTGTGTGTGTGTGTGTGTGTGTTGTGGTGTGTGGTGTATGTTGTGTTGTGTGTGTGTGTGTGTGTGTGTGTGTGTGTGTGTGTGTGTGTGTGTGTGTGTGTGTGTGTGTTGTTGTGTTGTGTGTGTGTGTGTGTGTGGTGTGTGTGTGTGTGTGTGTGTGTGTGGTGTTGTGTATGTGTGTGTGTGTGTGTGTGTGTGTGTGTGTGTGTGTGTGGTGTGTGTGTGTGTTGTGTGTGTGTGTGTGTGTTGTGCTGCACACGTTTCATTTCTGTCTTTCATTTATACCAAGATAAACATCCTCCTTCGAATGATCTTTCTAGCCCTCAGGTTTATTTGTTTCATGAGTTGTTTGTTTGCTTGTTTGTTTTCATGTTTGCCATCAGAATGGTGTCCAGGGTAATTTATTTCAAGTGATGTGATCGTTCTGCAATGCCTTGGCACAGTTCGTTAATCGATTATCTCACGCCTCCTTTAAATGTTCTGCCTAAGGGAAATACACACACGCGCACACACACACACACACACACCACACACACACACACACACACAACACACACACACACACACACACACACACACACACACACACACACACGCACGCACACACACACACACACACACACACGCATGTACCCGCGCGCGCATACACACACACGCACGCAGAGAGAAGAAAGAGAGAGGGGAGAGAGAGAGAGAGAGAGAAGAGAGAGAGAGAGAGAGAGAGAGAGAGAGAGAGAGAGAGATGTAAATGCAATCCATAAAGGAATGGTGGTCTCTGATATGATCATGAAGGGTATGTAAATCAGCTATGGAGATTTTTGTTTAAATACTTTAAAACGACCGGAATAAGAACCACTATAATGTTTGGTATGTATGTAGAAAACGTCTTTCCAAAATATTAACATCTTTGTGCACCATTTATTTTGTCAGTGAAAATGAAAAACAACAACAACAACAACAACAACAACAACAACAACAACAACGACAATATTTATTGATGCTAGTACATAACCCATGCTCAGTAGCTGAATCTGAACGTGCATACAAGTGGACTTCTTTTCATAAAAATAATTACAATCCAATGTGAAAGTAGCATGGGTACAATGACTCTCAGCTCTATTTCCATCCTCTCCACAATCTCAGCTTGTCTCTTCTGTATTGCATTAAGGCTCAGACGTTTTCCCACAACAAGTATACCACCAGGCGCAAGACTGTCGGTATCTTACCCTTTGTCTTCCCCCCACTCTTTGGCCAAACAGAAAATGGACCCTTCTCGAGTCCGGCTGATGTTTGGAGTGTAGCACACTTGCCATTCAAATACAGCTTAATATTTGTGACAGAGCTCTCCAGATTTCTTCTGTTCAGTGTTTTTACCCTGTGTTGATTGATTCCCTGTGTGTGATGCGTTTTCTTTTGTTTTCTTTCTCTTTTTTTTTTGACCATGAGAAACAGTTCTTTCACCTTTGCGGTATGCTCATTCGTTTTTGAAACTCTCTTGTGTCTGGATGATTTCCTGTTATTTACACTGTAGTTGTTGCAAGTTTGCAAGCTGTTTGTCGGAGGGTTTTTTTTTTTTTTTTCTCGTCATTTTTCTCCTCTCTGTTGAGCTCTTGTTTGCAACGAAGAACAAGTAATTCCAGTTTTATGTTTGTTTTTAAATGTGTAGCCTCTGACCTGTTTGCATGTTGCATTGTTGTTTGCTTGAACGACAATCCTATCTTTTGTTTATTATCTTTTTCTTCTGCAGTAGGGCTACTTGGTGTGATGCTGTTCCTCTGGATTGTCATTTCAATTTAGAAATTTGTTATTACTCATGTAGACTATATTCGTTCACGCTTTGGAAATTTTGAGTGGGACCCTAGACCATATAAGTTATTTTCAGGCGTACCTCAACAGTTATTTTGACGTGATGTTGAAACAGCACCTCCTGTTTATAAACACTGCATAACATTGTCAGTGATGTGCTATGTATAACAAATGTTTCACTAAATAGGTATAAAACGATTCCTTAAAACCAGGGTCTAGTTTCTTTATTCAACTATTAATGTATTTACTCTTCTGTGCGAAATGATAACTTTCAGAATCGGTGACTGGCTCGCGCGGGGGGGGGGGGGGGGGGGGGGGGGGGGAGGAGAGGAGAGAGAGAGAGAGAGAGAGAGAGAGAGAGAGAGAGAGAGAGAGAGAGAGAGAGAGAGAGAGAGAGAGAGAGAGAGAGAGAGAGAGAGAGAGGAGAGAGAGAGAGAGAGAGAGAGAGAGGCAGGCATTTTTTTCATTCTGTTTTCTTTTCTTTTCTCAAACCCTTTCGCTTGTAGTCCCCTCTCTGAAATGAGTTTGGTGTGTAGCAAGTGCAGCCGTTACATTATTCATTGCTGTGTTAACACACTGGTGGAAGACAGAGTCAGCTGATTGTAAAGCATTTGATGTGAGCTGCATGTTACAAGCTATCTTGCTGGGAGAATATGATCTTACTGCACAGAAGGGATTCTATTTCTCACCCAGCCTCTCTCTCTCTCTCTCTCTGTAAGAGTGGGTTTTATTTTGTGTGGCTTCAGCAGGGAGTCGGTAAGTTCCCGCATTTTCATATGAATTTAAAGAAAGGTGTCGGACATTGTATATACAGGAATGGTCTGGGTCTTTACCTGGAAAAGAACGATAGTAGTTACATTGTTCATTCAGGAATGCTTTTGATAAAGAGTTATACTAAAGAGGCTTAGACATTTTTTTTTTTGGCTTCAGAGTCGCCTGAACACACTTACGATCGGTGTTCTGCCTGTAAACAATAACCTTCATAGATTCAGTATTAACAATGAAGACAGACACTGTATATTCCGTAGAAATGGCACAGAGGATGAACATCATTTCTTGTTCATATGTCCGCATTACAGCGAGTTGAGAACAAAATGTTGCCTGTTACATATTCATCACCATCGGTTACTGCTCTACTCACCAGGACAGTGTACAAACATGTCACAACGTGTGAAAGATACTTTTCCATGCATGAAGAGATGAAAGCGAATGCATAATTTTTGTTAATTTAATTATAGAATTAACCCCCCCCCCTAAGGATGTTAAAAAAAATCAGCCTGCGTCTATGTGGCTCTATGCTGATAATACGTAATAGCTTACTCGTCCTCTGAAATTTCACGCCATTGTCTTTTGTACTGAGATGTTCAAATATTTCACACAGTTGTTCTTTTTTGCCTGTCTCTGCTAATTTTACAGTCCGAAGTCCAGGTTAGCACCTACTACCCCCCACCCCCATCCCTTCGGTCCCTCCTCCCCCCTTCCTCTTTTCTTTTCCCAATACACCAGTATTGTCGTTGCAGTCACTACTACTACTACTACTACTACTACTACTACTACTACTACTACTACTACTAACTACTACTAGTAGTAATAGTAGTAGTCGTAGTAGTCGTATATTTCGTTGTACGTAGCCTGTGACCCAAATATGAATAAACCACTTTAACATCTGATATCTATGAAGCCCACGAAAGACCATTATGATGTTACTTAGCAAACTCGTTCAGTTATGTGCAGTTTCCCTGTTACTGTGGACAGGTTTATAACCTATAATGATGTGGGCTAAGTTGCTTTGTTTAATTGTATGTACGGCCCTTGAGTATGGGGTTTTGTCCTTAATCTGAAAATAGTATTCGAATTCGTACTCGTATTCTCTCTCTCTCTCCCTCTCTCTCTCTCTCTCTCTCTCTCTCTCCTCTCTCTCTCTCTCTCTCTCTCCTTCTCTCTCTCTATCTCTCTCTCTCTCTCTCTCTCTCTCTCTCTCTCTCTCTATCTCTCTCCTCTCCTCCCTCTCTCTGTGAAAAAGTAAATGCAAACATGAGAATAAAGCATACCATCACTGATATGTGGACGTCAAGATGAGTGAACCACACAGGTCACAGAGTTCCCTTTCAACTGGGAGGGGAAAAGAGGAGGAAGCAAGGGGGCTAGAGGGCGGCTCGAGAGTGGCAGACGGGTGGAATAAGACAGGAAAGGAAAAGGGCAGCACGTGCAGAAGAGCTGTTGTCCCTGGTGTAGCCCTCATCATGGAAACGCTGATGGAAAACAAAGGTGTGTGCAGACTATGTCAATTGTGTGCGTCTTTCAACACATATGATTGTTGAGAGAGAGAGAGAGAGAGAGAGAGAGAGAGAGAGAGAGGAGAGAGAGAGAGAGAGAGAGAGAGAAAGAGAGAGAGAGAGAGAGAGAGAGAGAGAGAGAGAGAGAGAGAGAGAGAGAGGGCTGTAGAAAAAATACAAGTGTACATCTTCACATTAAAAAAAAAAAAACCGCTACCTAACGAGAATGTATGCATCGGTTCAAGTCTCTCAGCTTCCGTTTCCATCCTTTTCATATTCTCATCTTGTGTCTTCTGTGTTGTATTACTACAGAAGACTCAGACGTCATCCCACAACAAACATAGCTTCAGGGTACAAGATGGTCGGATTCTCCCTATAACGACCCCTGTCGCTTCCCCTCCACTCCACGTCGAAACAGAAAATCAGCCCTAGCTCGCCTCAGGCTGAGTGTTTCTAGTGTAGTTACGCTTGCCATTCAAGCACAGCTTTAATTTTGTTTCGAAAGATCTATCCAGATTTCATTTGTTCAGTGTGTTGCTCTGTGTTGCTTTGTTAACGTCGGTGTGGTGCTTTTTTTTTTGACAACAAAAAGCAGTTATATCACTTTTAAGATATATTCATTTGCTTTTGAATCTCTCTTGTGTCTGGATGATTTCCTGTTCTTCACAATGTATTTCTTGCAAGTTTGCAGTCTGTGTATTGGAGTGG
>CM031599.1:69195249-69197749 GCA_018398815.1 Conus ventricosus | reverse complement strand
CAATGGTCACCACCCTGTGGTACTACTTATTTAAAATTATTACCATTTATCAGTCACTGAAGAGAACCCATCCAGTGAACACCTTCATACTGCACTATATGGAAATGAAGAAGCCAACTAACTGACAAAGGAAGGAGGACAGCAGCCCCAACTGTAAAAGGTAGTCTCCTTGGAATAAATCTAAAATATTTCCAAGGAGACAAATAGGAAGATGACTTGAGCAGCACCCAGACATCAACAAGAGGGATGCATACTACCGGATGCCCCGATCAGACCAAGTGAACATTGTTGGACTGAAGATAAGGCTCCCCTGACCTCAACATCACAGGTCCACTATACTCCACACCTGCGAGTCTTTCAAATTATCAATGCAGTGCAGCCCAAGAGACAGCGGAACATTCCCAGCTAGGCCCAAAGTAGAAACCTGGCCTGCCAACTCACCAATGAGTGCAAAACCCTACTGACCACTGGAGGGTCTTCACCATACAGCAACCTCTGTCAGTACCTCCAGGATTCCTACCGAAGTAAACGAAGAAGAAGACCACCATTGTGATACTGAGAACTGGGCACTCAGACTGTGACATCACATCTCCGCAATACTCCACCCTGGCGGTCTTTAATTTATACATGCAGCCCCAATGACGGTGGAACAGTCCCAACAACACCAAAAGAACAATCCTGGCTGCCAACACACCGATGAGTGCAAAACTTTATTGACCACTGGAGAGCCTTCACCATACAGAAGCCCTTGCCAGTACCTCCACCATTCTTGCCTAAGGGAACGGAGAAGAATCTCTTCCTACACTACCATTGACTTCATATGACATCACCTATCAGTGACTGATTGATGATAATAATTTTTTTAAAGTCTGTGTGTGTGTGTGTGTGTGTGTGTGTGTGTGTGTGTGTGTGTGTGTGTGTGTGTGTGTGTGTGTGTGTGTGAATGAGTGTATGTGTGAGTAAATATGTGTGTGTGAAAACTCTCCACAGTTATAGTCTCACTATGATCACATGATCTTACCTTACCCAGAACAATGTTTATATGTGGTCCCCCATCCCCCCACCTTTGTGTGGTGTGGTGTGTGTGTGTGTGTGTGTTGTGTGTGTGTGGTGTGTGTGTGTGTGTGTGTGTGTGTGTGTGCAACACATGAACCCTGTTTTTCATTGAACACTGCTATCTTCTCTCAACAAACATCAGCATATTGATGCCAACACATTATTTCACCTGTTGCAATGAACATCATCCCACAGCATTGTTCACTTTTTTAAACAACACCATTTATATGAACCTCCCCCCCACCCCCCACCCCATATGTGATGAAGAGATATGAGCTCTCCTTCTCTTGCCCCCCTTCCCTCCCCCCCCCCCCCCCACAAACACATTACTCCCTCCCCCCCCATTCCCCCCCCCTTTTTTCCCCACCCTCAACCCCCCATCTCCCGATCATACCTTATCACCCATTTATCTTCCATCCCCTTCCCTCCCTAACATTACCCACACACCTTCACAACTACCCACGCATAACTACCACTACCGTTTCATCACCCAACGAAATCATTTATTATATTCACCTAAACCCCCTTTTTTCCCCTCAGTTCCCCCCCCCCCCCCCCCTTTTTCCCCCTTACCATTATTATCATCCACCATTACCACAACCGTCACAAAGATATCACACCATCCCAATAAATTAGACACACAACCCTATCATATCACACACATACACCTCCCCCTACACAACCCCCCCCCCACCTCCTTTTCCTCTCCATAATCCCCCATGTCATTTCCGCCTACCGCTATTCTCCCCACCGCATGGACAACAGATGAGTCATTTTTCGTTCTTTTTTTCGTTTTTCGTTCTTTGTTTGTACTGTCCCAAATGTTAAATGTGATTTATTTTTTTCGCCTGAAGAAGACCCAAGTGGTTGAAATGCATCGTGTCTTGTCATGTGCTTTGTTTGTCAATGTCATTGGCGGTAAGAAACAACTCTATTCTAAATGTTGTTGTTATTGTTGTTGTTGTTGTTGTTTCTGTTGTTCATGGTGGTATGGTTTGTCTTGTCGTAATTGTTGTTACGTTGTTTTGCTGTTGCTGTGGATAATAATGCTGCTGTTGTTATTTTGATTAAAGAAATAAGTTTAACCCGTTCATTTCCATCTCTATGGTAAATGTATTAGCTGCGTGTCAAAATACTCAACCAGCTTACACAGCGGTTAAATAAAAAGAAGAGAGAAATGCGACGGATTTCTTTATAAAGCGTTACAAAACAATCAACAAAACATATAATAATCACAGATATATTTCTGCTTAGCGTTAATGTCTACAAAAATACATCTCCCGTACCTATGAAGGATAACTGATTTAAAAAAAAAAGATGCCATTACTAACTTTACCTTAAATATCAACAGCATGGAATAGTAAGGCCATTATACCGACTATCCATTTAAGCAAAGCGCCTGTTGCCAACGTTTTGTTCTGCAATTCATGTTTTTTATATAGCT
>CM031599.1:69185249-69190249 GCA_018398815.1 Conus ventricosus | reverse complement strand
TTTCACCGTAAATTAGATCATTTGGAGTCCGTCTATCTACACCATAAACCTTTTCAGAGCAAACAATTGAACAGATTCACAATAGACAGCCGCTTTTTCTAGTCCCCATAGCTCAGAGCCGTACTGTATAATCGGTTGAACCTGAGAATCAAATAGCTTTATAAATAACATGAATGAGGAATTATTAAGAACATGTAACTTTTTTATGATATAAAGCACAACATTTTTCTCTTTACTTGAAAGGTCTTTGCATGCGCCAACAAAACTAAAGCGTGTTGAGAATAATATTCCTGAATATTTATAAGCATTGACAACTGGCATACGAGTACCATCGTATACCCACCTTTCCCTTACACTTAAATAACCACCTTTACGAAATACTATGATATTGTTTTTTTCCATGTTGACTTTCAACTGATATGATCTAGCGGCACGGTGCAAGCTATTCAGTTGTGTTCGCAACCCTATGACAGTTTCAGACATCAAAACAACATCGTCGGCCAACAGAAGGATAAACAATTCAAAAGCGTCGAGCGATAATAAAGCACCATGTTTACCATTGTTGATTACATCAAGAGCTAACTCATTCATAAACAAAGAAAATAAGATAGGGCTGCATGCATCTCCCTGCTTGACTCCTCTAGAACAATTAATATAGTCAGTAAGTTTCGCTCCACAACGGACTCTGGTTCTTACTCTATCATACATACTTCTAATACATCTATGGAGTTTACCTTTATTACCATTTTTTGTCAAAATGGGCCAGAGGAGATTTCTATTAATGAAGTCAAACGCTTTTTCGAAATCTATAAGAGGGGAGAGAGAGAGAGAGAGAGAGAGAGAGAGAGAGAGAGAGAGAGAGAGAGAGAGAGAGAGAGAGAGAGAGCAAACGAAACAAGAACGAAAATACCACACAAAGAAAATTAAGACCTGTTGACAGAATATTCGGCTCTATTGGCAATATGATATTATCTCATATTTTCACAGTCAGTTCACCCACTTTTTAGTTTGAACAAGGTGATGGCAACATAGGGAAAAACAACTGTTCAGCTCAAACACCGGTTCCCAGCTTTTCACTTTTTAGTCTTGGACAATGACGAAAATTCATAGCCATCGATGCTTGACAAAAATCGCTTCACTGACGCGAAAAATGTTCGTGGTGCTTTACCTCCCGGTGCGATGATGCATGACGTGATTCATTACGCTTCATTTGATTTGTCCTCTCTAGAGCGAATACCAACCACTTGTTGTTCCCTTGAACATTACGTGATGCTAGTTTTGTTATCTACGCACTTTTCTTCTATTTTGTTAAAAACGTATTCCTTCGTGTGATTCTACTGCTTTATTCCGTAAACAAGAACGTTTTTCTTAATATCGATACATTGTCGCAGATTTTAAATGCCTTTTATCTCATTCTAGTGTTTTTTCTTGTTTTCATTTGAATGTGATCTTTTAAAAATGATATGTTTTTTTTTTGTAAGACTGATTATTTATTCATTTCTCTTATTGGATTCAATTTCATTTTTCTGTAAAACGCCTATTATTATTCAGTTATCCTAATTTCACACGTAATTTGATTCATGAAGATGATGGAAGTATTTTGTTGGGAGTCTCTCTCTTTCGGGCAAATTACAAGTGGAAATCTGGCTGTCTGTCTACATATCTCTCTATCTCTCTGTATATCTCTGTCTGCCTCTTTACTCTCTCTCTCTCTCTCTCTCTCTCTCTCTCTCTCTCTCTCTCTCTCTCTCTCTCTCTCTCCTCTGTCTCTCTTTCTTTCTTTCTTTCTTTCTTTCTTTCGTTCTTACTTTGTATCTATGTTTTATATCCATCTATATGAGCCGTCATAAAGCATGAAACATGTATGCATATCCACAGTAATATCTATGTCGATTCACAGAGTTCAGGTGTGTTTTTTGCTGCTGTATGCTGCAGTACGAGAGTGTGCCTACTATGCAGTTTTTCTCTTCGCTTGTTTTTTTTGTCAGTTTGTTTATGTGTTTGTTGTCGCCTCGTTAGATGTTCACCCCATGTTCTGGATGGGGGCTGCTGTCCTCTTTAGATCCCTCAGCAGGGAATGCAGAATTAACATTCAAGGGTCATTGGTGGTGACCACACTATGTCCCTGACTGCAACACGGGGTGGACAGGTTTGGAGGACGCAGACTCTGCTCCTGGTAGCGTCGTGCTGTGGACATGTTTGGAGGACGCAGACTCTGTCCATGGTAACGTTATGCTGTGGACATGTTTGGAGGATGTAGACTCTGTCTGTGGAAACGTCATCCTGTGGACATGTTTGGAGGATGTAGACTCTGTCTGTGGTAACGTTATGCTGTGGACATGTTTGAAGGATGGTAGACTCTGTCTGTGGTAACGTTATGCTGAGAACGTGTTTGGAGGATGGTAGACTCTCTGTGGTAACGTCATCCTGTGGACATGTTCGGAGGATGGTAGACTCTGTCTGTGGTAACGTCATCCTGTGAACATGTTCGGAGGATGATAGACTCTCTGTGGTAACGTCATGCTGTGGACATGTTCGGAGGATGGTAGACTCTCTGTGGTAACGTCATGCTGTGGACATGTTCGGAGGATGGTAGACTCTCTGTGGTAACGTCATGCTGTGGACATGTTTGGAGGATGGTAGACTCTCTGTGGTAACGTCATGCTGTGGACATGTTTGGAGGATGGTAGACTCTCTGTGGTAACGTCATGCTGTGGACATGTTTGGAGGATGGTAGACTCTCTGTGGTAACGTCATGCTGTGGACATGTTTGGAGGATGGTAGACTCTGTGGTAACGTCATGCTGTGGACATGTTTGGAGGATGGTAGACTCTCTGTGGTAACGTCATGCTGTGGACGTGTTTGGAGGATGGTAGACTCTCTGTGGTAACGTCATGCTGTGGACGTCTTTGGCGGACGCAGACTCTGTCTGTGGTAACGTTATGCTGTGGACGTGTTTAGAGGACGCAGACTCTGTCTCTGGTAACGTTATGCTGTGGACGTGTTTGGAGGACGCAGACCCTGTCCCTGGTAACGTTATACTGTGGACATGTTTGGATGACGCAGACTCTGTCCGTGGCATCGTATTTGAAAGGTTTAGACACGCACGCACACACGCACGCACGCACGCAAGCTTGGACGCACGCACTCACGCACGCACGCACGCACACACACACACACACACACACACACACACACACACACACACACACGCGCGCGCGCGCGCGCGCGAGCGCACGCACGCGCACACACACGCACACACACACACACACACACACACACACACACACACACACACACACACGCACACGCACACGCATACGCACACACTCACATATGATATCGAGTTTGTATGTCGAAGCCATGGGGAAAAGGAAATCACACAGAAAACGAAAAGTGAAATGGATACCAATGCTGAGATTGTGAACTAAACATGAATAGAAAAGATGATGACAAAGCATTGGAACATGCAACAAACAAACAAGCAAACAAACAAAAAAAGAAAGAAACAAACAAACAAAACGCAAACACACAAGAAACAAGAAAGCAACGGGTAGCACGTGCGCATGTGCTGTACGTAACTGATGCTAATCTCATCACAGCTACGCTGCTGGAAAACAGATCTACAGATAGAATATTGCGTTGCGAGCGATTATTTTGAGAGAGGAGAGAGAGAGAGAGAGAGCGAGAGGAGAGAGAGAGAGAGAGAGAGAGGAGAGAGAGAGAGAGAGAGAGAGAGGAGAGAGAGAGAGAGAGAGAGAGAGAGAGAGAGAGAGAGAGAGGAGAGAGAGAGAACGTACGAACGAACGAACGAATTAATCTTTCTTAATGAGGAAAAGAATAAGCACGATACAGGCTTTTTTTACCTTAGAGGTGGCGTGGGAGGATCTGGAATAAGAGTGGTGGTGCTGGGGTTTTAAGGAGAATGGTGGTGCCGCCATTCCCAAACACACAGAGAGAGAGAGAGAGAGAGAGAGAGAGAGAGAGAGAGAGAGAGAGAGGAGAGAGAGAGAGAGAGAGAGAGAGAGAGAGAGAACAATAGAATGAACGACCAAACAGACAAATGAATGAATTATTTTTTAGGAGGGCAGAGAGAGAGAGAGAGAGAGAGAGAGAGAGAGAGAGAGAGAGAGAGAGAGGAGAGAGAGAGAGAGAGAGAGAGAGAAACAATAGAATCAACGACCAAACAGACAAATGAATGAATTATTTTTTAGGAAGGAAAAGAATAAGCACAGTACTGGCTTTTTTGCCTCAACGAAGCGAAGGGAATGGGACTTCAGAAGGGATTGGACTATTTTAACAGTGAAATGAATACTAAACTGAAACACAAATTGGAATCCAAAAATAACGTAGCCTACGTTTCAAGGGGAAAAAAAACACCCACCTTTTTTTTAAATGATGGAAAAAAAAGAAAAAGAAAACAGACAGAGACAGAGACAGAGAGAGGGTGGTGGTGGTGGTGGTGGTGGTAGTAGTAGTAGTTTTGGCGTGGGTGGATCCGGAATACGAGTGGTAGTGGTGGGGGTAAGTAACATGGGGGCGTTGCCATTCCCAAATGATAAAACACGTAAGAGAGAGAGAGAGAGAGAGAGAGAGAGAGAGAGAGAGCGATTTCTTCTCCACACAAGTACTCAAAACATACCTCACGCACCAACACGCTAACATCTGCGAAAGAGTTTTCTAATTCAATCGGCTGCTATTTTGTTGTCTCCCTGACTCGAGATTGTGTGTCTGCCCTTTGCCACAGGTGACGCAGAAATGCCAGTGTACAAGTCGACTTCTGAGCCGGTCATTCGCCAAACTTGTTTTGCTGCAGTTTTGACATCGATGCTATATTATGTCAGGAAGAACTTCACCGTATTATTCGACCCGTCAGCATCGAGGGTTTCCAATTTCGGAACTGTACTGCATGATTGGATTGTGAGTCAGGGAATGTGAAAGCATCAATGCAAACGCTCCTACGAAGGCCTGGAGATCTTATTTGGCCTCATGTCAGACAA
>CM031599.1:69172749-69177749 GCA_018398815.1 Conus ventricosus | reverse complement strand
GGGATGGGGGGGGGGGGGGGGGGGGGTGAGCGGGTAGTAACGGGAGGTATGTCCGACACCAGAGACGCGCGTTTCACTAAGGGGAGATGGCGAGGCTTCTCGCTTGATTGGCAAGTGGTGATGTTTCACACAACACCCTAGCGACGAGCGGAGGTAGGAATAGGCGATTTTTCAGTAGTTTTTTTGGTTTTGTTTTTGTTGTGTACAGGTGAGACAAAGTGGCCTTTAGTTGTACATAAACAGGTTCTCTGATTGATAAAGAACAAGATGCAAAGCATATAAACATACTCCCAGTTTATCCTGAATACGCGTGAGATATTCCATAAAGAGGAAAAACCGTCTTGGGATGGTGCAACCGTTAGTAATGGCTATTCTGGTAAACATCGGCTATCATCTGTGACCTATAATGAACATACAAATTTTCAGACAGCTCGGCCAAGAACTTTCTGAGATTTCCCATAAAGAAGAAAACCATTATGGGCCGTTAGTAGCGACTATAACGGTAAACTCAAACATCGGGGATCATCCGTGACCCATAATGAACATACCTACAAATTTTTAGAAATATCGGCCAAGTACTTTCTGAGATATTCCATGAAGAAGAAAAACCGTTAGGGGCCGTTATAGCCATTAGTAACGGTTATAACGGTAAACTAAAAAATCGGGCATCATTCGTGACCCATAATGAACATACCTACAAATTTTCAGAAAGATCGGCCACGTACCTTTTGAGATATTCCATAAAAAAGAAAAACCGTTACAGGTCGTTATAGCCATTAGTAACGGCTATAACGGTAACCTAAAACTTCGGGCATCATCCGTGACCCATAATAAAAATACCTACAAATTTACAGAAAGATCGGCCAAGTACTTTCTGAGACATTCCATTAAAAAAAACCCTTATGGACCGTTATAGCCGTTAGTAACGGCTATAACGGTAAACTAAAACGTCAGGTATCATCCGTGACCCATAATGAACATACCTACAATTTTTCAGAAAGGTCGACTATGTGCTTTCTGAAAGATTCCATAAAAAAACAAAAACCCTTATGGGCTGTTATAGCCGTTAGTGACGGCTATAACGGTAAACTAAAACATCAGACATCATCCGTAAACCATAATGAACATACCTGCTAATTTTCAAAAAGATCGGCCAAGTACTTTCTGAGATATTCCATGAAGAAGAAAAAAGTTACAGGCCGTTATAACGGTAAACTGAAACATCGGGCATTATTCGTGACCCATAATGAATATACCTGCTAATTTTCACAAAGATCAGCCAAGTACTTTCTGAAATATTCTATGAAGAAGAAAAACCGTTACAGGCCGTTACAGCCGTTAGTAACGGTTATAACGGTAAACTAAAACATCGGACATCATCCGTGACACATAATGAACATACCTGCTAATTTTCACAAAGATCAGCCAAATACTTTCTGAGATATTCCATAAAGAAGAAAAACCGTTACGGGCCGTTACAGCCGTTAGTAACGGCTATAACGCTAAATGAAAACATCGGACATCAACCGTGACCCGTAATGAACATACCTTCAAATTTTCAGAAAGATCGCCCCAGTAGTTTTGTCTGGAGCGAGTGGAACACATTTTGACCACGGACGGACGGACAGACAGACAGACACCACACACACACACACACACACACACACACACACACACACACACACACACACACACACACACACACACACACACACACACACACACACACACACATCGTTTCTTCGTTCCCATTTTAAAGTACTCCCTGTTCTATAAGAACTGAGAGTACAAAAATATGAAGACACCGACCCTTCAAAAAATAAAATATAAAAATAAAAAGAACAGCCTGACGAAGTAGTCACATCGTGAATTCAAATGTGTCTTGCATCCGTTTCTTCACTCCCTCGCCTCTCACATTGCTCACCGCAAAGGTGAACACGCTACTGGTGAATTGTCGCGTCTGTGGGTCCCTTAGGCTAACAGCTAACCGTAAATCAACAGCAATGCACATTCCCTTGCGGATGTAGCCTACTCATTCTTTCCCCCAGCCTCGTGCATGGCACACATAGACACAGACACATACACACAAACACACACACGCACGCACGCGCGCACACACACACACATTTATCCCTTTACCTCTCTCTTTATCTATCTATCTGTCTATCTAATAATGAATACATACATATGTACATACATACATACACACAGATACATGCATACATACATGTGTACATACATGCATACAATTACTTTAATGCATCAACTTGTCAAATCAACAACAATGCACAGTAGTTCAGACTGCAGGCGCATCGATAAAAGTTATCTTTCACATACTCTCTCTCTCTCTCTTCCCCCTCTTTCTCACTCTGTCCCCACGTCCTTCTTTCTCTCTCCGATTGGCTCCAATTATTTGTCTGTCAGTGCAGTAGTCAGCTTTGTACATATAATACTATTTAAAGCACAGTTTGAAAGTCAACATCTGTCAGTTGCAAGGCAGATTCATGAGGCGATTCCGCCTTGACCAAACACGCCTAGACCCAGTCATGACAGATTGCGATTTGTTTACATTCGGTTATGGGCAGTCCTAACATTAAAAGTCCTGAAACCACTCTTTCATGAACCATGCCCATTGAACCTAGCACTAGAACAACCACTTTCGTACTAAATCCGGCATCATTAAGAGCATAGCAAAGAGGCATGTACTTTTGAAATTGCTCTCATAGCATGTTTGTACGAATGTATCAAATGGGTTTGAAACCTCGATGACGAATGCCACCGAGTTTCGATGGTCGATGAAGCATAGATAGCATAGGTAGATCTTCAACACCGTTTATAGAGACATGCCTGTTTTGAAAAACATCCACAAAATCCATCACAATGCATTTCTGTAGCTCCTTTCTGATGATGTCAACGCATCTGTCGTGTCTTTGTGTGTAGAGGCCCCTCAGTCGACAGCATCCATTCAAGGCATGGGAATTTGTGTCAGAACGAAACCCGCACAAAGCACACTCTCTCCGGTAAGAATCAGGATAGTAGATGTTGTTCACTGCATTGGTCTCCAGCAGCTGTAGACGTCCCTTGCTGATGAACCTGGTTATTTGGTCATTGACGCTGGTGTTGGTGAGGCGTCCTATGGAGTGGGTCACTGCCGCATCCAGAATTGCATCCCGGGTGATTCTCCCTTGTTGCAGCTGCCGAAAATGGTGTGTATCTTTGTCCATTTGCATTCTTTTGATTGCGATGTACAATTGTTTAGAATTACTGTAGCGCATTTGAACTACCCCATCATCAGAAGCTGGGGAGTGCTACTCCGAAACTGTCGCTGTTTTCATCGAATTCCAGCTTAAGATCCAGTCGCACACACAGCTCATGGAGCTCAACGAAGGAAAACGTGACCAGTTGACCTTGCTGCCTTTCCTTAACTTCCCTTCGGCGTCTGCGGCATATCCTCCAAAATTGTTGTCGTCTGGATCTGCGTGGGGCACTTTTCTCTCTTCCATGTGGAGATGGAAACTGTTGCGCGCTACCATTCTGACATGTTGGTCATCACTGTTCAGAACAGAGATCAGGAACTGAAGGAGATGTATTTGGCGTAGTACATGGTGCTTGGTTTTCACACACAAGGCCGCCTTGTTTTCGGGAAAGGAACATGTGTGCTCGATTGGTAGAAGAGTTTAGTTTGAGATGAATGCGAATAAAATCAACTATCTTATCTTCCAGAGTCTTCAGGAGTTTTTCTGTGAGTTTTGAATTGCTGTAATAAAAGCTCAATTTTGAAGAAGCCATGACGTTTACAGCATCAATTTTCTTGCACAGGGGTAAAGGTGAAAGTGAAATTTTTTGTAGCATTCTTTTGAATGCCTCGCTCGCCTGCGCCAGTTGCTCTTTCTCAGAAGTTCCAGGCAGATTTGTTTGAAATCCAAGATACTGGTATGGCTCATCTTTTCCATACATCGGTGTATTTTCCCTTGCAGCGTCACGTGGACGTTCTCAGTCACATCTGTAGAAGCCCAGTTGTTTCCTGTGCGTTCTCCATGAATGGTGGCACACTTTCTATGTTTCACTTCCATTCCGATGTAACGCAGGAAGGTTTCCGTCTTATTTATCATTTCTTGTAAGCTCTCCTCATAGCGAGCACTGGCACATACATCACCCATGTATGCCTGACATGGAGAAGGCATTGAAGCTGGTGTGAACTGCTGCTCCATCCATCGAATCCATGGGTCCAACGCCTGAATGAATACAGCAAGTGACCACGGGCAGCCTTGCACGATGCCACGATGCCTGGTAATCTTGGGCGTGGAGGTGTCTGCCGTCTGCACCTGGATTGTAGAGTTGGTGTAAATATCCGCCGTCACGTCGATGATGTGCTGGGGGTAGCCGGCGCTCTGAATCGCATCCAACATCACTCTGTGATCAATGCTTCCCATAGGCATCCTTGATGTTAACGAAAGTAGTGTAGAACTGGCTTAATACATGCTTGAAGTTCTCAGTTGCAGTTTTCAAGCAGAATACGTGTTCTTGAAGGCCGTTTCTTGGGATAGACCCCTTCTGTTTTGATGACACCCTTTCCCGGTCGAATCAATCCACAGTAAAAGCCTACTTTTCACTAACTTCTTGTAGATCTTGTACAAAGACGTCAACAAGGAAATAGGTCTCCAATCACCAGGCTGTATCACATTCCCTTCTTTTTGGGGAAGTTAAGTGATCGTGGCATGTTTCCAATGGGGTCAGGCGCGTTTCCAATCAGTGGGAATTCTTTTGTTTCTCCAGCAAATGTTTAATATTGCCGTCAAAGGCAATGACAGACGTTGCAGATGTTGTTTCAGAAAAGAATACTCAACTCCATCATATCCAGGCGCTGTGTTATTCTTCAGCGATTTCACCACTTCGTCCTCGGTGAACGGGTCCAACTGCAGCTCTTCTTCAGGAGGAAGAGGGGCGATGTTGACAGGCCAAGGCGGAGGAGGAGGGGGGGGGGGGGGGGGATATTCCAA
>CM031599.1:69120007-69152507 GCA_018398815.1 Conus ventricosus | reverse complement strand
GACATGATATTCACAATGTCTTTCTGATTGCCATTTTCTTTCTCTTTCACCCTTCAACCCCTCACCCCACCTACTCTCCTTATCTCCCCTTTTTTTCAAATTTATGTTTTGCAAAATCATTGTTTTATTGAAGAGGTATTGTTCGCCTGCAGCTGTTTTTCAAGGTATTTGTCCAGCACGTCATTTTTTTGGAGGGGGGGGGGAGGGAACAATCAAGCTGGGATTGCTTATCTTGGAGATGCAAACAAAGGCTGTTCTGCCCAATTCTGAGCGACTCTCAGCACTGGTGGTATTCACAATGCATGGTTATTAAGCAGTAGAGCTGACCACTCTGACTATTGACACCTTTTCGACTCCACGGTGTCTGTAACTAGATCCTCAAGCGAAAATTCACCACACTGCTCCTCTTATATTTATAACTCATTGCCGCTTTTATTTTATTTAATCTTTTTCTTTTTAAATGCAGTTTGTTTTCTCGCTGTACTTTGATATCCCTTTGCTTTTCTACCTGTTACTGGCTACTTTGGGATGCCTTCGGATCTTGTCTTTGAGCCTTTAGTCGAGGGAATGCCTCAAAATTAAAGATGGTACATTTCCATGTAATACCAGGGGAAGAATGTAACTATCAGGTGGGTACCACTGATTAATATCAATCAATGGACGCTCCTCTCTCTCTCTCTCTCTCTCTCTCTCTCTCTCTCTCTCTCTCTCTCTCTCTCTCTCTCTCTCTCTCTCTCTGTTGCCAAGCAATACGAATAGTTTTGTTTTCATGATGAACATCAGTGGTCTCAATGTGCTGCTTGAGATGGAATTAATACTTACATTCTATTTGCTTTTCTCCAATTCTTATCAGCACATCCACCAGCCCTCCACCTCCCTTTTTTGTCTTTTACTTTCTCCCAACGTGTGGAAAGTCTTTGCTTTAATGATACAGTAATTTTTTTACCATGCACGTGCTATCCTCTACCTCTTCTTTCATTATGATTATGTTTTTTTTTTCCTTGCTCATTGTGTGACAAAAATACTTGGCAAGGAAACAACAGCAAACATACCAAAAGAAAACAAAATGTACAAGCATTTATTTTTCGGACAACAGTTGAACTAGCCAAGACTAGCTGTAACAACACAATCAACATCTCCACCATTTCTCTTTCATTCGTCCTTCTGCCCATCTCTCTCTCTCTCTCTCTCTCTCTCTCTCTCTCTCTCTCTCTCTCTCTCTCTCTCTCTCTCTCTTCACATACGTGTGTTTGTGTGTGTGGGTGAGTGGATGGTTGGGTGGGTGGGTGTTCAGCCTACCAGTGATGTGTTCTTGTAAAGTCCCCCAGGGTTCTAAGAAGGCAGGCATATCACGGGGCAGGGGGCATCAGATGAACACTTACAGCTGGTGACAATACACCACACTGTCGGCCAGGAGAGGAGGAAGAGAGAATGAGTTAAGGGAGAGTCTTGAAGTGTGGTGTACGGCGAGTGGTTGGACAAGGGGTTGGTCAGGAAGTGCTCGTGTCAGAAAGAAACCAGGGGAATGGAGGAAAGGGCGATGGTGGTGGGGGCAGATGAGGATGGCGAAGCAAAAGACAGAGGGAGGTGGTGGTCGTTGTGCACGGAAACGTCATTTTTCGTGTCAGTCTCTCTGTAGCCCTGATGGGGGACATGGTGTATATTGCCTGTGTTCTCTCTCTGTCTATAGACCTTTCCAACTCACAAAAATGATAGAAAGATCCACGGTCAATCTGATGAACGTAAGTTCTTCATAATGAAAAAGGGAGCTATGGCTTTGGCCAGAAAGCCTTCCTTGTAAGGTTTAGTGAAATTTTTCCACCATTGGATGTCGTGTCATCATTCTGTATGAGAGTTTCATTGTCTTTCTCACAACAACCCCCCCCCCCCCACCCCCCATCTGACCCACTCCCCGGTCTACTGTTTTTTGTCCCTTCCATAAAGTTTGGTGCAGCCATCCCCATCCCCAATCCAGATTGGGTGCCATATTTCTATGAGGTTCAGCATTTCGTTATCCCCGACACGGTTCATTCCCAATCCAGATTGCGTGCCATATTTCTATGAGGTTCAACATTTCTTTATCCCCGACACGGTTCATCCCCAGTCCAGATTGCGTGCCATATTTCTATGAGGTTCAGCATTTCTTTATCAGTCAGCTTTCCCCGAGCAAAGTAGGCCGCCATACCGTCTTCTTTTGCTTTGGCTACTGTTGCTGCCTGTCTTCTCGTCAGGTCGTTGGCAATTCTGACGCCTCGTTTTTCCAGCTCGTGTCGTAGCTCGCGATCGCGTATTAATTTCATTTTATCTTGCCATCGCAGAAAACAGACTATCATTGTTCTTGTCTCGCCTGGTTTTGATTGACCCACCCTGTGTGCACGCACAACATCATCCTCTCTCCATAGTTTAGAACTGTCAACGCTGTTTAAGGTATCAACAACACATCTAGCACAACTTTCGTAATCTTCTTTACCTATTGTATGGATGCCAAAGAACCGTAGATTGTTCCGCCTTGAAAAGCCCTCCAATCTGTCTATCTCATCCGACATCTTCTCCAGTTGGTGTTCTAATTCGTTCACTGTGCCCGTTAATTTCTCGGTCTCTCTCTTCCCTTGTGCCGTAGCGTCGAACAGCTGATCGAGGTCCGTGCACATGTTTTCTATGACGGACGATAGTCTGTGTTGTTCCCTTTCCACGGCAGTACATCGTTCGTTAATTTATGTGCACCTCTCCGACACTCTCCCTAGTTCCGATTTGATCTCTGTCAATTCGTTGCGGATGTAGGCGTTCTGTTCTGTCTGTTCTCTCTGCAGTGTCGTCTGCCTTTCCCGGTCCCGTCTCCATTCTTCTCTTTGTAGAGCGAGAGCCGACATGATTTCCGCAGCGAAGTCAGCATTAATAGCATTATCCTTTTTCAGTGTTGATTCTGTCTTATCTTTGTCCATGTTCTTTTCTTCAACAGTTTTCTGTGGATCAGGGCCAGGATTCTGTTCGATGTCTCCACTAAGTAACAGTTTCCACATCATACGCACACTGTTGGCCACACAGCACATCACGAGCAGTTCGGAAACACTCAGGTCACCGCGACCTGGACTGGCAATGTCACTGGCTTCAAATGTTTCGATTGTTTCAACCGCCGTTCCTCTCGTAATAACTTGGAAGTAGTTGAAGCTATCCGTTTTGTAGACAGACAATGTCCTCACATAAATCCAAATTATATGGAAAGTCGTCCACACTGCGCACAGGTAGAGCACGGCATACACAACACACCATAGCACAGATGTTTCACACCACTCGTCTCTTTCCTCTCCGGAAGTAGGACAATGAAGTTCACACAGTGAGATCTTCATTCTATTAGCACAGAATGTGCCAATTCTGGCCCTCCACAACGACAGTTCAATCTTTTTTTTTACACAAACTTGTCACTGATGTTTACCACTCCTCTGGAAAAAATAAGAACGTTGTCCATTCACAGTTACCGGCGAAAATAAACAAAACTGTGTAGAGCACACCGCGGGCACATCCTTCTCGCCGCCATTACTCTCGTGACCCCCCGAGAGAGAGAGAGAGAGAGAGAGAGAGAGAGAGAGAGAGAGAGAGAGAATTTCATACGCACAAATGTTTATGATAAATCTTATATTTGGGGTTCAAATGCCTATCGTGTCCTGGGTGGCAAACATAATTATTTGAAGCATTTTACGTGATTTCCGTGACCTTGATTACACTTTTCCCACAATATAATTATATCCAATGCAAACTCCAGATCTTTCCTATATTGTTTGAACATCTGGTTCACGATGCTACAGACTATAGAAAATCCCAACTGATGTCGTAATAGTGACATTCTGTATCAATATCAAGAGTATACTGTTTTGTTTCTAGGAATTCAAAACATTATAGCTCGCTCGCTCTCGCTGTCTCTCTCGCTGTCTCTCTCTCTCTCTCTCTCTCTCTCACTCTCTCTCTCTCTCTCTCTCTCTCTCTCTCTCTCTCTCCCTGTGTGTGTGTGTGTGTGTGTGTGCGTGTGTGTGAGTGTGTGAGTGCGTGCGTGTGTGTGTGTGTGTGTGTGTGTGTGTGTGTGTGTGTGTGTGTGTGTGTGTGTGCTTTCTGTTTGAAAAGTCGAAGCGAATTCATCGCAGATGGGTACGCTCAGCACTATCCTAAACAACAAACAGATCCTCCCCTCCAGGAACACAGGTGACGTGGTCAGAGGAGGATACATCAAACGGTAATCCGTCACTGTGAAACAGTCTACGCCCAGCCGCTTGTGTAAATCACGTTATGTTATTGATCTAAACTGTTTCTGAAATAAAGCGTCTACAGACCTAGCTGCAGAATGAGTGGCTGCAGATGGAAATCTAAACAAATATCAAACGTTTATGTCATAAATACGCCCAAGCATTAACAAACGATTCCCGAAACAAACCACGACGTGTTTCGACCTCTAAGGTCTTCTTCAGGCAAGATAAACAACACTCTGAACAACGAAAACGAAGAACGCTTGAACGCCCATCTTGCGCCGAATTTGACAAGATAAGTGTCTGCTCGTTCTTTGTTTTCGTTGTCCTGAGTGTGGCGCACTTTGCCTGAAGAAGAACTAAGAGGTTGAAACGCGTCGTGTTTTGTCTTGTGATTCGTGTGTTCATGTTTGGCAGATTTATTACGTAAACTTGTTTGCAAGATGTGTTTAGATTTTTCGCCAGCAGTTTCCTCACTTTGCAACTAGTTATGTAGATATAGTAACAAAGACCTTTTTTTTTTTTTCAATTATTTTATAACTTAACGGCTGCTGGAATAACAAAGTGTCCCAGGTTCGCACTGTCCAATGCGTAGCTTCATAAAGCAGAGCTAAACCCTGTCCCTCCAGCGCTCAGACATTCACGGTTTTTAAACCGCACAACCCCCCGCGACCCAGCAAGTGGTTTGAGCTCCCAAAGACGACTGGACAGCGCTATGTGTACACCCCCCTCCCCCCCCCCCCCCCCCTCCCATAGGATCAGCATACGTCAATATCCCTGCTGCTGTGGCCAGAGCCAGGTCATCGGGGCACGCCAAATGACAGGAGGGTACTTGCACTGCGTGTTTCCAACGCTCATAGCATCCTCCCCCTCCGGGACAACCACCCTCAGATTGCTGGGACCTTAGATGGAGAAATAGAGTCCTTAGAGTCCAGATAATTTCCTTGGCTTCCGTCGGAAAGTGACATTTGCGTGACTGTTGGTTGCTTGCTCTGTGAACTGGAGGATACGGATGAGGGAGGGAGGTGGATGGTAGTGGTGGGAGGGGGAGGGGGGGGGGAGGGAGGCGGGATGAGGGTGAGATCCGGACTTTCGGAGCATGATTGGCAGAATTGTTGTTCTTGTGTGACTTGTCTCTGGAAGAGTCGGGTCAGGTTTGGAGCTCCATTCAAAATGTCTTATGGCATTACATGCTTCCCAGCCTACAGCTACAGGTAAACGCAGAAAAAAAACCCGCACAGAATGGTGCTTCCCCCCCCCCCTCTCTCTCTCTCCCTCTCTCTGTTGGACAATGCTTGAGAGTCGGGGGGGGGGGGGGGGGGGGGGGGGGGGGGGCAGACAGAGACAGAGACAGAGAGACAGACAGACCGACCGACAGAGAGAGGAGAGAGGAGAGAGAGAGAGAGAGAGAGAGAGAGAGAGAGAGAGAGAGAGAGAGAGAAAACAGAGAGAATAAGATACAGATGTAAAGAGAAAAGCAGTTCAAAGCCAGAGTTTTAAAGTTTTGATATGAGACAATACTTTGTTTACAGTTAAGACGTTGTTGTCTGCCGTTCTCTTTGAGTAGGTAAATCGCCTTTTTGTCAAAAGACACTGTGAAGAAAAAGAAATGGTTATCTTGTTTTGCTCTAAATATTTATCTCATTTTAACAAGACATTAACAATGATAATTTGTATGGTGATGTGGATCTTTGGAATCCTTTTGGCACTGATTCCATTTCTTCCAGGACTATCGCACTGGGTCTGCAGGGTCAGTCAGGTCTGTGTCGTCTGGCTTTAGGTGATCATCATTCAGGGCAGAGATTCACATGGTTTACAGTCATTGTGGCCATTAATTCTACCTTGTGCTTGGTGACTGGCGCTGGGCAAGGTATCATCTTTTGGCGAACACCAAAATACAGGATAACACTTAGCCCCACAGGCAGATCCACGTATTCCTCAGTCCATATCATAGGTAAAGTGACAGTTACAGACGTGGTTTGCTGGTGTGTATTTGGAATGATCACGATGTTACATTACTGTGGTGTTTCTGAGGTCGACAAGATTCATGACATCATGATTATATTCATGTTGCCATCCACCTCTGCTCCAGCCAGTTACTGTATTCATGGACTGTGATGGCACAAATCAAACGTGAAGAACAGGAAATGAAATTATTACGACTGGTAAAATCACGTGTCAGGAATGTCAAACACCAAACTCTCCAGTAAATAAGCGCAAACAATTGTTCAGGTACATCATTTCTATCTAACTATTCATCTCTCTCTCTCTCTCTCTCTCTCTCTCTCTCTCTCTCTCCTCTCTCTCTCTCTCTCTCTCTCTGGATAGCCAAATCTTTAGAAATAGAAAAAAAAAACATTGAGTCCCAGCCCATGCCTGTAAAATTGTTTGTCCATTGTACCGTCACTGACAATGGAAGAGAAAAAGAAAAGCAAGATGTACCTATAACTAAAGTTAAATGGGAGCACAGCAAAGAGCATTTATTTTTTGCTCAGTTTGAATCCACTCGTAGTAGTCAGGCTCTTGAAAAAGCTGTAACGACATTGAGGGTAGACTTAAACTTTTCATCGACACTGTACTTGAAGCCGGTGAATGCATGAAATGCACAAGTTGGCAAAAAACACGTGCAAGACCAAATTATAACAAATTGTATGATGCTACGTGCCGCAATCTTAAAGGTATTGCAAGGCGAGCGCTGACACACTGCATACGTACGAAAAAGGCAAAGGATAAGACTAAGTATAAAGTCAAAAGAAATATTTATAACGACCAAACTAGAAATAAGAGAACGCAGTACAAGAAAATTCTAAGGAATACTCTGCTAAATAGTAGAAATAACAGTAGCAAATTTTGGTCTACAGTTCGCAGTGTTAGACACAAACCACATAACATAACTAGCATTCCCATCTCCGTATGGCAACATCATTTTGAAAATATTCTTAGACAGGCAGGTGAGTCAGGCGAAAGAAACAGGAATCCCCACGACACCCTGCTAAAATCTGAAGACCCCGTCGGGATTCCATATTTAGACCAACCAATTACAGACGCTGAAGTAGAAAATCAAAATCAGGAAAAGCGTCAGGGTCAGACGATAATCGTCTTTTCATTTCATTGCCGCCTTCTTAGTAAAATTGTTGAATAGAATCTACGATAACGGCTATCATCCTGTTGGATGGTCACACTCAGTCATAGTGCCTCCAGTTAAAAAGGTGGCTCTGCTAATCCATGACACTACCGGGGGATTTCACTATATACTAAGCTGCGTTAGTACAGTGTTTACATCCATTCTAAACAAGCGACTCTACAAATGGGCAGAACATGAAGAAAACATTTGTGAAGAACAAGCTGGTTTCCGCAAATCATATTCGACTATCGACCATATTTTCTCTCTGATCACAATGATCAGTACGTGTATTAACGAGAAACGCAAAAATGGAAAACTATACATAGCTTTCATCGACTACATGAAAGCGTTTGATACAGTCAACCGAGAAAGTTTATGGAAAGTGCCAGAAAAAGTTCATACATCTACTAAAATGTTAAATATGTTGCAGGGAATATATAAATCTGTTCGATCGTGCGTTAAATGGGGCTCTGAGACGAGTTCTCTGAATGCCCAGGCGGTCTGAAGCAAGGGTGCTTGTTATCTCCCTTGATCTTCTCCTTACTTATTACTGAAGCGGCAGGAGAAGTGAATAGTGAAGGAAAACACGGTTTTCAGTTTTTTCCTTCTTTAAGAGAAATTTTCCTCTTGCTTTTCGCGGATGATATAGCTGTAATTTCATCCACACCTTTAGGTTTACAAAACCAACACACACACACACACACACACACACACGTAAACACACGTGCGCGTGCACAAACACACACACACACACACACACAATAGGAGGGGGAGGAGGGGGTGGGATGATATTTCATGTTGGAGTGTGGACCATGTAAAAGGAGCAGTCACTCGTGGGCAAGATGAGGGGTGGAAGAACAATTTGATCTGCTCTGTGCAAGTTGTTGACTCTTACATATATACAGGTTTAAGAGAGATCAGCTCAAACATCGGTTCACCGAATGTGTCGGCGCCTGTCTAGACCTTAGGGTGCTCACAAGCTCCGACTTTCCTTATTAGACACCTGCGTTTCTCCTAACCCCCTCCCTCAGCTCAAACAAATCAATGTGAGAGAGTACGGTGGTTCAGATAATCTGGGGGTGAGTGACAGAACGTGTTGCTAGGCGTCTAAAACAGTAATAGTCTGACTAAGAGGAGGAACAGTACACATAACACCACTCCTAACCGCAAGAGGCAGAGGGGATGTCGGGGGTGGAATCGTAGCTGTAAGGGTGAGGAGGTGAAGGCAGACTGGTAGGCTGAGCGAGTGTTAGGGGAGTGAATGAAATGTCTTTTACCAATTACTACCACAGCACTCTCGTTTCTCTTTGTTTGGTTATGTGTTCTTCCCTTGCCTGATTTTTTCAAGCCAATCTCTTTAAATCAGAAGTTCAGGTTGTGGGATCGTGATACTCTATATTTCCAGCTCCCCCTTTCAGTGTTCTGTGATTCTCTTCCATTCATCTCCCAACCCCGCTCTCATCCCCAGCACGCCATCCAAATCCTGCCCCTTAGTGTCTGTGCAAACATGGACATATGGCAAGGACCATGCACAATGGAGGAATGCTGTCTGACGCACAATGCAATAACGAGTTGGTTCAGGAAGAGGGTCAACAAAAAGTGGGGGATTACCCGACCCCTGGTTCAGAGGGCCACTCATAAGATCAATCATGAGACATGCGACTCGTGCTTTGCCCCAAACCGCTATTCAAGAAGACGATGAACACTCTACCGAGATCCAGGCTACTTTGCTGGACACGGTTTGCTTTGGAGGAAGTTTGGTGAGCCCCAAGACAAACGATGCCAGTAAATTAAGAGCAAAAATTTACATGTTCCCAATCATACACACACGCGCGCGCGCACACACACACACACACGCGCGCGCACACACACACACGCGCGCGCGCGCGCACGTATGCCCGCACGCACGCATGCACGCACGTACACACACACACGCGCACGTACGCACACGCACACACACTCACAGAGAGAGAGAGAGAGAGAGAGAGAGAGAGAGAGAGAGAGAGAGAGAGAGAGAAGAGGAGAGAGAGATGAGCAGTAGTCTTGTGTCTATTTCTGTCCTTCCTTGGGGCTGGAAGCACGTAATGCCAGTAACAATTTGAGTGGAACTCCACTCTAGATCTGTTTCTTCCAGAGACTAGTAACACAAGAGCCATGTTTCTGCTGATCATACCCCCACTCCCATCCCCCTGCCCCCTCCCCCCCCCCCCCCCCCCCCCCCCCCCCCACTCATCTGCCTCTCTCATCCACACCCTTCCTTTTCACAGCGGTAGTATTGCGTGGTAGGCATAGCAATGTCCAGTCGTTTCTGTCTTTGCGAGTTCGAAGCACTCGTTGGACCGTGTATGTGTGGTTCAACCCCCCCCCCCCCCCCCCCCCCCCCCCCCAATGTTAACTCACTGGAAGCAGAGGATCAGGCTCTGATTTCCGTTAGGATACTTGTTAAACATTGTGAGCCTCGAACAGTTTACTTTCCCTATATCCACTAGGATTAAAGATAAACCATCGTCTGGTTTCTCTTAAAATAGTTATAGTAAAACAGTAGTTGATAGCTGAGCGATCTTTTATTAAACGCTAAAATACTGTTAATGCTGCTGACTATGATTATCTGCATGTGGTTTAATGTTGATATCACGAATGAGAAAACTTACAATGCGTAGACGGAAGACCGCACATGTCTTGGCATTTGTAATACATACACATGTCACTGTGAAAAATGACAGCTATCAATACCAAAAGCAAATGAAAGGTAACTGTGTCACGGTCGCTAAGCCGGACGGCCCTACCACCCTACCCACGCCTATTACACACTAGAGCAGACAACACAACACACTAACACAGCTTTACAATCATGCGCACTTATTTATTTCACACACACACTATGGCGCCACCACTCACGTCCATCCACAACCACACACCGGTATCCCACTTCTTCACTGACCCCCACTACCCTGCTACGACCCTGAGAACCTTAACCTATGCTAAAGCACCAGTTGCGGTATATCACTGCGACCTAGGGATGCAGAGATAGCCCGCACACGTGGTGGCTAACAACTAGGAACAAGGACCAGCCCAAGGGACTCTAATCTCTAAACTACTACCACCCACACCTCTCCCCAGGACCCACCCTTCTCTTTTGACCCGGGACCACTACCGAACTGGTCGCTGCGTCCCTAAAGGAGGCAACGACAAGTACCCTACACCGTGCTGGCCACTACGTCCCAAAAGGAGGCAGTAGCAAACACCCTTAACCCCACTGCCTAACGCTACACCCTTTCTACCACAACCATGGGACAACCCATCCCGGACAGCTCCAGTCCTCGGCGCTGTACGTGGCCCCTCGCAGGCTGGCACTTCCCCGGAAGATTCTGCACCCCGGCGCTGACCGTGGCTCCTCGCAGACTGACTCCTCCATGCGATGAGCGCGACACCCAACGCACACACACACCAGACGCCCTCTCGACGGATCCGGGGCTCGACGCCTCCTCCTCTGACGGCCCCGCCAGACACTGAGGGTGAGGGAAGGCCTGGTGCAGCGCCCTCTCACAGGACGCCTGACTAGGGAAAAGTAACAAGTGCCGGAGAACTTCCAGAAAGCCCCGGTAGCAGGAGGAGAGCTGCCTCACAAACGGCAGACGGCCTGGGTAGTCTCCCTCTCCCGGGAAAAACAGCGGTTATAGAAAGCCGCCGCTCACCTGCCGGCACGCGGCAGTAGACTGCAGTGGTCTGGCCCCAGTCTCAGGACGGAACAGGATACCTGCTGACACAACTGTAGGCCACTACTGTAATTTTGCTACTACCCGAGTCATCAAGGCTCATAGGCTACTTGGTAAAGTTTTAATCCTCCATTTCCCTTGCCCACTTCCCACTCGGGCATGGGAGTGACCCCTTGAATTTCGAGTACACCCCCCCCCCCCCCCCACCCGTTACTTTGGGGTTATCAGATCCATTCCCTGTCAACCCTTACAACAGTTATGCTAAACATAACATGAGACAACTACAGTACAACTCGCCATAATACAACACAACATGACGAACACCACCACCATGAACCTAACAAATCACCAACCTGGACAAACAGACGTTCAACCACACCAGTTCTGCAACTGGCTGAAGTGGCTGCCAACAACGACGACACCGACTCGGCACAGGCCAAGGGTACCCAAACCCGACGAGGACCTGGCACTAACTATGACTCGAAGTCACTCCTCAAAAACTAACGGCGCTGCCGCCGCACCTACCAGGAGTACGTACACTCCGACGAACACCAGGGACCAAAGTGAAGCTATCCCAACGCATTCCGCCCTGGTCGGAATCAAGCGAACTCTACTCACAACACAAAACAGCGATTGGTCAGAGCAGCGTATCCCTCCGCAGAGCTGACACGCCCGACCAACGGACTAGTTGTTGCTCGTGCAACACCACGACAATTTACCACAACAACTCACAGACTTGACAACACAACAACAGCCTATATCCTGCCCCGCCTTCTCCGGTGTAGAACCAAAGTAACAAAAGGGTAACAAACGGGAACGAAACCAACCTCCCGCTTCCATCCCTTCAACAAGTCAAGATTGGAACTCAAGAATATTGGGGAAAGGGTGGGGGGGGGGGGGGGGGGGTAGTAGTAGTTTAGAGATTAGAGTCCCTTGGGTTGGTCCTTGTCCCTAGTAGTTAGCCACCACGTGTGCGGGCTATCTCTGCGTCCCTAGGTCGCAGTGATATACCGCAACTGGTGCTTTAGCATAGGTTAAGTTTCTCAGGGTCGTAGCAGGGTAGTGTGGGTCAGTGAAGAAGTGGGATACCGGTGTGTGGTTGTGGATGGACGTGAGTGGTGGCGCCATAGTGTGTGTGTGAAATAAAGAAGTGCGCATGATTGTAAAGCTGTGTTTGTGTGCTGTGTTGTCTGCTCTAGTGTGTAATAGGCGTGGGTAGGGGTGGTAGGGCCGTCCGGCTTAGCGACCGTGACAGGTAGGGGTGGTAGGGCCTAACCTTCCACCTTAACCAAAACCCCAATCTTACACACGCACGCTCGCACACACACATATACACATATGCACACGCGCACACGCTCTCTATTCCTGAACTACCATTACTCCAAACACATGGACGGCTGATTTACTACCGCCGATCGGTGACAAACTGAGATGCATATTGTTGTTTGAATTGTATTTCTCGTTGAATGTTACTTACCTCAACACTATTTAAATAAAAAAATTGAAGCACAGGCAAATATATAATAAGACTGTCCTTTTGTGATATAATAACAAACACAATGCATATTCCTTGTAAACTGGGACTTCAACAGGCACAACAGAAGACGAAATATACTCCTTATCACATAAACGTGATAACGTGAAATGAATATCCAGTAGGATCACCATGTGATCACACCACATAAACTGAAATGAAAAATAATACGTGTAAACTATTTTGAACCACAGAACAATCAACAAGAAGAACAAAAATGATCACACACACACACACGCACGCACGCACGCACGCACACACGCACGCACGCACACACGTTGTTTGATATCATGCATTATAATGTTCTGAAAATATTTGAGCTAAACTGTCTTGCATGTGCCCCTTCTCTTATTTTCTCTCGTCTGATATCCAATTTCTCTTCACCACTAAGCACGCAACGCACGCACACACACACACACACACACACACACACACACACACACACACACACACACACTCTCTCTCTCTCTCTCTCTCTCTCTCTCTCACATACACACACACACACACACACACACACACACATGGACGCACGCACGCACGGACGCACGCACGCCCCCCCCCCCCCCCCCCCCCACACACACACACAGACGGATCCATATCACGCAAGACAGGTAATACAATATAAAATCACGAGAAAAACTCGTTTCACTGAAAAGAAATGGATAGGAAAACAAGAGCCCTGCATGCACGATCCAAAATGTCCCTGCTACTCTGTCAACACATCTTGCACTATCAGAAGATATAAAGAATGATCGGCTATGCATGACGTCTTCTGTTAGCACCAATGGAAAGCATATATGAACGTCAATGGTTAACACGAACGTATCGAACTCATGCTACAAGAACACAGATGGTCAATACAGGCAATGACAGAAAGAGATGGCGGATAAACGTTTCATTCAACAACTCTGCACGCTGAGCTGCGTTTCATGGACACCACGGTGGGCTTGAAGTTTTTTTTAAGACTGGGGAGTGTGTGTGTGTGTGTGTATGTGTGTGTGTGTGTGTGTGTGTGTGTGTGTGTGTGCGCGTGCGAGCGTGCTTGTGTGTGTTGCGTGTGTGTCTGTGTGTGTGCGTGGGTGCGTGCGTCGTGCGTGCGTGCATGCTTGCGTGTGTGTGTGTGTGTGTGTGTGTGTGTGTGTGTGTGTGTCGGGAGTGTCGCTGTGTCAGCAGGGAAAACCATTTGTTTGACGTTGCTATTGTCACATCTTTACAAGAGAAATCCTAGCTTCATTAAACCTGGTTTTAACTTTATAAACATGCTAAGAAAAGTCATTGAAATCAGCCCCTGCCCCACCACATTCTCTCTCTCTCTCTCTCTCTCTCTCTCTCTCTCTCTCGCTCTCTCTCTCTCACTGCAACCCCACTCCCTTCTTTTTTCTTCTTTTTATTCAATTTCAAATCTTTGCCAAGTCTTGTAGTCAAGCTATAATGATAGAAGAAATTGTTAACCTGCACTTGTTTTCCCCCACTTCTTAATTGTTCAACACTTTATTTCATGGTTATGGGAGATCTGAATGCCTGAACTGGTTAGAAAAAAGCTGACCATGAAATTATGACAAACTATGTGCGCTGTTAGGAGAATGCCAGTGTGGATGGCGACAATTATACACGTTGCTCTAAAGGTTTGGTTATCAACAATATTGGTAAAACATTGTTGGATTTGTGTTTAATGTTCGACTTCAGTATTTTAGATGGTTTTTGTGATGGTGATAGTGAGGGTGAGTATACCTTTGTGTATCCAAACGGAAGTAGTGTCATCGATTATGTTCTGGTTCACAATGACTTGTTGTCAAACTTTGATTTACATATTGGTGAATGCATTTATTCATGGCACTTACCAGTTGAGGCAATATGGATAAATAATTGTTGTATATCAGAGGAGAGGCTTTCACCAGAACAATGCGAAGAAAACAAAATAGTCCGGGCTGATGAATATGCTAGTATATTCAGAAATAAACTTGAATGTGATGAAATTCTAGACACCGTACAGAAAGCCCGTCAACTCTTACAAGAAGTCGTTGCTGGTATTAAACACTTAAGTTAAGAAAGAGTACAGGACCAGACAGAATCATAGCAGAAATGTTGAAGAATGCAAACACAACTGTATTTGAATTCCTTGTTCATTTATTCACCCGAAGTTTTGATAATGGTATCTTTCCATCAGAATAGACTAAATCTATGATTATTCCTCGTCTGCTGATTGGTCTGACGTATACATGTGGAGGATGAAACCGCGCGCGCACCCCATTTGATGCCAAAACGCGGTACCAGATGGACACATGAAAGTGGTTTCCCAGTGATAGATATCTAGCGTGAATAATTTCCTTGGACCTTCACAGTTCCTTTCAGGTCAGTAATAAACATCATAATCACATTAGTTAATTAAATTAGACTGGTCGGTTTTCTGATCGACACCGGTAGTCTAGATGCTTTATGCTCGGCTCTTTCAGAAACTGAACTTTTGAGTACACATTGGCGGCTCTTTCAGTAGCCATGTCCGAGGGTCTTTCAGAACCCACTGACAGCAGCGGGCCCTCAACAGTCCCAGAATCAGTTAGAAGCCTGATTCCAGAGCTAGATGCGAGCGGGAAGAAAAAAATCGAGAGCCAAGCGTGACTACTCAGGCCTAAGAGGAAACTTCCAGACGAAGATGGCGCCGCAGACCCCGTCAAGTTTGCCCGTGTTTCTGGAGACAATTCAAAGTCAGAACAGGAACACAACAGTGATATTTTGGAGCTGAGAGAAGATGGGGAACTTGAAGAATTAGAGGAAAAAGAGGCACAGCTTTTCGCATCGCAGAATAAAACAGCTGACCAGTTAGAGACAAATCTGACCTTGCTGAAAGAAATAGCCGCTAAATTGAGCGGTACGGACGAACTTTTAAGCGAAGAAGTGAGAGAGGAACTGTTAAAAATTGTTAATGGTTGGTTCATGAACAAACTTAGCCCGGATCTGCAGAAGAGGAAATTTGAAGCCTACAACAGACCGGCAAATGGTCAGAAATTGATCGTCCCGACGGTAAATAACGAAATGTGGTCGCAATTACCGTCTGAGACCATCAAAAGCGACCTGAAAGTGCAACATATTCAGAGAGCGGTCATCAAGAGAGCGACTGCGTGCGTGCGTGCCGCAAACGGATTACTTGATAGGCCCAGCGGCTTGCCCAGTCCAGAGGCCAATTCTGAAGCTGTTAAGCATTGTACCAATGCGGTGGCTATTTTGGGTCACATTTTTACGCGAGATTTCGTTGCGCAGACGCAGTGGCATTAGACCACATGTAAACAAGCAATTTTCGCGGATCTGTGATGAATCGGTCCCGATCACAGACCAGTTGTTTGGGGACAGTTTATCAACGACACTGAAAGACGTGTGCGAGACCAAACCATCAGTCCATTGTAGGCTATGAACGCAGATACCGCGGAAACGCCCGCTGCTATCGTGGACAAGCGGGCGGTTCTTACTACTCTGAGTCGGGTCACCCACGTGGTCATTTTTTTAGGCCAAAGGAGCAGAACAAAGAAAAAGACAGCTTTGGTTTCAGCAGAAACGGGGACATCAGAATCCGGCTACCATCTTTAAAACCTCAGAAACATGAGTTTACTGCTGGGAGATTAAGACAGTTTGAAGATGCGTGGTCTAAAATCACTTCAGACCCAGAGATTTTAAGCATGATAGCAGCGGTTAAGGTTGTATTTGACTGTCCATTAGACCAGTTATCCAGGTGACCTTCCATCACGGAATGAGTCTCTTGTCACCATTTGGTCATTTTCAGGTTTATACAATTATAAAATGTATTTTTTATGCTCTTTCTTTTGGTGAACCATTTCAATATATTGATTAGTTTTTGAGATTATGGGATTTGAAAATGGTACCCCTCTAAGCGGCCATTTTGAGAAAACCAAGGAAAACTAATCACAATTTTAACTTGGAATTTTCCTTAGCAACCATTATTCAATCTTCATGAAATTTTACATACTCATTAACTACATAAATGAAAACTTGAAAACAGATTTTTGTGTTCATGGTGAATTGTGCCACAAATAGGACCAGGTTGAAAATGGGACAAATATTCAATATTTTGACAATTGTGCAGTTGTTAAACTGTCTCATACAATTCATGGGCTGACAATATTAGTAGCAACATTGAAAAGGCCACAACAATTACACACACACACATGCAAAGAAACAAAATAATGAAAACAAAGACTTTCTTACCTTTAACTGACTGAATTATTTTAATAATCCCTTGACAAAATCCGAAATTTCCAAAATTCTAAGTTTTCACAAAGATCACACAACTGCCTGGAAATGTCTTATGCCACAAACTAAGTGAAGCTATACCCAGTGATACACAATCTACAATGTTTAGCACAAAACACACCACTTATGGGCAGACAAGATCCTTGTAGATCTCATTGACAAAGGGCCTGATGCTGTGTCGGAGATACTTCTTACGATCGTCTGATAAACCAGGAGGTGGGATCACAGGAGGCATACCAAGTAGGCGGGTTTGTGCTGTTCTTGCACAATATGCCAACTGATGCTCCACTTCAGCATCATCCAGCCTGTCTTTAACATATACAACACCTGGAGCAGCAGCAGAAAATCGGAAGTGGTGTTTCACCTTGATGCCTTTGAATGACTTGAACCATCCATCGAAGAAGCTATGCCAGTCGTACACCTCAACATGAACTTCACCACTTTCAGTCCCCACCAGCTGAGCACGATTGATCCCCCTCCTGGTGCTGGAGTTGACAGTGGTGCACATATCATCCAGGCAGTGGACCTCATCCTTTTTAAATTTGCGCTTCAGAAGCCCAAAACACCAGTCAGGGGCAAATTTTGTGTGTCCTGCTGGCATGAAGTTGATGGAAATTTCATTATGTAATTTCTTCATTATTCTCCATGCCAGATACCACATCATGTACTTGTTCTTATTCTGCCCACTGCAATTGTCACAATGCAGATCCATGTTGGTTTCTCCCAGACCATATTTTTCAAAGAAGTGATGCAGCAGGGAGATGACCATATTGGAGCCTTATTGCTGCACATGCCTTCATCAATTAGATAATTGATCTGCTGAGGCAGACCTTCTGCACATACTCCAAAGATACCGCATTTGCGTGGCACAAGGAAGTAAATGGGCCCAGGCTGAAGGGGGACTGCTGGGGATGTGGACCTGCTGGGCAAAATCAAAACTGTAATGCATGGTGGCCTGCATGGAGTTTGGAGCATGTGGACCCAGCTGTGTGATCCCAGCAGCAGCTGCAGCTGTCCTTGAGGATTCCACCATGGCTTTGTACAACTTTCGTTCTTTGTCCACAGTGTCCAAGTGTTCTCCATGCTCGTGATGGATTCGCCTGATGTCATCCAGGTCTCCCAAAGCTGCACGACGTATCATGTCGTTGTTCTGTTTGCACTGCCAGCAGAGGTCAGTCATGGGCTTGCCCACAACAATGTATGGAACATGTTTCTTCCATTCATTCATAAATGTGGACTTGCCAACAGCTCGGTGACCTGTGAATAAAATTTTAAAATTCCTGTAAAACATGCCTCATAAACATGAAAAAAACACTTTTTTTTTGTTAAAGAAAAAAAAAAACAAATCAAAACATTTTTAGCAAAATTCTGGCAGTCAAATAAAATGTTGCAGATTAAATTAATGAGTTTTGCCTATTATTTTTTTTACAATTTTAGAGAAAAAAATCAAAGCACCATACAGTCAAACTTGAATGGGGTTAAAATGAATTAAAATATCAGCAAAATCAAAGCAAAAAACGTCATTATTTTGCAAGACAGCAAGAATAATACACTCCATTATTGCTCAAAATATTTTAACATAAAAAATTCAACTGTTATTGTGCAGAGAGGGTTCATGCAAAGCCTCTTCTTTCTTCTGTTTAAAATAATATCCCAGTTAACAAAATCCTACAACTCTTGAGGTAAGAAATCTGGAAAAAGGTTTTAAACTAAATCCATAAAGTCACAATTAGTGGATAACTAAAATTTCCATACCAAAAATCACTCTTTTCAAACCAAATTATTCCAAATTGGTGTTAAAAAATTTTCTTTTCAGTTAAAACATTATTCTTGAATTTTGATTTTTTTTAACCCCAATACATTTTAGCACAGAGTTCACAGATATTTATTTTATAATAAATTCTAAGGAATAAAACATTCAAGACAAAGTACCTCGTGCCTGTGCAATCCTGTGGTAATGTCTCCAGAGGTTCATCTTGGTCTGGGAGGTGGGTAGAATTTTGATGTCACTCCGTTTAAAACCAGGGACTCGGCCAGGTAACAGCAATGCATGGTCCTCAGCAAACTGGCGCAGGAGCATCACAATTCTCTCCGTGTCATCTGGTGTCAGGGATTTGGTATTGAACTTTCTTCCTCCCCACTTCTTGACCCTTGGAATCATGCCATTTTCATGGTAATGTTTGGTCAGTGCAGTCAATTCGTTCTGGCTGATGCTGAAACACACACACAGAGAAAATAAATGCAATGATAAAGGTGATGAACAAGCACTGTAAAAACTGTGAACAAAGAAAAGGAGAGATCAAACTATACAGTACACATATACATATAATTTCATTATTTACTGCTTATGTTAGTATAAAATAATTATGTGTGTATGTGTACATGATTTGAATACATGTTTGAGAGAGACAGAGAGACTCAGAGTGTATCAGTTATATGTGAGTGCATGCACACACACACACACACACACACACACACACACCACACACACACACACCAAAGTAAAAAAGAGAGAGGGAGAGAGAGACAGACAGAGATAGAGAGAGAGGTGGGCTGCTTGTAATCTACACTGATACTGATATATTAGTAGATTTTTTAAGTTATATTTTTAATCAATAAACCTAACAGCAGGCTTTGTCATAGTTTATGCCATTAATGTTAAACTTACAGTCTTTTATTAGGTATTGTCATAACTAGAATTAAAAAAAATGTTATCTAAGCATAAGCAAAAAGGAAAAAATCTATACCAAAATGAGGAAATAAGACATGGCCCAACAAAGAATTAAAGTAGTATTAGTAGTAATTCTTTGTGTAAAGATGTTTTCCATTCTCATACAAAATTATACTCACCCATAAATAAATTTAAAGGTTTCTCTGCATACTCTCTTGCCATCATGAAGATAAGAAGTCCTTGGAAGTTTCCGCTTGGTTTGTCGAGAAGGCCTCAAGCAGGTCAGTTCACCAGTGTTCCTTGGCGTGCCTGCTAGTATGCCCAGTAAGATATTGTCTTTCTCCGCTGGAAAAAGACAGACAATCTATACATTACAACACACACACATACACACTTAAATGTTATGTTTCTCTGATAAAAACAAAAACAAGAAACTAAAACCAAAACCATAATGATTTTTTTTTTTGGGGGGGGGGGGGGGGAGGAGGGGCTACAAAACTGCACTGTAAGTGCATAGTGTCAGTAATTAAAGTACTCTGAATTTAAGTCCTCTTACACACACACACACACACATACACACACACACCACACACACTGAACACACATACACACACACTGAACACACACACACTCTGAACACACACACACTCTGAACACACACACCCTGAAACACACACACACACACACACACACACACACACACACACACGCACTTAAATGTTGCATGTTTTCTCTGATAAAAAAAAAGAAAACCATACTGCAAGGGTTTGCCACAAAACTCCATAGTAAGTGTATACTATTATTAACCCTCTTCCACTTTACAATCCTCTAAACACACTCATGCATACGCATACACACTTCCAACATTATTTCTCACCTTCATTAAATTCGGCCATATTCAGTCGGTTTGCCAGTAGTTCATCTGTAGAAAACTGTGCAATGCAACCGTGTTTCAATGGGACTGACGAAGCTCCTTCGCAGGTATCAGTTTTCATCTGTTTTGTAGCCTGTCCAAGCAGTTTGCATTTACAGTCAAAGGATTGAACTTTCTCGTACTCGGAGTCGGCATTCAGGTTAACAGAGTCGCTGATATCAACATGAAGTATGGGAGTTGAAGTATCGTTCACAATATCTTCTTCGCCTGAATCTGAATCACTGTTCTGATCTTGAGATTGTGCCCCAAAATCCGAGTTGTCTGGTGCGGTGTTGGCCGAGGTGTTTTCCTTCGACGAACATTCTTCACCTGTTTCGTCCTCATGATTTTCGTCATCATCGGTTGCGTTTTCATCGAAGATTTCTTCACTGGCATTGGAATCGGTTGCCAAATAATCCTCGATCAATGACTGAAGATCTTCCGAGTCATCAGTATCCAGAATATTAGCATTACGAGCAGAATTTAGAGCTATCGATACCAACTTTGCCTTGTCAGAGGAAGACGCCATTTTCTTCTTAATGTGAACGCCGGTTGGAGGAGACGGGTCATATGCTTTTCTCGACCAATGAGAGGCATGGAATCGCCATCCTAGTGACGTTTTGTTTACGTCGGCTTTGTTATTTCAAGCGATTTGATTGTAGAACTGCTTCAGTCAAGCTAAATATAGTTGACACAGTGTCAAGGTCGAAACCATGAGCTTGCCAACGATATGTGACTTGACCAGTCTATTGTAAAATCTGAGGGGTGACGGGTTTCCGAAAAGTCGCGTTTCGGAGCTTTTTTTCGTAAAAATCGCGATTTACTTTTGAGGGTATGTGTTTTAAAATATGATTTTAATGAGGAAAGGGACTCCAATATTATTTTTGACTGATATTTTCAGGTGCAGGAAGGTTTAAAGTATCAGTTTATTCCAAAATCCAAATCGATACCTGACACCCCTATCCACTATTTTGGTCACAAGCAGCAAACACGTCCAGTGGAGTTCCGACTCATTCCGTGATGGAAGGTCACTGCTTCATCAGGACCAGTCACACATCTAGTCATCAATGTTGGCACCAACTGGTTTTTTTTATCATATGCACGGGAGACCTAACTCAAGTTTACGAAAGACATAGTTTCATCGGGACCAATCACACAACTGGTCATCAATGTTGGCACCAACCGAACTCCAAACACAGGAAGAGTTTGGTCAACATTTGAACTTTGAATGAGCTGTGTGACATAGCGCACATCACACTTAGAGGAGAGGCGGTGGTAATTTCTTTGTTTGTTTGTTTGTTTCTCATGCACTGAAACAATTAGTCACAAATCAGAAAGCGTGCAAGATCATTGATTTAGAAGTTCAAAAGCTGAAAGCTGATAGCTGAGAAAGTAATTTCCTTACAATATACTTCTACCATACCGGTGTGCGCGTGTCACGAGCATGTGTGTCTTGCTCCTCGGATCGTGCCTAAATGGGCACGTGCGTGCACGAGGAAAGCATGCGCGCGCGAAGTGGTATGCGCGCACAGTATAAAAAAAAACTGGAATGAAACGGTCGAGAAGTGTTCACGATTAACAACTTTCCTTCGGCCCATTCATCCTTGCTCTCTCTGTATCCACCCCCCCCCTCTCTCTCTCTCTCTCTCTCTCCCATGAGATGTATTCAGCACCATTGATAATGTATGAATCGTGGTAGCCATGGTGTGTGTGTGTGTGTGTGTGCGTGTGAGAGTGGGTGGGTGGGGTTCCCTTAATATGGAAAAGACTGACGCTGCCCTTGCCTTCAGGGTACGCGCATGCGCTTGGCGCGTACACATGCTGCGTGTATTGACTACATGCTTGACTCATGAAATTCGCTATTTACGTCTCTTCGCCGTTAAAAGAAAAGTACTTGAATTTTTTTTTTCAAAATTATTTATCTTTTTGTTGCTTCTTTTCTATGTCCTCTTATAGAATTAAACCTGATTTTTATGTGCATTAATGTAATTACGGATTTATGTTGATAGAATGATTAGAGTAGATATGATATGTCTGTGTATCTCTGTGATGAGGACATTTGTTCCGCAAGTTTTGAATTTCTGAAATCACCTATATGACATTAGGCCCTACAGCTTAGCACTGGTGGCAGTCAAGGAAATATATATCTTTATTACTTTGTTGTGTTTGTTTGATGTTGTTATTGTTGTTGATGGTGATGATGGATTTTTTTTTCTTTTCGATGTTCTTTTCGTGGTATGTATGTTTGTTCGTCGAGGGCTACTAGGTCCTTTCTTTCAAATGGGTTAAAAAGGCATATCTTATGCCATCTGTTGTATGTGAGTTTCATGGCCATGTGTTGTATGTGAGTTTCATGGCCATCTGTTGTATGTGAGTTTCATGGCCATCTGTTGTATGTGAGTTTCATGGCCATCTGTTGTATGTGAGTTTCATGGCCATCTGTTGTATGTGAGTTTCATGGCCATCTGTTGTATGTGAGTTTCATGGCCATGTGTTGTATGTGAGTTTCATGGCCATCTGTTGTATGTGAGTTTCATGGCCATGTGTTGTATGTGAGTTTCATGGCCATGTGTTGTATGTGAGTTTCATGGCCATGTGTTGTATGTGAGTTTCATGGCCATGTGTTGTATGTGAGTTTCATGGCCATGTGTTGTATGTGAGTTTCATGGCCATCTGTTGTATGTGAGTTTCATGGCCATGTGTTGTATGTGAGTTTCATGGCCATGTGTTGTATGTGAGTTTCATGGCCATGTGTTGTATGTGAGTTTCATGGCCATGTGTTTAATGTGAGTTTCATGGCCATGTGTTGTATGTGAGTTTCATGGCCATGTGTTGTATGTGAGTTTCATGGCCATGTGTTGTATGTGAGTTTCATGGCCATCTGTTGTATGTGAGTTTCATGGCCATCTGTTGTATGTGAGTTTCATGGCCATGTGTTGTATGTGAGTTTCATGGCCATGTGTTGTATGTGAGTTTCATGGCCATGTGTTTAATGTGAGTTTCATGGCCATGTGTTGTATGTGAGTTTCATGGCCATCTGTTGTATGTGAGTTTCATGGCCATGTGTTGTATGTGAGTTTCATGGCCATCTGTTGTATGTGAGTTTCATGGCCATGTGTTGTATGTGAGTTTCATGGCCATCTGTTGTATGTGAGTTTCATGGCCATCTGTTGTATGTGAGTTTCATGGCCATCTGTTGTATGTGAGTTTCATGGCCACTTTTGGCGTGATGTGTTGCACAGACAGAAACAGCACATTGTCGTTTTTACTGATACCGTTTGAAAGAAAGTGGATAGTAACATGTCTGTTCTATCAGGTAACTGCCAGGGCCTCAATAATTCAAAGAAGAGACGTGATGTTTTCCATTATCTGAGATGTGAAAAACACTCTGTGTACTTTTTTACAAAATACTCATTTTGAAAAAAAAAGATGGAAAAGTATATCTTATCTGAATGGGGCTACAAGTCGGGTTTTTTTTTCGAGATATTCTTCAAATGTGAGAGGAGTCGCAATTTTGTTTGACAATAGCTTTGAATTTAAGGTTAAACAAGTTATCAAGGACGAGTTTGGAAACTTTATCTTAATACATATTGAGACACATAAGAATAATTTCCTTTTTGTTAATATATATATATGGACCTAATAGAGATGACCCGGGATTCTACAACAGTCTGAAACAAAAGATTGTTGGACTTGGTTTAGAAAATGTTATAATAGCTGGGGATTTTAATCAGGTCTTAGACCCGGCTAGAGATGATCACAATTATAAACACACAAATAATCCTCAGCTAGGCAAAACAAGCTGTTGAAAACAATATTAAAAATTTAGACCTGGATGATGTTTGGAGGGAACTAAACCCAGAGTTTCGCCGTTTTACGTGGAGGAGAACTAATCCATTTCAACAGGCCAGGTTGGATTTCTTTTTGATATCAAACACACTTGTTTCTTATGCTTATGATGTAGATATTGAGTCTGGTTACAGAACGGATCATTCTGCTGTGCTGTTGAAACTAAAATTTGATGAAGACTGAAAACGCAATACGTTTTGGAAGCTAAACTCGTCTCTTTGAAAGATAAAGCATATTTAGATTAAATAAATACTGTAATTGAAAATGTGAAAGAGGAATACTCGATAAATAAAACAGATAATGATAAATCAGGCGAAAAAGTACAATTCTCAATCGCAGATTATCTATTTCTTGATTTCCTGCTAATGAAAATAAGATTTAAAAAAAAGAAATATTTCACACGCTACTGCAAAAAAGAAAAAGACAGACTAATGAAGAAGAAAAACAGATAGAGCAAGTTATCAGAACAAAACGAATAGAAGGAGTTTTATTAAGATAACGGGCTAAATGGATAGCAGAGGGAGAAAAAGTTAGTAGTTATTTTGCAATCTTGCAAAAGACACTACATTAGTAAAAACATGTCCAGACTAATTGATAAACAAAATAACGTTTTGACAAACCAAAATGACATACTTAAAGAAGTGCACAATTTCTATAAATCATTATACACTGACAATGCTGTGGAAAATGATGACATAGAAGACTTAGTTGAAGACATCCTCAGTTTAAATAAAACCGAAGCAGCTGAATTAGAAGGTCTTATTACATTAGAAGAAGCTATATATCTCTTAAAGACAATGAAAAATAATAAAAGCCCTGGTTCTGATGGCTTTACTGCTGAATTTTTAAAAGTCTTTTGGAAACAGATAGGTGTATTTGTCGACAGAGCATTAAACACAAGTTTTAAAAAGGAGAACTGTCATGTGTACAAAGAGAGGGACTCATTACATGTATTCCAAAGGGTGATAAACCTAGGCAGCATATTAAAAACTGGAGACCTATTTCTCTGTTGAATGTAGTCTACAAGATAGGATCTTCTTGCATTGCAAATATAATTTTTAAAAAAGTGTGTTGCCGAAAATCATAAACGAAGATCAAACAGGGTTTATTAGAAATAGATTCATCGGCGACAGTATAGGATTGATATTTGACACTATTTCGTATTTAGACGAGAATAATCTGCCCGGGTTGTTGTTGAATATAGACTTCGAAAAAGCCTTTGATTCGATCTCTTGGGAATTCATGTCTAAAGTCCTCAAAGCGTTTGGCTTCCAGAAAGACATTTGTAAATGGATAAACATTTTCTATTAAAAATTTTTTTTAAGTCTTCCGTTATTGTTAACGGACAGGTTTCAGATTGGTTCAATATTAAAAAGGGCTGTCGGCAAGGAGACCCAATTTCTCCTTATTTATTTGTGATTTGTGGTGAAATATTAGCCAACATGATCAGGGAAAACTAAGATATTCGGGGAATCAAAATAAATGAAACTGAGCATAGATTGTCTCAGCATGCCGATGACACAGAGTCTCTACTTGCCGGGGATAGAAAAACGTTTGAAACTCGTATTGACGTTCTTTTTAGATTTGACAGTGTCTCAGGTCTTCATATGAATTTGAGTAAAACAAGCGCAGTTTGGTTAGGAAGCATAAAAATAGTCAAAATCGCTATATGGAGCATCTGAACATTGTTTGGAATCCACAACATTTTCGAATGCTTAGGATATGGTTCACAAATTACTTGAAAAGTTGCGTAGAAATAAACTATTCAGAAAAGCTAACAGACGTAAATCACTTGTTTAGAATATGGGTAAAACGCCAGCTATATTGAAATCCATCATCCTTTCAAAACTGATTCATTTATGGCCGCTTTTACCAAACCCGCCAGATGTTTTCTTTCAAACGTGAAAGAAAATATGCTATAAATTTGTATGGAATAAAAAAAAAACAGCAAACATTAGTAAAAAAAAAAAAAAAAAAAGCTCACAAAAGTGTACGGAATTGAGGTATTGGTCTTCCTGAGTTGAAAACATATGTCGCATTTCTAAAATTATCCTGGATCCGTAGAACTGAACGATCAAACCATAAATGGAAACACAATTTAGTCAGTAGTTTTCCTCAATGGCCTCTTATGAGTAAATATGGTCCAGAAATTGTCGCAAAGTTCACAAAATATAACCCGTTCTGGGCAGACGTTCTTGAAGCTTGTATATTGTTTTTAAAAAATTACAAATGTCACCCCAAAATTTCGCTGTGCTACTCGCAGAACCAATATCCTACAATAAACGTATTCAAGTTGGGAAAAGAAACATTGTTTCTAAAATGCCCGGAAACAAAAGTGTCTATTATATCGCCTATTGTTTTTTTTATGATAATGGTCAGTTTCTTTCCCACAGGAACTTCAAGGAAAAATATGATGTTAATTCTGATTTTCTTACTTTTGCAGGATGTAAGATGGCAATAAATGAATTCATAAAGAAAGTTGACATTACCATTGAAAACAATAAAGGTAATATTTCTTCACTCTGTTATAAGATATTGTCTGCCACCTGCAAAGGCTAAAAGACGTATTACGATGTATTGATTGATAATAAATTGAGAGCTCAGTGCTGTGACAAATGGGACATGAAACTTTCACAGATTCATGACTGGAAATACTGCTTCTTTAATGTACATAAAATAACGGATGTGAAGCTTAAGTGGTTTTAGCTGAGATCCATAGATGCTTAGGAACAAATGTAATTTTGAAAGAAATTGGAGAAGTTGATAATGATAAATGTAGTTTCTGCGGCTTACTTAAATATAGTATTAACCATATGTTTTGGAAATGTACTTACATGAAATGCTTTTGGAGTATGTTCACTGATTTAGTAAGAGAGAAAATGTACCCATGCACGGAATATACGTTTAGCAGAGTTTCTTATACTTCTAGGTTTTGATGCAACAATTGCAGTTGATTTTATTTTCTACTTTCTTCTTCTGCCAAAAGAGTATGTATATAAATGTAAGCTAGAAGGACGTCTCCCACAATTAACAGTCTTTTTGAGAATATTGAAATATAGGTTTAGAATTTAAAATATAACTCATATTTAACAATGAACCACATGGATTTCCAGACAAAATGGCTTGCATATGAGCCTCTAGTCTTTGATGCTTAATTGTTTTTTGTCAGTGTGAATATATATATAATGCAACATATGATAACTAAACACTAGACTAACAAACATAATATTTCTGCTCCCTGGCCGATGACATTCTATGAGGCTCATGTATGCTACTCAAGGCGTGTGTTCTTTTTTGTTCTTTCAAGGTTGATAGCATTGAGACAATGTGCTCTTTGAAAATAGCATATCTTCATTTGCTGTGAACTAACCCATTCTGTCTTAATGTTTGTCTGTTTAATTGTTAGTGTGTCTGCCTGTTTGTCCTCCTACCTGTCTTTCCTCGTGCTATTCCGTTCTCCTCACTAATCTCTTTTTCCTATTCTTTCTTTTTTTTTATTTTAATGCATGATTACACTACATACAAATAATGTGCCTTAAGTACAATGCATTATACTATGCTGTTTATGTCATCAAGTAATCATGCTTTAGATAGATAAATGATGATATGCTGAAGATTATATCTTTCTTTCTGTTTGTGTATGTACTTACTTGTCTATGCATCTATGTTTAGCTTGCCTTATATCTAATTTCTGAATATTAATGTTGTTGCATATTTCAGTCTCTATAATAACATTAAAGGAAAATAAAAATGTTAAACAAAAAAGTAATTTCCCCTTGTGAGCATTGCTCTGGTGAAGTCACTCCTCCAGTTTTTACCAGGAAAAAGAAAGATGGATCTTATTGCATGATTTCAAATCTCAAAAGACGCAATTTAGAAGTCAGTTATCATCATTTCAGAATGGACAGTCTGAACACTACCCTGACTTTGATACCTCAAGGATGCTTTATGGTCTCAAATGATCTGAAGGATGCCTATTACATTGTAGCAATTCATGAACAGCACAAGACACTACTCGGATTTTAATGGAGAGATCAACTCTATGAATTCAACGCTTTACCCAATGGCCTACCATCAGCTCCCCGTTTGTTCACAAAGCTGTTAAAACCTGTCTATGCTTCCCTTAGAATGAAAGATCATGTATCTACGGAGTTTTGGGATGATTTTTTGTTGTTTCGACTCGCATACAGCAACTGCATGAGGAATGTTACAGACACCACTGGTTTGTTTCAAAAGTTAGGATTTATCATTCACCCAACCACGGCCGTTGTTCAGCCCACAACAAGGATTCAATACCTTGACGTCATGATAGATTCTGTCTCCATGAAAGTCACTGTTAGCGCTGAAAGGGCTCTCAGCATACTGTCGAGTTGCTTTACTCTCTGGTCAGAGAGGACAGACTCTCCATAGTCTTACTGTTGATGATGTAAAAACCCATGAGTCTAAATGTGTACTTGTATATAGCTCTCTTTTAAGCCAAACCAATCCAGGGACTCACTTAAAGCCTTTAGTCATACCTTATTTTGAAAACAAGAGATTGTATCTGGTTCACCATCTTAGGCAGTATTTTGGAAAAGACTGCCGACTTACGAACTGGGAAATCACTTTTTATCATTTGCACCTGTGAAAAGAGACACCATTTCTCGTTGGATGAAAGATGTGCTGCGTCTGCCTGGAATAGACAAATCGAAGTACTCGGCTCACAGCACTGGGGCTGCTAGTACTTAAGCAGCATTAAGCAGAGGTGTACCAATAGACAGCATCCTTCAAGCTTGTGGATGGTCAAACAGGAACACTTTTTTTCAAGATTCTACCACCGGATCTTTAAACAGAATGAAAATGGAAATGGTGGTTCTACGAAGACTAACAGTTTTTCCCGGTCTGTGCATGTAAACAAAGGGAAATAACTCACATTATGAGCTGATTGCCTTTCAGAGCCTGACGTGTTAAGGAATAACGTGTGATCCAGGACGCTAAAATATCCACATGCATACGTCTAACCAATCAGCAGACGATGAATAATTTGAAAATTAAACGAGACTTACAGGGAAGTTGAAGTTTAACGGAGATTATTTCGAGGATGCTGTTGGGTAGAGGTATACATGTGTCCACGCATCAGCAACTCGAGGTACGTCTATTGAACCCTCTCTTCCGAGGTTCTTTTTCTCGGGGATCACACATAGCTGAAGTCTGTGGTGCGAGCGCGGTTTCGTCCTCCACATGTATACCTCTACCCAGCAGCATCCTCGAAATTATCTCCATTGAACTTCGACTTCCAGGTAAGTCTCGTTTAATTTTCAAATTATACCAATTCATAAAAAAGGGAGATATGAACAATCCCGACACCTATCGTGGAGTAGCACTTACCAGCATTTTGAGTAAGATCCACACTTACATACTAAATACAAGATTAACTGACTGGGCTGAAAACGAAGAAAAAATAGTGGAAGAAGAAGCAGGTTTTATAGCCAACTACAGCTCCATTGACCATATATTTACACTATAGGCCTATTCTTTAATTCAAAAACATCTGCAATACAAAGGTCTACTTTGCATTTGTAGATTTCAAGAAGGCCTTTGACTCGGTAAATCGGAATGCGGGGATTGTACTCGTAAACGTGGTGTTAATAGTAAATTGTACATGGCAATTAGAGGTGTCTACAATTCAGTGCTTGCATGTGTTCGTGTGAAGAGTGAGTATTCAGATTATTGTGATTGCCCAAATGGAGTATAAAAAAAGGATGCCTGTTGAGTCTACAGTTGTTTTATTTTTCATACACGGACTGGCTGTGGAATTGTCCAACAAAGGAGACATGTTATCGAGATAATACCTGAAGCAGCTGATTTTTTTTTATTGTTGTATGGTGACGATGTTGTTCTTCTGTCTGGAACAGTTGTAGGCTTACAAAGTCAACTAAATCTATTGAAAAAAGAAGCGGATCGCTTATGTTTATAAGTTAACTTAGATAAAACAAATACAGTGGTCTTTAGAACGGATAGCCACCTATCAGTATATGAACAACGGTTTTATGGAAATGCAGATGTTCAAATAGTTAATTCATGTAAATATTTAGGAATGATGTTTTCCGCAAAATTACTTTTCGATTACGCATGGTAAAAATCTCTTAGAAACAGGAAAAAGGTACTGCTGAAATTCTGAAATCCCTTGTACTGACTGTGGTATATTTTGGAAAATGTTTGATGCACAGATAAAACCATTTCTTACATATACAGCTGAAATTTGGGGCTTAGCTGAGAATTCACAGATGGACAAGGTGCATACGTATGCTATGACGTTTTCCTTCAAGTACCCATTCATTCATCCAACACTGTTTTACATGGGAGATGGGCAGATATCCTTTGATTATAAGTACATTTACGAAATGTATTAAGTACTGGTTGAAGATATTGAAGCTACCCCAGTCCCGTTTGAGCAGGCAAGCCTATGATATGATGCTTTTCCAAATAGAAAAAAGGTAAAGAAAACTGGGCTCATAAAGTAAAGAAAGTTCTTTTAGAACAGGGTTTTGGAATCGTGTGGATGACCTAAGTAGTAGAAAATGAGTAACACTTCACTGCAAAATTTAAATACAGGTTTATTTGTTCTGATAAACATAACTGGCACTCAGGTATGGAAAATGAAGGATAGTCAAATTTAAGATAATACATTATAAGAGATATATGAATGAATAATATCATTCATCACATGTGGAGCAGATCAGTAAGATACAATATGATCATTTGGTTGAGTGGATGGTCAAGTCAGTCTTATAAAATCGGGTTGTTGTTTTGTTTTTTTGTTTTTTTAAATTGTTACTGCATTGATTCAGTGTGCGAGGATGAAGACGTTACGATTATATTTGTTTTTTGTTAACTTTTGATTTGTTGCACACTGGGAATACATATGTACTATTTGTTTCGAATGAAAGGAAGAGGTAAATGTTATTATCCTGTTACCACCCCCACCCACCCCTGCCCCTTGTCAAAAGACCTATTTGGTAAAAACAATGAAATATCAAAGTGTCAAAATTGTCAAAAGTCTCTCTCTCTCTCTCTCTCTCTCTCTCTCTCTCTCTCTCTCTCTCTCTCTCTCTCTCTCTCTCTCTCTCTCTCTCTCTCCCTCCCTCTCTTTGTCTGTCTGTCTGTCTGTCTGTCTTTCTGTCTGTCTGTCTGTCTGTCTGTCTGTCTGTCTGTCTGTCTGTCTGTCTCTCTCTCTCTCTCTCTCTCTCTCTCTCTCTCTCTCTCTCTCTCTCTCGTTTTGCCATGATCAACTAGCAGCAAGATAGGCAATACAGCGTCACAGTAAGGAAACACAGCTCAGATTAATACCACCAAGTAGTGTGCGAGTGTCCATGAGGTACACTGCAGGAGAGTATCAGTCTGACCCCAGCTCTCCAGTTCCTTCATAAACTAGGAACGGCAGTCCATGGTTTATTTGTGTGGACGGGGATACACAGGGTGAGAAGTCCACCTCAGTGATTTATACCAGCGGCTGGAGGGTTTTCTGTTTCACTGTGACATATAACTGTTGATATGTCCTCGTCTGCCCACGTCGTCTGTGTGCCCAGCAGAGAGAGTGTGAGCAGGATTTCTTTCCTTGACGGATGGTGGCCCTTGTTTGACTCTGTAGGCCTGTGTGTTGGCTGGTATAATGCTTGGAACCCTTCCGGAATGTCTTTCCATTTTAAGGAAAAGATAAAGCCAACATCTTCGCTCCGCACACACACACACACACACACACACACACACACACACACACACACACACACGCACGCACGCACGCACGCACGCACGCACGCACGCACGCACACACACATGCGTGTGCATGCATGTGCGCGCACACACACACACACACACACACACACACACACACACACACACACACACACACACACACACACAGAGTTAGCGTCAGGTTTTAAACGTTTTAACAATCGAAACTGCCCTCTCCTGTATTGTTTATATATCGATCAGGACTGGTGTGACCTGTACAGGCGCAAGCCTGCGCAAAATGTTCGGAGATCTGATGTTCCCCTATTATCAAGGTCTCGCTCTTGACCTTACAGCTAAAGTTTAAGAGAGTGTACAACAAGACATTTGGTTCCAGTCTGCCTTTAGAAACTATTGTATGGGTAAGGATTTAGCTAGTTGATTAGTCTTGGGGGCATGTCTCTCACTCAATAGCTGTTTTCCTC
>CM031599.1:69115007-69117507 GCA_018398815.1 Conus ventricosus | reverse complement strand
ACGACACCTCGCCCAGACATTGGGTATAAAGGCTAAAGAGTTTTGTGTTGAATATGGAAGATGTACAATTTTTGTTAAAAATTGAGGGAGTCCCTTTGAGGAGTAAAACCAAACAAACAAACAAACAAAAACACCCTAAATGTGTCCCAGTTTTGTGTCATATATAGATAGTTTCCATTATTAGCAAAATCAGTAATCTCACAGATAAACTTGTTTGATATAAATAAATATCAAAAAGCCATGTATATTGTTGGGGGTTGAAATTCTATGTGAGGAAAAAACTGGTTACGTACCAAATTCAACAAGGTATATGTGTGACCTTCGCAGCAGCAAACCAGAACATGTATGGAGACATAAACGTACTGCATTTCTCCATCGTTGGTAGTGCATAGAGAGATTCAAACCCGTCCATAAACACACACACGCGCGCACACACACACACTGTCATGGACGAACATTTGTTTGGGGGGGGGGACAAATGGAAGTTTTTCCTCTCCCCTAGGTTACATGTTCGTTTGGCAAGCTTGTTGAGGCACAAAAAAGCACATGTCGTCCGTGACTTTTTCCTTTTCCCACCCTTCAACAGTTAAGCTTTGGTTTTTTTCTTTCTTCGTTTTCTTTTCCCTTCATCTTCCATGACCTGCGCCGTCTCGTGAAGATCCACTGGGTGTATTTTCACGTGGTGCAGCGGCTAGCATCACCTTTGTCATGTGTCACCTATCGATGGGCGAGTTGTGTTACCTGGCGTGGGACAGGAAAAGAGGAGTTAGAGTCACTCAAACCTTAACTGCCGAGTGGGGAGAACTCCTTTCTCCGCCAGCATGTACTTTCTCTTTGGTCTCCCAGACCTGGTTCTCACTTCACTGTGGGTCGGCTTTCGTTGTAGTCGTAGGCGTTCACCCTTCGTTGGGCCGGAACGACGACTGCGTTTTTCATCTCCAGTCCACAAGCCGTTAATGGTTACAAATCTGTCTTTCTTCTTACTTACTATTTAAATTTGGAAATTGTTTGCTTCTTTCAATGTTTGAACAGGCGGTTCAAAGTCATATTTCATTTAAATGGCAATTCGAGGGTGTTTATTGTTTGGGGTTACAGATTTTCGTTGTCATTACGAACATATTGAAATTGTGACCATTTTATTGGCAAAATAAAGTATTCTTTGGCATAGAATTTTCAAATTAGCAATGTTCAATATTTTATTCGCTACCTTGGGCGGGTAGTTTTGAGCTTTGCTTAAAATAGAAAGCAGGATAGTCAGAGATTCAACTCGCCATTTTGAGCAAGTCTTCGAATGGAGACAACTAGGTTTTTTTCTATGGCTGCTGAGTCGTACTTGTCTCCCTTTTTGCCGCTGATATTGTGCATTTGGTTTTCCGTCATTGAGTCGAGTCGCGGAACGTCGGTAGCGTATGTATGACACACTATTTACGCCAGGGAGTGAGGAGTCCTCCCTGTCGCGTCCCTGCCTTCTGGCCCCGCTCGACTCGTACTTGTTTGTTTGCCTGTGTGGCAGGAGAGTGAATGAAGAATGATATTATGTTGATTTGAATTATTGGCGTCTTTATGTATGCGAATGAAGAAAAGTGTTTATTCACTGTGCAAATAAAAAGTTTGTTTATAAAAGGTATAACATTAATCGGATTGAAATACTGATGTCCCCCCTAGGTAGCCATCCAAATGTAGATTGTCTCCTGACGAGGACTGAGATGTTAGAAACAGTGGAACGAGAATGATGTGCTCCGTCTTTTAATGCCAGAAGTGGCTATGGAACCATATATATATATATATATATATATATATATATATATATATATATATATATATATTGTTTTGGTCAAAGCTTTTGACTACTGGGTAGTCTAGACCAACCGATTGTTACCTCATCCCATTGACTTTTCCACTTCTGCGCCAACAACCCCCCTCCCCACCCCCCTTCCCCGGCAATATTGATCTCCGCCATAGGGTTTCTTTCGTTTCGTTTTGCATCCAGTAGCCCAGGAACAGCCTCTGGGGGTCATCATAGACGAGGTGGAGCGCGGCCAGTAGACGCCACCAGTATCTGGAGCAATTCGGGAAGAATCTTCACCCCTGCCATTAGTCGACAGACGGACAGCACTACCCGGAGCGGATCTCCTGGACCACCCCTGGAGCCAGGTCAAGTGTGATAACATTTAGAATCAGTTGTGTGGGGTGGAAGTGGCATAGGCGCTGGAGAGTCTGGGACGCGTTTATTCTCTCTCTCTCTCTCTCTCTCTCTCTCTCTCTCTCTCTCTCTCTCTCTCTCTCTCTCTCTCTCTCTCTCTCTCTCTTTTCTTGTGGATTTAAAGAAGTTGATAATTTTGCTTCTTTTTCCATTTTGATTTTTTTTCTTTTCGTCAGGACTGGAAAACTAATTCTGTATTGTGTAGATCCTGTTATTTAATGTTATGTTTCTTCTTCTATTTCTCTTCTGTGGGGAGTGGGTATTTTGAATAGTGGGCTAGGTTGGGACTTAGCGGTT
>CM031599.1:69100007-69102507 GCA_018398815.1 Conus ventricosus | reverse complement strand
TTTTCTATTGTTGCTGTCTTCTTTATCCTATGTTTCCCCGCTGTTACAAGAAGCCTGAGCAGGAGCATGTGCAAACTGAAGAAGAAAACACAATCTAGCTGTCTCATTTAAATCATTTCATACAATGGAGAGGACTGAAAGAAAAAACAGAAAAAATTAGAAAGAAAAAAATGAAGAAAGAAAGGAAGGAAGAAAAGAATGAAGGGAGGAAGGTAGAAGGGAATAAAGAACGAATAAAAGGAGGACAGAAGAAACGAAAGAAAGAGGGAAGGACGGATGGAAAGAAAGAAAGAAAAAAAAGAGAATGAAAGAAAGAGATGAAAGAAAGAAGCGAAGATGCAAACAAACAAAAGAAATGGAATGAAAAGGAGAAGTTCTTGTTTTTCCTGGACTCCAAGACTAGGGTATTACGTACGAAACACGCTACATGGCTTAAAGTGAATACTCCGACAATATGCATGACATAAAATAACACATAAACGAAACTCAGATTCCAGCGAGAAATGTGCAAACAGACGAAAAAAAAAGTTAAAGGAAAGAGTGTGTTGGGAGGAAAGAAAAACATAAACAAGCAATTTTTTTTCTCCAGTCCATTGAGCCAGCAAGTGAAAATGATCACCGTTGAAATGAAGCAATGCCTTTCAGAGGCAGGGTGAGGGAGAAGAGGACGGAGCTGAAGGAAGGGAAATAGAGATGAAGTTCTCCATATGCTTCTTCTTCTTCTTTTTCTTCTTCTTCTTCTTCTTCTTCTTCTTCTTCTTCTTCCTGAGAATGTTGTTGCTGCTGCTGCTGGTGCTGCTGCTGGTACTACTACTGGTTCGGCTACTGCTACTGTTGTAATTGTCGTCATTGTCGTTGCTAATGCTGAAGACACAGGCGTTATGACTTTGTTTCTCTGTGGTAAAGTCACCACATGACGAAATAAGGAGACGAGACCAGTATGTATCTGAAGTAAAGTATATAATTATTATGTTTGTTCTGCGTGTCAGTGCTGTCATATCTGCTAGGCGATTCGGTAGTGTAAGCAGCATCTCTTTGGAGTTATGGCCGTGAATTTGTTTCATCATGGGAGCAAGAGTTACCCTACGTGTTTGTTATTTACAGTATATATATATATATATATATATATATATATATATATATATATATATATATATAATATAAACCATACCTAATGGTATAAACAAAAGATTATCTAAACTGTCATGCAATGAGAAAGAATTTAACAGTGCAGCAGCTGAATACCAAGAGGCGCTGAAAAAAAGTGGCTACAACTACAAATTACAATATAACCCAGATAACAACATGAACAGCAACAGGAAAAACAGGAAAAGAAAAATTATATGGTATAACCCTCCATATGGTGGAAGAACAAAAACTAACGTAGGAAAAGAATTCCTCAGAATCCTTAAAACATCATTCCCAAAAGAACATGTACTATCTAAAATATTCAACAAAAATACCGTCAAGCTATCATACTCGTGTATGCCCAACCTTAAAAATATAAATGATTCTTCCAATAAAACCAAAAACAACACAACCAAAGAGGGTGATGAAAGGATATCTTGTAATTGCACAAAGAAAGACCAGTGCCCTCTGAATAATAAATGTCTCTACAACAATATTGTGTACCAAGCTACGGTAACAACAGACAGTGATAAAGAAACATACAAAGGGATAACGGGAAGCCATTTTAAAACCAGATATGCAAACCATAAACAGTCTTTCAAAAATGAAAAATATAAAAACCAAACAGAATTAAGTAAATATAGTTGGAAGCTTAAAAATAAGAAAATAGATTACAACATATCATGGAAAATTATAAAAAGAGCAACACCATACAACAACATTTCTAAAAAATGCAACTTATGTACTACAGAAAAGTGGCTGATATTATGTAAACCCCACCTAGCATCCCTGAACTCTAAAGTAGAAATGATAAACAATTGCAGGCATAAATGGAAATCTTTGTCAATGCGCCATTCCGTAACACGTCCCCCCTGAACGCGCCCCAAAAAAAGAAAAAAAAAAACGGCAGGCCACGTGCCACACGCACAGAACTCACACGCCCACACACCACAATATATAACACCGGTGGCGTGCCCAAATTGTATACCCTGAGGAGAGCGTTTTACCTTGAAACAAGTTTGTAGGTTTTTAATTCTTCCTTTTTAAAATCCTGTTTTAAACTGGTATATATATTGGATATATATATTGGATTCTCTCTTGAGGGCACATAAGACCGTATGGCGAAAGCTTGGCTGTGTCTGGAGTGGCACTGTCTTCATCTGTCCGTGGGCAGGGGTGGTTGGGTCTGTGGGGTGTGCTCGGCAGCTGGAGGGTGGTGTTTTTCGCCGGTGGGCTCTGCAGCCATGAAATACGGGCTGGTACACCCATGGGGATGCTACTTTAAGGCTGTTATGAGCTGCATCCTGTAGTCTAATTTACCTCTGTTCAGGAGCAGTTATGTCCCTTGATATCTTAATGGAGTGTCCTGCGC